>CM072876.1:15455000-16055000 GCA_036937835.1 Pampus argenteus | reverse complement strand
CAGGCCAGGGGTGGTGCTGAGGCTGCCGGCGAGCCCCTGCGGTGTCCTAGTCTGAGTAGCAGTGTTTGGAAAACACAGGCTGGGATCCCCGGGATAGGCTGATCTCCTTCTAATAACAGTCATCATGTCCAAATAAACATGTCACCTTCCTTCATACGTCCAGGCTGTGCTCTACAGTCCTGATTTCTGGGATTTGGTATATTAACTTTAAAATTGGGTCTCTGCTTTTGAGAAGTAGTAAGAAGAGTACTTTGTATTTAGGTGTCTACGTATCTAGCTGGTGGTAACACTCCGTATCGCCTGGAAAACGCTAGCAGGGATTTAGACTTCTCTTCCTCTCACGTTTCACATTAATACGACTCCTGTTGCTAGTATGTCTTTTGATATCTGTGTTATTGAAGCCCTGTAGTTGACCTTTCGCCCTTATTCCTCACTCGTGGCAATGAACGCATCCAAAACATGGGATTAGGATACAGAGAAATCACGCCATAGATTCCCTTTGTTGGCATTTGTGCGCTGCTGTTCCTCGTCAGAGCAACCTTTTACCCAGAGAGTGGGGTGATGACAACTACAACAACTACACAAGCAACACAACATGTGAAAATGAATTTGATTGCGAGAACATGAAAGATGAAATTAAAAGAAAACACAAACTTACCAGGTGAACGTAAGGCACAAAGTAGCCATAAAGAGCTGTTGGGATGCCAAAGGCCCATATGCGATATCCCAAAGACTTCCAGATGTTAAGGTTGAAGATCTGCCTCATGGGTGGGCACCGGCTGCCTGCTCGGGTCTGTACGGGACTGACTGGCAGCAGGGGCTTGTAGGTGAAGCCGGCCAGCATCAGCACGAACATGAGGATGGCTAGGACGCGCAGTGTGTTCTGGAAACCCACTTTTTCCAACAGGTTTGACAGAACTATGGGCAGGGTGATGGTGAAGATGCTGCTGCCGGTTGTCACAATGCCGTTCACCAGGCCCAGGCGCTTCTTGAAGTAATGACCTAGGATGACCAGGCTGGGCTGGTAGGTCAAAGAGCAGCCGCAGGCGAACACGATGCCGTAGGTGAAGTACAATGCGCCCATGGACCTGCGGGGGAATAAAACATCGAGATGCATCAGTGTACAGCCTTTTCAGCACATTTGACACTGCTGATGTAAATGTATTTCCAGGATAAAAAAGGTTATTTAATGATAGCTCCTTGCTTATTGAATTACCTGCACATTCTTTCATGTGTTCGGCTCTGACATGACAAGATCTCTCCAGATGACAATCTGCTTTTGATGACCTCCGTACAGCTGTTTTTTTAACTCCGAAAAGCACTTTATGAGCCAATAACTCTTCAATGCTAAATTTGATTGTAACCTAATTTTGGAGTCAGCACACACTGCACTGGTGTGTTCCAGTTGATACGCCTCTACCCACAGGGAGTGTTACAGTAACATTATAACTAAAACAGAAGCACGCGTACAGCATATATCCGGAGCGTGATTAACATCATTGTTTGATTCATTGGCACCAGCACACATGCGTTTTCATTTCTAAGGCCGTGCTATCTACGTTCCAGAGATACTTAACATTCTCAGTCGAGTGCAACGTGAACAAGCGTGACATTTTTCACTAAGTTAAAAATGAAGTGTTTGCTGGTGAAGGTCCAAATAAATACAGGATGATGGTTCCAAAGTCCTGTTCACAGCAAAACTGAACTGTCAGCCTTTCTGTTGTTTGTGAAGCTACTTGATAGGCATTAGCCAGGAGTGTTTTATTACTTGTATATTACATTTAAAAGTGATGACAAAGTGAGAGTGGAGAGCTTGGTACTTGGTACTGCTTGGATCAGATATTTCTGCATGTTGGTGTGAGCGTTTCCTCACGTGTAGACAAGTATGAGATTCCAGGAAATTATTAACAACGGAGTGCTAAAAGAGAGAGCCTGTCATCCACAGAGGAATGATAAAACCTAGAGCAGTAACGTCATAACCGTTAATAAATGCCTTATACAACACTGTAAGGACTTCATACACCGGTTATGGATGCTTTATTGGAGGAGTTACAATTGTTGCAAATCAACATAAGAGCTGGAAAACTCTGAAAACTGAATAAGATTGTTGTCTCATAAATGGACCTCACAGTGAGAAAGTTTTTAATTTAGTTTTAGTGTGTCGATTACATGTATAAAGGGGTTTATTGAATTAGAGAACGCATATTCACCCAATAACTCTAAGAGTAAGTGTCATACATACTGTATGCAACAATAACATGATCTCATTTTCAACCTCATCCTCAGTTGCTTCCTTACGTGACAAAGGAGCTGGCCAGGAGGCCGACCAGGCCGATGGCGCCGCCGGCAACCGCAGTGACTCTGCAGCCGAAGATGTTGGTGAAGATGCTGACAATGGGAGAGCAGAAGAAGATCATCCCCATGGAGAGGGATCCCACCCATGCTGCAGAGAGACACAGAGAGAGAGAATGGATGAATGAATGAGGAAATATGACAAAACAGCGATTATCATTTCACATTCGAAACAACCCTGTCTGCAGGACGACAGACGCTACAGATGCTGGCTGCAAAACTCATTCACTCCCACTCGCACACAGGCACAGTGTATTGTCAACGTGCGTCCTGTTGCCATGAATCACTTCCCATTTTTAGATGTTCATTTATCATACTGTATATTGTTTATACATGCATCCAGTTTTCTACAAAACAGGAACACACAGTCAGTGGACAGGAAGGAGTGATCAGAAAAAAAACACCAAGGCTTTATCATCAATGCTGAGTACACAGATGCCACAACGGTAACTGGGATCGGACCACTGTTCAACCCACTGGTCGATCTCAGGTCGTGACAATTAAGATAGAACCTGGATCACAACCCAGGGAGAGATGCATAGCAATGAGTACAATCAGCAAACAATTAGCAACCTGGATTCACATACACACAAATCAACGTAAACACAGGATAAGCTTTGAGATATATGGCTTCCAGCTTTTATTCCTATCAAGGAAAAGAAGCAATCAATCAGATAGGGAGGGAGGGGAAAAACCAAGTGACAGCATTGACGAAACACACCAGTACACAACTTGTGAAACTCTAGTGCACCACCATTTGACCATAAAGAGGGCAAGCCAGGCACGTGTTGGGAGGAACAACTGCCTAATGAGTAACACTTATAAGCATCCACTGATATCAAAATGCATGTACAGCAAGACAGGTGAAGGGCAGAAGATAGAGACAAAGTTGTTTTTCTCAATTCTGAAGTCAGGTCAGGTCAGGGGAAACCTGTGAGAAAAAGTAGAGCAGCTGGAGTTTGAATGTTTTTGTTGTCTGTTTTTGAGTAATACGAGACCAGTGTGTCGTGTTCCAGGGTCGTTACTGGTGTTACTGGTGTGTATTTATTTATTTTTTTCCTCTGAATCCTCATCTCACGCCATGCTGTCAGGCTATAATAGACTCAGGTTGTCCCCATAAGACACACATTATAATTATCAGAGCGTACCGGTGTCAACCTGCTGGTGGCGCTAGAGGAAAATTCAAAGGATCAGCAAAGTCAGTTGGATAAAATGTCTGGGAACCATGAATGTCTGTACAAAATTATCACTGGATAATTGAAATATTTGACTTTCTGGTGGCTTTACATAAGTCAAAGGTATTATAATTCATCCTTTGGGTACCAAATTTCATCCGTCCATCCAATATTTTTTGAGGCATTTCAATAAAAAACGATAAATGTCAACCCCATAGTGGTAGTATAGTAGATGAAGAATCAGGGGATCACCAGAGTAAGGAGTCATCCCCTGAGGACTTTGAATGTCTGTACAAATTTTCATGGCAATTTATTCAACATTTGTTGAGATAATTCAGTCTGGACCATAGTGGTGGACATCAGACTGACCTACATTGCAATCCCTCGAGCCATGGCTTGCCTTGGCTAAAAATAGCTTTTCCTGTTTTGTCTTTGATAACATATTTTAACACAGTTTGTTTGCAGATGTTGACTGGATGCAGAGCAGCAGCAACATCTGTCATTCATATTTCTACATGTAAACATACGGACGTGTAACCTATATTTAGCTACTGTCCTCTTGCTCACTGTCCTAATCTGGTTTCATTGTGTGACTCAGACTTATTCCAGACACTGCAGTCAGATAAATGCCCCATATTCAACGGGGGCACTCTCTGCTCGGTCTCATATTTGTGGGGATATCATCCCGCTTTAAGCTACATAATGTAATAAATGTCAGCGAACAAGAAGCAAAGAATCCCTCAAAGACAACAGGAAATTGCTGTTGTAGTTTCATCTTCTGCTTCTCTCGATTTAAAAGCATTTACGCTTCAGACAAGGAGGAATTCCAAATTGAAAAAATGTAATATCAGGATCCTGTCCCAATGACATCCACCCACCGCTTGCCGCAGGCCCGCTTGGACGTTGACAGATGAGGCAGTTGCCCTAAGTCGTCTGTCTGCCTTGTTAAAGACTCCTTGCTGGAAACCCGTCTGCACTGAACCCTGTCAACCCACAATGTCTGAACCTACAGCAGTGTAACCTGCGTAACACACTGCCTTTTGTAAAACAAGAAGGTTGGATTCAAAAAGTGCTGCGATGACACCTCTCAGAGCTTCAGACTCAGATCTTTTGTGTACAACGTTTATTTTGTTGGTGTCTAGTTCCTCTGTGGGCACAAGTCCAATCAGTCTTCAAACTGTTTGACCTTCATGTGCTGCCTGGAACTTTTATTCAGAACTTTTAGCTAACTGCTTCAATAGTTTAGTCCTTACTTTTATACTATAATTATTCCTCTGCTCGTGTGCTCTCTGAATCACAACACTTATGCGGTACCCAGGTCACCTGGTTGGTCACATTGCCAAGCACACAAAGGCCATCATGATTCCCTGATGACTTCACTTGATTTTGGTAATAAATTCACAGCTGGTTGGTGAGTTATCTATTAACTAAAGTCAATGGAAACAACTAATGGACAGGCGTACTTGGCTCATATTGCTGTGGTGTGACAGACCATTTTACTGGCTTGGTCAAATAAACAGCGTGTCCCTGTAGCACATTCTAGGAATCTGTTAACTAAAGATGCTCAAAAGGCTAAAATCTAGTTCAAACATAGGGAATGAAGACAGGCTTCATTAAACAGTCTCACGCTGTCACGCTGGAATAAACACAAAGTGTGGAGGTGTTAATAAATCAACTGCATTACCTGGCAACAAACTAGAACCAGCACCAGATGTCCCTCTGTATTATCACATCAACATGGAACTATGCAGAAGGCTTTTCATTTCACTCTATAGCTGCACTGTTCAAGAAAGTATGAAAATATAGGTTAAAAAAGATGAGTAATGTCCGTTCAGACCATGTTGATCAGGGCCGTAGTGGGTAACAGAGATGTGTGTTTGTCTTTCTTTTCATTTCCAAAACAATGTGGGTCTGGTTTATTCATCGTCGTCTTCCTGATCTAACGGGAGGTTTGTGTGTGTGTGTGTGTGGAGCCAACAGTCCTCTGCAGTTCCGTATTGCGCTAAACTATAAACCCTACCCACTAATTTAGTACACTAATCACATGCAAAGGAGTTGATTTAAATCTCTCTAGTAACTTTACACCCGTCTAAATATTGTGTTTTACTGGGAAGTACATCAGTACAGAAGCTAAAGGCGCTCTAACTTCCATTTCATTTAACAACGTAATCGTATGGAGCAGCAGTCTTCATGGTGATGTACTGTGGCGGGAAGAGCTATGAAAAGCAGACACTGTGAGAGCTGCACGCTGTGTTGCAGCTTTCACAGAACTTTCTACGGTCAGAGCTGCTGGATTTGATCGGACGAGGCTAAACTGCTTTGACGTTGATTTAGAACTTCTGGCCTGTCCCATACTGAAAAGGAACAGGACAGGATACAGGAGCAGTGGGTTTCCCCAGGCTAACAGCCTCCCCCAGCCAGCTCGCATCAGAACTTTACTGAAACCACTGTTGTCTTCCATGAGGTGAATGAAAACCTGTGAGTTATAGAGGGAAAAGGAGGGAAAAAGAGAAAGAAAGAAAAAAAGAAAAGCAAATACAGCGAGGAGTATGAGCAGCATCCAGTCATGGTGTAGAATTTAGTGTAGAGATGCTTGTGTTCCCAAGCTGGTCTTGGATAAAAAACCCTGCTAGTTTCCTATTACCTGTATCATTTGAAGTAAAAAGGGCAACTCAGTGTCCCTAAAAATAAAAAACCCACACAAAGCAGACCAAGCGTCAGGGTTAATGGGTTTACAAGCTGCGGTCTACGTTAAGCTGAACATGTTTGGCGCATAGCTGAGACTCATTACTGACATCCCTCCTGAGGGGAGCTGCAGCCACGAGCTCTGAAACATCTAAACGACGCTGAAACACATGCAGGCTGTGTTTGAGTAAAAAACAGAGAAGTTGATAGTGAACTCTATTATTACCAGTAGCTAGAACGTCAGACAGTAAATGTGTGGAAGATACTCCGGTGTTACACTGATACAGTCGAGCCTGATTAGGAAAGCCTCAGTTATCCATTTAGGTCCCGACCGGTTACAATTCATAATTAATCCCGATTCGGACAGGATTAGCTCAACAGGAGGGACACTGCAAAAAAATATCCATCTTTAATCCACACCTGAGTCTTAAAATACAATTTTAGTAACTCTGTGAGGCCATGCTTGTAACATATCAAACAAAATGTAATTCTCCCACTCCCCTTTTTTGAAAGAAAAATTCTTATATTAAACTTAAAATTAAAACAGGACTTTATCACACAGAAACAGACATTTTTGCAGTGTACAGTAGTATAACCATTACTGGCACAGGTCCATGGTTTCTGTCCTATCTGCATCTGTCAACTCTGATATGGTTTCAGCGTTTGGTACAACAGTAATTTTCCCTGAAATAAGTAGATCATAAAAAAAAAAGCTGTTGCAGCCTGAATGGATGTTATAAAACACAGAATCTGGCAGGTGAAGCCTAACTGTTTCTCAGTAGGGAAGCACCTGAGGAAATTCTTGCTTCTATTCTCAACATACTTCTGTGCTTTGACAAACTGAGACTTCAACTGGTCTTACTGTATAACAGCCAATACTTTCAGAGTATGGCTTTTACAGCAGTTGCTGGTTTATCACAAGGACCCCAGTCATAAACCTAATCCGGGCCCCACGGTGCTACAGTTACACATCTGGGCCTGAGTGGACCATATAGCATCACAACCATTACTCCAACTCCTGCCTACAGCAGCTGGAAGCCATTTATGCTGGCCTGCTCCACTGGAGGCTCTAGAGGGGGAAAAGCAGAGAGAAATACCAATTTTTGCTCACATCCCAGGTTCAAACTCCAGTTGTCAAATGTTTTCTGCCCCCACACCACAGGAAGTGGAAACTTGCCACATGACACAGCAAAAAAAATGGTGGAGCTGAATTACTTATGGTTGTGTATAAAATAGAGAGAAATAAGATCATACAGTCGGCATGACTGGAATTAGTTCTCTCTGCAGTGGTTACAAGAGGTCCATATGTTTTTCATATTTATGTTTTTCATTCATGTTAAATGGGAGTTGTATGCTGCGTTAGACGAAAAGGGAACGGGGTGGTGTGTGAGGGCTGATTGGTGATTGGGGGAGATTTTCATCCACCCCTTGTTTTAAGTGCACAGGGCCATTTTGGATACGCCCCCCATTGAGCCATAACTCTGTGTCTTTAGAATTGCTCTTCTGAATCTAAGCATCAGAGAATAAAAAATACCACATTAAAAATGAAATGCCATTATCCAACTTCATCAACTGTAGATAAAATGAAAAGTTAGATAAATATGATTTGTTTAAACCTCACTGAGACCAGTGAAGTGCTTAATATTAATATTAATATTAACTTAATCAGTTTAGCTAATTGCAATATACAGTATACATACTGTATATTGCAATTATATACGTGTACACAGATTTGGTTTGCTGACAACTAACACATTAAAATGCACAGGCACAAAAACAACACAATGTTATGTGTGAAGGCACACATAATTAGATGTATGCATGTGGTTTATCATTATAAAACTGAAAGTATGTAAAACGTCCTTCTGTAGTTTTAGATTAGTTTACAGTTACTCTTGGTAATTCACAATTAAACACCTTTTGCAGAACTGTCGAATACCTCAAGGCTCTGTCCTAGGTCTCCTTCTTTTCTGTTTCTACATGCTGCTGATTGACCCAATATAATATGAAAACATTTCTTTTTACTGCTATGCAGATGACATGCAACTTTATCTGTAAAATCAGGGGCCGGTGTCCTTTAGGAACTGTCTTACTTCTGATTGTCATGTTAATAAAGTTGTACAGCCTTGATTGTATATCAATGTTGTACTGTATTCGAAAATGTGATCATAATTATCATTCTATGACTTGGACAAAGTTAGGGGGTGTATTGGGTGTTTGCTGTAAGGGTACCAAACTCTGGAAACTCATTCAAATATTTACTAAAAAAATAAAATTGAAACTTACTTTTCTGCTTCAGTGGTCTTTCTGTGCCCTGTCACTTTATGTTGTTTTTTTAAGGTCTTTATCTTCTGTAAAGTACTTTATAACTTCAACTTAAGTTACATTTGTATTGTTGATAAACATTAAATAAATGTAAACTATGGCTCCCACATAGTTTACAACTTTGAAAAATACAGTAGTTGGTGTCAGTTGGTGCCATATTGTGCCAGAGGTTAATAATAATAAAATCCCAAACTACAACAACTCTTATCATGGCACAAGGGGCAACAGAAAAACAAAACTAAAGTATCCCCTTAATAAGGTGACAGGGAATGGGAAACTCTTAAGAACAATAACATTGAGAGCATTGTTTGTTATGTTTCCTACTGTCGTTACAGATGGAACGAAATCAGAAAGTGAATCATTAGTGTTTGTCTTTCTTTCTCATATGCGCTTTATTGCAAAAATGCCATAACTCTTATGTAAATACAACTGAGCTGGGCTGCGTCTACTGGCTGTAATATCTTGGTGACTTGACTTAATGATTCTGTGTGGAGATGAATGCTGAATGTTTCAATGCTTCCCTGTCAGTCAATCAGAAGTTTCCTGAGAGTGAGGCCTTCGCAGCCATTTGCTTATGTGCTCTCTCTCCAGTCCCTCAGGCCGTGGCCTGATGATATGTGTCATGTGCAGGCGGCCAAACAATTGGTCCTCCTGCTGCCAGTGAAGTGGTGCTCTGCTTCCAACATGTTTACCCGCTCTGCGTTTTATCTTTTCAACAACCTTCACCTAAACTCAGACTCAAGCTCACATGTGCTTGATATCAAACGGCCTGTCAATCATTAACCTGTGTATGCTTAAAACTTTTCAAGGTTTTTTTGGAGTGATTATGATCCATGCAGTGTTTTATCTAAGTTGCCCACGTACGCCAGCTGTTAGAGCTCCCTCGTCTTGTATAGTCAGATATGAAATATACTGAGACAAGCATGTTGAATTTCAACCCTTTGTGACTGCTGCAATGAAACTATATGGCATCTAATGTTGGCAGTGGCAGGTCAAATTCCAGCCAATTACTGGCACTCAGCTGTCTAGTTGCAGTTGAACTGCTGCTGTGAGTTGATATCCTGGCTACCTGGCTCAGCATGACAGGTCTTCACAGGCGGTGACTCAGCCAAAATATGGTAAGATGACTCCATGAACGTCAATCAACTGCATCAGTTCAGATCCATAAGTCAGACTCTAAAGCTGCCATTTGGTCCAAAGGTCTGTGGCTGCTCTAACATTAGATGACAGACAAGTGGCTTTTATGGCACGAGGCCCAGAAATAGCCCCATCTGGCACTCCCATAGGAAGGTAACCAGAGCCTGTTACACAGATGTGACGGCCGTTGACCTGACGGGTCAGGGCAGTGTATTGGCTGAATCTCCCCCCTCGCCCCTACATAGCACGCTGTGATTGGTTGATTAAGATTTCAAATTTCCTCACTTTGTGTTCATTAACTTTGGCACTAGAGAAGACAACAGCTGTCATCAATCAAGCAAACAAACAAACAAAAAGTCCCATTTGGGAAATGCGTCAATGTACCATTTGGTCTTTACAAATGTCCACAAGATGTAGAAGTGCAAGTGGCATTTTGTCTCAACAAACCCCATGTTCCTATTAAAGTAAACTAAATATACTCGAGCTGTGTCTGAAGACATTGGACGTTGTCTTGAGCTTTGGGAGACAATGCTCAACATTTTTCACCATTGATAACAATTGATAATGTAAATAATTGTGAGTTGCAGTCCTAAGTGCTGTAAATAATATAGAGTATTTCTTTGGCAATGGGATCATAGAATGAACCTGCTGAGACAAAAATGTTTAACTTAATTTTTTTATGTTAAAATCTCCTCCTGGTTATTCATAAAGACTCATTCTACAGCTCCAACCAGCTTAGTGTTAGTTAACTAAATAACAGAGAGCTCCGCAGGGCTGTAAAGAAAGAAAAGTACAACCTTATCTAAACAGAGAATTAACCATACAAACACTAATTAAGAGAAATGACATTCTAACACAGTGGTTCTCAACCTTTGTGATTCAGGGTTATTCAAACTAAATTCCCCCTTTTTTCTGGGGACATAGTGGACCCCTAGTTGGGAACCGTTGGTCTAATAGACCATGTGATAAATCTATTAAGCAACCCAACTTGTGACCTGAAATAACACACACTGCAGTTGGTGCCATGTTGTGCCAGAGGTTAATTACAGCATTGGATCAGAAAGGGGTTGTGTGTTTTTTTATCTTTTCATTCACAGGCATCAAGTGGTTCTCACTGTGTGCTTCTAACAGGAGTCCTTCAAAAACGTCCAACTCATGGTCCCCAAAGAGAAAGGACATATGTGAGACATAGTAATTTGATTAGAACAGGATAGGATAGATTCCTCTTTGAATTGATAAGATTACAGTACGACAGCCATAGCTAAGATATACAGGAGCGTTTGTAGACTTCCTGTAACAGAGCTATTAATCAATCAATTAATCAATCAAATTGTATTTATATAGCCAAAAATCACAAAATACATTTGTCTCAGAGGGCTTTACAATCTGTACAGGGAGTGGCACCCTCTGTCCTTAGTATTGAGCTATATACAGCTCAATACTTTAACATATAAAAAAGTATAAAAAAAAGATCCCACACATTAATCTGACTCTGGACAAATTATCTCTTGAATAATCTAATCATTTAAACAGCAGTTTAAGGTAGTTTCTGAGCACGTGCAGTTCAACAGCACATGAGCTTAAGTTTGAGGAGAAGGGCCATGTTGCAACATGTGCTGGTATGTCCTTCAGTGGGTCCCACAATACAATGAGCTCAGATGGGCTTTTTGTGTAACCGCCTGCTTGAAATCCAAACACATATGACTATTTTAATTCAGAAAAATCACTTTCATAGAATTGAACTGCATCGTATTATCACATATAGAACATTGATAATGAATTAATAATATTGCAGTTTTATAAAGATGTGGGATTTGCTTGAGATTTAAAAAAAAAAAAAAGAAAAAAGAATGGTCAAAATCAAGCAGCAGAGGACAAGATGCTAAGTTTAAATCCTTAGTGTGGATCAGGATCAAGCTCCAAAAACTCTGGATGCTACATTTCCAATGATGCAACTCGATAGAAACTTTAAATTAGAGTTGCCCTGTCTTCATACAAATTTAGGATGACAAAGTATTTTGTGAACGAGGAAACTGCAACTCCGCACCCTTTAACCACAACCTGTTCTGCTAAATTGACTGAAGCGGTTGAGCAGAAATGCAACACTGACTGTACACTGTAAGGTTTGGATGGGACGTAACAGCTGGATGACAGTAGGAAATGATGCAGCTCTTATGCAACATTACAGAAGAAGAGCACAAAAGAGGGTTGTTATATTGTTGTTATAACCACTGCCTGAGCAATGAGAAACTATGTTAACAGCATTAACATTAAACGGATGAGCCACCTCAACTTCTAAAGCACTTCACAAAAGAATGTGTGAAGGAAAACTAGCAGAGATTTCTGAGCTCGCTGCTATGTAATAATGCCAGATACACTACATGTCCACATGAATACATGAACACCTGCAAGTGATGATTACTTTTAATAGAATGATGCAATGAGTCAGGTGACCCGGATCTTTTGGTGTGATATTTCAGATGCAGAGCTCCAGGCGCAGACGTCAGTCCGAGGCAGCGAGGCGAAAAGTGAAAGGAATGATTCAGAGTGAAATGAGCACGAACACGTGCGGGTCTGTTCACCTTTTTGGACCAGTTCTTGACTCAAACTCGACTGGATCGGGGGGAACACGTTGGTAATCAACCAAAGAGAGTTGACAGCAGTTTTTATTAAAAACTGAAAACAGAGCTGCACCTTCGTCGAGACCAAATCAATTCCAGGTTCAAAGGTTTGGAGATACCTAAATGATTATATAAACATGCTGAATTTGAATCAATTCCAAAGGCACACTGTGTTCTGTTTCCTGGCTAAATCACACCCAATCTGCATTTTTAACAATGTGCAAAGTTACCTGATTATATACTGTACATTTATGTACATCTATCCTGGTTATATTTAGCATGCAGAGCTGTTTGCCTTGACATCCCTTTGTAACAAACATTTTAAAAAAAGAAGTGAAACCCTTGGTGAGAGTTGCATAAGCGAGCCTCGAGTCCAGCTGTCACCTCCTCCTCCCCACATTCATCTAGTAGTCTGGGGGAAGACACTCATCGTGTGTGTGTGTGTGTGTGTGTGTGGATGTTGGAACATTTTTTAACACTGATGATATCATAAGGTCGTAAGTGAAAGTGTGGTACTGAGTTTGAAACATGGGGGTTTTTACCAGAAAAGGATGTCATCATGAATGAAAGATGTGAATGAGTTGCATCATAGTAAGCGTAGGTTGTTTCTTTATAATCTAGAATTTGTAGAATCTGCTACCTAACCACAACCCACGCCATCAGCCATTTAATCTACACACACACACACACACACACTGTTTCCATCACTTGTTTATGTTGATAAGATGACCGAAAAATCGGGTTTTCGTGGAGTTTTTAACGATCTTCTACGCCGACAACAGGTGGTTACAATCACAGCAGAACATGGTCATTATTCATGGGGTTAGACCATCTCTCACCCTCTCACACACACACACACACACACACACAGAGAGACTTCTACTCCTAATCTGCAGTAACCGCTCCATGCTTTTCACATACATACAGAGAAACATTTAACAATCAACAAATCTTATTGTGGTTGTGTTGTGTAGGTTTGTTTGTGTTTTGGGTTGTGTTGAGGATTTATATCCTGTAAACATTTCAATACATTTAAATTGATTTTTTTTTATCTTAAAAAGTCACGTGACAAATTGTAACACGAGTAACTGAGTAAAATGAAGTTGCAGAGTAAGCAGTTATAGTTATAGTAGTTATAGTAATGAGAGCTCTTTTTTTTTAAACTTTTGTTTCACCCGTGGACTTTTAAACCACCTCCGTGACTTCATTACCAGCAGCCTGAGTAGACTGCACCTCTTTAAACAGCAGCTGCTGGAGTTTATTCATTGATCATTTAAGCGCCACATCAGACTTTCTCTCCCCGCGTCACCGAAAAGCACGTTGCAGCTACACACTGCTGTCAACTTAATGACACAGGAACCAGTACAACCACCCACAAATATAATAGTACTACATTTATATACACATATATATATATAAATATCACTCATATCGCGACAGCGTCGACATTTAACCACAGTTTCTTCTTTGGTTTGAGTAGCAAACATGTCGTGCTTTGTTTTTTCTCTTACCAGGAAACGACATGTGCTTTTAACGGCTAGCTTAAGGTTAGCTAACTCATAGAATATGCAGTAGGCTAAACTAAAAAAACAAAACCTTTTATTTATTCAGTTGAAAATGTGGCATAACGTAATACAAATTATTCTACATATGTGTGTATGTGTGTGTGTGTGTGTGTGTGCGTGTGTGTGTGTGAGATAAAAGTTCTGCCTCCGTCATACACGTCAGACATCGTAAACGTTTACGTTAACTTTCATTGGATCAATGAGGGGAAGACAAAGGACTTAGTTGGCGTTCAATGACTGATGACTGATTAAATTATTTCTTCCTAAAGCAATAACTGTGTACAAATTCAACACAGCTAACACAACTCAATATCAAATAATTACATTCTGAATATTAAGGCCACTTATGGGGGAAATGTAAAGGTAAACACCTCCACACCTGAACTTTCCCTCCAGTAACCTCCAACACTCACCTGCCTTGAAGCCGTCTTCCTCGTTTCCGGAGCCAAACTCCTTGCTGATGGTGATGAATAATAAACCGAAGGCGTTCTGGATCCCGAACACCGAGCCGTTACACCACATGGCAGCCAGCATGACAACCCACCCCCAGCCGCCCTCCGGGTGCACAAACTCGGCCTCCTCCGCCCCGGGAGTCGTGGTTTGCTCCGGGACGGTCACTTTGCTGTCCCCGTTCTCCTTATTCTCCTCCTCCAGCCGCTTCTCGTCTGCTGGCACGCCGGCGGGCACCTCGTCCTTACCCGCCGCATCTTCTTGCATATTGCTTCCTTCTGTCATTGTTTTTCTGGCAGGTTTATACTAAAAGGCACAGCAGCAATTTATGTTGCATTAAAACAAAAAAAAAATAAATCAAAATCTGGAGATATGTAAGCCTATACTGACAGTGTTAAAAAGACAATTAAAGAGAACGAGGTGTATCTATTAAAGTAAAGCTGCAGTTATTTCTAGTTGTTCTAATGTTGTTGATGCAGCATCTACTCCTACAGTAACTGTCAAAAAGCTGCTGTTGCGATATTATAAATAGACAGCGCAGAGGGGCGGGGCTCCGGGGCGTCCTGCAGCTGATTGGACACTGTCATGTACCCTTGACTACCAAGTATTGAAATACAGGAAAAATATTGCATTCATACACAATACGTTTTACACTGGTACTATTACTCAGATGGTATAACGGTACGAACAGCTTTCAGTTCTCTTTTCCGCCTGCTACAAATAGAATGAAACTGAATGAAACAGATGGACAGAGAATTAAAGAAAATGTACTAAAGGTGGTTGGAGCTCATCAGATAAAACACAAAATAACCACAACTAATAACTGGTTGTTTAATAGTCTATATAGACTATTAATACATATATTAGTAATAAAATGATGATTCTAAACACAAGACAATCATGCTGCTGATCCCTGAACTGTTTTACATGATATATTCATCTATCCACTTAATGTAAGCACATGTTGATATTATCTGTTGCACCTTCATATTACTATTCATTGTCTCAATTTTAATATTTGCTTATGTTTATTTATATATTTGTATTGTAGATCTATCTATCTATCTATCTATCTATCTATCTATCTGTATACTTATATCTTATCTATATAAACATAAACAAATATTAATAC
Source organism: Pampus argenteus (assembly GCA_036937835.1). Lineage (NCBI taxonomy): Eukaryota > Metazoa > Chordata > Actinopteri > Scombriformes > Stromateidae > Pampus > Pampus argenteus. The sequence continues at coordinate 16,039,558 of CM072876.1, read as the reverse complement.
TGATACAATACTACCTATACTATATATATAATAGTATTATAATATAATAATAATAATAATAATAATAATAATAATATATATAAAAAATATATATAATACAAATACATATATATAGTTATAAACAGCTGCAATCACAAATTATAGTAATATATACATTTTATATTATATAAAATTATGAAAGATACATATGCTTATTAATAGTCTCTTTCTAACCCTACCCGGAATGGACAAATATAAATTAGAATGTATGAAGTGAAACTCTTGCATAAGCCAGCTTTGAGTCAGTTTTAACAGTAATAAGTAAGAGTATTTTCCAATGAGCTGTTTAACCAGCATGACATCATGAACAGGAAGGAAAGTGATGAAAGTAGTGAATGAGTTGCATTATATCAAGTGTTTCCTTGATTCTTCCATTTAATTTTGATTGTCATTTTTTTTATAATCTGCTTGTTTCTAAAGAACATCATGCCCTCTTTATACTGATCCCAAATTCCCAGAACTGCTTTTACAGGATTGAGCTCACATAAATAAAATAAAAATAAAATAAATAACACTTAATCTCCTCCCAGTGCATTAATAGTGAACCTTTATTGTATTTTAATTACCGATTTAAAACTTTCGCTGGAGAACAAGACTGGATAATAAACAAAACTGATAAACGCTCCGACACTTAAGGAAAGAGAAGTGACTGTAGGCAAATAAACTTTATGACATGATCTTATGACATGATAGTGAACACAGGACAATACGTTCAAATAATTCAATCTTTAAAGCAGACACAAACAGTTTAAAGAGATTTTTATTTGCTTTGAAGTGAAATTTCACATTTTACATTTAAAAAAAAAAAATCCAAGTTATTTATTACTTATAGAGTCGTTAAGCAATTCAATAGATAACATTTGTAGGACCTGATGCTGACCAGAGAATACAGTGGACACATTCATGACACTCATGACAAAGAACCACCTGAATGTCACAGAAAAAAAAAAAAAAGAACAAGTGGAAAAGGACTAACAGATACAGGATACAGATCCTGTTTGCCTGGTGGTAACTCACATGCCCAGTCATTAGCAGTAGAAGCCAGCATTGATTAGTACACAGTCAGTTCTTATAAAACGAGGTGTCCTCCACCGAGATGATGGATGATGGGCGTCTGGCTCAGACCTCAGCTCTCTACTTTAGCCACTTTGGGTTCCTGTCCGTCCTGCTCTTCAGTGACCACCTCTCCCTTCCTCTTCCTCAGGCCCTTCATCTTGCGTGTTTGAAGTTTGGACAGATCCTGCTTCTGCATGTGCACACGGCCGAACTTGGTACCAAAGACATTGTGGGAAATGTTCTTCTTCTTCTTGGGCTGTTGACAGAGAGGAGAATTAAGATCTTGTCAGGTTGAGAAATTAACTTTTTTTCCCCCCCAAGATTTAAAACATGTTCTTTTGCCACTTAGATCTGATATTTTTACAATACATTAAATACTTATATAGAAACAGTTTACATCAATTGTACCACATGCCACACTTTCCCCAAATCGAATGATCAAACTATCCAGGATCAGTCCATCAACACTGTCTGACACAGTATATCCTGTATACCCTTTGCATCATTTTATACGCCATTTCACCAAACATTATTGGTATTTGGTATAATTGGAAGCTTGACATCTCTTGTAGATGTTACAATAATATCTTGTGGGTTTGAACAATGTTTAGCTGCACAGCATGAGCTTGTAGTGACAGGCCCGGTGGCCGGTCAGTAGATCTTAAGGGATTAATGCTTGTGTTAGTATTAAACTCAAATCACAGATAAGTACAGCTTAGACTGATTAAAACTGCTCTGAGTTTGACAGTGTAGAGGTCGAGTTGAATCTGATATGTTCTAAAATGGTTCCTGACCCAAAGGGAACCCCTGTTCATGATGGCCTGTCCTCTAGCACCACCTGCAGGACAATACTTCACTTTTTTTCCCAAATCAAGGGTCGTAAAGATCCAAGAATTATAAAGCTGTCTTTCCATTTTTCATCCATCCATCAATGTTATTTGAACAATGCAGGAAGGAACACAAAAATTATGTAAAATTCCTACGTCACATATCAGGAAAGATTCTACCCAGGTGATATTTACCTTCAGGGCCTTGGGCTGTCTGTGAGCTAACTTGTACAAGTCATCTGAAGCCAGATGCGTTCTTCTTAAGACAAAATCAAAAGACGGTCCGATCTCCTCCAGCTCGATGCGCGGTGTCCGGCACCCAGACTTCTTCAACAGACACCTGCGATGGGAGAAACAGATGGAAATATGTCGGAAAATGTGTTACTGTGCTCAGTTGACCTGAAATGCTTTGGGGTGTTTGGTTTTTTTTTTAAACTCATTTTCATTTTAATACCTGTAGCTACGCATGAAAATTTTCCCATCCAGGGCAGTGAAGTGCAGAACATGTTCTAACCCTGCCAGACGCACCGCAGACACAGTGGGACCCCTGAAGAAGTCTGAGAGGTAGGACAAAAGAAATAGACGGCAGGCCGTTATTCGCAGACCAACAACAAATCCAAAGACACCTGCATGATGAGTGCGTACCTATGAGCAGGCTCTTCAGGCGCTTGTGCTCGCTGTCTAAATCAAAAGCCTCGCCTGCGAACACCAGCATTGGTTTGGTCCCCTCAGGACATTTGCTTGCCTGCAATAGACCAACACAAACTACATTTTAGCATTTTAGCAGACAGTATGGGGTCATACATACAGTATGGGGTCATACAACAGGTACGGGGTGTGTAACAGGGCAGGAGCTGCGTTGCCTCCTCCTCCTCCACCACCACACCTCAGTGCAACATTAGTTTAAATAAACAAGCTTAAATAAAAGGATCAATTTAGCCTAATCTGATCAAACTGGTTTGTTTGTCTACGTGTTGTTGCTAATGGCGATGCTTCAGTTAAGTCAAGTATGTTGGTGTAGTGTAAAGTTTCTGTCTATCTTGATGGTTATGAAATATACGTTTCCTGGTTACCAACATGTGTTTTGTAAATAGTTTGTTCCACACAAACTAAAATTAAAAACCATTACACACACACACACACACACACACACAGACACACACACACACACTAAAAGGACTAGTTCAACATGCAGATTATGCCTATTCGCTTTCTTTCTGAAAGTGAGTGAAGAAGACATGACATGGATCTCATGTCTGTGCGTTCAGTACAGAGCTGGAGTCAGGATGTAGTTACGTCTATAAGGCTGAAAATTTAATTTCCCTTGACAGAACACAGACACATATTGAATAACTGCAACCATTACCTTAATTTCACTGAGGGAGGCGTACTTCTCGATTCCTAGTTCAATCATATCGAGCACGTGAAAGTCAAACAAACGGCCTGAAATAAACCAAAAGTAAACAGTCACACGCATGATTTGGCTTCCAGGTGTCAAACCTGAAGTAAAGAATGAACAGTTTCCAGGATCTTTCGGCACTGAATGACGTTTTCTCACACACAATATATATATAAATAACCTACAACGACATGAATATAGGAATGAGACATTAACTGGTAATATAAAAGGTAAGTTCATTTTACAGTGAGTTCAGAGATGTTACCGAATATGAGGTTGTTGGGTCGTTTCTTGTTGTGGGAGCCGAACAGAAACAGCGAGCAGTCTGTCTTCTTGGAGAAAAACTCCTGGTGAAGAGTTCAAATGCAGAGTGATAAACCTGGAAAAACTAATGTAATGTGGTTGTAATGAAACGTTTGGGTGTTCTGGGTCAACTAACCAGTGACGTTGAGTCCTCAAACGGCCGAGTGATGTTCTTCCTGAAAAGCACATTCAGATTTTAGCTACTGCCGGTAGCTCAAGACGTTTCCTGACAGCAGAAGAAAATTAACACGGTTGCGTTGTGTTTTCCAGACAGTTTGGTGCTCTGTTATTCACACTAAGAAATCCTTCTATAGATATGAAAATAACAATACACTCAAATGACCTGAAGTAGCAGTGGAAGTGCTATGATTGTATTCACGCTTTTAATTGTGATCTCATTTGGAAGAAGGAAGTTACAACACAAACAAACAGTTTCACTGGAAACAGAGAAACAAAACAAGGTAACATTTTAGTAATATTTCAGTCATTTCTTGAGATACAAAATCACTTACTTCTTGTACAGCACTGCATTGGGTTTTTTCAGGGAATACTGCATGGAAGAGATTCAAAAATACATTTGTGAGTCATTATTTTAAATTGGCCTAGTTACAGGTTCGATGGAAAGATCATTTTTCATTTCTTCCTGGATGATAGATGGATATATGACAGCCACAGGGGGTACTATTTCACAACCAGGGTTTTAATAGTTTTGGCTAACATGTCAATAGTTTAAAATAATACATTCATAATTGTCATTGCAGAGATTGCGGACTGCTGGAATCAACTTTACAATGTGTCTAACAGGCAGAAAAAGCCTTTAACAGATTTCTCAGCAACAAACATTCTTTAAGTGCTTCATTCAGACTGGACGATAACAGCCCGGACACACCTCCTGATCTAACGCGAAGCAAGTTCAACTCAGAAGTGAGAAGCAGACCCTTGAGGACTTCATTTCCTTTATGCAAGTTTGCACTTCCTGTAAAAACTGATGAGTTGATTGTAAGTGAGAGCTCGGATGCAGGGTGCAGTATTTAGCCAGGCTTCTGGATCTGAGAGAGAATAAATCCTATTTCGTCAGCTAAAAGACTGATGGGGGCTACGCCTGGTTGGGGCGGAGCCTGGGATAAAGACATGCGACAGACCAGTTCAACAATTATGTTCTTTTAAGTTTTGTATTATCCTATTATTAGATATGTATTAGTCATGTAATACTGAGTGAATAACACACACATAAACCATAAGAACTACTGTGTGGTTGTTTTTCATCTAGTTAGTTTTTTGTCTCCATGAAGGACACTGCGTCACACCCGGAGAGGTAAGCTCCAGCGCATCCACACTACAACAATAACACTGATTATTATTATTATTATTATTTAGCCACACATACACACCTCATACTCATCATAGGCTAAGAGAGTTCACTAAAAGAGGGACCCCTTCCTGGACCGGACCAGGTGCTTCAAGTAGGTTATTTTAAGGCCAGTGGGCCCATCCATCCTCTACATAGCCTAAGAGCTCATAACTTGTCGTGTAGGGGCCCACTGTAGTGAACGGACTTATTTTTTTTCCTAAGGGCCCGTCAGCGTAGTGCAATGCGGGTGTGAGCGCTACAAGCGGCAAATTAATAACATGCTGTAGCCGCTGGGAAAGCCTCTGTTTTGACTCTTCTGAGGGCGGCCCGGTTTTTCAAAAAACAGATCGGAGAGGCTTTCTTCTTTCTTCCTGCCATGTGAGCTTTGCTTTGTTTTGTTTTTCTTTTCGCACTAAAGCTGTTCACAGTGTGATGTGGAAGTTTTTTTATAAAAATCATACCAAAACCAATCCATATCTGTGAGAAATAACTCATATCTTGAAGTGCGTTGTCAGATTACTCACTATGTCCTTCAGGGCCTGGGTGACCGTTTGACTGGTGTTCCCTCCTTTCATTATCATAGCGCTCTTTCCATCCTCACTCAGCTTAGGCGCTCTGCTCTCCAAGAAGCGCTTGGAGCGCTTCGTCTTAGGCTTTCTGAGGACACATGTGCACACAGGAAAAGATAGGACACTGCTAGTGCTGACCACTGCTACATCAAATAAACCAAATGTCTGATTTTAATAACAGAACTTGCATACTATCCTGTTTTAAACATGAGGTTTTATGTGCCTCACCATGCTGAGCCCCTATGAAAGTGACTTCTCCTCTGATCTTACAATAGCAATTATTTCTACCTTTTGCTTCACTAACTAACTAGATTATTTCATATTTAACGTAGTGTTACTACACAGTGTTTACTGTGTTAGGGAGAAGGTGATTAAACAGCTGGTGCTGAAGAAAATCTTCCCCTAAGGTCACAATAGTAGTGAAATGATTATATTCCATATTATTTATTAAAAATTCACAGGAAATGAATCCCAATACTGATCATTCTTTGTCACTGATAATATATCAATAATGGATGTTATATATACACACGTGTGAGGAATTGTTATTGTATTTAACTGCAGTCAGACGCTCATATAAACAGTGTAAGAGGTTTATCATGCTGTAATCACCCCTCCTGTTCATACTGGATGTTAAAAGTTCTGCTTCAAATATGCTTTAAGTGTAAGTGATGTGTCCACACAGTTACGTTGTGCAAAAATACATGATGTGAAGCTTCTCTGAGGCTTCATCAGTGTGAGTTAGCTTCATATCAAGTGGATATATGACACATTTTTAGCATCAGATTCCTTCTTTGTGTCTCCTCAGGACAGTGTTTCCCTGTCAGCATAAGTAACTGTAACATGGTAGTAAAGTAGTATAGTAACAATTAGCACAAAATAACACATTGTGACATTGAACAATATCTACTTGATCATTTGGAAGACTGAAGCTTCATATTAGCTCCAGATAAACTTTTAAATACGTTGTGTGCACAGAAGGAGAAGTGTGGGTTCTGTCCCCCATCACTTCCACTGTAAGTGAACATTATTAAGGGATCTTTGAATGGCCAGTGTGAACAGGAGGGATGATTACAGCAATGATGATTAATAAACTTTAACACGTGATTTTAGGCTTCAGTAACTTAAAAACATCTCACTCTGTTTGCCATTTTGCAAACTGAATAAACAATACAAAATAACTATTTAAATTGTGAATTGCATATAAGCATTATAACGGGTAACAATAATAGTCAGAGATGCCAGACTTTCTTCCCTTAACTGGCAGTCCAGGACAGGCCTGTAGAAAGTGGCCAGAAACAAGTAATACTATATTATATATTCTTCCTCTGGTGTTTCCATTATCTGAGGGCGTGACTACGTAACTGGACGTAATGTGGACTGTGACGTTAGTCTGTGACGCCACTTTCACTGGTTTGTCTGATTTATCTTAATTATGTATAAATATAACTGGTCGGCGTGTCAACGTTACATGAGTGTTAAATGTAAATGACACCAGTTCAATCGACTCGACATTATGCGCTTTATATTTAATATGAATCAACCAAAATCAAGTTAAAAAACAAGGATTTCTGTCTTTTCCATGTAGCTAAAGTTAGCTGACATAGTTCATGCTAGGCTAGCAGTCTTGATGAAGTTTAGCTTTACGGCCAATAAACAAGATTATTCTGGAGAAGACGTATACGGACATGTCGGTACAACAAGTTGTCAACAACAAATAACTGTAAAAACTTACGTTATACCGTCTAACTGCGTCATTTCTGTGCGTTTCTTCGGGTTTCTGTTAGCAACATGCGCATTCACGTTGCTGTACGTCCACGTGAAGAACCACCGGAAGACAACATTGGGGTCTTTCTCTTCTTCTATGGTGGTAATAATGCGGGTGATGTCCTGCTTTAATGTGCAATACCGCCACCTACCGCCTACACCCAGCACTCCAACATCCTGAACAATAAAACATGTGAACATACAATCTGATTTTGTTGCTAATCTTTTCTGTTATTATTATTATTATTATTATTATTATTATTATTATTATTATTATTATTATTATTAATAATAATATTATTATGTATTAACCAATTAAAATAAAGTTATGCCTGATATATTATCTTTACTTCAATATGATATCTAAGTATCGTCTTAATTTCTATAAATAAAGATGCACAACATCCTGGATGTGTTTTTAACACCTGTGTTTCAAGACAAGAAAATATGACTATTTCCTGAAGTTGGTCTGAAATCACACACCACGCAGAGCATTTATGTATTATGTTTGTAATATTCAAAATAAATCAAATAGAGTCCAGAATGCATCATTGGCATTACAGGTTTCACTTTATTGCTTCTGGTATAAAGTGTAGGTAAGTGACTGTAAGGTTAATTTAAATCCCCTCAGATTTATCTGAAAACAAAAATATCTTTTTGTATGAATATTAAAAAACACAAACATTACATTTAAAATGATTTAAGGACAGTTTGTGTGTTTTTCTTTGGGGCTTCCACATGATTTTTTTAGTTAATATCTACAGCATAAAACTGCTTCGGCCTATAAATGTGTTTCAGAGAGAGGTTTAGTTCCATCTTTCGATGAACAGAAATGGAGTCAAATCTGCAACAACTCAGGAAGAAACCTGAAATTTGATTTTGTATTCTGACTCTATGTGTATTATTTAGAAATAAGCAGCATATGTCTGATTTAAAAGAATCTAAATTGTTGAATAGAATAGAATAGAATAGAATAGAATAGAATAGAATAGAATAATAGAAAACCTATGACAAAGCATTTACTTCTGTGTACTATTATTCTGTTGCAGATTATGTTACTATTAAAAGCTGCTGTAGCTTTTGAATTCTAGATAAGTCCAGCAGACTCTGTCGACCTTTATCAGCTTTTACATGTGCAACAGCTCCAAAAATAAAAATAAATAAATAAATAAATCCATTCTTCTATCCACCTATCATGTGGCTAGAGACCATAATCTTGAAACAGAAAGAGAGAAAAATGCTTGTAGTTGAACCAGAGCCTGTAAAAACCCATATACACATTTTTACTCTCTTTATGCCCACAATACAATAAAAACTACGTTTCCATCCGAACACCACACACACACTCGCTGTGTGTGGCTGGATGGGCTGCAGGCAGTGCACTCACTGTCCACCATGTGGTAGCATGTCCCACCACATGACACTGGAGCAGTCATGACAAGGAATCCTACCAGTGCTGCTGTAAAGGAAACTCTTGAATAGTGTGTTAATAAGGTGAAAGGTCGCGTGTAAAAACAGGTTAACGTGACCTCTGAACTGCTGGTTGGGGGACTCGGAAGTGTTATATTCAGAGAATATTGAATCAAAGTAGATTTAATGTGACTTTTTTTTTTTTTGATTTGACACTGCGAGCAGAAAGACACTTGTCGATGTCAAAGTGAAAACAGAGTTCTACAAAGTGATCCAAATGCACCACAAATGTCAGCTATTAAAATCAATATTTGCCAGCTTAGTTTTAGAAGAACTAGTTAAATGAAGATCACCAGTGTGGAGTCAAGGTTTCGGTTGACTGCAGGAGATAACATTTATTGTGTGAATAGAAATGACTTGAAGTTAAAAGCTTCAGGGGTGACAGAGCGCTTCACCTGTCAAACCTGTTGCAGGGTCTCTAAAGACAAAAAACAACTTCTTCACTAAAAGCAGCAAAATGTAAAAAATAGTATCAAAGTATAAATACTAGTTTTGTCTGATATATTACAACAACGGTAATAAAAATCATCATATATTAAAGTATGATAATTGTTAGTAGTGATGCATCAATGCGTTGCCTGTGCATCAGTTTATTGCTGTAGCTGTTGGAGGTGGAGCTACATTGAACTGGTTGATAGAGGTTTCTCAACATAGGGATCGGGATCTTTTGAAGGGTCACCAGAAACATTTTAGGGCTGAAAAACAATCTTTGTATTTAATTTTATGGATTTATTTTATTTTGTGAAACTCTGACTAAGTTGACCTCTTTGGGCCTTTAACAGGTATTGAAATGAAAACCATGAAAGATGAAGTTAACTGCAATGTGACAACAAGCCTGAGCAAGAGGTCACTAGACAAAAACCAGAAACAGAAACCACTAATTTAATCTTTAACAATGTGTTTTATTTTATAAGGTTAGTATACATTTATGTAAAAGCTTAACCTGAAAGGTAATCACTATGAATAAATGTATATACACCAATATAAAGTGCTGACTTTACTGAAACACTTGAACATTTCCTCATTTATAACAGCATTATAGTGAAGTGTAACATTTATTACAGGTTTAGAAATACATAGGGGATTTTAATATTAGTGTATCAACCTCAACATTATTGAAGTGAAAAACATACTGTAAGAGGCAATCAACACATTATTAGCATATTCCTGTTACCTCCTATTGTGTAGGTGGCTTCAGTCATTGTGACCCATGTCAGTAAATAAACAGTCTTACAATTATTAGGTTTTTTCTCTGTACTATGCAAGTGGATTTGGTTTTATAGTTCATACATTTTTATAGAATTTTCTTTAGTTGTTGCATTCATTGGTTACACAGACAGTAATATTGACTTCAATAGTGTTGTGAGATGGTTATTTGGTATCAGGTTCTTCTGTTGTACTGTGTTCTTATTTGTTCCCAAATGCTCTGAACACAAAAACAAAACAAAAAACAGCAGTTGCACAGATAAGTCTTTATTTTTATTTAAGCATCAAGCTCGTAGCACAGATATATTTAGCACATCTTGACCATCCAAAGAACAGCAAAAAGAAAGAATTAGAACAGCAAAGTTTCTCCTTCAGTACATCCCGATACATCCTGCAACTGCACCCTCTCACCCAAAAAAAAAAAAAAGGTTTTTCTTACTTTCCTTTTCCTCTCGAAGACTCGCGACGAGAAAAGGAAAGTGGGAAAAAGAAAAAAATAGATCTACATGATTCATTACCTGTGAGAACATCATCCCTTACCCTTCACCACTAACTGGTTCAAACACTAGAGTTACAATAAAACAAACATTTGGACAAAAAGGGGAAGAAAAAAAAAAGACAATTGGTCCGCAGAAAAATACAAAATATCTTTTGTAAAAAATTCTATTACCATTCACCTGCAAAAATGAGTTTTGAGTTTACTGTATAAAAATAAAAACAAAATAGCAAATGATCCACACCAACAAGGCTAAAGTGTACTTAATCCAAGAACAGTACTGCTGACAGCATTTTAAAAACAGTGCTGGTTTAAATTTCTTAAGTGTGACTTCACAAAAGAGAAAATATAAAAAAAAAAGGGACCTGTAACAGTCACTGCAGATCACCCAAGCCATCTGACAGCAAGCTGAGAGCGGTTCTAGTAAGAGCACAGGTTGGTCCTTTAGTAAAGTAATGAAACCACTCCAAAAAGCCATCAGACAAACTATTCCAAGTGTCAACTTCACTGCCACTTCTTACACGAGCCGTTCACATTCATCTACTGGTCCAACTAACAGCCAGAGTGCCTTAGGTGATGTTGCAATCATCAGATATATATATATTTTATTTTCAAAACACATGTACTGCATCGCAGAGCTGAAAGCAGGTTAGGATATCTGCTGGGGTCTTCTCCGCTTTAAAAACTGCATTCTCTGGTAGGAGAAGCATCGTGAACACCGGCGAACACCGGTGAACTGAACGGCAGGCGGAGAAGACAAAAACTTGGACAAAGCACTCATTAAAAAGTAATAAATGAGAAACTTTACCTGCTTTTAGCACTTGAAATGAGATTAATTACAAGCTAACCCGACCCCTGAAGAAGAAGAAAACTTATAATAATAATAATAATAATAATAATAATAATAATAATAATAATGTCTGCCGATCCAAAACATCGGGATGCAGCAGTTCAAACTACGCTTCAGCTGGTAAAACAGGAAGGTGATGCACATTGACCTACTGACAAAAAGGAGGAAGAGACGGCGCTATACTACACTGTCAAGCAACACGGCACTAGTAGTCACATGCACCATAGTGTCACAGGATTTTTTTTTTCCCCTCAGTGAACAAAAGGGCATTGATCGGAACAAAGAAAATAAACAAAAACAAAAAAAACTGCTATGGGAGTCAGATTTTTGACCAATTCACTGCAAAAAAAAAAAAAAAGTCTGGGCACTATAAATGTAATAAAACGGCAGTTTATGTAGCGGTTAGATGTGGAATGATCCGGGATCACCCTGGCATGCTCAGACTGGTGGGCCTCTATTGTGTGCTTACAGATTTCTGTATGGGCCGGAAAGAGACAGAGAGAGGATGGATATTATGTGGGAAAAAGAAAAATGCTTTGCTGGGCAAGCGCTGCACTAAGCAGAAAAGTGTCTCATTCATTATTTCTACCCCCCCCCATTCAGAGAGAGCGGGGCGCGGGCGCGGCCAGGAGGGCCGGCTCTTGTCATGTCACAGTTCTGGGGCCAGCTGATGGTCCGACTCTGGCAGGGGGAGACCTGCTGGGAGCCGGACAATGAGCTGGTCAGCAGAGGGCATTGTGAACTGTATGTGTGTGAGAGGGATGAGAGGAGTGTGTGCTCTCCTGGAGTCGTACATTCAGCTCAAAAACCTGGTCCAGGCTTTTCTCTAGAGACGTGTACATTCGAAAAAAAAAAAAAAAAAAACGACAAGGGGGAGGGAGGGGGACACTGCGCTTGACGCGGCCTGTGCTACATTCAGTTTGAACATTTTCCCCATTTAAGCAATTCATGCCAGTGTGGAAAATTAGAGTGCTGAATATGACTATGACCCAGAAGCTTCCTATAGATACAGCACACTGTAAAAGAAAGAAGCCTGGGTGCAAAGCCAAAGTGCGCATGTTGAGCGTCTTAAATTATTCATAGAACTTTAAAAGCCTGTCCATTTGGGGAAAGGAAGACTGTGTGTGATTGTCGAGGTGGAGAGCACTGAAATGAATGAATGAGTGTATTGGGAGGCAGCTTAAAAGTCCACATTGACCAATAAGCTGCAAACCTTTCACATTTGGTTTTCTCAGAAGTCCTGACAATGTAACGATTAGAATGGGCAGAAGCTTACCACGACATATACATTCAATTATTTTATGAATTCAACTTCATTTTTTTTTAGTACCGTGAGTAAAAAGGTTTCGTTTAAAGTGCACTCATCAGTTATCAAAAAAAAAGAAAAAAAAAAAGATTCTAATTGTCACACTGGAGAGCAAATTGTAGGTTGAATTTGTAAAAAACGGACGAGCTGAGATGGCGATCTCACAAAGAGGCGGACTGATCTGAGCATGTCAGGGCCCTGGCCTAGTGCGGGCGGTAGCCTTGTCTGTGCGGGATGAGAGGGGAGACCTGCAGGAAGGGGCCGTTGTACTGGGCACAGGTGGGCAGCCTCAAACGAAGCGTGTTTAATTCCTCTACATGCACTTCAAGATCACAGCAAGAGTGAGCTAGGATATCGAGACAGAGAAAAGAGCTTTCATGCAAGAGATCTAAGTCACAGGTACAACAATGCAAACAACTCAAACTGGAGGTTAAACTAAGGCTCGCGACCTCGTCAGCACCGGGAGATTCTCGACGATGACGACGACAGCAGCGGAGCAGGGGGAGAGGGGAGGAGGAGGAGGGAGAGGGCAACAAGCTCTCTAATCGGGGGTGAAGGCGGCTGCGGAGGTGGTGCCCTGAGCGGCCGCCTTTCTTTTTACGCCTCTTTATCCTCAACCCTCAGCTCTGCTGGTTCTGCTGGCGATTCTTGGCGTAGCTTGTGAAGACAAAGTTGTAATCGTTGAATTGAGCCAACTGGCGGTCGAGGCGCTTGTAGCCCTCGAGTTTCTGGGCAGAAGAAAAGACACTGCGACATTTGGAGCTCTGCAGAGGCAAAAAGAGACAAATTTTAATTGATGCTATAGAAGAAAAAAAAAAAATAGCTACATCTCACACTGGATGGAAGTGTGTTTTATGTACTTTTATGCACACCTGATTGACAAACAGCGTAGTCACAAATTTTCCTGGCTTGAACACATCTACCACCTTTCTGACCAGATCGTCGTACGACGACTGGGAGAGGTTGGTTTCAAAGCTGACGTAGGAGAACTCTGGCTCTGGGGTGATGTGGATGGTCCAGTAAGTTCCCTGAAAGAAGAGAAGTAGAACCACATTACAGAAATGTTTGAGGAGTTTGTGGTGATAAGACAGAGAAGGGGAGGGGTGGTGGCACTCACGTCAGTCTTCATTCCATTCATTGAGTATCCACATGGGTTGAACATTGTGGCGTCGATCACAGAACCTGGTATCAGGTCACGAATTCCACTCATCTGTAAGAGCAAATAATGTTAGCAACAAAAACTTGTCTTTCAGTTCCTATTCACAGCAGCTCATTTATCACCGCAGGCCCAAATGCATTCTACAAAAACCTGTTCTCATGTGTCACTGATGACAGACTAATTAACGTGCGTTGACGGGCGTGGATCTGCTTACACGAGTGACTTCACTTGCAGAAACACCATCTTTCATATAGAACTGGTCCATAATGGCTGGATCGAGGTCACTCATCAGAACTTCCAGCGTCTGATCTGCATGCTTGTTCTCCCAGAACTCTGGTGAGTCCAGGGTGAACAGGTACCTGGTGGATGAAGGAGGAACATTACAACCATCTCTCTTTGTAGGGAAGAAGTGACTTTGAATGATAATGGAAACACATATTCTGCCATAGTAGGAAATTAGGTGTCATCCTACCAGCAGTCAGAGTTCAAACGTCCCATACAGTAGGCTGCACCATCTGGAGAAGGATTTTAAAAAAAACGTCAGTATTATTCATAGTTAACATTTGCATTAAACAATATCCCAAACATGACACTGCATGCAGCTCGTAAGGATCATGACAGCCTCAGCTTCAAACTTCTACAGCCTTTCCAGTCCCAGGACGACATTAAATCTTTTGTAATGTTACGTACTTGGGAAAATCTGGCTTAGAAAATCCACTTCCTCCTGGAAGTTTCGATGAGGGAACTCTTGATGGGTTGGCTTCATGAAGTTCTTGCGGGAGTAGAAGAAATTCTAAAAAAAAAAAAAACAACAAACAAATGTCTGATCAGCGCTATAATGACAGCGAACACGCATGCATCCGCTACACACCTACAGAGATCATATTTAGCAGCGCTCACACGTGTACATGTTTATAGTACAGTACTGTATGTGTCTAACCTCGATGGCATCAAAACCGCAGTACTCCCTGGCGAGTTCCAGCAGAGGCACCAGTGCTTGCAGTAAGAGGGTGGTTCCGCATGTCTTCAAAATGAAACGTCTCTTGGAGACAAACATGCTACTCTCACTGTGAATGAAGAGGGGCGGGGGGACAGGGATTAAACATCTGCACTGGATTTATATACCATCATACAAGTGGTAATTAACAGGTGGTTATATAAAGCCTCCATAGGTACACTGAGCTAATATAGAATAGCTTCTGGCATATGACAGATATACTTGTTTTACAAGAGAGACTTGATTTTTTAACATTTGAACACATGGTGTGCTGACCATGTGGTTTAATATCAGGCTCAGAACTGATAGAATTATAACTGGAGTATGAGACCTGTGCTGAAGCATTTCTACAGCATTAAAGTGCTCGCCGAGACAGTGACGGTGCAGTCAGTGTCAAAGTCAAGCCGCTTACAGGTGACCCCCGTCTAATCCTCCTTTACTGTTGAATAAGGAGCCACAACTTACCTGAGTATATAAGCTTCCTGCTTGTCAGTCTTTGTCACACTTATGATCAAACAATGCACATTCTCCAGAAGTTTGTCCCACTCAAACCTAAAAAGAAAGAAAGAGATAATGGGAGACATTTAGCATGTGGTAGCGGTTTGGAAGTGAATCAAGAGAGAAATTGCTGTTAATTAAATGCAAAGTACCCAAACACTGAAAGAGCTGGTTGAGGTGAGATAAGGAGCACACATACACACTCTTCTACAGTAATGCCCTGCAGGGGAGGCGGGAATATCGGCACAAACAATCATTTGAAAGAGAGCTGAAACAGACCATCCTGCAATTTGTCTACTGAAGTACAGTGTGTGTACATGCCTGACCTGAAATTCACTGTCTGAGGAGGGTTAGGAGGATTACTACAATACACCACTGCAGTTTGAAACCACTAGAAGGGAGGACTGACAGGGATAAGGTGTTTGCTGTGTGCAGGGTCATGTGGATTTGAGCTCTAGTGTATTGTTGCAGGGCAAATTCAACAATCACAGGCCGGGGCAGAAACACAGAACCCTAAGTAAGGCTGCTTCTGCCACCACTCCCTCCTCTTCCACCACTCAAAAGACAGCTGCAGTGAAAAATGCAGTTGCGTCACACTCTCGTTACAACCTTGGAAGGGCACAGCCTGGGCTGGTAGAGAAAGAGCCCGTCGCTCAACGGGGAATTTACCAGCAGCCAATGTTGCATAGTTTACCTCCTGAGAGATGGACAGGGCAACCGCCTTGTTCCTCTAAACAAGGAAACGAGCCTCAGTGACTAACCAGCGGTCATCCCAAACAAAGCTCCGGTCAGAAAGCAGGTGTACACAGTAAACTATTTACTTGCACATGAAAACTGAGGGAAAATGACAGAAATACAAAGAGCTGAAAACAAAAACCCTTGCACGGTGCAATCTGGCATGCAAATAATAATAAAATTATAAAACAACCCTCAGGTATCAGTCTAGAAATCAGGACTCCACATCATAGCTAAACTATGCCCGCCTGTGGGATCAATGTAGCACGCCGCCTGCTGCTCCATCCCCATAGCAACCTGACAAACACTGTGGGATACAAATGGTCAGACGAGACAAAACTCATTCATTACAATAACGCAGCTGCCATCAGATGGCAAGAGGTAGTAAAATTCCAGTTTGTTTATTGATGCTACCGGCTGATTACTTACTACAAATGTGTCATACAGCTTCCGACAGCCGCTATAATTCACATGGAGCTAGAGAATTAAAAAAAAACAAACTTTGATCTGCTGCGGAACATGAGTGATCTTATCAGCTTCTGATTGAGAGGATTGATAATGACAAGGTTTGGCTCTAGGTGGGGTGATGAGAAAAAAATAAATAAATAAACCCACACAGATGATTGGCAGACAAAACAAATGTGTCAGCACTACAACATTTCTACAAAAAGTAAAACCTCCTCACTGTGCATCCATTAGCATACATGGCATCAGTATTATTGAATTATAAGAAAAAAAAAACACCACAATATTTTATCGTGAAGTGGGACTTTCTGCTCCTATTTGGGACAAAACAAACCTCGCTGCCTTCCTTTTTCTTTCCATCTTTTAAAATTGGCTTGAGTACAATTACACACAAGACTGATGTAAACCGATACAGGTTCTCCCATTCTTAAAAACTCATCACAACATTCCACACAAATTACACTTTTCGTGCTCTAAAAATCATGCTTTTATTATGAAATGGAAATGCGCAAAAACTGCCCTTTTACACAACAAAACGCCACAGTGAGAATTTAATGATTAGCTGATTGACACAGAAAATGACATCAACGCTTTCCCAGCTTCATACCAGAGGCACTACGTTACCGGAGACCTGGGTCAGCTCTCGTTTCAGTGCGAAATGCACACCGCAGGCTATTTGAGGTGCAGGATCATATTTTACTTGTGGTGTCCAGGAAAGGAGCAGCTTAGACTACCAAATATTTCATTCATCAGTTCATGCTTCCATATGACAGGGACAGGGCTACACTGCTAAACAAGATGATGCACAATCCTGGCATCCTGACAAAAGGAATTAAAGTAAAATATATTATTCACAAAGATGTCATAGCGGACATTTAGCTGCAGAGCACGTTATCAAACGTGTAGGCGTGATGGACCTGAGGAGAAGTTGCTTGACCGGATCACCAGCAGTAGACTGTAAGCCCTGAGGAAGGACAGGGTGGGCGGCGATGCGGGCCATCTCCACGTTTGTGAATCAGATGCCCTTGTGGACTTATTTGGAAACTGGCTGACGTCCAGCCAGCCTGATCCACTGACAGTGTCCCTCTGAGCCGTTAATCTGCCCTCTGGCTGTACATTAATGCCGGTCCTCATTCACCCGACTGGCCGCACACTTTTCTTAAACCAACCCCTGTGATCTGGTTAAAGAGCAGAAAACTCACGAGTGGCGGCGTTGAAGCGAACTACAGGCCATGCACAAACACAATGAGAGGCAAAAAGAACAAAGTGTCAGGCAGCCTCGGGACAATTTGGACTCAACGGAAACATACATGACATGTTTATTTAAACTAGGAAAGGGAGAAAGTGTCGTGTGTCAATTGTCAACCAGCTGTTATAGATCATCCTGGGGACACAAAGTTTATAGTGTTGAGAGGGGCAAAAAGTAAAGTCCCATTTCGTGATTTCCATGTCCCATCACATACTCATTTATTTTCTTTAGATCTTTTAAAAACACAGACAAGCAGATCAGAGTAGGGAGAGCCTCCACCAATCAGAGGTATTGGGGAGGAGAATGTCTGCATGGCTGAGAACGTGACCGGAACAAGGACAAGTGGTTTACAGACTATTTTTTATTTCTATCCACATGTTGTGGATGCCACGTGAGCTCATTTTAAAGTTAATTAAAAATCAACACCCCAGTCAGTCAATCATGGGATCTCACTCACCCCCCCCAAAAAAACACACTCCCTGATGAGTCAGACTCATTTGAATTTTGACTCAGAGTTCTGGTCTTTCCTGGTTCCTAAAACCAGAACCACTTCACTCTGGGATAACTGCAAAAACACACACACAAAACACACCAACCGACTTAAGATGCGATTCATTTCTGTTGTATTTTGTAGAGTTTTGTTTTATTTTTTAAGCCTCCGTGTCGCCGTAGCCGGAGCAACACGCGGTGACGACGGGCGACCACATGCTTGACATCTTCAGTAAGGCCCCCTCGTTGTTGAATGACGCAGGAAAAAAAAATAAAAAAATATATCTATAACTCATTTTCATAGCGAAATAAACACAAAAACGCATTTCAAATCAAAACCCCATTGCACTACATTAAGCCAACAGCTTCGTATATGCCTTTTACTATGATGTAATTTAATTAAAATACGCATAACAGCGATGGTCGGCCAATAAAAGCCTATAGGGGAGAATTAGGAATCAAGCCAGCTTAATAGTGGCACCAAAGCGAGCTGAAACATGAGGCTAATTCACCCAAAAACTCATTCAACTGTCGAGCTTTTCTAAGTCACACAATGAGACACACACACAAAAAAAAAAAAAAAAAAAAACCCCGAACAGGACACTGGTGAGTATTTGACCATGTTTCCTTTCCTTAGAATTAGCTAAACTTCACGTCGAGGTGGCGTTTATAACATTAAGTCGTTTATAAAAGTCGTTTAGCATAATAGTTAGAGAGAAAAATTAATATCCTCAACGTGTTCGTTACCATAAAACGTTTCACGCTCAATGAATGACTCAGCTCGCCAAGTGCAACTGTTCAAGGGGGAGGTGGCCATTTTCGAGGGAGCTAGCTTACTGTGTCGGACTTTAGTTTTCCTTCTTTGCAAGCTGACAGCTAAAAGTCAAGAACATTGGTTTTAACAGTTACATTTTTTTTTACATGTCACGAATGAAAACAACACATTGCTGCTAAAGGACTGCCACGACACCTGACGAGACACTCGACGTCCCCCCTCCTCCCTCCCCTAAAAAAAATGACACAAACCTCGGGATGGTGCGGAGGTCCCCGGTTCCTTTGGTCTCATCCTGACGGGAGAACCACACCTCCAGCAGCTTCTCCGTCCCCTCGAAGAAATGTGCACCGTTATCCTCCATCATGAGACAGCAGACACCCAACCAAAAAAAATATTAAACGTCGATGTCAACGTTTTTTCAGCTTAATTAATCCTTCCTCGATCAATTATATAATTTACTGAGGTACAGTCCTTTAAGCAATCCAGATGTTATTTTTCTTGAGTTACCGTCTTCCCTTTTGCAGAGAATACCGTTAGCGAGTGCTAGCTAATATCGCCGGCCATACTGTGTAGAGCACTGAATGGAGATGGCGAAGTGCTTATATGCACCAAACGCCGTGACGTCAGTGTGACGTTTTCATATTGATTGGCCCAGGAACCTGTCAATCATATCCAAAACAGGGGTTTCCTCACGTGACGTTACTATACGTTTTATCTATCGATTTATTGACTTAATTAAAGCCTACACATACCGTACCGTAGCTTTACACGAAACTAAGATAAAATCGCCTCAAAAATACATTTACAAATTATATTATCATACCACATTAATAACGTTCATTTATGTGCCTATAGTCATAAATTATGTGTTTTTAATCTATTTATCGGATATATTTGATATTTTAAAACTCCAAAATATGCGTATTGGTTACATTTTAAATATAAAATAACGTTTAATGTTTAGTGTTATTTACTATAATAATAATATATTTATGTATAATAATATGTTATTACAACTACAACTATATTTATTTATATTCTCACTTATTTTTGGCATAAAACTAACCTTTATGTAATTTACTCAACCATATGGTCTGTGTCTGCTTCTGCCTTCACTGTTTCATCACTTATTGTTTGTACTGTACTCCATGTTGACATAAACAAATGTCAATATTTGTCTATGAATTAGTAGGCTCACTACTTTACATAGGAGAGACGTTTCCAAACTATAACAGAGCCCGTAAATAGAATGTAATAATAATATTATATCTCCATTACACCACCTATGCAAAAGATAACCCCCTTTGAACAACAAATAAAAAAAGTCACAAACACGTTTGTATATAAACATTGTGGGAATGCTAAAAATAATTTTTAATATCTACACTGACTATGAGGTATGTACCGTATTTGTACACCACGGTATCCAAACCACCAATGCCTGCATTTTTGAAGAGCGTTCATGAGTACGCAAAGTGCAACACACCGCAGCGAGAAACGCGGGTTGTAGTTTCTTTACGTCTCCGTTTAGGAGCTGGCGAACGGCACTGCCTGCTCGAAGAAACTACATTACCCAGCGAGCCCCGCGCGCCAATTAGAAACGTCAACGAGCCAGTGAACATTAAGCGGAGCAGACCAAAATCCCAAACAAGGAAATGGTGGGGGAATAAAACGACCAGATTATTTAATTAATGCATGTAATAATTAATATTTTATTTTATTGTAAATTAAGACGTATTTATGGGTTAAAATGGATTACGACTTCAAAACAAAGCTGGCGGCCGAGAGAGAGAGAGTAGAGGATCTATTCGAATATGAAGGTTGCAAAGTGGGTCGAGGCACCTACGGGCACGTTTATAAAGCTAAGCGCAAAGACGGGTAAGATAACCGTGAACGTTATTGTTTATGCTGACATAAAACTGACTGCAGGGTGCATTTTCTGAACACACAGCTCGGTTGCGTATTGTTAGATTTGAACCTCCCCGATATGATAACCCGTGTCTCTGTGTTTTTGTTTTCATGTAACGCACTCACTCACTCACCAACAGCCCCCCCTTCTCCTCCTCCTCCTCCTCCTCCCCCTTTTCCTCCTCCTCACCCTCCTCCTCCTTCTTCCCCACCAACCACCCCCAAAACAACACAGTAAAAGCAGCGGTTCTATGTATTATTATTTTTTTGACAAGCCTCTTCATCAGGTTGGTGATGAAGACATCTTGTTCTACATGTATTGAAACGCGCAGGCTTCGTCATTTCACGCCGTCGTGACATTTCAGCGTCTTTACGTGGCCAAGCTGCTCCCCCGTTTTTAACCCAGTGCACTGCCAAACTTTTTATTATTTTATTTTTATTTTTTTTAGACCCACAGTTGAATGTAACATTTGCTCTTTACATTGATGCAGGTATGAATACAATGGATGTTACAATGTGTTCTCACGTGAGCAACTATGCCAACAGAGTCAGTTTCCAGTTGGCAATAATACTTGGCAGTGCAGTTTTATTGCAGGAGTAAATTATGATTTATACTGAGATATAAGAACATTGCCAAAGGTTAGGTTGGTTACTCTGACAACATAAATTAAATGCAAGAATTGCTGTTACCAATTGCTGATCAAACAAAATAAGCAATCTTAAGTAGTGATGCACCAATGCATATATTATAGCCATATTACACTAATTGGCTAATAGACATATGTGAATAATCGGCGTAAAATACTGTTTGTCACTGTTGAAATCATAGTTATACCGTTGTATATATCTTCTAGAACAGTGGTTCCCACCACAAGGGGTCGATGGGTTAATCTAAGTGGTTGTGAGATGATAGGACAACAGAAAAAAACAACAACAAAAAAAACAACAACAGCTCTCCTCTAAGTTTTGCTTCAGTTATTGTGAGTGAGTGCACACTGTATAATATGTACAATATGAAGTTTGCATCAGGAGACAAAAAAATATGCAGTGCGGCCATAAATTTGACATATTTTTGGCATTTTGACTCTTGTCTCTTTTCCCCATTCATCATTGACTCACTGAGTATGTTGTAAGACTGCGTGCACTGTCTTACTGTATCGGATAGTTGTTGTGTAACAGAGATGTAATGTGAGGTCAACAGATGAACACAGGTCAGGTCGAGAGCTGGATTAATTCTGCTGAAGAATTATGAAGCGATAACATCCTCAAGACATTTGCTTGTCAATACTGGACTGATAGAAATAGGAATATAGTGAGATGGCTGAAAATGTTCCTGGTTAGCACCAAGATTGGCATCAGCAAAGGTTCCTTACACTCACTTCCACTTTCCCCCAAAAAAAGAATGTAAAGTAGCAAACGGATAGAGACACAGATACTGTAGCATCATGTGTTTTAGTTCATGATGGAATTAGTCACAGGCGTTGATGAGGATTTTGCAATACGTGCTGTGGTGCGTTTTTAACTAGAAATGCTGCCTTGTAATAACAGGCCCTCTAGGATGATGGCCAACACTGACACACTGAGCTGGTATTTTAGCCCCAGCAAAAGGATTGGAACCATAGTTCTAGAACATTATGAGGACGTTCTAATTATTTACAGAATTCAGCTATCGGCTGATGATAATGATGATAGACAGTATTGCTCATCTATAAGCACATAAGCACTGGGCAGATGAAGTCGTGTAAAATATGCAGAATAAAGCAGGACTATAAAACAAACACCTAACTTCACTTTGAGTGTAGAGCTGACCATTTTTATGTGTAAATGTGAATTTAAATACCTGGTGGAGGCTTATATGATGGGGCTGAAGATACTATTTTCATTACATTAATTGTGTCCCTTATGAATTTGACTCAATTCATATCAGGAAATTTAGTTTACAGACCAAAGGATTAAGAGCTATGAAGCTCAATTAGTATTAGAGATGTGTTCCTGAGAGCCCCAGTTAATCCATGACCATATCTCCAATGCAAATTAGGCTCAAGTGGGTTTGATGTTAGCACCATGAGGACCTTTTTTTTTTTTTGATTTGTGCGGGCTGCTCATTGAATGAAGTTGTCACTGGATGCTGTCTACAGACCGCGTTTGCATTTTAATCGTTGCCCTCATAGAATCCTTACAGTTCTTCCTCTCCTCCTTTCTGGTTATGGCTGGCAATGCTTTTATATCAAATAATCAATATTTGTCTACAGAACATGGCTCAAGCCTGCAGTCTCACATTTCACTTATTAACTGGTTTTCATGCACAAATGTGATTTCTCAAGCAGAAATGGCTATCCGGCAAATGCCATTAAAAAAGGGAAATGGCCACAGCCGAGAGCTGCAGCCAAGCCAGTGTGTAGTTTGAATCCTGGGCATCTGTCTTTGCATCAGGGGTGAAATTTATGCTGGGCAGCGATCCAGGCCTGGGTGGAGGCCACAACAGAGCACTCCTGCAGGGAATGGATGGCTCTGTGGTATGTGTAATGGCTGGGATTCCTCGGTGGCAGTCATTTTCATAGCTTCTACTGTCTAAAAATCAAAAACCCAAAATGCAGGTAGATTTTTTTAAGTCATTAAAGTCATTAAACCTCTGCTGTTTTGTAATATAATTCCCATTTTCTCTTTTTATATCCACAGGAAAGATGAAAAGGAGTATGCACTGAAACAAATAGAAGGCACTGGAATATCGATGTCTGCCTGCAGGGAAATCGCTGTGAGTTCCACGTTTTTTTTTCTTTGTGTATTTGTTTCAGCAGCCTTAGATAACACGTGGTGATGTATGGTATTTACTGTGACCATATTCACCCTTTTAAAGCGTTTTCACTGATATTCATTTAGACAGCGAGATGAAAAAAGTTTCACCTCTCACTTGTGCTGTAAATGGGCTTCCCTGTATTATTATCTTTTAATGTGACCACTGGACCTTGGTATTTCTTTGTGTTTAATTGATTGGTGCCGTACAGAAGCAATCTTAAAAAGCTCTACTCTCCATTGACTGTCTATCCACGGTGGACATGTAGATCAAGATGCTGTGTTGCTATAATTGAGCTCAGCTTTAAGCTGGTGAATAAACAGAAGAGACAACTGTAAGCTTAACACTTGATAATCCACTAAATATCCCTCTTAAAATCCCAAATTCTCCTCTCAGATGGGAAGGTTTTATCGCCCTTATTAGATTTCTTTCGAGGCATTTTCATCCTGTACACGCGCAAAGTCTATTTAAAAAGATATTGGAAATCTGTTTTAACGTATTAATCCCTTCATTAAGCATTGTCAAATACTTATTGGACATTCAGACTGAACACATATTTCATAAAGCCCAAGGTGATATCTTCAGTTTGCTCAATTTGTTTTTTTTTCCGACCAACAGGGCAAAACCTACAGATATTGAATTAATATAATGATGTACAAACAGCAAATGCTTATATTGGAGAAGCTGCAAAATGTTTTTCCTTGAAAAATCAAATATGAAAATTTTTTTTTGATTAATAATTTCAGCTCTGATCAACACAATAATTAGAGGTCAACTATTGTTTTTTAATATTAAAGGTGCTGTCCTCGATTGTCTGATGTTTGTTCGTAATAGTTTAACTAAATAGTTTATAAAGGCTGATCAGTACATACACGTAGCGTAAACACATGTACGCAGCGCAACACAAGTAAAAAGCCAATAAGATATTATTATATTTATTAAACTCTAAACTGCTCACTGAGGGAACACACGATCTGAAAATCTCATAATGACACATATAGAACCCGTGATCGGTACCGGCCGATACTGCTTCCAGTGATCGGCCCCCCCAAAAGTCTAGGTCGGAGCATCCTTATTAACGAGCCTTGTGGTGTAGGGGTTCGCTTTCATGAGCCAACACTCGAAATTAAGACAAGAGCATTGGCTGGTTTCCACTGTAAAATACTCACCTGGAGGGAGGCTATGCTCCATGTCAGTGAAACATGCGTGTAGTGGTTGACTTTTAGTGACCTTTAGCTGCACATTAACATTTACGCTCACTTTCTGTTGTGCACTCGACAGCTGAATATGTTGTGCAGACATAGTTCCTCTTTTTGGCGGCACATTTTGTAAAGGCACCGGAAAGAAACGGTCCTGTGTGTGCAGATATACGTAGGTCTGTAGATATAGTTGATGGTGGTGTGGTAACAGACTGTCAACCTCCTGCTTCACAGTGAGCTTAAAGGAGCAGCCCAGTGCCAAATGAGTAACAAAATTATGACTTCCTAAAAAAATATTGATTTGTAGTAAATGAGCACTAGTATGGCCCACAACATTCAGTCAACCAAAAGAAAATAGAGCAAAGGTCAGACCCACAGCGCAGCTACTGAAGAGCACTCACATATCAGCCAACATGTGGCCCGTACAGCTGTCACCTGTCAGTATTCAAAAATGTTTGACCAACAGATCTAGTATCTCCAGAAAGTTCTGTTTATTACTGTGTAGTTGTTATTGATCAGATCCGTTTTTTCTCAATATTATCGCATGAAGCCTCAATGTAGCTTCACATATTTCCTGTTATTTTTTATATAATTAGCTTGTTTGTTTTTCACTGCCATATTATTGGCTTTTACGTCGTAATCCATGAGGTAAACAGGTGCGTGATCACACAAGTTTTAAAGTCTACAACCTGTGGACAAAGACAAACATTTGAGCCTCTCCAAAGCAAACATCAATTAGGGGGTTGCAAAGATTCTGCGTTGTTCACTGCGTGTAAACAGTTTTACATCGCGGCGGCATCATATTCCTTCGGTTCACTTTTGCTGTCACCTCCACAGAAGTGATAGATATTTAGTTCAAAGCTACTGAGTGTACTAGGATTTGAAAATGTTTGACTTTGGCAGCTCTGTAGTGTAATATCCCTGAGTTGTGTGGTGATTGCAAGGTAGACGGTAGAAATACAGCATTCACATCATAATGTAACCAATACTACAACATTTTTTTTTTACAGATGACCCTGTGGTGTTTGGCCAGAACCTTTGCATAAGATTAAGATTAACTTTATTTTGTCACTCAATGGGAAATTATTTTTTCTATTTTTTATTTACATGCATTCAACCCGGACACACACACACATGCAGCACAACGGCACAGACGTGCAGTACAAGGCATAGACATGCAAATGTGGAGAGATGGTGGAGTGATGGGCAGCCATCCAAACCGGCGCCCGGTGAGCAGTTTGGGGGGGTCGGTGCGTCACTCAAGGGCCCCTCGGCAGTGCCCAGGAGGTGAACTGGCACCTCTCCAGCTACCAGCCCACCTTCCATATTTTTGGTCCATGTGGGGCTTGAACCGCCACCCTCCGGTTTTTCAAGCCAAGTCCCTATGGACTGAGCTACTGCCGCCCCAAAAGTAACTTGTCAGAAGTGGGATTCGAACCCACGCCTCCAGGGGAGACTGCGACCTGAACGCAGCGCCTTAGACCGCTCGGCCATCCTGACACTTGTTTGTTTGCTAGAAAGTGTGTTGTGTGTGTTTTTTCGGGTGACGAGATGGGACATGGCAGAGTTAACGTAAATTTTGACTTTCTAACCCAAACAGCTGATCTACACAGCGTAGGAATATGGAAGTTATGCGGCTGAGAAATGTAGTGCCAAAGGCAACCTCAGTTGGATGGAATGATGAATGAAAAATAGCCTTTTCTTGGCTATTTTGTCACAGTTAAGAGGTTTTAAGCACTTTAGATATTCCATTATCCATAAGGTAATACCATCAAAAGGATGTCTGATCACTCTCGGGTATCAAACTGCCCATGTCTCCGTCAGGTTCTGACAGCAGCCTATGTGCCAAACAGAGCAGAGGCGAGTGAGCCATTTTTAGGCGTAGAGAAGCTTATATGTACTGATAGTGTGTCATTACCACGAAGTAAACTGACATATAGTACTTCATATAGTAGTGTAAAGAAGGCTGGCAGCATTACAGAGCTGTGACTCAGCATCATGTTACTTCCATAAACAGAGAAGCGTCCTGGTAAAAGCAAGACGGTGGATTTAATTTGTCTTTGAAGAGAATTGTGCCTTTCTAAAGCCTCTGACGATGGCAGAGTAGGCCTGTTTTTGATTTCAGCTCTGCAGGGAACAGAAACAGAAAATAAGATAAGATGTGTTTTGTCAGCATTCTTTTCTAGAATAATCAAATCAGACCATGACGGTCTCTCCTGGGGCAAGCAGATAGAGTCATTGACCAGGGAGGTTTTTTACTTTAGCTTTTTTTTTTTGGATGATAATAAGTAATTATTATCTCCTAGTATCTACTACTATCCAGTGCTGTAGTAGCAGTTTATCAGAGAATACAGACAGACACAGAATCTTGTTTCAGCATTTTAGAAAGATTGATACTAGAAACCTCCGAAAAAATATGGGACTCAGCTCTCTATATCAAAAACTTTTAATGGAAGACTGTCATTTATTATATATTCATTTATAAGTCCTAATAACATTGTACTCTTCAAAGTTAAAGCTAAAGACAGGTTGTCCACAAACGTTGATTAACCTTTCTGTGGAGTTCTTTGTGCTGCCACTAATGTTTTGCTGCGTGTTCAAGAGCATTTCAAGGTCAAACCGAGATGTGAGCTGATGCAAAGCATTTGATCAGTTGACCTTCGTCGCCGCTAGGGATCAATATGATACGCAGGATTGTTATCAGTGCCAATACATATGGTAGATCAGGTATGTGACTGATCCACCGTAACTACAGTTTGAGTTACATGTTATCTTATATAAAAAAAATGATTCCTATGAGGTAAATGTTGTCCTAGTCAAGCGTTCTGGAAATGGTTGGTTACTTTGACGTTTTTGTCTTTTGCTACCTTTTTGTGTAGACTGTAGCCTTTGCTATCCAAGGGCAAACTAGGTGCAAGCTGATACAAGGCGTTTGAACCAGTCAGCCTTTGTCTGCTCTAATCTTTATTATGAGGCTTTCGGATCGTGTGTTGCCTCAGATACTGGTACGACAATGAAATGGGATCCAGTTTGCCCAGTGTAGTGAGTATTAGAATAATAAGGCATGTCAGACACTGAAACACTACAAACGTGAGATACATATTACATTCAAGTTACAAAGTAATCTGCCAGGAATGTTTGCTCACATGTTTTGAGTTAGCCAAAACTCAAAACACTTCTGGATGATGATTGCATTGTGTTTTGAGTTTTTGTCAGAGCCTTCTGCATCAGAAACCACACCATGCCAAAGCAGTGGTCTCATTAAAATGTGGGAACTGTGTGTTTTTTTTTTTTCAAGCATGCTACGGTTGGTGTGGGCTAAACACAGCTTTAGTTCAATTGGGTAAACAGAGAAAAAGACAATTGCAGTCGTCTTTCTTGCTTATTTTCCATGTTTGCTTTTGACATCTCTTCGCTTATTGATGGTGGGGTGCAATACTTATTTTGTCCCCATTTAGCTGAAGACAGTTTGACACATCCAGTCATTACTTACATATGACTACAGGATAGGTGTCGTCTAAAGGCTATATACTTCAATGTACTTGGATGCCTCGCCTATATGGCTGAGGAATGCAGGTAGGAGCAAGTCCCTCCCTCCATTTTTTCCTGGCAGAGAAAACCTTGCCTTCCTTTTCTCCGCAACATTACAGCTAGTAGAAATTGGTTGACTTAAAAAAAAAAATCTTCTGACTTGCCTGACAGAACAAAGGAGTCTTTGTACCTCCCAACCCACCGCCTTGCTTCGTTTAGCAAACTGTGCAGCTCAGCGACTGGCATGGCACATTCAGAGTGGAAAAGAGGTTGGTTTGGCTGCAATGCGGTTTTGGTTTTGCAGCATTAAAATGGCCTGGGTCTTTTATGATTTTTTCCATGCGGATATGACTCTTTAGGATTGGAGAAATATAAGGCAGTGCCACGAGCTGTCAGGTCACTTTAATGCACGAAGGTCACCTTTATGGACAGGAATTGTTGGTCTGATTGATTTAACTCAACCTCTAAAAGTGTACAATCCTGTCAAGCATGCTTTTCAAATAGTTACATGAAGTGCAGTGTGATGCAGGTAGCATGAGAGCAGCATCAGATAAAATGGAAAAACTAGTATTTGATGACATGACAGCTATTTGAAACGTTTGCCGCTAAGCCTTTGCCTCATGCACAGGGTTCATATTCTAAATAAAGATGCCAAGTTTCTGTGTTGTTACCACATATTCAGATGTCTCTGTTGCTTCCAACATGCAAGGGAAGTCAACTTTCTATTTCTATTTTGGGTGACTTTATGATCAGAAAAGGGCCATATTCTCCAGGTTTTATAAAGGTTGATCAACATTATCAGGAGCAATTTTGGTTCACCCTCCTCCACATCTGAAATCAGGCACTTTAACTTTGTGTCTGGGCTTTGAATGCTTTACATATCACAGCATCCTGCTGCATCCTTTTCTGGACCTTACAGACAGTCACAGCTCCCACTGGATTCTTCAGATCAACATGGGCAGAACATTATGTAACACAGCTCACTGAGGTTTCACAACCTTTAAACCCTTGCGACAGAAGCAGACTGTGTTTAGATAATACTTGGGCAGCTTGGGTAAATCCGCTCCCAGCCGGGAGTGGGAGGTGAGCTGACCTGTGAAGTTGAGTTCGCCAGAGTGGGGCTTGAGGATGAAGGGGAGTCCAGGTAGTGTTAAAAAAAACAAAAAAAACAAGAACTCATTTGTTTCTGGTTTGGATAATGAGTTCCACATTGTCAGATGTAGTGTTTAGTCTAGAAGACAATGGTTTAGCACTATCACTACCATTTTGCACTTTTTACTCCTTATCTCATAATTTCAGGAATGAAATTATGGGGCAAATATTACTATGAAACAGAGGGAAGTGAATGTGAATGCGCCTCAAATATTAGCAAAAATGTAACTAACTAAAGACTAGAAGCAAACCAACATCCCTCCAAATTTGACAGTATACCCTTTGTGAATATTTATGCTAACACAACTTCTACTAAATCAGAAAAAAACAAACTGAATAAACATTTTCAATAATCATACCCCACTGAAATGGAACCATTATAATAAATAAATAATATTTTTAATAAAAAAAAGTCAGGTTGGTATGTAAAATATGTTAGTATTAGCCGGCAGTAAGCTTGTCCGCAGATTAGCTTGCTAGCGGTACTGCTAGCTTGACTTCACCGCGTGGGTCGTAATGGCCCCTCAACAGTTCTCTGTAAACTGTGATGATGTTTACAGTGGGCAGTTTCAGTAAGATTTTACTGTTCACCTTTGTTTTCTCTTCCAAATTTTCCAAAGTTTATTTAAAACCTGTTTTACCACTCGTGTTTCTTACTCTGTGACTGATTTTCAGCAATGTCGACGTGTTCCAAGATCCCGTCAGCTATCTTAGTGAGAAAACGTAAAAAACCCCAATTTGAAACTTGGAATCCTCTTTGAATAAATGGATCATCATTATTATTTCACCACAATATGATTCTATTAAAAAGGCAAAAATATGAAATTGTTGCCTCAGATCAGGTATTACTGAGGGCTCAGAAGTCCTTTAATAGCAAAATAGTCATTTTGGAAATTCATTTACCCACCTGCTGCTGTTTCACATCTATTCATTCCATTAACCTTGGCCTTCATGAATTGAAACATTGTTTGTGAATTTCATCATTCCCATAAAATGACTCTTGTTTTCCCTGCCGGTCACAATGGCTTTTGTGTTAGTAAATGTCCTGACCTCATACATTTTTTTCCCTATTTCCTTTCTGCCTGACTAGCAAGCAGGGGTCGATCTTTAGTGACTCAGATATTAATCTGTTTAGCCTTTTTTCCATGTGAAAATAAGTGTGCGATGTCTGCTTCAATGACAAAAAATTACACAGTAATAAATTGGCTCAAAGGGCCTTTCACCTGAAAGGTAGAAGCATGAAATTACGCTCATACATCAGACCAACACTGGTCCTTTCTGCCTGTGTTTTCTGACCTGCATCAGCCAGTCTTTCCCTGCATGCCGATCACTGTACAAGCAGAAACATATTTGAATTGTATTTGCAGATGGTGGAGGCTGAAAAACCTGAACACAGGGTTGCTAGGGATCAAATGAGAGCTGATGTCTTGCTGTCATTATATTGAAGGGTTCATTATTTGAGATAGAGTCAACTAACAAAATGAAATCTGGTAAACCATACAATAAAAATAAATATAAACCAGTAAACCTACAATGGCTATCGTTGCATTACTTCTGCTGGACCCCCACGTCCTTGAAGCTGCAGCCTGTGGTCTCTCAGAGACATATACTGCCTTGTCAGCAGCAGTAAATAACACCAAATGGCTGCTGCCGCCGCCGTTGTACCGATCGCTCACTGAGCCAGTGCTCGTCACCGTGTTTCGTTCTGGAAGGAAAAGGCTTGGCGGGCATGTCCCCCGCAGACAGAGCTGCAGTGTTTGTCTCTAAGCAGCGGCCAGCAGAGCCGTGCACAGAGCAGCCTGCAGCGGATTTATTGACCCGCTGCTCACCAGCCGCATGAGAGAAGTCATTAATCAGTCCTCAAGAGCGGGATGATCCAGGGCAGCACTGTTTTTCTTGTGGCCTTTTCCTGCTCGCCAAATCTCATCTTTCTGCCAGTCTGATGCACCGTGAGACAAGAGAAAACATTTCGATCCAAACATGGGACCTAGGATAGTTATTTAATGTGGTTTCTCAGAACTGAAATCCCCTTCGAAGCTTTAATCCCGGCACCTTTGACGAAAATGTTTCATTATATTTTTATTATTCATGATTATTGTAAGTTTTACTTTCATCTGCGAAATGTAATAATGTCAATTTTATGTGCTCTAAATGTATTTACTCATAAAACTACTGTTCACTGACTGTGTTTGTTCAGGTAAAACGCTGGAAAACACATGTTGCTTTAGCAAACATCTAGAATGACATTTAGATAAATGCACTCATTACTCCCAATATCCAACAAAAGCCAACTAAAGGTTACAGTAATATTACTTCCATAGCCCTTAATAATTCTTGATACATCTGGGAATTAATTTGTATTTGTTTGAGTGGATATTCTTACTTTGGAAACTGCATAGGATGGTTAAAAATGACGTGTGTAATAGTCAAATAATGAAAGTACTGAAAATGTTGTGTGTTCAACAAACCCACAAGTCCCTACATGAGCTGTTTTAACCAAAACTTATTTATTTATGTTTGTGATTTTTTTTTTTTTGTACTCCATAATAATAAATCTTTAGACATGAGAAAAGATCAGAGAAGATTTTTTTTCACATGCTCAAAAAAAGAGAAAAGTAGACAGTAAAAACAGCTTTTAATCAAGAATGAACAGACTCTCAGGCTACTTCCCACGGGCAGTCCAAAACCAATGTGTCTCATATGAGCACAAATCTACCCACTCAAATGATCTCAACTGAAGCCACAGAAAATAAACAATCAATAATCAATCCACTTTATTTTAGTCCGCACATGTTTTCACGCTTTCGTTATGTATTTTATATTTACATGCAGCCCTTATTAAACTTAAAAAAGAGAAAAGATTCACTATTACAGTGTATGTCCCCAGTAATACACCCGCCAAGTTTGAATTAGATCGGACGGTTTGGTTCTCAAGAAGGACAAACCCACATAGAGACAACCAGAGATTACTTCCTTTATAGTTAGGCAATTGTGTACAAGGGGATAGTGGGTGGTTGACAGAAAAAAAGGCCTGAATTGTGGCCTCTGCTGCTAAGTAAACAGCCGCATTACTTTCTACGAGATCGGTTTCAGCTCTTTTTAAAACCATGGACAGATCAGTTGGATTCACTCTAACTCATGACAGACTTTTAAGTCTCAGGCTAAAACCGAGTTCCAGGAAGTGCCCACGAGTGTTGTGTGATGATCGGTGACCTGAAAGCACATTTGGTTCTTGAGTAGCGTCTTCAGAGGTGGACCGGTAACCCTGCCAGAATCTGACTTAGTTGTGAGTATTTGGAACCTGTCCAGTGAGTGCTTTCTCTCTGAGGCCTTTTACAAACAACATGACCTATTTCACTCTGTAGGGGGACAAACGGCCTGTTCTCTTCTTTTCCTCCTGCCATGTTCATCTGCTTCCCCTCTCATTTTATCATCAATGGAAACGTGTTTATATTACAGCCGTTTGTACATTGGGCTTCTAGTAATAAGCGGGATATATTCTGGCCGCTTTAAAGCAGTTCAGTACGATGACGACATTTTCACCCTGCACATGCCGAGGAATGGCCTATAAATGCCCCTTTCCTAATAGCACGTACAAGTAAGTCACAAGACTTTGTGCACAAGGAAAATGTTCTCACAGGACGCGTGGCATTCTGTGGCAAAGGCTGGATTATAGTCATGTGTTTATGGGCTGTAGTGGCACTTTCCCAGGACCTGGTTTTGTTGTTTGGTTGTTATACCAGCAGCTTGACATCCAAATTGAACAATACACATTTCAGTAAAAATTTATTTATTTGCAGGTGAGATAAGCATATGGCTTAAGAGCATCATGTCAACCTCGGGAAACACTTTTGTAATTACATACTGCCCGAATCACCGCCATTGTGTTGTTTACATTGTCAACCACTTTTTTTTTTTTTTTTAACTCTTACACAATATGCACCAACATACGCAACAGAACTACTGGGATGCTACCATCTACGTAACCACATCACCTTGGTTGAACTTTATTGGTCTAACCGTTAGGCCGCAGGCTATATGTAAACACAGTAAATAGCTTTAAGACATTAAATATTACTTTACATGCATCATATATTATATTTTTAATTTTTAATATTCAGACTTTGAGGGATCCACTGCTTGTTTATCATTGTCAGTCTTAAAAAATACCACGTGGTGTTTGCTTGTAAATAAAGTTTCTGTGTACACTCACTCATTGTGTTTATCCTTTAGGGCCTAACAAACATGATGCAATTCATTACTCAGAAAACGTTTGCAAAGCAAATTCTTTTTATTTATAATTGTATTTGTATAGCTCAAAGTCACACAATACATTTGTCTCGGAGGGCTTTACAATCTGTACAGGGAGTGACACCCTCTGTCCTTAGACCCTCGATTAGAGTGAGGAAAAACTTGTCCACCAAAAAACCTTTTAACAGGGAAAGAAGGTGAAAGAATGGAGATATGGTAACAATGATGACGGTGACAATGCATGCAGTGGACGCCGCGCAGGACCACAGCAGCAGCCACAGTCCACGAGAACCTGCTGGACGAGAGAGCACAGAAACTCTGGGGAAGAAGTTCAGTTAGTAACATGCAAAGGGGAGAGAGAGAGAGAAAGAGAGTAGGAGAGAGAGACCAACAGGCCCAAAGATATTCACTTTGCTACAATATATGACAAAACATTTAATAATCACATATAAGAACTTAAAACCAGCAAATATTTGGCATTTTGCTTTAAAATGAACTAAAACAATGATTTGATTATCAATCAATCATCATAGTTTTCTATCCATTGACCATCAATCGTGTCTTGACAGCTATTGGATTGATCGGCATTATATTAGATACACACATTCATGCCGCCCTCAGAGTGAATTATAATGACTTTGGTGAATACTCTTACACTCATAAATGTAACAGATAGTCGAACATGATTGTGAAGCATAATTTATGTTATTTATTTAACAGAGCTTGGGGGTGTATATACCTAAGACCAGAGCTCATTAGTAAAATGCAGCCTGCATACAGTTCCTGCATTATTCCTTTTAGGTTCGTACTTCTCCCTGTCAGTTTTCATGCACTAATGAACGATCCAAAGTCCCGCCCACCTTAGTTACTGTTGCTAGCTCAGAGGAGCTTGACAAACAGAAACTCAGCGATGCCAACATTTTTTTTTACAGCATCCCTAACCTGATCTTAACCAAGGCTAACACATAGTAAATTACTGACATACTAACATATACTCAAACAGGAAAGGGGAAAGTTGACAGAGGCTTTCTCAACTCTGATTGGAGCACACAGTTGATCTAGTTACATTTGAATCAAGGAAACCTAAATAGTGAAAGCTATATGTATTTATCAGATTCTTATTATCTACTTTAGATCATCAGGTTCTTTGCAGAAGCAGATTTTTTTTTGTCTTGAAATAAGAAGAAATCAGTTACGCCAATTTAAGGTTTTAGATACTGGAACACTGTTAAGACACAGTCAGTATTCCTCTCTTGTGTCAAAACCAACCGATGCTGAATGTGTCTGTCCTGATGAGAGACTTGGTAGTAGATGATGGGAAAACTTATCAAACACTATTTCCATGCGCGGAGCAGATTCCCGGAATAGCAGATGCCGTACGTTATGACCATTGAAACAAGTTTTGTTGAAAGATTTAAATGTTTTAGTTTAACATACAGTATTAACAGTATAACTCCTTACATTGACAGAGAATACTGAAGGCACTACCTCATAAAAGTTGTAGAGCGTGTAAGAAAGAAGCTTTACCGTGTAACTCAAGATTTGTGTCAGTGGATTATCTAAAATTAGAGCCGTTCCGTGTGAGTGGCTGACCTGGTTTCAGGGGCCATTAGGTATTTCCACATCTTTGGTCACACTTTGAGTGGGCAAGAAACACGAAGCTACAGGTGTTTAAATGGCGGGCTTGTGTCATCATGGTCGATTCTCCACGTGTCATTTTTGCCAGCCAGTCATTCAGTTTCTGTTTACTCAAAATCGAAGCTATGATGTTTTGATGCGCGTAAGTTGTCATGTGCATAATGCATAAAGAAAAGAGGTGCAAGACGAAGTGGACGAAAGACGAACAACCGTACAGTCTTTTTCTCTACGTCTTGCTATAGGTGCAGTACAGTAAGAGTCACGACGGCCCGTACAAATGAATAATTCATTCAGTGGTTGGGATTCACCGTCGACTGTCTCCCCTCTGACTGAAACGCCCCGCGGATATGAAGGCCTGTTTAAAGAGCACAATTGATTATGGATTGTCTATGTTGGGTTAGCAAATGACACAGTGTGGATGGGAGTGGGTGAAACCAATGAACCAGTTACAAAGACAGAAAGACAGATAGCTGGTTGAATCATATGGCAGTATGTGCAGCGGTAGCTTATGTAGAAGTCCTCCATTATGTCGCCGCATCCATTGGAATCACATTTTATTACATATCAGCAGAAAGAAGTCACTGATGGTCACTGATCAATGAATATAATACCAGTACTTTCAAATCTAAAGATCTGTGTTGTTGTTGGTTGTTGATTGTCAGATGTTATTGAGAGTGAAGCTGAAATTCCTCAATATCTTAGCATAGCATGTTATAGTATATAGTGTATTAAAATGTGTTTTAGCATTAAGCACAGCTCATAGGAAGGGTTTTGTTGGGGGGGAAAAAGGGAATCAAATACTTAAATTCTGTCGGTGATGTGAGATAAAGACATCAGAGGATCACAAAGGTCATTCGGGTTCATCCTCTGGGGACCATGACTGTGTGCAGAACATTTCATAGTTGAAATCAGTACTTGTTGGACCAACATAATGACATCTTTGTTCCTTTGAACTTTACCTTGCATGCTTGTTATATCAATATAATTCATTCAATTTTTTTTTGTTTTTTTTTACATTGATATCCAAACATCCAAATCAGACACGGAATTAATCAGCTCACGTTGTTAAGAGAATTACACACAGCCTGAATGCCAGTTATCACATACAAACGGTGTCTCACACTATATGCACACGCGCTGCTGACATAATAAACAACCCTACTTTGATTTTCATTCCTCTGTATTTATGAGATGCAATTGATCGTCTAATTAAAAGGATAAGTCTGGAAATATTCTGTATTTTTCTTTTTGCAAATCCCAGACAATGATTTGATCCCACTAATGAATATAGTATGTGAACCAAAGCCTGAGTGACATGTTCCTTCATCACCATGAACACACACACTATAGTGTATTCTGACTCACACACACACACACACACACCTCCCTACTGTCTCCTTATTGATACCATACCAAATGTGTAATAATCCACTACTGAAAATCACCCGTCTCATTATACCTTCTCTGTTTTGGCTGCAGCACAGGAGTGTACATGATTAATATGCGTTACAGAAACAGAGAATAGAAGACGGGGTTTGTGTTTGTGTACATTTTTTTATCCTTCACATTTTTTTCACATCATATAAAGAGATATTTTTGCAATGGAAAGCCTCTGGGTAAATGTTGTCCTCATGTAATCCTGTAAATATTACATTAACTATAATTGTAACTGCTCCATACAGACTATTTTTTGCTATTTTCCAAATGATGCGACAGCTAAAAGAACACCAACACTTTGTACTCTTCTTCTCCTTCGACTACTCAATCTAGCCATTCAGGGGTTTTATTACATTAGTGTCACATGAGCACCACATTTCAAGAAGACATATTGTACTTAAACACAAAACATGAATTAAACTCGTCTTGTTTTAAAATGACCTGCTTCCAAAATGATTCACACGTTCCTCTTGTGTTTTTCTAGCTGTTACGAGAATTGAAACACCCAAACGTGATCGCCCTGCAGAAAGTGTTCCTGTCCCACAGTGACAGAAAGGTTTGGCTCCTCTTCGACTATGCTGAACATGACCTTTGGGTGAGTGTCTGTGGGCCTTCGGTACATGCTACTGTACCTGTGATGTGACATGATATTTTACTGGCTTACTTACTTATTTCTCATTCTCTGATCTTTTTACGGTATTTGAATGAGTAGTGGAAGTGAAATTTCCAGTTCCTTCGGCTATAACACGCTCTACCAAACTGTAGACCGCACAACCTTTCTGAGAGACATACAAGTCAATAGTTAATACTACACTGAGATAAAGGGAGTAATGAAATTACACTGGCTACCCCTCTCTCTCCTCTTCTTTCCTCTATTCCTCTATTTCTACCCTATCAGCTGATCATTAACAATGAAAAAATGCCCCAAAAAAAGGAAGGAAAGGAAAAAACCCAGAAAAGATTAGAACCATTGATTTTTCCATATTACTGAATAACCATAGAGATAAATGTATTTGTTCTTTAACTTTACAGTTTCACTTTATTATTGAGTTTACCCTAGACATATTTCCTTTTGTCTATAAGTTTGGATACATCTTTTCATTCAAGGTATCCAATGGGAAGGTATCCAAATTTTAGACCGGTACAACGTTTGTCTGAACACTTATCCAGGTAGCTGTCCAGGTCTTTAAGGTGCTGTTCTAAGAACATTGGTTGGTTGGTAATCTGTTGGCTGGTGTACACTTTTCTATAGGCTCCATCATGTCAGCTGACTGTAAAGTTACATCATTGAATTCTAGTATCACACCAGCCAATGTTTTCAGAGGCTGTTTCTTTGTAAAAAAGACATAATATTACGGTTCACTCCACCAGCACTACCGAGGTGAAACCTTTATTTTCTTTCGCAGCACATCATCAAGTTCCACCGCGCCTCCAAGGCCAACAAGAAACCCATGCAGCTGCCCCGAGGGATGGTGAAGTCTCTCCTGTATCAGATTCTGGATGGGATCCATTACCTCCATGCCAACTGGGTGCTCCACAGGGATCTGGTGAGCAGCTATATTATCTTCAGCGCTCCAGTTTCCCTTTACAGACACACAGCCGCTTCCGAGCACACCGCTTTCCAAAAGCGACTCCGTTAACGTCACTATAACAGAAACACTGTTACCCGGTAGAGGTAAAGGTTTCCTAGCTGCCACGTGTGGTGTCATCACACGTGGCTTGGCTGAGATAGAGAAGCCTAAATGTGCAACAACTAGAATAAGATAAATAGATTTGCATAGAAATATAAGCTGATCTAGTCTCTCAAAATACTAAGTCAGTAGATTTTTTTCCTCATGAAATTATTTGGCATGTGATGTGTTTCAAAACCTTTCCTTCAGAAACCTATTTGTGACATTACAGACTCAGCTATGTGTCCTCTCCTAATAGCCACTGTTGTTCCAGTGCAGGTGTTGTTATGTCTCAGTGTGCTGTATTATTATGAGTTTGATTGTGTGAAGGATTGTGTGATTGTAATGGCTAAGAATCAGACAGTCCTGCACCCTGTGAATGTTGTTTGACATGTCGTCTACACTTTAACCTGGTGGCAACACACTGGTGCTTCCTGTGAGATTCTCTCCACCTCACTTTTCCCACAGTGTCAGAGGTCCTCTGTAGCTGAGAGTCATTCTGGAGCCAGACCGCATGGCTCGTCATTGTATGTCTTATATTTTCTGTTTCCATGGCAGTATATCAGGAATTCAACCAAAATTACTGGAATTATGTGTCCATTTTGCAACTAAATTGTGTGTTGTACTAATTTAGATCACTATGGGAGCTTCATTCAAAGGAAGCAACGCAAAGCCAGGTTTTGTCTTTTGGTTGAGATTTGGTCCGAGACGTCAGACGGCACATCTTCTTTCTGCCGTTTCTGCTGCTTTGGAAATGCAAATCTGCAAATGCAATAAGGGATTCTTGCTTGAAATATAAATAATGATTTTCAATTAAACATTCAAATCGCAGCATAAACGCTGTTGTGTAACATTAATTATTAAACTATGTGTTTATGTATGAGGTGAGATTAGAATTTTGGATGAAATAGCGTCGGTCCAATGCAGTCATACAGTTTTTCATTAATGAACCAATGAAAATACGACTCACCTTCTCATCTGCTGTCCAACAACATTGAAAAGCAAATGTTTAAATGGTTGCAGAAAAATACGTGTGATGTGACGTTACACTCAATATATAGACAGAATTAACTGAGTCTGAGTCACACTTTTATTATTGAATAATTGCTTCTATTACATTGTTGTGTCAGGCTCAGGAAAGTGATAACGTGTGATTTAAATGTGCACATGCTGCACACGGACAGCATTGGAATGATTTTCCTTCTCTTTGTCACACATAACTGACTATGTGCTGTAAACTCCCCCACAGCCCATCTGTATATATGCGGCTCTCTTACCTTCATCTCTCCCTGCATCTGTCACTCCCTACCGAGGAACATTTGTGCCTTTGCTTGTGTGGGGAGGAAAAAATATATAATTAAGAAAACGCAGCAGATTATGTGGCAAAAAAAAAACTTAATATTATAATATTGACATCAGATGATCCCAGATAATGCTCAGGAGAGAATAGATGACTGAAATTAAACAGTGAAGGTTGTTGAATACACCAGGTCGCACAACTCCAAGCTTCTATGTATCTTCTTTTGACTCAGGCCATCCACTGTTATGTAATCCCCGGCAATCCTAGATGGTCATGTGGTGGCTGGACATCACATTATGTAAACCTGCAGGGATCAGTCTCTCTCTTTGCCAATGTCAATTTATCAATTAATAAACTCTTTTTTTTATTTTATTTTTTTGCTTTTTGAATTAATTGTAGTCACTAAGAAGTTACTGAAATGACAATGCGTGAGTAAAAAGGTGCTGACTCTGCTTTGAGATGGGGAGAGAAGTAAGT
The DNA here is from genome assembly GCA_036937835.1 of Pampus argenteus. NCBI lineage: Eukaryota > Metazoa > Chordata > Actinopteri > Scombriformes > Stromateidae > Pampus > Pampus argenteus. The sequence goes on along the minus strand of CM072876.1, from coordinate 15,999,195 downwards.
CATTTCCCAGAATCTTAAAGTAAGTCCAGGATATGATCAGACACTTTGAAGTTTATCTCAAACGGCGCCGCTCTTGCAGGCCTCATGTTTCACTTTGATTGCATGGATGCAACTGACTTTTTTTCAGTTAGTGGCTTCAGCACAGAATTTAGCCACGTTCGAGAAGATCTGCCCAAACACCAAGAAAACGCATCTATAGGCTCAACTAGGTTCATCCGTCCACCGTGGTTGAATATGAGTGACTCAGTGATCTTTAGGAAGTGATGCTGGTGATTTTCCCAGAGCCCAAGTTTACTTAGTGAAATAGCAAAAGTCCCAAAACCAAACATATTTAGTTTGCTAGAAGGAAAGAAAATAGTCTTATTTGAGAAGCTGAAAGCAGTAAATTTAATATTTGTTTAAACCGTGTTTGTTTAAAAATTTAACTTAAAAGTAATGAGGTGTAAAAAATGTTTGAGAAGTGAGAATATGAAATGTGACAAAACAAACAAGAAACAACAAAGCTTAGTTGAGACAGACTGATAGAAAGCAATTATATCATCAGGCATCAAGCATCAAAAATGTAATAACTCGGTTTAGATTCGATGATTTTTATAGTTATGTAATGATTTGCTGCTACTGTAATAATTCATCATTCATTGTAACCTATTCTTATCATCAACTGTAATTCATTATTATTCATTGTACAATATGTGGAGTGTACAATATGTGTTTGTTGATTTGTTCTGTACATGTGACATCATTGCACGTCTGTCCGTCCTGGGAGAGGGATCCCTCCTTTGTGGCTCTTCCTGAGGTTTCTTCCACCTTTTTTCCTGTTAAAAGGTTTTTTGGTGGTCAAGTTTTTCCTCACTCGAATCGAGGGTCTAAGGACAGAGGGTGTCACTCCCTGTACAGATTGTAAAGCCCTCTGAGACAAATGTATTTTGTGATTTTGGGCTATATAAATAAAATTTGATTTGATTTGATTTGATTTATGAGCTGAGCACCACATCAAAGTGTAGTAGTGTCACAGAGGAAAATATTTACATTTAAGAAGATGGAAGCAGAGAATTTTGAGGGAAAAAATACTTGATGACTCAAAGCGATTATTAAAATAGGTGCAGATTAATTTTATTTATATGTAATAGTTGACAACTTAGTCAGTAATGGTCTTCTTCCTTTAACAAGCTGCTTCTTGCTCTAAACTGACGGCTCAACATGTGTGTGTGCGTGTGTGTGTGTGTGTGTGTCTGTACTGGTAAGGCAGAATAAGAACAACAACAGAAATTCTTCCACAGGAGTCCGTGTGGTTGTTTTGCTCCCTGAAGGTCACACACACACACACACACACACACACACTCTTATCTGCGCACCAACTCTTCCGGTCCTTTTCTAACTATTTTTATTGAAGCCCGGTGAAACTCTCCATTGTCAAGCCATATCTACCTCTGTACTGCAGTGAGTGCTGTTATTCTGCTTCCTGTCATTGTGACCGCAGGGCTTTCCCAGTCCTCACTTCTTAAAACGGCTCTTTTCTTGGTTTTTTTGTTGTTGGCCAGATTATCGTCTTTGTGCAGGTGCCTGGCTCTTTGTCAGTTCTTTCTCCGCGTGTGAATAAAAACAAACTGAAAAGGGAGATGTTGTCGTTCAGATGTTGTTCATAGCGAAACGTGTTGCTGCTTTGTGGGGACAATCCAGCCAAGGCCTCTTTATTATTTTGATAGAAAGAGTTGTAGCTTTCATCTACAACTCTTGCCATGAGTTATGCTGTTATTACATGTGAGCGGAGGAATAATAATCCCTGCTGTGCTGTTTGAAGTGTAGCTGCGGGGGAAAGGACCTATCACCAGCACATCTTTTCGTGGCCCCAGTACTTCTGCTGTTACGTAACCTTGTGTTTCCTGCTGGTATGTAGCATGCTCTGCATCAGGCATGTGCTTTACACTGCACCACTGCACAGCGCCCATCCCCCACTCGTCCTGCCATTCCTCCATTCCTCTCTCTGTCCCACCCACCACCAACCACCCCCACACCAGAGGTGCTTGGCGTAACCCCCCCCCCCCTCCAAGCCCCTGCAAGTGTTATGTAACAGCCCACCGTCCTGCATAGCTGCAAGCATAGCTGAGTCAAGATGCTGACTTAGCAGCTCTTCTGAAGCTAAAGCCATGCACCTCAGTGGACTAAACCAAGCGTCAGGACGCCTGGCTGGGCTTCTTTTTTATCCTTTAAAGGAGACACCGTTTGATGAAAGGAAAGATTACTGTTATCATCACAAGAATCATTACTCGAGTCTTTTTGTGACTAAAGTGTTTCTTTAGTTTCTTGTTAACTACGGTCACAGCCACAATGTTGACAGTAACAACTATATTTGTTCATTAATATTTGATGCCTATAAGGAATCCCATACTACAGTTTAATGAAGGAAAGTGTTGAGATATTGAGCTCATGCTGCTGAGACTGAATGTGCCTACTCAACAAAGTCATACTTGTCCAGTATGAAGACGTATTTAAAGACTTTTTTTTTATGTCATGTAGATGTAAACAAAAGCCGCGTCCTAGAAAAGAAACGGAGAAGCTTCGCCACAACATCACGCGTCGACGCACGCAGTAGATGCTGAAGTGCAGAGTCAGCAACCAGCTGGTAGTGCATCGGTTCGTTTTCTCGACGCTCGGGCCGGACTCATGGTTGTCGATGAGCCTGCCTGGCTGCGATCCTTTGGTTTTAGGACAGCCTGTTCATCAACCTGACAATTCCGTTGTATAAGTGCGCCTCTGGCTCATGAACTGTCCTAGTTTCTGAGACAAAGATGTAGATGGTTTTGTAAAAGAGGGCCGTATCCCTGAGGATTTGGTCCTCAGTGTTTATTTTCCCTCAGTCTCCTGATCCGTTTCTGAAACTAACCAGCTATAACTTAATGATTTTACTGGAGGAATACAACTTTATATTTCATTTGAAACAGTTCACCACTTTACCTCGGCTGCTGTGCTGCATGTTCACTTTGCGTTTTTACAGAACATTCAAGAGGTAATAACTGTTTTTCATCAACTGTTTCTCAATATGAACATATTCAGGCCCGGGCACATTAATTCAGTTGGACCTGTTTAGAATTTGAAAGAGGAACTGGTGGGCCTGAACTCTTCCAGCCTTTTTTAAGAGACGCTTGTCTTTGTGTTTGCCGATCACGGCGTGTCGTGTTGTGGGCGTTCATAATAGATCTCATTAGTAGTGCCGTTTCTATAGCAACAAGACGTGTTTGGCAGACAGAGACCGAGGGTTCATATTCTCACCCGGGGAGAATCGCCTGTTTGACGACGAGCAGATACTGCATCCTATTTTATAAATAAAAACACAGGCCTCTATTAAAATGTGTATGTCAGCTTGTTTGATATCCTTTGAATGGATAACAACACAGTACATTGTCTCTAATCATATGCAGAAAGTGAAATCGCTGCTGTAACAAGCTGGATGATAAAAGCACAGTAATCCTTGTGTTTTGGTCCCTGATGCTCTCCCTGCGATCGTCTCAACCAGACGTCCTCATGCTTCTCATCCACAAACCCAGTGTTATTAAAGCCGCTCTTTCTATTCTAACTTTATATAGTTACTGTAACAATGGATCAAATAGATATGTGAACGGTGTCACACGTACTGACGAACTCACAGAAACTAGTCACCCAACTCTGACGCTTCTTTAAGCTCACTTCCTGCTATCTCTGCTCTCATAAACCCTCGTTTTCAACAAAAAAAAGACGAAAGATGAAATTAGAAACTTGAATATTTCCCTCAGGAGTTGGTGCAGAGCAAACCAGAGCTAAAACAACAGTAAATATTGGACAGAAACACAAACTAGTGTTGGATCATGTTTGCTAGATAAACAGTTATATAGGCAAATGAGAAAAAAAAACTTGTATTGCTCGTATTACTACTACAGTCACAGCATGTATAAATCCAGCTTTAAACGTGCTCTAATCAGTGTTTATTTCATATTCCCACACATCAAATGACCACATGTGCTGTATATGAAAGGACTCACAGAGAATTATCATCAACGGAGAGACAAAAATATAATATTCACTCTACTAAAATGAATTTATATGGTCATAAGATAAAGAATTTAAAGAGATAAGATAGACTTTGTTGATCCTCAGAGGGAAACATTGACATGCCGCAGCAGTGCAGGAAACAAGGAAATAGATAACCTCTATAAACATTACAGACGTTACAATACTTAGGCCATATACACGAGCTGACCTATAAAATATAGAAACGGTAGACGTAGTTATATATGTATATATATTACATAGGTGAAGTAGTGAATACAAAATAAATCAAATATGGAGGAGTGTTACCTACATATACTGTATATATACAGTACCAGTGAAGAGTCTGGACACACCCTTCCACCCACCTGAATGAGAAAGTGTGTGTCAAACCACCATACACACACACACACACTTTGATAAAGTCCTGAAACACAACATAGAGGACTGTATTTTATTAAAGGTCCTATAAAAGCTGCTGTCTCCCGTTCATTTTACTCTTTGCTCTGTTGACATTCTCCCGCATGCTTAGTTTTGTTTGTCCTCACCCAAAAAAACAGATTGTACAGATTGCCAGGTGTCCCACGTGGCCTGTCAAAGGATACAGCTCTCCCAAAATGGCTGACTGACATGTCCATGTGGTCACGTAGCTCAATAACTGACAGGCCACCTGAACACATAGCATTCACTGTTATTTTAGAAATGAGCTCTAAATGCTTCATATTCTACACGGGATCTAACGTTTTATCTCTGTGTCTTCTGTAGAAACCAGCTAACATCCTGGTGATGGGGGAAGGTCCCGAACGAGGACGAGTTAAAATCGGTAAGGTGGATGATAAGAATGTAACTGTTCGGTCCTGTTATCCGTCCGTGCAACAAGCGTGACGGTGGATCAATCAGGGTGTTGACTGGTTCGACTGCACAGAGGCCGCAGCGTTTAACCTTCTCTCCGAGAGATTGACAGGGAGCTTAGATCAGTGTTACGTAAGCCACGCCGCAATGCTGGAGTCTATTTTTACAAACCCTGCACCCAATAATAGCACAAAGTAATTGTTTCAGCGCAACCCGACCCCCACAACTGGTGCTGCTGAGTGTTTTAACTGCACCGAGTGACCTGAACTGCTCTGGCAAGGTGATACGGAGGTTGTTTTATTGTTATATAGTTATATATAAAACAATAAAACACATATATATATGACCATACGGATCTGGATTACTGTCTTTGTTATCTGAGAGCGGGTGTTAATGTTCAGCAGTCCAACTGTTTTGATCTCTGAGGTAAAACAGAACAGAACAGCGTCTTTAATGTTTCCTGACAGAGAACACACATTTCCCAAAAAAACTGAAGGCTTGTTTATCATTCTGCTAAAAGCTTAAGGCTACAGGTACGGAGCGCACGGAGTGTAATAATAATTAAATTTGTTTTATGGGTACAGAATCGGACCTCTTGTAGGCCAGAGACCCAGAGCTGCAGCTACTTAAAGAAGTCATCACACAGAGACAGAGAGCAGAGGAGAGAGAGACGCAGGCAGCCTGGAAAACAAACAAATCATTTTTAAAATACTTGTACGAAATAAATAACATTCCTCCATTTTGAAACAATTTGCTGATTGTACCGATATGCCTGCGCAATAATTCCATACCAACGATAAACAGACTGTTGACACACATGAGGAATCTGTATCTAGAGTCACCTCCAAAAATAACAGCCGTTTTTCAAATGTCTCACTACTACGCTGTAGTCGACAGAAACAGAGGAGAGAACACAACTTCTGAGGGCTGATGAATCATAATGGATCACACGTTAGTGAATAAGTATGTATAATTCACACACGGGTAGTGTTAGGCTGTGAGCAATGGATAGGATGTTGCTTTATTATTCTTCAGGAGGTACGAATATATGCTTTTCCACATATTTCACGTGTTAATTGCTACTGGAGATATTAAGCTTTCAGCACAAACAATGACAATTAAAAAAATTAATCACCTATGTTTTAGTAATAACTTAGTTAGGACATATAAGGCTTTTAAACAAAAGTATTAAAAAGTGACAGAACTAAAGTGTATGATTGATTATCCCTGTTTGAAACATTATTGATCATGTGATCACTTCAGAGAAGTAGAAGTTTAGTCACCTGATAAATGTGACTTTTTACCTTTAACCTTTTTTAATACTAATATTATTCTAATTTTCCATCAATCAAATTCCATCAAAATAGTTGTCAGTGTTTTGTTTTATGAGTCAACATCTCCAGAAACTGTAACTGTGCTTCCTACATTGTGCTTGTCCAGCTGTTTCCATCTTTTTGTATTTCGTTTCAGTGCTGTGATCTAATTCTAATTCAGTATTTCTCAAGTCAGCTGGAGGTTTCCGTAGAGTTATTTAAACACAGCGGTCTTAGGAAAATGTGGTATTTGTACAAGCTGCCACCATCAGTATCTGTGCTTTAGGTCTTAGCGTGCCTGAGGTGCTATCTGAGACGTTAGGAGCCTGCGGCCCTGACAGCGGCCTTGGGCCTCGGGTCAGTCTGCACTCCATCCATAATGATAACGCCTCTGTTTGCTAACTTCTCTATCTGTCTCCTCTCCCCACCTCCCGTAGCTGACATGGGTTTCGCCCGACTCTTCAACTCACCCCTCAAACCTCTGGCGGACCTCGACCCTGTGGTGGTGACGTTCTGGTACAGGGCCCCTGAGCTGCTGCTGGGGGCCCGCCACTACACCAAAGCTATCGGTGAGTCCTTATGCACGTGTCCGGTACAGGTACAGGGGCTAAACACACCAGAGGCCGACGCTGTTGTGTTACACGTCACTCCAGCAAACTGTCTGAAATCACACACATTATTCAGGCTTTGTTTGGTTCAGTGTAAAAAAGCATGATCTCTGTATAAAAGAGGCTAACAATAGGAATAGGGTCAGATTTCTATATCTACATACATTCTGATATTTAAATGTTCCTGTTTTTTTCCCAGTTTGTCATCGTATTCCAAATGATCTGAACCTACCCATTTCCCAGAAAGCACTTCTCACAAAAGAGGAAAATTAACACTTTGGAGGAAAATCTCAGAAGAAACCTAGATCAGAATCAATAAAACAATTTAAAAAATCTTTAGCGTAAAATCCATCTTCCTACAGACTTGGGAAAGCTTTCACTTATTCCATGAAGACTAATGCACTGTATGTAGATCAAGACCACTCAGACTAATTGGCGTCATGTGTGTGTGTGTGTGTGTGTGTGTTTGAACCAGATATCTGGGCGATTGGCTGCATCTTTGCAGAGCTGCTAACATCGGAGCCCATATTTCACTGTCGCCAGGAAGACATTAAGACCAGTAACCCCTTCCATCACGACCAGCTGGACAGGATATTCAGCGTCATGGGTTTCCCCGCAGGTCTGCACTGAATCACACACAGACAAGCCGTTTGCTATCTTTAATTTTGTGTTTGACGCTTTGAACAGCCCAGTCATCAGGTCTAATACTTCCTGTAAGGACCGAATATGACTAAACTTACAGCCAAAGTTTCATATTTCTATTGAGCTTCTACTTAAAGATGCCCCCTGGTGTTTCCTCATAAACAAACAGCTTATTTTCAGTGTGTCTATATTTGTTTATGTCCTTGAGGCTTAATAAATATGTTGTGTAAATTTCTTTTCCTTAAACAATATTTGGAAAGCCACAGAACATCTATGTTTGCTGTCTTTGAAGCCTTTGTCTCCTCCGTCCCTTTGTTTGCATGTTATAGAGTGAAATAAACAGCAGGAATGCGTATTGTGTAAGTTCATGTTCTCACGCAAGCAAAACGGAGACCCGCATAAAAAAATATTGCTCCATAGAGCTACTAGTGGTCACAGACTCCACAGGGAACCTTTAAAGTCTAACGTGATAAACATGGGAAAGCAAATCAAGGACTGTCAGTGTTATAACATCATATTGTAATTATACCCAAAAACTAAAAATAAGGCTTGTTCAACACTTTGTAGGTGCATGCGAACACTACACAGATGCAGCCAGAGCCTCTCTGCACTGCTCACAGTCAGATTGAATCATCGGATCATTAGCCGTCCCTCAGCAGCAGTAAATCAAGCAGAGTCTAAACACGAGCGTCCAGGGCTTTAAACCAATGTGTTCTTTGTATGTAGTCCAAAAAGCAATGAGGCTTGCACACACACGCCGCATGCAGTTGCTGTATTTGTAAAAGCACGAGCTCAGTTGTGTGTTTTTTTCATATTCCACAGATAAGGACTGGGAAGACATTAGGAAGATGCCAGAGTACCCCACACTGCAGAAAGATTTTAGGAGGACAACGTGAGTGGAGACCGTGACGATCGGACACCGAATCACACTGATTAATGAATCCACCACGGCTTATTGTTGTCTTTTTCATTTGACAGATATGCAAACAGCAGCTTAATCAAATATATGGAGAAGCATAAAGTCAAACCGGACAGCAAAGTTTTCCTGTTGGTAGGTCCGCACACACACACATTTTTTGGATTTGGAGATAAATAACTATTGAAAATGTAGTTTAGTCTTGATGTAAATATGACCAGATGATAGAAGTTTTGTATATTGTATTAATTCACAGTTTGACTAACAACCCTGTAGGTGTCATGTGTCATAGTTTACAGGGTAAACATGTAGACGCTTTGCAAACAGACAACAGCAGTGTCTGACAGCTGTGTGTGTGTGATTAATTCTATGTAGAAAAAATACTCACATCTCGTCAGCCTGAAACATGAAGTGGTGCAGCAGATATACTGATCTAATATATATATATATATACTGATCTAATAGGCTGGCCAGAAACTACCTTTAAGTGTCCAACACATTTTCCATAATTGGAACAGACAACACTAAAGATTATCCAGAACTTTCATTATATAAATCCTACATGTCATTTTCCAGTGGTCAAGAAATGCTTTAATACCACTAATAATTTAAAAGTTCCTAAACATGACTGGGATCAGATATGACTCCTGCTAAAGATTTTGTGAAAAAAGCTCATTACAAAACGATTGTGATAGATTATCTATAACTGCAATACCAGTCAAAAGCTCGGACACTTTCTTATTCAGTGTTTTTTCTTTATTTCTATTATTTTTTACGACACACCCTTCTTTGTGTACCACAGTGCATTGGATTTGTCATAACACAATGATTATGAGCCCAAAGGAACTGTGACCTTTTTAATATTTCCCATAAACAGAGGAGCAAAAATGTGATCGAACAAAATGAAGAAGCATAAATACAGTTTTTATAAATACCAGCAGGTATCTTGGTATATTCCCGACAAGCTTCATAAATCCCACTCTTATACTTATTATTAACATGAGCACAGTTAAACACCCTTAAAGCTGAAAGGCAGCACCTAAACCTCACAGTCATTGTTTCATTTGAATCACAGTGTACTGGAGGAGAGCTGCAACTATGATTAGTTGATTAATCGCTTAATCGATTAGTTGATAGGAAATGAATTGGCAACTACTTTGATGATTGAATATATTTGTTTCAGTTATTTCTCCAGCAAACACACTAACAGTCGTCTGGTTTTTAGCTTCTTAGATGTGAGAATTTGCAGGTTTTCTTTGAGTCAGTAGAATACATAAAGATTCTGGACTGTTGGTCAGACAATGCATCACCATGGGCCCTTGGTAATGGTGAAATGCAATTTTTAACCATTTTTAACATTTCACAGACCAATCGATTAAAGGAGAAAATAATCTACAGATTAATCAGCAATGATAAAATAATCGTCAGTTGTTGTTTTTCTCTGTCTTCAGCTCCAGAAACTCCTCACCATGGACCCTACCAAAAGAATCACATCGGAGCAGGCGCTGCAGGACCCCTACTTCCTGGAGGACCCCTTACCAACCACTGAGTGAGCCTTAGTAGCTTTTGCAAGAGGCTTTCCTTTGTCTTGATTCAGCAAAAGAAAAACAGGCCCCCAGTGATTAACTCTTTTAAGTATGAGGAACTTCTCATTTTAACCTGTGTTTTAGGGGAGAGTATTTTTTTATTTATTTTCTTTCGGTTGGAGTAGTGGGGGTCCACAGTGGGTACAGTATGTTAAAGAAAGACTTTAATCACTGTCTTATTGCCTCTAGTGTGTTTGCTGGGTGTCAGATCCCCTACCCAAAACGAGAGTTTCTTAATGAAGACGAACCAGAGGAGAAAACAGAAAAGGTAATTATCCAGTTCTGCTGTCTGGGAAAACAAGTCACAGCATGAAAATGATCCATTTCATTTCATCACTTTCATAATAGCTTTTACAACAGTGATACATATTAATATTAACATTAAGATATTAAGTGTGCAGAGAACGGCCACAGAGAACACTTTATTCTGATTGGTTGGAGGCTGTGCATTATTTTCAGATAAACACGCGACTCAAATATCATTACCATTCTAAAAATAACGGCACAGCTCATTTTACCGTAGATCTCCTGTATTATCAATCTATGTTGTGGCAGTAAAACACGTGATGATATCTAACAATAATCAATATTATCCCCTGAGACATCAGCAATCACATATTAAGTCTGAGCAGCTGCAGTTTTCTGTCATTCGGAGATATTTGACATCATCCAAAAATACACAAACTCTACAGAGTCTTTACAACACCATCAGGGTGATTAAAACACTCCATCATATTTTAAAATCCTACATTCCTTAAATTCCTGACTCTTCAGATAAATTACAGCTTCTCAGTGGTGTAGGATAAAAAACATTCAAAGAAGCACACAGCATTTTGAGATCCAAATGTGTCTGAACAGTTTTACATGACACCTATAAAAGAACAGATATTGTTACATAGTGAAAACTGTTACAGCTGGAGTGTTTCTCAGAAATCTGCATCCCATTAGAATTAACAGTCTCTTCTCTGTTCTCTCAGCTATTTTTACAGTGTAATAAATCACTACAAGAATTCAGCTGTGACTGCGCCACAGGCAGGGGGACACATTGTACATGTAGAGATAAAGCTGACCTCTGTACAGTATATGGGGGCATCTCCTCTCATTGTAGCCCTATATGACTTCTCACCAAAAGCTGGTGCATATTAGCTGCATGGTATTTGAAAAGAAAGTTCTGAGAGAGGAATAGGTGTCCTCCATGCAGCTTCTGAGAATCCGCAGCCCCTCTGTCACATTAGCAGCTGCTGTCTAGAGTGCAACACCTGGTCGGAGTGTGTTGCCTCAGCACAGAGTTTAAGGAGCGTGAGCGACTCTCTTGGCCCAGTCACATGGGAGGCATTACAAACTGAGCCAGCAGCGCGGATTCCTGAAAAATGTGTCAGTTCGGCTGGATACAGTATAGGAATATCACCTTACACACAGACAATATGACAAAACATAACACAACTAGTTACTTAATGTTTCTTTCTTTGTCTTGTCATGTTGTAGTCATGTCAGTTCAAGTTTCTCTTTATTCTGATGCTTCCTTAAAGTCAGATGACATGTCAGTCATCTCGGCCTGAAAGTTGAATTAATATTTTGTCGGTTGGCCCACGTGTCCGTCTGCAGAACCAGACCCAGCAGCACCAGCAGACGACAGGCCAGACTCAGGCCCAGAACCAGCAGCAGGCGGCAGCCCAGCAGGCCCCCTCCCAGCAGAGCTCAGCCCAAACCAACGGCACCTCCGGAGCAACGGGAGCCACCGCCGGCGGGGGTTTACAACACGGCCAGGACCAGGGGCCCCCGAACAAGAAACCTCGGATGGGGCCCTCTGGGGCCTCCTCAGGCACCGGGGTGCTACAGTCAGAGTACCAGGTTAGTAAGATTTGACAGTCAATCCCTGTGCACACACTGTAGTTTATTCTGACTCAATCCCACAAACACTATCCTGCTGCTGGCAGTACTCACCAGGGCACCAAATGTATATTAATCCGCAGCTGAAAATAGTTCCCAGTGAAGGCACTATTTTCTCCTGTTTAGGTAACATTTGCTAAAAGCTACAGTGCCTACAGCTGTTTGAGGAAATGACTTACTGTACTAACTTACTGTTAATGTTAATTTTCTGTGTAAATACAGCGAGAAGGCACATGCACATATTTACATGCACAACATCCTTCGACGAGCAGTCAATGAGGAATAGATTAAAGACGTTAAGAGTTTAAAGGGACAGTGCTCATTTTGTGTCCACAGTGTCGTTGTTGTTTTCAGTTTGGAATTCCCAGTCCGTGCACCGCAGCCCGCATCAACGTGCCCCTCCAGCTCACCTGCAGAGATCACGTGACATTACTGCAACTGCAAATTGATAAAAAAAAAAAAAGCTAAACTAATAACAGTATTATCACTCTGTTACACTTTGTTGTGGGAACATGTAAGGCTGAGCGATATGAAGGTATATACTGTTAGACAGGTGAACAGGATGCTTTATGGTAGTACTGGATTCACAGCATTCTTTCTACTTTGTCTATAGTATAGACAGGTATAGACTCTATACCTTCAACTCAAATTCCAGAAAATGTATTTAGCCTGCCGACGCCACTGTTTATTTCCTATCTGCGTGACACTCAGAAGGTGGTGCACATTCCTTTTTAGATGCAGATACATGTGAAGAAATGTCAGCAGTGTTATGTGTGTGTGTGTGTGTGTGTGGCATCTGTTATGCACAACATACACATGAAATCCAGACAACAACCTGCCCGCTCACTGATAAGGATTGTACATTCCACATGGTCCTGCTGACAGAGCTGATAGCAAATCAGTGCTAGCTTTTGTTTCCTTTTCTGGCGTCTATTGTATCTTTGGCTCCGGTCTTGTTACGGGGCCAAACAGAAGGACATTTCTGAGTGGTCGAGAGAGAGAGTGTGATGAAATAAGGGCAGGCGTAGAGACGGCATGGTGACGGCGAGTGTGCTGCAGAGAGCGGAGTGTGACAGAGGTGACTGTTCTGACCTCTCTTGCTCTCTGTATGATTGTGCTCTGTTGGTTGGTCCACACAGGGGCGACGCTATCAGTCATTAGTGTATCACATATGTAGATATATATAGCCGGGGCTGAGGCTGCATGTGAGACAGCTGATAGGCCCGCAGCAGATGTATAAATAAACCAGCGGAGTGGACTGACATACCAGGAGGGTGGTTAGATGTCGGACAGCGCCGTCACTGACAGCGGCCTACTTTCTCCCCTGTTGATTCCACAGGCTATCCCACCACGCACCACTCCACAATCATTCTCCTAAACAGACGTGAGATTTTGTGACCCGAACTGTGTAGTGTAGATATGTAAGTCCTGACAGTACCCAGCAATGCATCCAACTCAGGTGATCCTCTGCTGGTGAAACTGTTTTATGTTTTAAAAGATGACTCCAGATGATTTCAGTAGAATATAATTTAAAAAACAATAGAAGAAGACAGAATCCTACTCTCCCCATAATGCAAATCAACTGAATTGTGGTCGTGGTGCTCAAAGCATTGTGTCACTGTTTGCTCTAGTTAGCGTAACACACAGAGAAACAGCTGGCACAACGACCAGACAGGCAGCCTTCTCACAGTTATATATTTGAATGTAGCAATCAGTAACAAGCATCTGTTTTTCTCTCCACTCTCACCTCTCTGCCAGCACTCCGGCTCCCGCCTTGGTTACCAAAGCAACGTCCAAGGTTCCACTCAGCCCCAGAGCACCATGGGATACTCGTCGTCATCCCAGCAGAGTTCCCAGTACTCCCACCAGACCCACCGTTACTGAGGCTCCCCGTCACTCCTGAACCAGCAGAGGAGTCAGCTCCTCCCCCGTCTTCAACCTCAGCTCCGGCCTCCCGCTCCCTCAGTGCATCATTCCAACTTAACCACCCACCTTTTCAGCCTCCAAAATCACCTTTGACCTCTCACCTGACAGCCTTCAAGGGCACTGTATACATGAAGGCAAACAAACATAGGAACCAAAAAAAAAAAAGAAAAAAAAAATCCGAGTTCTGCCTCCTCTGGCCGATAAAACATTTTTAAAGTAACTGAAAATAATGTAAGATAGATGTGAAGGCATCGGACACAGACTCAGAACCATGGCACTTACACACACAACGTTCCTCACGAGGACGAATCGCAGCTCTGTTCATATATGTACATTATATAGCACCTTTTTCTATTTGATTTTTTTTTTCTCTCTCGCTTATTTGCTATAGTTTTACAGTTTTACCTTGATAGTTGATGTCATTGTAAATATTGTTATATAGAAGCGCTCTGACGAAACGCAGGAGTAAAAGCCCTTTACTGTCATCTCTAGCGTACTATGACCTTGGATAATCAAAAGAAAAGGAGTTTGAGCTAACCCTGTCCTTTTAGGTAAAAAAACAAAAACAAAGAAAAGACACAATGTTTCTATACAGAAAAAAAAATCAGCTCTTCTTCAGCAGGGAAATATTAAATGCGCAATTTAACTTAAATCTTCTTATTATAGGGTTTCTACATTTAGACCTCTCTTTATCTAGATCTGAATCTGGAAGGTAAGGAAGTAGTTATCTTTTTACAGCTCTAAGTTGTGTATATTCTGATTCACTCCTCCGCCTGTAGACGGAAGACAACATTTGACTTGGCGAAGACGTTTTCAGAAGGGCTGGACGCCTCTCGTTTTGCCGCCGGCGGCTCCGGAAGTGTTTTTTCTTTTTTTCCCGGGAACTGCTGGCGGACACTTCGCTCTGACAACCATGTGATGGTGGACCCTCGACACCTTTTAAGGTTTCTGAACACGAACGTGCGCATAAAACGTACAGGGCAGCTAACAGTACGCCCCCTCCCACTTCCTCCTCTCACCCCATATGCTTCATGAGACTGTTACTGCCTGAAGTCCGGTTGTTGTTGGGTTTTATTTTATTTTATTTTTTTAAAGGTTTTATTGTTATTATAGTTGCCTTGCGAGTGTGTGTGTGAGTGTGTGTGTGGGTGGGTGTGCATATGTGTGTGTGTTTTTTTTTAATGCATGTTGTTTATCCTTTCACATACTAGAACTGCAATGACCGCTGGAACAAACGCAGGGTGAGTTTTCCCCTCCGCCCCTCTGGCTGAGACAGACTTGTGGGTGTGTTTTTTAACACAAGGAGCAACAGTCACTAACACAGATATCGATGTATTATGTGCAGTGTGAACCCTCAGTGCCCTTACAACATGCAGTTTTTTACTATTTAGTATTTTTCTACATAATCACCGAATTGTGTAGATCATTTTTGAACTTTAAAGATAATCAGTGGGCACTTAAGTACAAGGTTTACACACTTACTTACTATACATCTACTCCACTACATTTCAGAAGGGTAAAATTTTACTCAACTACATAAGTTACAAGTGACTTCACTAATTAAGATTTTTTAATACAAAACATATGAACACACATAAATTACGATGCATGTATTCCCTCTTATCATTTAAAGATCCAGCAGTGCTGTAAGAAGATTCCAGCATGTTTTCAAACACTTTGTTTTTAAAAAAAATAGTATTTTCTAAAAAAATCAAGTTAAATGTTTTTTCATAATTCTGCCTTTAAGGATTTTAGGAGCCAGAATTGTCTTAATAAGACTGGTGCTTTGACACTTTAGAGATTAAACTGCCTGTCAGTATACAAAGTAGTTCAAATGATAATAAAGCAGTAATAATAATCTATATATAACACTATGGAATGGGCCTACAGTACTTTTACACTTGATACTTGAAGTAAATTTGGCTGAAACTCCTTCTGCACTTTTACTTGAGTGATATTTTTAATGCCAGACGTATTATCAGTGCAGTTCTCCCACCGCTGAATATAAATAACACACCGCTCAGAGGAGAGTAAATCTCCAGGGTCGAAGCCCACAGTGAGATTTGCTTTCTATCCACCCGTTTCATTCCCACACCAGCTTGCTCCACCCTCACTGGTCCTGCCCGGGTCACGTGACCGCCTATAGTGCAGGTTGTGTTAAAGAATGCACCCAATGACTGGACTTGGACTTGAAGCGTAACTGCGTTTGCTGCGATAAAGACGTGTGAGCACAAAGGGAACACGGGGCGGGTGGAGGGAGAAAGAGCTGAAGTTGGATGAGGAAACACTGACACCCTGTGACTGAGAAGAGACTCAGACCTGTCCCATGTGAAACTGGAAACTAGAATTACACAATATAGGTGTTCCTTCAAGAGTTGAAGCCTTTTTTTTTATTTTATTTTTTTTTACCAAACGTGTTGAAATGTGTCACATTTCACTGATGCTGAATAACCGCCTGCTTTGCTCTCAGTATATTGATTATTTATTGATTATTTGATTCAGCACACTGCTTAAAAAGTTGCATGCGTTGACACACAGATGTCTCCCACCTCATATTCAGTTAAGAAGGTGAATCTCTCTTCAGTGACTCCTCAGTGTGCTCGTCCGTTCCATGCTGCAGCCAAGTGGATTATTAGTCCATGTTTAGCGGTTTGGGGTCACCTCCATTCAAATGCGAAACAGCAGACATTTTTCATTTTTCATAGCAACATGCAGGGATTTGGTGTGAGAGCAGATGAACTTTTCATGTCAAACCTTGAGTGTGACCTTTAAGATCAGAGTGGGAGCTGAATTTGGAATCAAGTCGCTGATATTCAGTCCTTTTTAGCTTTGTTTTGGTCTTCATATCTAACTTTGCCTTTCTGCCATATTGTGCTTGACAGTTGAACAGTTGAATCAGACTTTATTTTTTTTTTTTTTTTCACTGAAAACCGATGATTGAAGCGGGAAACAAGGTCGAAAAACAGTTTGTGGGCTGGAAAACCAAAACAATTAGCTAAAAGAGGCTAAAGTGGAACTGCAGAGTCGGATGATAATTATCTGTTGGTTCATTATTATGAGCGAGCCCTATTACATAACACATTTGATCTAATGTCAACATGAACATACTGATTAGTGCAGCTTTAAAGACAACATGGAATGAAACGGGCGTAACAGCGGTTCAGTCGGTCTTTTCTACTCTTGTGTTGTGACAGTTCTATCTGACGGGGAATCAAAACCAGCAGCTATTCAAAGGTTTTCTCCTCCTCCTTTTTTTTTTTTTAGTGTCTTTATTTGAAGTCAAACTCAGTAGCAGCGAGGATACACGAGACACTTTGTTGTAAATGTTCTTTTCACACAAGCGAGGTGTTACAAGTATTACTGAGGCTCCAAGTGTGGAGACGGATTACTGTCAAACAACTCCTATGCAAAAAGAAGAAATCCCAGACTAAATCTTTGACCTGCGCAGTGCTTCGGTTTTTTGCAGATGACAGGTTTCTTATATTTCGATGGGTGACGTGTATTCATTCCTTCTATTCAGTACAGAAGTCCATGAGGGCGCTCACTTATGTCCTGTTTTTCACAGCATTTTCAAAATGTACTCTAAATGAAATATTGTAAAGAAATGCATATATATATATACACACATATATATATATATGGATAGTATACAATCATATTTATTATTTCCATACATCTATGAATAATACCCTTTTTTTTTTTTTTTACTTTCCTCTGCCTTAACTACAGTAGCTATAGAACGGGACCTCTGTCAGACAAACCAGGAATCACTAGACCGTATTTCTTGTTATTTGAGAGTCATTTCTTCTCTATATGCTCACATGAAATCATGTCTAGTTACTGAATGTGTTAGTGCCACCTCAATATACAGTAGAATGAAAGTTTGTTGTTTTATTTTTTAAAGCTTCAGTCACACAGATATTCCACAGTGTCACTGTTTTTACAGGAATGATAAATGATCCACGTTTTAATTTGTGTGGATGGTGCCTTTTTTATTTTTATTTTAGTAGTAGTAGTTCATCTGCTAAAGATGTCATATGATATTTTATTTTTTTACCTTTATTTTGTGTCACTCCTCTCTTAGCTCTCTTCTTCTTTTCCCATTATTATGTAGCATATTGTTATGTACACGATGTGGAAACTAGCAGCTAAATGCATCTATATTATTTTCAGATCTTTTGTGTCACCCCTCTAAAGACTGCAAACAATCTCAAATGGAAGATTCGCTGTTATTTTTACTCTTCTAACAGATCTTGTCTTCACACATTACTGAAGCGCAGTTAAGTATGTTTTTGAAATGCTGTACATAAAAAAAAACCACAGTTTAAGAATTTCGCGTTGAAATATTGATACAATAATTGTCTTTTAATGCACTGTTATTGCTCAGATATTTAGTCGTAAATAAAATTTAAAGTATTTAATGTTTTTTAATGTCTTGCTTTAGACACTAAAGTTATGGCAGTGCTATAAAAAGTTTTACGTGTGTGTGTGTGTAGATATGGACAGACACACATTAGTACACGCCTATAAGAAATCTAGTGCACCTCTAGGCTGCTCTTTCCTCTCACATTTCCTCCTTTTTTTTTTGATAGTATTGCATGTGCCTGTCTATTTCCAATGGAGAACATAAGCACTTATTGTGGCCCTCTCTCAACAGTTTGTGCAGACAGACAGACAGACAGACGCTCCATCTGCAAATCTGCATTTCTGTGATGCCTTCAATGCCTTCCATGCCGTTCAGATAACAAGCATTGTTGGGCTTGTGTCACAAAACGTGCTTACAAGGACTCTCTATCTTATCAGAGTGTCTCTTGATACATGAAGAAATAGTATGTCTGGTTTTACACAAAGAAAAGAAACACTTGAATCAGATGGGTTTTTTTTAAATCGATCCTCTCAGTGAGCTGCATCAGCTTTGCAGGATGGGGTGTCTGTCCACTCTTCTGTATTCTCTTTGTATTATGTGTGTGCGTGTGTGTGTGTGCGTGCGTGTGTGTGTGCGTGCACGCAGGTTTGAAATATACATATGGCCTAAATGTATTGTCTTTTCATAGCATTTATATATTAAAGCAGCAATAGCTAAGTACAGGAAAATAAAAAAAACAACAAAAAAACATTTATTTAGCTGCTTTTAGCAAACTTCACTGTACAAATGACTGTTAAATGAGAAAAAAAAGTCATGTATATTTATTTTATATCTTCTATTATAATAAAAAAAAACCTTCTTTTGTCTCAGTCACTCTCTCTTTGTACAGTAGTCGTCGTCGGGAGCGTCGTAAGTGTTGCTGTTCCTGTTCACCACTTGATGTCACTCAAACGTGATTTTACCGAGCTGCTCTCCGTCAGCCTCTGCTGGATCACGCCGAGTCCTCGTAACACTGTCCAGTCAAAAAATAGATTACAAACACAATGATATAGAAGTGGTGCATATCACTGAAGATAGTCCTCTATGACTCTGTCTGACTCATGCTGCAAAATAGACCAATCAGGTGCCTCCCTGATGGCATGTGCCTAAAATGTTTGCACAGTATTGTATCTGAACTATATACTATATGATGCTGTTTATGACTTTTTCATGCTACTTAATGCAAAAATAGGTAATAAGTGTAATTTCCCCAGAACAACAATTAAAGTGTCTTATAGTTGAAGATACAGATTTGCATCAGCCTGCAGAGACACTGGATTTTTTTTTTACTTTTCCCAGAGAGCTGTTGGTTTCAAATTGAATCATGGCATGAAATACAAAAAAAAAAATTGTTGGAGAAAAATCATCCATCATAGCGAACAGCGTAGCAGATTTGTGGTTCTATGAGCTCCGTCTTGTTCTTCAGGTGCAGATGCATCAGATGATGTTCTACAGCTAAGTACTTGTCATTTGTCTCCTGATTACATAGGAGCGAGAATCTTTTGGATAATTTGAGCACTTATGTTCAGCATCAAGACATTCAACAAGATGCGTCAAGTAAGCGTCACATTAGCGTTCTCTTTTATGGGCTGGCGGATTGATAAGTGAAGCCGGTGCAGACAGGCTGAGGCTTGACATCAACCTCTGGAAGAGGCCCCTGGAGGAGCAGGCTCGGCCTGCAGCGTTCACTGACACCGACTGAGGGAAATTTATGACTCGGAGGGAGCTTAGCAGAATATATTAATGCAGGTGATGCCGTTTTCTTTCAGCTAACACAAGTCACATCTGCACTTCACAGCATGTCAGGATTAACAAATTGCCACCTGTTGTAACGGGCAAGAAGATAGGTTGCTGCAAACGAGCCCTGAAGTCTGTATCAGTGCTGGAAAGAGTTAAGTTAAATCAGAATTAGTAGCATCAGTATGATCAGTGTCTACATGCAGGTACATGCGTCTAACAGGACAGGAAATGACACGGCGTGATGACATAACATGGCTGTACAGTCACAAAGAATCTATCATGAGTAAATACTTTAATTATTATTATGATGTTTTGTTTTTGTTTTAAAAAAAGGCTCACTTACTTCCTGAAACAGCTGGGCACTGTAGTTTTTAGTGAATGTTATTTAAGAAATAGTACATTTGTAGGGGGAACTATTTTCAGCTGGGGATTAATACACATTTAGTGCTCTAGTGGGTATTTCTGGCAACAGGTGTGTGTGTGTGGGATTATATTAAAATAAACAAGTATGTTTTTAATAGTTTTCGCACAACAATAAAGCTCTATAGCACAGTGGAATAAAATATATCAATACTTATTAATAGAATCAGTTCATTGATGGTTTTTGGTCTTTTTAATTTAATTTGCTGATAATAAAAAAAAATAAAAAATAAAGATTATCACCAGACTTATAGTTTAAGATACAAGATACCGTAGTTTCTTATAGGTAGTACACATTTATGCCAAATCAATAAAAATCTATTATATCTTATTTTTATTGATAATAGAAATATTAGTCTCTTCTCATTCAAATGTCCGTGTTTTTTCATTTTGAATCACTGTGTCAATTTCTTCCTTGGAACTATTTTTATTTATCTGTTTTTACATAAGCTGGGCTTCCAGCTCATGAATCCCACAAAATTAGGAATTCCAAAAAATAAAATACTGTGAAGAAAGCCACCATTTACTTCTCTTTTACAGAAGAAAAAGAAAGAAATTAGGATATATGGTATTTTCAGAATGATATGTCAATCTTCAGTAATTGGTTGGGAATCGTTTTGCTTTAATCACTGCCTCGATGTGCCGCGGGCATTGATGCAAGCAGCCTGTGGCATTGCCTGGGAGTTATGGAAGCCCACATTTCCTCGATGCCTGCTGTTCTTTAATTTTGGGTCTGGTGCTCCTCGTTTTCCTTCCTCTG
Organism: Pampus argenteus; assembly: GCA_036937835.1. Classification (NCBI taxonomy): domain Eukaryota; kingdom Metazoa; phylum Chordata; class Actinopteri; order Scombriformes; family Stromateidae; genus Pampus; species Pampus argenteus. Next base: position 15,978,114 of record CM072876.1, on the reverse strand, counting down.
GTTCGGCCAGTTGGCCGGCCAGTCAGTCACTGTGATGGTATGGGCATCAAACCAGGTTCTGGTGCTTCTGGCGGTATGGGCAGGGGCCAGCTGGAAGATGAAATCTGCATCTCCGTACAGCAGAAGGAACCACTGAAGTCCTCCGGTAGACTCTTGCGGTGACCTTTGGATTTAAGAAAGTAGAGTTTACCAACACCTGCGCCTGGACATTGCACCACAAATCATGACTGAATGTGGATCTGTTCCTCACCCGTCTTCCTCCAAACCCTTGGACCTTGATACCTGAATGGAAGGTACATTTTACTTTCATCAGAAAAGACGACCTTTGACCACTGGCCAGCAGTCCAGACCTTCTTCTTCTTCTTGGCCCAGTTGAGACGTTTCAGATGTGGCTCTATCCGAGGAACAGTTTCTTGAAGCTTCATTCCACTCTTTCTGGATGTCTGCTATATTCTTGAACCTTCTCTGTTTGATAATTCGCTGAAGTCTTTCTCGGCCTGCTTTTGCCATTCTGTCATTCTGAAGTCTTTTTTGTGCAGCTCCTTCTGCCACATTTTGTCCTTCCACTAGACTTTCCATTGATATGTTCGGACACAGCACTCTGTGAACAGCCAGCCTCCTTAGCTATGAACTTCTGTGGCTTACCCATCCTACGGAGTGTATCAATGATGGACTTCTGGCCAGTTGTCAAGTCTGCAGTCTTCCCCGGTGCACTTTAATGACACCTGGGGAAACCTGTGCAGGTGCTTTGAGTTTAGTAGAGTTTAAAACATTCAAACATGCAAAATCTGGGCTGATTTCTCCACAGTATTCTAATTTTTTTGAATTCCTGGAAGCCCAAATTATGTAAAAAATAAACAAATGAATACTCAAAATCATTTAACTTATGGGCCCTGGATCTATAATCTATGAAAGTTTCACTTTTTGAATGGAATTACGGAAATAAATAAACTTTTCCATGATATTCTAATTTTCTTTGGAAAGGGGTCTGTATATAAACATCGACATACTAATCTTTTCATGGTGGCATAAATATGAACTCCAGAGAACAGGAAGAACCTGCAAGTATAAAGCTGGTATCAGACACACAGACAGGACACAAAAAGGAGAGATTAACAGCATTTAAAACACTCCTCTAACTAACCGTATGAGCTGCTGACATTAAAGACACATTAGATTTCAGTTGAGAAGTCAGACGACATCCTGAATGTTCCTGATAAATCTCACACAGTAATTCTCCGAAATAAATATACAACTAGCTGCATTTGGAACTCTTTACAATATTTTCTGATTTTCAACAGCTGGATTACAAAGAGTTTTCCGAACATAAAGCATGCAGTGTTGAGTTGGATACAGACGCAGTAGCTCTTCACCCATGCGATGATGATTTTTGCATTTGTAAAGGTTTAAACATGGATTAGTTCCTCGCTCAGTAGCTGTTTTGTGTATATTTGAAGGTTTAATACAGTACCAGTCACCATTTCTGACTCTCTCTCTCCCTGTTGACCAGCTCTGTGCCTGGCGTGGGATGTTAGATTGATGTCTTGGTCTACTCCTCCTCCACAGTTGTGTGGTGAAGAGCGTGTTTGTGCTTTCACTGATGGGCAGGGTGGGGAGCAGCAGAATCAGAGTGAGTAGATGGTGCATTTCAGGTCAAAGCCGTGTTTTTTTTTTTGTTTTTTTTTAACAATTATTCACTCCGTAATGAAAATTTTGGAGTGAATATTTGAAAGATTCCCATGTTTATGACTTGCGAGCAGACACACAATCAAAGGTGATTGCCTGATTACAGAGTCGGGCACGTAAAAATGAAAACATTGTGCAATGACAATATAGCACGAAATCTACTAATCTAATCGGAATCTACATTTGGCTGGTGTGAGCCATTTAAACTTATGTTTTCATGCATTTCCATATTAAGTTGGATATACGTTTCCAGTAAACGCAGTTTCCCAGTCGTGGAATCAATTCTGATATGACGAGACGCATTTTTAGTTTAGCCTAACATGCTAACACTAGCTAATTAGCACCAAACACAGGGGCTGAGGCTGATGGGAAAGTCAGGTATTTGATTATTGCAATTTAATCAAAATTCATGACGTTCTTGTCCAATCGTTCCGGACAAAATTAACTCAAAACCGAAACATCTAGAAGGTAAAGTAGGTGGTTTGAGCCAATTTATCAAGAGGACCTTACGATATTTCACTGGATCAATAAAAAAAACTTTGACCTGCTGGTGGCGCTAGAGAACAGAGTGAGATGATCGCCAAAGTCAGCCTGATTCAACCTCTGGGGACCACGCATTCATCTCACGATACTCCATCCAATGGTTGGTGAGATATTCTCCGAAAAAGTTTCCCTAATGACGGCCTTTTATTTTCAATTTCCTCAAGCCTGCTCCCAACTCCTTGCGGTGCTGTTTTCTACCATGATCTGCCTAATAACAGCCATTTTAGCTTTCCCCCACAATAAGATGGCTGATCTGCAGCTCTATGTGTCCTTTCTATCCGCTACAGCTCTAACAGGAATGTGCCGGGCGCATCCACCGAGTGTCAGTTTGACCTTAAGGGTAGGAGATCGGTGTCTGGAGCTTGGCCATCACACCACTCACTCCCAGTCTACTCTCAGAGCAGCCTCAAACCACAACTTGATGTTTACACTCCACAGACCTTGACATTTCAATTGCCTCTAAGTAATAAACTCTCCTCTCTCCGCTCAAAACAGGCCCAGACGTTGTTTGTGTCATTATCTGTTACCTCCCTCCGATGCATTTCATGTTGTACACTGCACTATTGTTGCAGATTTTCACATGTACAACAGCTTGTTAACTGACTATCTTGATATATTTTATAGCGTATGATAAAAAAAAATTTTTTCATGAAACTATGCAACTTCTCCTCCCAGGAACTGACTCACTATTGCTCTCAGATAAAAAAAAAATCAACAACTTGTATTTTCAAAATGTCATTTTTTCAGAATCTATTAAAAATAAAAATACTTTAGCCAACCTGCAATTTTCAGCATTTGATGTAATTGATTATAACACTGTATTCTAAAGGCTTAAGGAACCGGGTGGGACTCTTTGGCTCACTACTAGACTGGTTTGCATCTAATCCAAAGAGACATTTTTCCTGTATTACTTAGGAACTTAATACCTTGTCCCTCAGGGTACAGTACGTGGCCCACTGCTGTTCATCTTGTACATATTACCTCTAAGAATAAAGATATATTACCGAAGTTGCCCTGGTGACATGTGATTATACCTATACTTTACTTTACTTTATACTTTTCCCCCTGGAGACCTAAACCCTGTTAAGCTACTGGATAAAAGCATTGAAGACATAAACAACTGGACGTCCAACAACTTCCTTATTGGAGTTTAGCCTCTCTCTCTCTCTCTCTCTCTTTCTCTGGAAGGTGGAAGCCATGTCACCAACAAAATAAAAGCTGCATTGATAAGTTCACATTTTTTCGATCAGTCTTAAAACTTCTTCTCATACGTCATCATACGTGCACTGAATCAGTTGCCTTCGTTGCATATCAGTGAAGATCTTTCTAGCTTGATTTGAGTGTTGGTGATGGGGATGCACTGCAATATCAGTTATTATGTTATTCCCAAAGTTACAGTGTTTTTAGCACAAAAATCCCACTACCTGCCACAGCCTGTGTCGCTGATAGTAAACACAAAGAGGGAACTACTCTACTAAAACAACTCAAACTTTAGAAGTTTGCCATTTGATTTATCCAATTCATTCTACTAAATCATATTAGCGTCATTTAAACTGTTTTAAGATAATCTTTTGGCCTCTACTTGATAGATGTGTGTGCAGAGAGGAAAGAGAGAGACAGGAAACATGAAGAGAGTTGCAACATCCTGCCCAGGATGGAGGGCATTATGTGGTATGTGGTTTCCTACTTTCCTAGTTAGTATTATATTAGTCATATTTCTATTATCAGTGTTAATATTATTAGTCTTTATTCTACTCTTATTATCACAGGTGGTCGTGAGTGAGTCAGGGATCTCTTCACAAACAGTATGAACTCATGAAATGTACATATGGACATGTGAGCATTGTTTTACAAAACAGAATCTAATAAAACCGGGTGAACTAAAAACATGTGCATGTGACTAGTTTGGTGTGTTTCTGTTTGTACATCATGTATACATATGTACTGTATATGTATTGTATTCATTCCCCCTGCAATGAAATATGTTATATTAATAAACTTTTGCTTGCTTCCTTGCTTTCTGAAACCGCAGAGAGGCATGCAATCGTACACAGAAACCCCCCCTAAAGTTGACGTTTCAAGGTTTAGTTTAGAATGAGTGCAATCATTGTGCAATGCTATTGGAAAACAGCATTGAAGACTGCATAGAAGTACACAAATAAAACTCAGACGTGCTGGGAGCGCAAAGACACCAGCACAAACGAAGCATATCGAAATGTTTCAAATATGTTTTGAAGAAAATATTCATGGTATAGCTGTAGTCTTTAGGATAACATACATACAGCATATGTATGTTAACGGTATGTATACATGGGGAGATTTTCCTTCCTTTCATGTTACTTGCAACCATTTTCTTTGACATATTGTGCTATTTTTGATATTTTACGTTTAATTTCAATAACGACGCATCTGTTGCAACCGGGTGAACGCACAGAGTTGCACTTTCATATGTCACTTCTGTACATTTGAGAATAGAACAACTTCCTTCCCTCTCTGTTCTCCCTGTCCTTAACAGCAGCTCTGTCGAGCTTGTTAGCTGTTGAGTGGCTGCACAACCCCGCTTCAAATGGCCAACGGACAAGCACAGAAGTTTGCTTAAGTGGGGAATAATGACTGGAGACCCACTGCAGAGCTAAATCTAAACTGCTGACCCATGACAAGCTGTCCTCAGACCGTGAGAAACGGGCCTCTTTCCATGCCAAGTATGTGGGTGGCCGGGCTTGTTTCTCCAAAAAGCCTATCTGAGGAGTGTGGCTGCTTGCAGCACCAGAGTGCAACAGCAGGTTTTTATGTCTGATTCCTCTCAGGCTGCTGCTGCTGTTGCGTGCACACGTTGCCCCTTATTTTTTTTCTGGGACAGACCACACTATCATTCTTGTAATCTGTGTCTTAAGTAGAACATGTACACAGAGAAATGGAGCTGGTAGAGAGTCTCTGTCTCTCTCTCTCTCTCTCTTCCAAAGCACGCACAGTCCACTTCCACTTGTTAGGCAGCCTATGAAATATGACCAAAACTGGAGAAGTAATAAAAATGCAACCACATTATTGTGATTAAATCACAGGAAATTCTTGAGGAGATTTCAATTCTGTTGCTTTTGTTGTTGTTTTTTTTTTTTCTTCTTCTTGTTTTTGCTGATTTACAAGCCTGACACATGAGCGCCACTACAAAGTGTATAAAGGCATTGTGTAAAGTAATGAATACAGTGTGAGAGCGGGCTGGTCAGAGAGGATAAGAGGCTGCACTGTGCTTTCAGTTTGTCATTCGTACTGAAGGGGATTTCAGCTCCCCGGGCTTCAAACTCGGAGTCAAGGGGTCACTGTCTGTGCGAGATAGCAGGGGCCACAACTTGTGTGTGAGTAACTGTGTGTGTGTGTGTGTGTGTGTGTCAGAGCGCTACGCCGACACACGAGACGCCATATGTTTCCACCCAGTTCACTGAAGAACAAATGCGCCATCCTTTTTTCATGAGAACTCCCACAAGCGTCTGTTTTCTCACTCACTCTACCCCATGTGTGGGTTAATGCAGCAAGAAGCGACGAGCAGGAGACGTGGTCCACGTCAATTATGTCGTAAAAGGAAAAATTAAACGGGACACCTGTTTATGGTGTCCAAGCAGAATGAAAGAAAAAAAGTAGTAGTAAGACTCATTTAAAAAAAGTGGGTGGAACGTTTCAAGTGGAAACTGGAGGGTTCTTACATCAAACGCTGTCACTTAAAAGCATTGAAGTCCTGTAACTGACTGTGGACTCACATTGCATCACTACCAACCCACACCAAAGAAATGTTTTAATAAAAAAAACTGTTTTATTCTTACCATAAAAACGGTCAAGATGAGGCTTTCACTCGGATCTCATTTACCTAATGATCTAATTCCAATCTAATTATAAAGTCTTAGTGAAAACTGAGCCAATATCCATCTTTCATATTAAAAAAAGATTATTGAATAAATGGTAAATTGATGAATTGATTTAAGTTCATGATGACAAGAAGCTTTTGTTCTGAAGCTTTTCGACTGCATCTCAGATCGCTTTTTTAAATGCTGCATTCACGAAACACATGTATTAAACACAATGTGAGGGGCTGCCCCCCCAGTACTTAGCCTAAAGTCCTCATGCAAATCCAAATCCTAGATACAAAACAGAAGCCTCACTTGATGAGATCAATATAGTCCTAATAGTTACTGTCATATATAATGGTCATAACATGTGATCTTCGGCTCTGACACTTCCTCTGCATAGTTTTCATTCCAGTAAACTTAAGAATTGACCCCCCCCCTCCCCCCTTTGCTTGCATCTTTTGCAGCACCTCAGCTCATTTTGCAATCACAAGTGTCTCCTCCCTCCCTGAAGCACAACTTTGAGAAGCTGAGAAAAAAAAAAAAAAGAAAAACAAGTCTCCCTCTCGCGATAGTAGCTTGCTTATGCAGCCGCCATATTCTGTGACAGTATTTTGATTCGTATCTGCTGGAAGTGAGGAAAAAGAGAAAAGTGACGGGCTGTCGAGGGGAGGGGGGGGCTGAAGAAGAGGAGCTGTCAAAAAGGTATTCCCGAGTCTCTGTCAAACAGTGGAGGGCTGAGGCTCGGTATCCCTCCCCTAACGTTATTTCGAGGACACACAAGGCCCGGGGCCTCGGTTGCAGTTGGCTCTTCGTCTCCCTGGTAGTAGCTGGACCCTTCTCGGCTTCTCCTGTCCCAGCTCCGCGGCCCTCTGGAGGTCCGGCGGCGGTGTCGGGTGTTGAAGGCGGCCCGGGGAGCGGCGGCGGCGTCAGAGGAGACGGAAAGGTAAGTTACATTAAGTGAAGCTTTTGAAGCCAATTAGCAACAGCCGGGAGAATAACGTTATTAATAAAGTTACTGTGACTTGATAAAAGCACGTCAGCGCCTTGTGTGATAAGCGCTGTTACAAACTACTTCATTCTGTTTCAAAGAAAACGGGGAGAAGAAAGAAAAAAAAAACTTTTCAGATGTGGAAAAAGTTTTTGTCCACAGCAAGCAGCTAGCATGGTTAGCTAACTGGAAGTGTTTGGGGGGGTTGTACCGTCTCGGCCGAGTTAGCAAATCTCTGTCTTAAGTATAAAAGTCATTCGTTACATTATCCTTCAAGCCCCAACCTAATATTAATACCCGTTTATAGATATTACGGGTCTTTTTTATTCAAGCATAACTCTGGCTGACGCTACATGTTTTGTAGCCCATGTTAAGCTACTTTTTTCCATTGAGCTCTCCGTTTGAAACGTCGCAAGACGAGTCGCGGATGGAAACGTTAAATCATAAGGTTGTAGCTGCACGTAAACCTCCGTACACCCGAGCACTTTCTCTTCAAATCTAACCGGTTTACACCGCTATTAATTATGTATCCATTCGCCGCCACAGCATGTGGAAAAACTCGCTTTTTGTGTTAAAAAAAACGAGAAAAAAAACGTATTCACGATAGCTGTAAATGTGTCCTACGTGCAAGTTAAAAGTGTGGTCGTAAAAGTCCACTACAAATATCCTGCACCTTCTCATGAGAGGAGATGATGCAAATAGAGCCTCTGTATGTCTAATAATTGTCAGGGACTTTTTTTTTTTTTTTCTTTCTATTTTTTTTTTTTTTTTTATGTTGCACAACTGTGGTGGAGTTAAATCAAGAGCGACACACTAGACTGTTTAGTTGTGTATAAGTGAGTCACTTCAGCTGTCTGACAGTCTTTCAGGGATTCAGTGTTCCTGATGTGTGGCAGTTGTGATTGAAGCTGATAAAGGAGGAGGAGTGTTGCATGGGTCTGCCAGCTACAATGACAGCTCCCTTGTTGTTTGGATGGTTTGTGTTTGTAAGATGAGGGATGTTTATCCTGAGATAACCCAACCTGTTGCCGTTGACACAGTCTTGTTTCGTTTATTCTGGTAAAGCCGCAGCAGCATGTGGCAGGATGAGACGCGTGTTGTAATATTATTATTATTATTTTTAAGATTCTTTGTATTGCAATGAGAAATGTTGGAGAAATAGAAGTTGTTTTTAGAGATCTATTAATATTCTTGCTTTCCTTCTAGTCGCTTGCTTATTTTAATGCAGTCTCACATTTAATCATGCTGACTGCAATTGAATGAATCACATTTTTTTTTTTTTGATGACAGGTGTTTCATGTTTTTATTTTTTTTTTAAATTGCTACGTGACGTTGTAAAAAGCTGCTTTCAGTTCATGGTAGCGTTAGGCCGTTTGTGGTGGTCCGCTTGGCACAGTGAAAACCCCTCCTGGGTGTGTTGAGCCTGTGTTTTCTCCATGTTGTATCACTTAGGCTGGCCTTCACATTAACACCAGCCACCAGTCAAATGATGCAAAATGTTGGTTGTGGCTGGAAAAGTCTGTCGGCTCTACCAGCCGCTTTGGCAGGTAATCAACCTGTGTCCAATTAGTCTGGTAGCTTAGAAATGGAATGGCCTTCTGAAATCCTTCGTAAAAGTTCGACTGTGGCGTAGCTAGAAATCGGGGTCAGAGTACAACCTACCTGACAGCCCAGGCTTCTTCTTCTTTTACTCTCTACCCTCAGCGGATGTTGACTGGCTTCCCCGCTCGGCTGCTTTGAAGCGGTCGACTTTATTCACAACTCTAAAGGGCTCCGAACCACTTCTCTGTCGGCCTCTAAACGCCTCCAATCTAAACTGTGTTGTCATAGCTCAACTGTAAGAGTGTATATCGCTCATTAGCAGCTTGTGCCTGTCTTGACTTGCAGTCAACATTGCACTTCCTGACCAATAAGCTGCCATGGCCAACTGTTTATAGGTGCAGACCCCTAACTGAAACCATGTGTGCCTGTAGCTGGGCAAATATGTTGCTAGCAGGCCTTGCTGATTTGCCAGTCTTTGGAGACTCGGCAGCGATTGCTCTGGGCTTGTATGATAAGTAAATCAGGATTTTTGGTGAGGATCAGGTACTCAAGTACAGAAGCTGGCTGTTAGTTGCTTTGTTTGGATGTTATTAAGCGTACGATAACAGCCTCAATCAACATGACTATGTAACTGCACATATTACTGATTTCAGTCCCTAAGTTGCCACTGTGCTTATTGATCGAGGTGAGGAATTAGGCTCACTTGTTGTTTTTTTCCCGTACTAGCAGGTCTAACACTTTTACAACAAGCTGTGTTTGTGGCATGTTGTCGCGAGGTCCGTACAAGTGCTTAAATCTTTTTTTTTTTTTTTTTTCCTGACAAACCTGTTTCCTGATTTATCATTTTCAGTTTGCACAACAACTTATCACCAACCGAAGGGTGGGGGTAGGTTTTTTTTTTTTTTTTTTCCTCCTCCAGGATAATTACTGGATATGAGTGTGTTTGGATGAAACACAAATGCTTGTTGTTTGAATCAACAGTGCAGAGTCAGTTTAACCCAGGCTTACCTTTTCTCTTTCTCTGTGCCTCTTTAAGTAGTGCAGCCACAACCTGATACATGTTCTTTCAGGCAGCTCTCTGCTCAGTGACCTGTCCTCATAAGTTATTATACAGTGTATGTTTTCTTCAGAGTTAATGTGTCAGGTTAAGTCCTATAATGCCAAATGGGAACTAAGTTATTGGAAGGGAAGGATCCATCACATTATGCCCATTGCTGCAGACTCAGGAAGAGGGCTCGGTGCTTTTAACCCTCCCCCACTCCAGTGTGTGGCTGTCAGGAAGAGAGGCTCTTATTGGAGCCCCCTCCCCCTGTCGAGCTCTCCTGACTTCTCCGCTTTAAATGGAGTCCTCCATTACACACTATACCGCTCCTGGTCCTCTCCAGTTCAAGGGTTAAATTGCATGCATCACGGCTGACACTGCACAGTCCACTATACACACACAGCGCTGTCTTGTTCGTGCTTGTTAATTTTGCAGCGTGCACTTTGGTTGGGTTTGCCTGCTTCTGCAGCAGCGTTATAAATTATCAACAAGAATGGTGACACACGCACAAGAACATTTGAGTTGTGCGTATCTCAGCACTTTGGAGTTATGCATGATTAGGCTTTATTGTAGCTGCATTCGTTTGACTTGTTTTTTTGGTCCTCAGCTAGCTGACAAACCCCATACCCCTTTACAAATAATGACTGTATAATTGTCTATTTACACACTCAGCAGACGCTGCATTAGCATTCTGATGTATGCAAGTCCAGGAGAAGTTGGATAGAAACTAGTTCAGTCCAGAGGGATCCACTCTTTAAGTACCATACCAGTTTAATATAAAAAAATGAAGTACTGGTGTTTAATGTAATTTTATACAGTTATTTAGAACTTTGCTAAATAAGATACAGTATCAGTTCATATAATGTGATTTGATGTTGGCAAACTCATCAGAGAATGAGTGACTAACTAAATAACCAAGGATTCAGTGGCCGTTTTCGTTTCTGGACACTTCTCACACTCTCTGCTACAGAACCCGGTTTGTTCTGTGCTCATGCTGACAAGCCAAGTTTTTTACCGACCTAGCTGCAAAGGTGTTGCAACAATGCACAGATGGTAATGGAGGTAATGCACATAAGTGTAGTTGCTGGGTACGCTGATGCTTCTCCCGAGCTCCTAGTGTCATTTTCAGCATTTCTTAAACGTTGACGTACATTTGAATATAGCTGCTCTTCATGACTGTTTGAGCCGTTGCTCATTTAGACGGACTGTTTAAAAAGCTCTTATTTAATGGCATTAAGGTGGCAATTTGAAACAATGTTTGCATGCCAAGAAAAGATTTCAGTAATTGTGCTGTTCTGTGGTGCTGGCTGGGGCCGTGTACGATGCACGGGTGAAAACGGCCTGCTGCTGATGCCTGGTTTGCCACTGTAGCCTGCAATTTGTAGATCCCTGGTAGTAACTGGAGCTTTGTCTGCAAAAGGGAACACAAATATTTTTGTTTAGACTCCAAACTTGTGAAATTTGCCACACTACACTGTGCAATTCAGGTGAAAGTTGCTTGGGCCCGCCGTCGTCTTTTGGTTATTGCAGCGCTGAGAACATAAGATTCAGTTCCACTTTGTTGGCCCCTTTTGTAGTCGTGCATTTGAACGCACGGTGCGCTGTGCAGTCAGAGGTGTGATTATAGCTCAGATTCTCATTCTCTATCTCTTTCTTTACGTGCATCAGTAAACAGAAGAAAGGTGAACCACATCCCTGTGCCCTTGACCTGGGCTCGCCTTTTTCTGTTCCTCTAAAATTGCTGCTTTAGCTTCCGTAAACTGGCACATCCTCTGTCACAAGCTGAGGAGCCTCGGCGTGGTCAGCACTGTGAGTGGAGCTGAAGGTTTGTTGCCCTGCCCTCCTCGGGTTAGGAGGATTTTTACCTGGCAGCAACCTGCTGAGCCCGCCCCTCCAAGCTTGGTGTTGTTTGTCACAGCTGGAATTTCGCTGCTTCTTACTTCATGTTCATCTTGCAGAGGTAATTATTTAATCATTAAATGGAAAAATAACGGCTGAGATCCGGTGCCCTGCCCTCGCAGTTGAGTTCCTTCTACATTTATAGAACAGCCAATGGAAATGCCCTCTTTTTAAAATGACCCATGATTGGCCGAAAGTCTCCCGTTTCTAGCCAAGAGTTTTCTCTCAGACCACTTGAACTGTAATATGGTGAAAGGTTGTTATATTTTATTATACATTTTTGCTCAATGACGCCAAAAACAACAACAACAACAAACCTGCCTATCCTAACTTTAAGTGTAATAACTATTTGTTTGCAGACAGCCATTAAAATACTACTCTATTGTTGGCTGCTTGTAAAGTTACTGTTAAATCATTAAAACGTCGTCTTGTTAGTAACAAGTAGTTAATGTAGCAGCGATGTTGCAACGGTGAATACTGATTTCCCGTGTCAGCGTGTGTAGGGAGGAGGAATGACTGACTAAAGTTACTAATGTCACTATTCATTTGCTTATGTTTGGAGACGAGGGTACATTAACCCCAATATCACTAACATTTACAGACTGCTGAATTGTTCAGCTAAATAAATGATCTCAAAATAGCCATGCCGTGTAATGGCACTTGTAAATCAGCCTTGAACGCGGTGGAATAATTAAAGAGCAGCTTTTCATGCTAATGAAGTGTTTTTCAAGTTTCCTTTGCAGAAACTCGGCTATGAAATAGGATAGTAGCGCAACCATCAATTAAAGGAATATAGTGGAGCTCCTCCGCCGGCTCCCTTTGGATGTAGCATTTAAACTAATTGGAACCAGAGCCGCTGGTGTGTTAAACGGGCATGTTTGGAAAGACAGCAGTGCAGCTCTTAGGACGCTTCGGCATTGTTAGCGGGCTCAGTGTTGTGCTAGAAGCATTTCATTTCCACCCTTGTTTCTCTTTCATGATTTATTGGTCAATAGAAGCTGCAGACCAGTAAGAACGACAGCACCATCAGATACTTGATGTGAGAATCATTCTGTTCAGTATTTAATATCTATATCTAAATATGGATGAGATGGTTTATAAAAAGTTACCTGAAAACTATAAAGTACCCTGTGTGTGTATGTGTGTGTGCGTGTGTGTGTGTGTGCGTGTGTTTACAAATGATTATTATTATAAGTGAATCCATCATGGTTGGTCAGTTAAAGGTCAAGCTGCCAACAGTGTGACATTCTTACACATCACTTAATGGCTGTTTTGAACATCTCTCAGATTTCATATTAACCCCGTGTGACTTTTCCTAGACCCACTTTCAGCACAAACCAGCGCCGCTCAGGTTTCACAAACAAGCAATCTAACACTAAGATAATCACACGCATCCCTGTTGGCTTTCTCGTTCATCCACAAATCCGCCGGCCTTTCTAGCGTTCCGATCGCCGGCTGCGCATCGCGGGGCAACTTTGTCAAATGTGAGCGTTGGCGTACAGGAAGATGGTTCAGCGGTTATCTCTGGCCTGCGTGCTCCACGACTGTAGCCTCTGCAGCAGGATATGTGCATGTGTGACACAAACACTTCCTCTCACCATGCATCTTCGCTACAAACACTTGAGCTTGCATTTTCACATTTGGCCTTGTACGTTTGTTGAAAGTGTGCTGGAAGTTAATTATGTCCAAGGCTTTCAATAATGGTACTGCAGGTCACTGAGGTTTGAAGCAGTAGGAATGTTTGTTTAGGAATTAGCTTTGTGTTTGTTCATAGCAGTTTCTAGTAAACGGGCTTCTTTGGTGGAGAGACTTAATGAAACATAGACGCGTACCTGGCTGTCCTGTATGATATGTGAGCATATACAGTCTCCTTTCTGTGTCGTGTGACTCGACTGGCAATCTGATAGGCCGGGTTTATATACCTGCGGTGTCACTAATGTACCTGTCACTGCATTGAGCGCTGACCCGGTTTGGTGTTCCCTGCTTATCCTGTCTCTCTTTAATCTTTATTACAGCCTCTTTCTGTCTTTTCTCTGCTCTGGAATAAATAGGAGACGACACGCTGCACTGATCTGAGTGTTTCCAGACCTTCCATTGACATCCTGAACCTGCATATTGGTTTGTGGGAGGTTGTGTGTCCCGTTTTTTTTTTTCTGCAGCTCTTCTGTGAAAACATACTCCAGCCTGCTAATATTAAAGCTTCCTATAGTGGCGGATACTGTGACACGAAGGGATTCCTCCCATTTTTTTTCCCCTTTCAGCAGTAGCTGGTCACATTACATCCTATATTTATTCTACACACAAGTGGCTTGTTAGCATTGTAACAACTTAAGAGACCGCTGGAATAAATTTAGAATTTTGTCTGATTGGATTATTAATAATTCTATCATAGCGACAGTTCATCCGAATCACTTCTAGTGGTGTTTAGACACACGCATAGTTTCCCGCCCTTTGTTTCAACGAGGAAACAAAAAGGCTAATAGCTATTTCCCCTTAAATCATCAAACTAGGACTGAACAGCACCAGGCATGCTCAGTGATGTGGCTGAGATGAGATGAATGAACTACACTGTCTGTATTTATCTTAAAGAATATGTCGAGCTGGGAGGATTACAGCAATATTATGGTAATGTGACGCTTACAGAGGGGTTGAGCTCACTTACCACAGCTTTTTCATTAATATTGACCAAGTTCCCACTAATGTCTTTTAACAGTCAAGCTCTGCTTGCTTAAAAGAAAAAAAGCCACAACTCTCTGGTTGAGAATAATTGTGCAACGCATTCAAGGAACTGATGCGGTGTGAGTAAGCAGATTGTGAGTTGACCTCCCTGCTGCTTGTTTTCTACAGGATGGATCCTGCAGGCTGCTGCCTTATCACTCCCTTGCTTATCCTGTGGGCAGACTCTGGCCCCACGTCCCCTCTGACTCCCTCCAACTTTTCCTCGCAGATGCACCACAGAAAGCTCGTCTTATTCAGTGCTGTTTGTGAATGCCGTACTGGGACTGCTCTGTCCTTCATCATTTCTCCCACAGCCTGCTCACAGTCTTTCATCTCTCTCAGGTTTTTGTACTCTCTAACGATGGGAAAGGGCTTTGATCTGATGTCCTATCGGTAACAGCGTGGGCCTCAGGCTCTCGTACTCCCTTGCTGTCTCACTCTGAAAACATATTGTCAGGGCGTGGTGGACACAGAGTCCACCCAGTTGAAATGCCTTTGTTTGTTGTGGTTCAGCTTTGCCAAAGGCAACTGTCTGTGTGGGTCTCTGAGACTTTTGCAGCGGTAGTGGTCTATTAACTTAGACCCTTCATTTGCCAATGTTTTGCAACCTTTTGCATCTCCGATAATACCACCTGAGCTCCAGGGTGAAGACATCAAGCCTAACTTCCCATAACGCTGTGAGGGGAAACATTTTTTTCACCCCTCCACTGGAGATTGCACAACAGCACTGCAAACATACACACAAGTAAAGCTTGTGGAACCTTCTCTCCTGCATCTGCAATGTGCAAACAGATCTTTTTTTTTTCTGCAGAGACTTGTTAAAGTTCAATCAACTGAAGAGAAGGGGAAGCTTTGCACTTTCTGCCAGCTGCCCAAAGTCTCGCTTTGTATAGATTGTTTCTAATAGTTTCCCTGTTCTCAGTTACTGATCCATGGAAACCTCTTGATTTTAAAGAATGGAGTGCAGGGATATCCCCGGGTTAGCTCCCATCCTCTCCCCTACACCCCCATATTCCTTTTCTCCCTCTCTTCCATGGTGCCCTTTGGCCTCCCAAACCCACTGGCCTTCCTCCGCTCCTGGTTAGAGATGTCATAACAGAGCCACTCTGCTGTGGTATTCCTTAGAGGAATGTGCTGCCTTGGGTTCGTGTGTGTGTGTGTGTGTGTGTGTGTGGTTTTGCTGCTGTGTGTGCAGTGGATCAGGCCAGGCCGGCGCTGGCACCCTTCTAAGCACACCTGTTGGTGCCAGTCTAGGCAGAACCAGTGCTGTGTTGTGTCCCTCCTGTCCTCTGCAGGCATCAGCACAGCCGATGACTGCCTGCACACATTGAACCACCACACATGGGCCAAATGTGGGTGTGTGGGTAAAACCATGCACATGGTAAGCCTTCCCATACTCCACTATAGAGCACTGATGACTGATCAAACCGCTTAAAGTATCATAAAATTGGGAATAAGTAAAACTTTTTTCTCTGTGGAGAATTGACACAGTTGTTGATCATTACCTGTGTGACAACAAATGCTTGGGTGGGTCACTTTGCATGCAATGCTTTGTTTTAAAAAAAAAAACCACAGTGTGTTGTGTGAATATTGCGGACATAAATGCTAGATTTTTGCAGTGGCTTTTCTCAAAAATTGCAATCAAATTTCCAATCTTTATGTGCTTTTTGCAGTAAAATTGCAGGCAAAGGAAAATGAAGAGTCGTATGCAATCACTCCCTGTGCAATGACCTAAGTTACCATGACATGATGCAACAGTTGGTTCGAATCACAAGCGGTCTGTTCATTTGGCAATTTCATGCGGAAAAGTTGCCGTAATTTAGCAGCTCTTGCATTATTATTATTGCCGTCACAGAATCGCAGTTTCCTGGAGGGCACTGTGTAATGCAGAGAAATCGCAGGAGTTTTGCAACAAACAAATATTGCAGAGATTGCGAATAAATTTGCATTAATTATTGAGATTTCCTGGAAGGACTTAAAAAAACCAACAACTCAACAGTCCTTGTAATCTCCCCGATCATTTGCATTTTCATCTTAATAATGTCCCCTACTGCTGCTTCTTAACCTTTCAGGGTAGAAAATCAGATAAGACTGAAGTTTCAGTGACAGTTCAGACACCAATCTTACCAATCTTTTGGTTCTTTTTAAAAAAATGAGTGTTCCGTACAGAAGGTCAAAAGAATTTAGCTTATCACAGACTTGAAACTGTTAGCCTAGCATCAACAGATGTGAATACACCTTCCAGCAACAAGCTGTCAGAAATTCATCCAAGAGCCACCTGTCTTTGTTTAGTTTTTTGCCTTTTGAGATGCGTCCTTATACCACACTGCTCTTAAAACCACAGTGTCTCATTTTTCATTCATTTTCTTTACTTTTAATGCAGCCACGCCAGCACCTCCAGGCCTATTTCAATGTGCCGGACACAAAAATGAAACTGATGTTAAATTCTGTGCGATGAGAAGCAGAAAAAACCCTGTGCATCTCACAAAATGTCAACAAGTAAATGCTGTAGACCTCCATAAGGAGTACCTTTTTGTTTATAGGAATGATGCATGTGGGATCTACTGAGAAATCATTCGTGAGCTGTTTAATACCGGCTCTGTAAGATGATCACCAATAACAGAAGGCTAATAAGTTTTGGATAGTTGTGGTGATATTCAACAGGTTTGTATTACAAGTCAATTAGCCTGTCCTAGGTGAAAAGGGCCCGCTCTCTTAGGGAGACGAGTATGACTTGAATGTTTTGAGAGGGCTGGAATAAGACTGAATGGCATGTCAGCAGCAGAGGAGTCACGTGACTTGGCTGCTATTTGTCTTTTGGTTGGCCTCAAGGTGGGGAATGATACTCCTAACAGCTGCGGGAAGCATTTCCGGCGGAGGGTTTTCTCCTCAGCGAAGCACACGGAGGTCCAGCAATACAGTGAAGCCGAGGTGCATCGATAACTGTTTCTCTACCACCAATACATATTCTGAGCACAAAAGGTTACAGGCACAAAAGTATAAACCTTACTCTGATTTAACCATAGGAAAACTTGGAAAATGACTTAATATTGATTTGCTTCCCCCCTCTGGAAATATTTCAAACTAACATGTTTTCCTTCTGATGAATCAGTAAATGTCTCCTTACGTTTTTATATATGATATAAGATTTTCTCATGTTTTATTTTTTATATTTGAAAAAGGAAACCTTTCAGGGCCTCGTGTTTAGCCTGGCATTAAAACAGAATCTGATACAACATCCCTACTAGGCAACTGTTGGAAGTTAAAAAAGCCTCTTGAAGCCTTTTTTTTCCCTGATAACGCCACGAGCGGTGGAGCGAACTGATGGAACGACCTGACCAAAGACAGAAGTGCTGCTAATGTCCCGCTGTCTGCGTGCTTCAAAGAGCATGATGACATACAGTAAGTGCGTTTCGTAAAGCAATAAAGGGTCAAGATTTGGCTGGTGCATACTTGGCATGTCATTGCTAAGTGTCTGAGTGCAAGCCGTCTCATTGTATTCAATTGCATCGCAGTGAGTGTTGAGAGACAGCGCTGCCACCCAAGCTCAAGCTACAGTCGGCCGGAAGGTCACCAGTTTGAATCCCAGGCAAGCCGAGTGTCAGGGGAAGTGGATGAAAAATGCTTTCCTTTCCTTTGTAGCTTAGGTTTAGGTGTCTTTGGTCTATGCACTCAGAAAGATAAGGAAAGGTCAGATAGTGTTCGCAGTTGAACACCAGTTTCAAAATAAAAATCAAATATGTGTACTGACAGTTTCAATGTCAGTTCTGTTTCACAGGAAAACATCGGGTGTAATCTTTGAGGGAGATGACATTCTCTGTTTGCATTGTTGCACCATTGAGAAAGAGGCGTGTGCGAGAAGGAGAGCGACAGACTTCCTCTTGAAGGAGGGGCTGTGGAATGGGACTGACTTGCAAGTTATGCCCGGTATTTATGGCTTTTTGTATGCAGTGTTGTTATCTCAAGGACAGGGCATGGAATGCTGTTAAGGTACCGGACCCCAAACCAGGTAATAGTCAGCCTTAAGACTATGATGAAGAGCATCAATATGCCGCACCGTTGCCCCCTCAATCACACAGACATTGCATTACATCTGTTTAATAATAATAATAATAACTGCACAGTTTCTCCAGTTTTATTATTACATGATTGCTGATGTACATATTTAGATATTTACTACAGGACCAAAGCTTCAACTGATAACCTGGTATGAGGCAGCCAGCAGCAGGAGTTGTATAATGGGCTGTAACTGTCTAGCTCTTAAACTGACAAATAATCTGGAATTGTAAATCATATAGTGCAGGAATCTGCTGCCACGCAGATGGCCATTACAGCTGAGCAGCTTTTGTAACCCCTGGCGGAAAATCTATCAAGAACCAACTGTTTCTGAACCTTTTTTTAGCCCGCCACCCCGCCGCAGTCCAACGTCCTCCCAACCCTCGCTGGTATCAGATCAGTTTTCACATAACTTGGGTTTCCTTCGATTCATTGCCGCCTGTCTCCGATACAAAACAAACAAAAAACGAGCAGTTGTGTCATTTTTGAGCAGCAAACGTTTGAGCAAGCCGCTCGACGTGAATGTTTTGTGCCTGGTACATGTAGTTGCACGGGCTGCTTGTACAACTGCTTTCTTCCACTTAACAACTCAGTCGGTATTTAGTTGTTCTCGGTAGCCAGCAGGTTCACTCTGCCACATGTCCATGAGTCACGGCATGACTCGTTGTGGACAGACTCGACAACTCCTCCACACAGAGCTCCTCACTGCTCATTGTGAACTACATCTGTTTGTCCAGTGTACCACGTCAAACCACGTCAAACCACATCAAATGATAAACCAACCGTTTTTAACCTAAACCTCCATTTGTTTTTAGAAATACTGGAAATATAAGTTTACGCCTAGGATGTTGCACATGATTGTGTGTTGTAGATTGCAACCACGCTCCGTGAAGTCGATAAAGATGTTTCTGAATCATGCTGTATTGGTCCTTTTAGCACCTGACTGAAACACTGCAGTAAGTAACAGCGCAGTGTCCACTGAAGAGCTTCTGTATTCTCCCGACATCCTCTGTGTTTGTGACTCATAACGCAGTGGCTTTATAATTACTACTCAACAGCTGCTAAATGGGAGCTATGGGCAAAAAACATGAAGGCAGGGTTAGTCCTTACAGTGATGGATGGCTAGCTGCCAAAACCTCTGGCAAAGTCAACAAACATACCTGCCGTAACCTACATTTACTAACAGTCGGCTTATGCCTGAGTCAGTTCTTCTCACTTTCAGTCTCTCCTTTTTAATGTGAGGATTCATATTTGTTTTTTCTCTTTATCTCTGACATTTTTCACTATTTTCTGATGTTTTATAGACTGGATGATTAATGGGTTAATTAAAATAATGATTTGTTATTAATTGACAATGAGCCCTGTAATGATTTCTTTCTCATTTAGAGGCTTTTAAAAAAAACCCATCATAGTGCCCGTTTACAGAAACAAAAGTAGAAACCATGGCTCATTCAAAATAATAATAAAAAAAATTCTATCTGCAATTTGTGTAATTGTCTGTTGGTGTACATTTGTCAGACTGGGTATGGTCGGTTGAATGTGGAATAGGAAGAACGGGGGCTTTTGGTGACTCACAGATGCATCATTGAATCTGTCAGCCTTGTAAGAAGACACAGGAATAATACCTTTTATCTGTTTTGTCACCCCTTCCTGATGCTCACCAACAGAATCTGTCTCCTCTGCATCCTGCATTCTCATTTTGCCGCCCGGCGCTTTGTTGTTGCGGCACGTTGTTTGGAAGACGATCTAAAGAGTTCTCTCTGGACAGAACTGAAAGCTGGCTTAGAAGCTGTCCAAATACAACAGGATCCACCAGACATGCAGTGATGGGAATAATAAATAACCATACGGAGCAGACAGCCAATAGCTCTTGATTGTTTGGTCAGGCCAGAGACTGTGCTGACTCTGTGCTGTCCGGTGATATGAAGTGCTTAGACATGCACCCAACTGCTTCATATAGCTGTTTCAAAGGTTTACATTGCTGTTTTTTTTTTTTTTTTTTCCTCCCATTGTCTTGACTTTGATTGGTTGAAATCTCCACCCTCCTCTTGGCCTGTGGCAGTGTTTGGAAGACTACTGCACTACTAGCAATGAATGCCAACAGTTTGTAAAACAGTTTGCCTCTTTCCAAGCACGCTATCCCAATAAGGTGTGAAAGTAATGTACACGGTCACGTGGTTTAGACACCGCTGTGTTAGCAAATGTTTTATTGCCTGGAATAATAACCTCTATCATATAACCTATCTTTCCTGAGAGTTGGTTTGGCAAGTTTAGCTTATAGATTATACCATACCTGCTCAATGAGAGTCTGTGTTGGGGCTTGTCAGCTGGCAATTAATGTTTCCACAATGTAAGGAAAAACACTGCAGAGTGCCCTGCTGAGACTGCCGTTGCTATGTGCTTGCTTTTTTTTTGTTTATTCTTTTCACTTATTAATTTATGATTTGTAGATAGCTCCCACCCTATTTTTTACAATTCTTGAACATTTTTACATTTCATTTCTTACAACATTTCTTGAAAAGAATGTATATTTA
The DNA here is from genome assembly GCA_036937835.1 of Pampus argenteus. Lineage (NCBI taxonomy): Eukaryota > Metazoa > Chordata > Actinopteri > Scombriformes > Stromateidae > Pampus > Pampus argenteus. The sequence goes on along the minus strand of CM072876.1, from coordinate 15,957,267 downwards.
TATCACCATTAGAAGATGATTTCGGACAGTGTTATTCTTCCATTGCTTACACTGCAGGCCATGTAGTACCAGATTTTTATTTTGACACAATCAAGGTGTTTTTGTGCATGTTTAGGGCCGGTTTAAAGGATGGTTTTAAAGATCTTTGTGGTCGGGATGTTTGTGTGATGGTTTGTTTGTTTGTCCTTTACAGTTTCTCCCATGTGGCCTATATTCTTTATTATTCATATCAAGCCTCTGAAACCATTTTCTTTTCCAAAGAATGAGCCAGTCCGTTCTCACTGAAGTTATTATAGCGGCGGTTTTTTATTTGCAGACAAACTAGTTTGTAGAAAATATGTTCTCTGAGCTTAATGTGCAGCAGATTTCAGAAAGCCCTTTGTCTAATTATAACTTATTTTCTCTAAAATAAATGACCAGAAATACAAATATTCCTGAAAAAAAATCCAAATGCTACTTATACTTCTGCAGATCCAGCCTGGCATTCAGATTTTTTTTCTGCTATTGATCTATTCCTGATCATTTTAGTCGGGCTGTATATCATTCAAATAATGTTTATACTCATACCTTGACTTTGATACCGGTTCCTGAATGATCTGACCAATTTTCTTAAAAAGCTAATCTTAGCCCGACAAACAATTCAACCTGTAATGTCAGTTAATGAAGTCTGGATGCACCGTGACTGTAATCACGTGCAAATGTCCAGATGTTCCGGACACCTCCGTTCCTGCTAAGTATTGAAATTTGGTACTGAATGACAGTTCTCAGAAGCTAATCTGATGACTGTTTGCTGTGTTGGTTTTTCTTCCTGCTTTGTGGCCTCACTGGCACCACTTTGAGCTAGTATATGAGCCTCCTGTAATCAACTGCAGTCTTTCTGGTGAACATGTTGGCGTTACTGCTTATTCTTTTCATTTCTGAAGTAATGCAGAGTGCTCAGTTACCCGCATATCGCATAATATAATTCAGCTGTATTGACAGTTTGATTGAAATGAAGATATCATGTTGGAAATGGGAAAGATGGATGGATAGAATAAAGTGTCAAATCCACACGATGTTTCACATGATGCTGATGCTAGAAGTAGAACGGCATCTTAATGTAATTTGATAAATCAAAATTTTTAGTTTTTGCATATGTGTAGAAATGTATCCTAGACGTATATGATTTTTGTCAGAAAAGTCTATCTCTTTAAAACATAACTAAAATTCACTTTTTTTTTTTTTTTTTTTTGCTTTGATTACAAGCAGATGCTCTTTGTTCAACCTATAAGACGACCACTAAAAACAGTTGGCTGCACAATAAAGGAAGTAAACACTGCAAAACAATCAAATGTGGAAGGGTGTTAAATATTTCAGAAAAGTGCAGCACACATTTTTATTATTAAATCTGACGGAATTATTCTTCGTTGATTTAAAGATATTTAGTCAATAGTGAACTGACATGCAGCCCCGCCTCCTTTCTTCAGCTATTGAACCGCCCGCTGACGCTGATCAGAGCTTTATGCAGAGATGCTTGGGAATCACAATATTGATTGTAATTATGAGTGAGTAACTCCAATAATGTAGAACAGAGGCATCGTTTTGTTGACTCTACATCTTTTTCATACCATGAAGAAGGCACAGCTCTGCTAACAGCTCTGTCAGATAAGCTTGTTTATGGATAGTTGACCTTCTGGTCATCTGTTTCCATATGTGGAGTTAGAGTCAGAAAATGGTTGATAGTAGAAGGAAGAGAAACTCACACTGACCTCATTCTGTATCATTGTTTCTTTGTTAGCACTCTCAGTAGTTGTACACAGCTAAATCATTGAATGTAAAGTGTTTTTATTTACCATCTATCGTCATTAACTTGAAATGACCTTGAGGCTCGTTGCTGGTGTTAGGCATCCAAAAAGAAGAAATGCAGACCGTAATGGAAAAAAACCAAAAAAAAAACCCCATTAGTACTTATATAGACAAGGAAGCAGGTGTTCAATAAATCTCTGTTTCTATTAACAGAATCCCAGTGAAAACAGGTGGAGTTAACATATGTTTGTGAAACGTTAATCGCTGTCATCAAACATTTAGGTTTACCAACGCCAGTAGACAGATGTGGCAGATGTGCTACAGACACAGTGCTGGGCATATTCAGACTATAAATAATGCAGCGTATAGTTTTACAAGTCAATTGTTATTATTGTGAAGGACTGTAATAATCTTGTTAAATAATGTAGTAATGTAGTAAAACTATTTGTGTCACAAACAACAACGACTTTCCTGTCTTGTTAGTTATGTTGCGTTGCGTCTCAGGCCAGCAGCAGGGCTTCAGTTATACCTGGAACCGGGTGTGTTTAGCTCGCCGTCGAGGTGACTGCAGGTGAAAGCGGCTGTCAGACTCTATGATGGAACACACACATTTGTAGCTAAGAAGCTGCTGCATGAGCTCAGCATTTTGCTGCCCGCAGTTTTTGTGTTGGAAGAGGTGGGAGGAGGATAAAAAAAGTGGGAGGATGGTTGGAGTCAACTAGTGTCTGAGCCTGAGCAAGCACACACACACACACACACACACACACACAGAGAAGCAAGCTGCAGCAGGCTCCTGACAGCTTCACCTACTTACCACCACTAAATACCCCCTTTCCTTCCTTCTTCTTCTTCCTTATACGGCCAAGACAGACACGAGCGGCCAGGCGGTTCCTTTTTTTTTTAACCATTGTTTACAGTGTTTACAAAACAAAAACACAGATTTGGCAATAGTCGCATTGACTGCACAGAGAGTCCAGGAGAGAGGCGCTCCTGCGTGTTTCTAAGACCTCCCAGTTTCCCACAGTGCCTTAGGAGGGGTTGGTCGACCTGGGGAGCTGGTGCCCTTGCCTGCTTCCAATCAACCACCAGCTGCAGGCTGCGGCGCTGAAGAATTTTTGATTTCCTGCACACACACACACACACATACACACACTCCCCCAGCACCACCACTACGCACATACACACATACACTTGCGCACAAAACACTCCCCTACCCCCGTTTTCAAAAAGTGGGCAACTAAAAGGCGAACAGGCCGTCTCGGAGAGTTGATCCCAGCTCTGTGTGCGCTGTGAGGCCCAGGCTTCATGGCACAGTTGAGTGCAATTTGGGTTCTGCACATAAAGTGTGGTTTGTTTCTGTTCTGGAGACATTGCCTGGAACAAAAGAACTGCCTCATACTGTACAGAGCCCCGTGCAGGACTAACATGCTTCAAAATGTGTTGTCTACCAACGTGCAAACTCTGTGTTGTCACTAGTGTGATGCGTTTATGTTAAATATACAAAACATTATTGTCATGTGAGCACATAAACTGGTAATAAGATTCAAGACTTGCTCTCAGTTTGGCCTGACCTTTCAAGATGAAGTTTCAGGATGTTTTAAGACAATCTTGTTGAAGACGCACAACTGTTTCAAGTTTCCATTGATGACACAATTACAGTTTATCTTCATGTTTATTTTAGTTACTCGTGACATTAATATGGTGGGAAATCACTTTGATTCAGTGGTTCACGGCTTTTGTGATGACTCGAAAAAAGCTCTTTTGTTAAGACTGTTCTCTTCAGTAAAATTTCCATGCAGGCCTGTGTGTTCCTACACTCTGCGGGAGACAAGGTAAGGCCTTGTGGTTCGTCACAGTCATCCAATCAGAATGAAATAAAAAAAAAGCAAAACATATGAATCAAGTAGAATTCTTCAAGAAGGTCGAGTGCATATGAATAGTCCACAGTAAAATGTGGAAAGTGTAGCCGACCCTCTGTCTGACTGCTGTTTGCTTGTTTCCATCGGGGCTGCAATCTGAGGTCCACCACGCTTCAAGCTGCTCAGCCGAAACCAGTCGAGCAAAATCACTCATCTGCTAACATTGTTTAGTCCAGCAAATCAAATCTATCAATACATAATCGGCTTTAATTTACTTTTTTTTCTTTGCAAGTGCACGTTTTTACATTCTTTGCTGTAAATAGTCAGTATTTTCAATGGTACTTATTAGCAGCTCGCTTTTTACAAATGTTACTGAGATGCAACTTCCCTCTCTCAGGTGGACAATTTAAGCTTTTCCTGTTTTCTAAATAATAAGTCAAAATGTGGGCTTGTGCACATGACTGGATGTTGGTCCTATGAGCACTTTCAGTAGCTGGTTGTGTATACTGTATACTGTCCTACAGTACAACGTTCTTGCAAATGTGTATGCACATGTGTCAGCGTGTGCAGCACACACACACACACACACAAGCATGTTCGTTGCTTATTTGGAAAACTGGGGCGCCCGCCAGCAGCTCTCAACAGCATCCACTGCCAATTAGTCCCTTTATTTGTTTAAATTTTGCTGGACCAAGACACAGCAGTTAGACATTCCTCGCAGTGCCGCTGCGCCGCTCCTTAAAGCTGCAGAGGATGTTTCCAATTGAAGTTCAGACGGGACACTGTATTTAATATCAAGATTGTCGGAAGATTCGGTTTGACCAGATCAGCGCCGTCTCAGACAATCACGATAAGAGCATCCAGTCTTCCCATGCTGAGGATAGCAAAGAATGAAGGACGTTTTGTTGTGTGTGTTTTTTTTTTTTTTTGTCCCCAGTAATGTGTAGACTCTTTGTCCGCATAAACTAGTTCCGTTGGGTTATTGCACCAGCCGCAGCGTCAGGTGCCGAGCTGATATTTCTGCCCAAAGCTCCTGTTGATTATAATCCACATTTTTATTTAGGCTTTAATAGATTTGGACGTTTTTAGGTGCATTCACTCTGCCAGAGTGAATGAGCCCATTGATGGAGTATGGCAGGGCCGCTACCTCCAGAAATGAGTGTGGGGCTGTGGGTCAATGCTTTGGCACGGGGAGCAACAGCCGCAGCAATAGAAGCTTTGTCTCTATCTCAGTGCTGCCTGAGGGGCTGTTCCACCAACGCCTCCAGGGACAGCTACGACTAATCTGCCCCCCCTCAGAGCCCTCGCCCCCTCACATGGGCCGGCTGCAGCCCTATAATTCTGTCCAGAGAGGAGGTGTGGACTTTTTTTTGTTGTTGAAGCCGGGAAATAATCTAACCACACTGTTGACCTGTAACTGGATCAGCTGCCAAGTAGTGAATTTCCTTTCCCACAACAGTGAGCGGAGCCTGAATGGTAGACTGTTGTTCTCCGGCTCCTCTCGGCCTGTAAATTGAACAGGTACTAACTAATACTGATAACTTACGTGTTGGGTGAAGTTACTGTTGACTTTATTAGCGTAATCCTCCGGAGGGGATGGAAAATGCTTTACTGGAGGCAATGGGGTTTGCTCTAAACATGTAATCTGAGATATGGCAAACTGTTTTCCTCTGGTTTGCATTTCCAGTCTCTCCGTGCTGCGTTCTTGTGCTTCTTTTTTGACACACACACACACACACACACAAAATGAATTCCACAGTCTGGTGGCATAATTGCAAAACTTTCCATTTCCTTGTATTGCAAAAGACAAAGGAAAGCATTGACTTGATGGTTGGTTTTACAGCCCGATCTAATATACAATTTTCAGGATTTATTATTCAGATCTTTCTCCCGAAAACTTGTAAATAGAAACACTTTCAAAGATCTTAAACTGTTGCGACGGCTTAGGAATTGTCATTTCACACAAGCTCTATTAATCGGTTACCTCTTCAGACTCGTAGCTCCATTTACATTTATTTAAAGCCTATTTGCATCTTTTCAGTTATATTACACATCCTCATATCTTAGATAAGATAACATGGCTGAATACTTTCTTAGCAGCAATGAAAGGCACATGCTTAATGACTTTTCTACATCATTAAATGTGTTCAAGTGCCCGTAAAGTAAATTATGTTCTGCATTGTTTCAGGCATCGGAGTTCACTTTCTCTGCGATATTATTAAGACAGCCGCCAGGAGACTTTTAACATGTTCCTTCACTCTGCATCACACTGCATTGATTTAGCATAGAGCAGAGCAGGATGTGCTTCATGTGTCACAATGTTTTGAATGGCAGATCCGAGCCTCCCACAGGAAGATGTTTCGAAAGAGTGTGGTTAGAAGAAAAGTGTGGGTTAACACGAGACACGGCTGTCATGCACTTACACTTTCAAGTTCTCGTGACTGTGCTGTTCTACACCACTCGCGTCCATGTTTCTAGTCCCTAAAAGTAGTCGAGTGATGGTTGGATGGGTGAGCCTGTACCTTGAGGGTTTGACAAATTTCATCCCCGGACTAGCTGTTTAAAATCTGTGTCCGAGACACAATTGGAGTGGAGTGGAGTTGCACAGTGGCTAGCAGTAGAACAATGTGGTTGCCTTGGCCAGGCCCCAGGTATGAGTGTAGCTTATAGAGCAAGGATGTGGAGCAGCCAAGCACAACTGTCTGTGAACACCCTACCAGACACTCATTTTTCTCATCAGCCTACATTTGAACACATTCAGTTACTTTTGAACTTAGTTAAGTTTATTTGACACACCTAGAGCTGGACTATATCACCTGAATATCAATATCATGATTAACTGACATGTTTACCAAGGATTGTGACAGTAACACTTTCAGCTATCTTTCCTACTAGTTGTTATTATTAAGTGTGCTAGTAGTGGTAGAATTAGACTATAGAGTGATATTGTGTAACAGCCTGCTGCATCTGGACAGATCTGCTTCAGCCTCCAGCCTGCAGCCTCCAGGCTGCAGTCAGGAGCTCAGACTGCTCCAGGGCTAAGCTTAGGACTGTCATGACCCACACAGCACACCAACAGGTTGTTTCCCAATCCTAGGTACAGCTAGCTAACAATAATGCAGTCCAATACATCGGCCCTGCAATGCATTCTACCTACATTTTGTTGAACAAGTTTATTTTTCGGAGCTGCAGCTTATTTGGCTGTTGTAAATACGGAGAAGTGTTTCTAATATTGTGTCCACCCTATCAATTAAAATAATGGTAAATATTAGGAATGCGTCTCAGTAAAATGCATCTGGATGTATTTTGGGTTTTGTTTAATTTCAAGGTTGCCACTACTGTTGTTGTTGCAGTTGCCGGTAACGGGACAACGGATTCATTAGTTTACTCACAACCTCAGCAGCATTTCAGCGGCTGTATTACAACATGTCGCAGACTCTGCCAGATCAACCGAGTAATTAATCCTCTAATCCTTTCACACCGAAAAGAAGCAACATGAGCGTAGTCAGTTGAACGTTAAACACAGGTCAGGTTGCATTCACACACTAGGTGGTCTCATTTGGTCTGGGAGGGTTCAAAATATGAGCATGTCGTTCAGTATGCTAGTTTGAGTTTTTCCTTAATTATTTAATTATTTATTCAATTATTCAACAACAAGTGTTGTTGTTGTTGTATTTTGATCATAAAATGCAGTGCTCCAAGCTGGAGGTTAGCTGTATACCATTCAGATACGAATGCAGCAACCTAAGCCAGTCCCAGTATCCTATTGGGCAACACAGAGCACAAAAGGAAAATGTCTCACACGTCCACACAGACCAAATCCTTTAGCAAGTTCCACTGCATGTGCAGCAAGTAGGAGGTTATGACTCGGGGTAGCTCCGGGTAATTTAAGGTGAATGAAAAAAATTAAAAACGATTATCACTCAGATTTCTGTGTGCGAGACAGAGGAGGCAAACATGGTACACGATCACGCAGTGTTGTTTTTGCTGCCGTGTCAGAAGCAAAGAGGCGATTCTCTGGAATCAACTGTTCCGCAGAGCCGCCTTGTGTCTGAGCTCATCAGACTGTTATATGGAGCTTTTTCTCCAGACTAGACTACTGTTTGGCCCCCTTTCTGTCCTTAAGAAGTGAATGTTGACGTTAAGATCAGTTGGAAAGGCTGGCGTTTTCACTAGTCAGTCAGAGGTGGTTTCCTCCCTCCGCTACTCTTTTATTAAGGAGCGTTGTGGGGAGGGGGGCTACTGAAATGAACGCTGTCTATTCTCATTGAGGATTTTTGAAATGTTTTGAAAGCTCCCAGTCTTAATGAAATAGACAACCTCAAACGTCTGACGGATGTCTTGTAGAGTGGAGTTGCGATCGACCACATTTTCTCCTTTCTTGCTACTTGGACATGCTTACTGTTTGATAGAATTTTAACAAAACACAGACGTCTCCAGCTCATATGACTATGAAACTTCCCAGCTTCCCTAGTATGGACTAGTGAGGGATTGGCTTCTGTGTGCATATTTTATGTTTTTACACATATCATATGGAGAGAAGTTTGTTTTTCTTATTAGACCCTTTTCCTCTTTTTCTCTTTCTTTCTTTGAATTCAGAAGATGTTCAAGATGAAGGCGGTTTGCTGCCACGACTGACGCCCCTGTGCGCTGAACAGAAAAAGCGGTCCTGACCTGGCAACATACGAATGGCCCAGGGAAGCCACCAGATTGACATTCAGGTTTTGCATGACCTGCGCCAGAAGTTCCCTGAAGTACCAGAGGGTGTTGTCTCCCAGTGTGTTCTGCAGGTAAGCAGGTTGGAAAGCTCTGACACCAGATAAATAGATGTCTGCATATAATATCCGAGTTCTGAAAGAATAATAAATATGTCCAAAATATTACTACTTGTGGACTGAAATTATATAAAAAAAGATTTTGGTTTATATGTCAGCCTGTTTTATTTTACTGTCAGTACCTCCATGTCTCACTGTCTTAATTAAGATGATTTGACCTGTGTTTCCTAAAGAATAAATTATGTCAGTTTAACAATACAGTATGTATATAAAAGGGCATGTATAATTTGATAATGTCGTATGAAATTATATGTTTAAAGATATGAATTAATGTTAGTGTCTCAGTCTTATCAGTAAGCTTTTACGTTCTCTGTCTCTCCTTCAGAACAACAACAATTTAGACGCCTGCTGTGAATACTTGTCCCAGGTCAGTCCGGGCTACCTGTACAGTGAAGAAGGAAACCTCAGCTTCTCTGACGACCCCAGCTATATCAGGCTCCGTAATCACATGACCCAGCTGAACCTGGGCCTGCAGTCTCAGAATGTGCATGTGGCCCCAGTGCGGGACGGCCTGAGAATGAACGGCAGCCGAACTCTGGCCCATAGTCTGAGTGACGGGCCCCTCCAGACAAGCCAGGCCCCCAAAAGTGACTTCTTTCAGCAGGAGCCCCAGTCAGCCCCAGTGCAGGTGCCCTCCAGCCTCAATGTGTTTGGTGTGATGGAGCCCACGCGCAAACCGCAACCTCCGCAGCACCTCGGACTCTACCCTCTGGGTGTCAAAGGAACGACCATGGGTACCCAGCAGACACCGCGCTTCAACCCCATTACCGTGACGCTAGCTCCCAATACAGGCCGCAACACCCCTACTTCTTTGCACATACATGGCGGGCCTCAGCCGGGCCTTAACAGTCCACAGGGTAACTCTATCTATATTAGGCCCTTTGTAAGCCAGTCCAGTACGACCCGGCAGAACCAGCAGCAGGGAGGCAGGGCCCAGTACAGTCCCACCTCCCAGCCCCAGCAGCAGATCTACCAGATCTCACACCCTTCCTCCTTGTCCGGCTCCTGGTCAAGCCCTCAGCACGCCTCCTCCTCACATACCTCACAGCACCAGACCCAGGGCCACCAGACCTCTCACGTCTACATGCCAATCAGCTCCCCAACAAACCCCCAGGCACCCTCCATCCTTCCGACTGGAAGCCAGGCCTCTTCCTCCGGCGTCTCCTCATGCTCTTCTTCTTCCTCCGCCTCCTCCGTCATGCCCACTCCGCTGTCCACCATCAGCCAATACAACATCCAGAACATCTCCACCGGCCCACGGAAGAATCAGATAGAGATCAAACTTGAATCTCCTCAGAGGAGCAACTCGACAACAACAGCCGTGTTGCGGACAAGCAGCGGGCCCCGTTCGTCCTCCACCCCGTCCTCCTGCCCTTCCTCTTCCTCCTCTTCAAGCGGGGTGGCTACTGTCCCCACCGCCCCTCTCTCCATCGGAGGCCCGGGTCTGAGCCGCAGCCAGCCCACTGTTTACATCTCTGCCAGCCCGCCTACTGCTGCTATCACTCCCTCTGAGGAGGCCGTCGTGGCCTCAGCCGGCTCCCGCTCCCAGCCAAAGTTTTACATTTCTGCTAATGCCTCCAGTGACGACAGTGGGGGTAGGAACCCGCCCACAGTCTACATCTCAGCCAACCCTCCCTTGCAAGGGCCTGCAGGGGCCAGGAACATGGGGGGCCAAGTGAGCATGGGCCCCGCCTATATACACCACCATCCACCCAAGTCCCGTGCCTCTGTGGGAGGGGGAGGCACGGCTTCTTCTCCACGTGTGGTGGTGACTCAGCCCAACACCAAATACACTTTTAAAATCACAGTGTCACCCAATAAGCCCCCAGCGGTGTCCCCAGGAGTCGTATCCCCTACTTTTGAGCCCAACAACCTCCTCAGCCTACCCCCAGACCACCACTTTGTGGAGCCAGACCCCCTCCATCTCTCAGACCCACTGTCTCCACACAGGGAGAGGCCGAGTGAAACTCGCAGACTCAGCATGGGCTCTGATGATGCAGCGTACACACAAGGTGAGCAATGCTGCTGTCATCCTGTGTTTTTATGACAGAAACTAAAACATGATTATTTTTACAATACTTGACATGATAGCTTACATTTCATAGTGGTGTCTGACATCAATCTCAAAGCTCTTTTTACAGATCAACTCTTACACCCACACGCTTGTGTGTGTGTGTGTATATATATATATCTACTTTAGGAAACAGGTTAATGCCCAGAGCATGGAAACAAATAGACTAAAATGTCTAAAAATAGCTTGTACTATTTCCTCCTTCAGATAGACCTCTGATTTCTTGTTAGATCTGTTAGCTTCACCATTAATTGGTTGTTTGGCGAAACATCAAGTGGCTGAAGAGTGCGCTTCCTCTGCAGCCATGTTGTGTGCTGTGATTAGGCTAAAAGACCTGTTTTAGCCCCATGTTAACAATACATAATAATATACAGTTTTTTTGCTACCAGCAGTAGGTCTAAATGCTTTTTCCATCGCCTCCTGCCAAGAAGGTAATCTTACTATAAAGTATGCTGTGATTTCTTTTTTTTTTTTTTTTTAAGTCACTTTCCATAACATTGACTGTAATGTATTTCTTGAGCCAAACTGTGTACACTTGCTGCCACTAATGTTCAGTCATTGTGGAAACACGGCACTTCATATCCGTCTCCATGAGGTAGATAAAATCAAAGGTGACTCGCTGAGTGAGACCCGACGTGATGACACTAGTGTGAGTCGTCCACATTAAATGCTGTGTTTGCTCCAAGCGGCCCCTGAGACCAGCGGATTCTGTACTGTGAGTCAAACGTATCAGAGCGCACTAGTGTTTCCTTTTTTGGGCTTTTGACTGTATTACATGTGAGTCACTGGCTGTGGCTCTTATACTGCGGTGACTACCAGCAAGAGGGGCTTCACGCTGGACATACTGCCTCTGCTGCTGACCCTCATTAGCCCAGTTTCCCCATGTTTTATCTGCTTTGGCTAAAAAAAAAAAACTACTGTTGTGCTTGGCTGAGTCACATTCAAAGCTGTACCAGATAAAAAAGACACACCTGCCAACACATAACTGTTAGATTTAAACATGAATGTGTTAACCATCATCAGTCACCATTAATAACAAAACTGTTCCTGTTTGGCAGCGGAATAATATTACTGTAGTTGCATAACAGTGTTGAAGATCTGGTTCTGATTTGCTATCGACAATCACACCAACAAATCAGTTATATCTGATTTCCCAACCAAAAAACACACAACACCTGGTGCCAGAAGACATTACTCCTTGATTCTGCTAGAATTCCTTTTTTTTTTTTTTTTTGTTTTTTTATGCATAAATTTGTTGTTTGTTATTGTGGGTCTAATGAGTAAGTAACCCGCACACACACACACACAGCTGGACAGCATGTTGTGAGTTAGATTTCAGTTTGTGAAGCTGAATTCATTAAGGCAAATCAATGCCAGAGCATTCAGTGAACATTTGGATAATAAAGCGACCTGTTGCCTTCCCACATTCCTGCATCGCAACAACAAACAATTAAAAACCTGCCGTTGCAGATATCAAAAGAAGCGATATCATGTAGTGACCCGTTTGTCACCTCAACCTCAGTTGGTGAGGAATTCAAGAGAAATGTTTTCAGCGATGTGTCTATTTTTGTCTTATCAGATGTAACATGAGTTGATCTTTTGTTCACATAAGTTTTAAGTACGTCGGACAGTATTTCCCGTGTCAGTATCACACGAAGGCTACTGTATCGTCATACATTACCAAATCATGGCACAATTTGGATGACACAAATAATAAAGAGACAACAACACATTTATATAGACTGTATATGTCGGCACGGTCATGCTCTTGGTATGAAGAGAGCAGCAGTTTAGCTCCCGGACATTTTGACAGAAGATCAAGTTTATTTTCTTTTTGTAACAGGATACATGCACTGTTATTTTTCTCCAGGTTTTTACTGCGGTGTGACGCGTTTGCAGGTAGCGAGAGCGAGAGAGTAGTTTATCATTGAGTGTGTGTGTGTGTGTGTGTGTGCGTGTGTGTGGGAGGTGTTACAACCTGTCAACGGACGCAGGAACTAAAATGAATTATGGGAAATGTAATGTACAGACTTGAACTGATGATCAGCACAGTTAAGGTTCTGTATATATGTATTGTGAATACGCCTGCAGCAGTCAGATCTCCTCATGTTACCACAATAGGTGATGAAACACACAGTGATAGACAGCAGTGAGGAATGTGTGGAAGCCTGATGTCGTTCCCCCGTCTCTGCTTACACACAGTTGTTCTGCTCAGGGAATTACGCTCCACACTGGTCTCATGGGTGTATGTAGAGAAAATGGGTTTTATTTTTTTCATATTTTGCTCAGCAACTATTTCAAACAATAATAATAATAGCTAGTGTTATTATTTGTCTATTTCTTTCCCTCAGCTGATTCTACATCACACTCAATTAAGTTAACAGTTTTCAATGAGTTGATCAAATCGTTTAATATAGCGCAGAGGGAATCCTTGGCTCACTGTGTGTGTGTGTCTGTGTGCCTGTGTGTGTTTCTCTTCCAGCGTTGTTGGTGCATCAGAAGGCCCGCATGGAGAGGCTGTGGCACGAGCTGGAGCTGAAGAAGAAGAAGCTGGAGAAGCTAAAAGAGGAGGTCAACGAGATGGAAAACGACCTGACCAGGAGACGGCTGGAGAGATCCAACTCTGCCTCCCAAATTCCTTCAGTAAGATTACTACGCAATATGATGCTCTTTTATATCTAAATATGTATCTTTGGTATTTATTTGATAGTGACAGGCAAGAAACACAGGCAAGAAATGTGTGTGTGGGGGGTGGTATGTTGGAACCAGTGTCATTGTGGTTCTATGGTATGTGTCTTAACCACTAGTTCACCATGCAACCTAATTCCAATTTTACTAAATATGGTATTTATTGTCTTGAACAGTAATCATCAGTTACAGTGACGTTGACCGTCATATTTCTGGGCTACAACACCAGCCAGAATGTAAGAAAATTTGGGGGAAAATATCAAGGGACTTTTCCAACATTGTTCATTGGCAGATCGATCCGTATAACACCCAAGTTTAATATGGTTTTATTAGCAGTTAAGTTCAGAGATGTTTTCCACATCTGCAAATGGTCCAGAAAGATAAAAGGCTGATCAGACAAAACAAAACGATCTGGATCGCAGTGCCATTCTGGCACATCCTGCACCCTGAAACTATGTTGATTACAGGGTCTGTTTATGATTTGGCTGATTTCGCTCTGTATTTTAAGTCGGAGCAAACAGTTTCTTGTCAGTTGACTTCACAGTTCAACTTCTGCAGCTTCTTCCAGAAGAAGCAGAACTCCAGTCACAGGGAGGAGCGTTCAAAAGAAAAACATGCAACCAACATATTTATATATTTCGCGCCGGTTCATGTTTCTGTGTTGTCAGCTATTACACTTTGAGTCAACAGAGAGGGAAATGGCTGCGGAGGGTTAATTGGCTGGCGCTGCTGAGCTCAGTAGCTGCTCGCCTCAGTGTTGTTTACTGACATGAGCCAGCTCTGGTGAGTGGAGCAGCTCTCCTCCTGACACGGTCACAGATCTCTACCACTGACTAAGAAGCAGCGCGGCCAAGCTTTTTGCGTCTCAGGGCTGCCTGACGCGTGGCGGCTAACCAGCTGATCCCATGATGTCTCACTCTCTGTCAGATCGAGGAGATGAAGCAGCTGCGATGCAAAAACAGGTTACTGCAGATCGACATCGACTGTCTCACCAAAGAAATCGATCTCCTTCAAACAAATGGTAGGAATCTCACTCTCTGGTATGCATCATATGTAATATTATTGGCTGTTTGGGTATCTTAAACTGAATGTGTGTGCGTTTTAATAATTAGCCAGTGAGTGAAGCAGGTCAGATCTGCAGCACAGCGGTCAGGCTCACTCATATCCTCTCAGCACATGCAGTCAACTTGCTGCCATTGTAATGTTAACTACCAGCTCTTCCTGAATTGCATCCTGTAGCTGGTTGGTAACAAGGGATTTATTGGCCCCGTGGCAGCACTCAATTACTGACAGAGACGGAGCCACCGAGCAACCAGCCCAGTCACAAACCTGCTGATGCACAAACTCACCTTGTTTAATTAGTGGAGAGAAAGCTGCTGTTTATATAGTTTATAGTATAGTTTATATACTTAACTGATAGTCATCCTTTAATATTATTACAGTACAACATAAATGCATGTGTCAATTATTGTTTTGTCTGTGAAAGTCTTGAGTCCCTATCACTACTACAGTAAAGCTGTGGTTTGTCTCCACCTGTTTACAGGACCACACTTTAATCCCAGTGCAATCCATAATTTCTATGACAACATTGGATTCCTTGGTCCTGTCCCACCCAAACCCAAAGGTACTTTATCTATTGGTAAGTTTAGAAAGGCTGCATGGTGTGTGACTTTACTTTCATTTGTTTAACTGGAGTGTGTGTATTGGACTTACTACCTTAGTATTAACTTAATGATAGAGTATAATTAACTTGGCCTGTCATAATCCTCCATCATACTTCCATACTGTTAAAGTAATTAACTATTATTGTGTTATACTGTATGCTGAAATCACTGGATTTGAACTGAAGAGGTCAAACATATAAACCAACATCCTTAAAATCATGTGACAGGTCGACTTCACTTTCACTGTTTCATTCATTGATCAGGGTCCCGTATCAATATTTCTTTTTTACAGTGACGTGAGCAGCTAGTCAATACTTTTCACGAGAAACTAAAACTTCCCACTGAAACTCAAACAATGAGAGTGTCAGATTCCTGCTTAACACACAGCGGTGCATCACAATTAGCACGAGAAGCTGTGGGAAACATTAAGGAAATAAATGTAAATGTTCCTCATATAGACGCCAACAGCTCCAGAATCAGCTGCAGGTGTTGGTGTGACCCTGTTTCTCTTTCTGACCACTGACATTTCTGCACTTTTCATCTTTTTCCCACCTGCTCTGTAATCTTTGTCCATCCGTTCATGTCTCACCCCCCCTCCCTCCCTCCCTGCCTCCCTCCCTCCCTCAGGCGGGAGAGGATGTAGATATAATGTGACCTCTGAGCTCATGATGGAGCCCTCCTCTGGTCCTTCCCCTCCTCTCCCACTGGGTTGGTAACTCTGTACTTCTTTTCTCCTTTTTTACTCTTCCTCCCTTTATCATCAGTGTTCTCATCTTTAACACCGACACAATTTAAACAAACAATTTAACCCCCTTGATTGATTTTGAGTGTCTTTTAAAACTCTTCATCCACAGTCCTCGCTGATATTCAGGCTTTTTTATCTCCTGCTTTTAATCCATGTTTGAATTGATTAAACCATGATAGTATCCAGTCTGAACAGAAGCAAACTGGTTGCTTTGCTGTTTCACTGAAATACTTAGCAATGAGTTGACCCCTTCTTCTCAAATTGTTTCATGTGATTACTTCTTAGTGGCCTGAATATGAAAAATAGACGTATTTTGCAATAAAAAGCACTAAAAAAAGACAAATCTGAAAAATAAACACATTTGTGTGCAGAGATGAAGCTTTTCTTTTTGTTATTCCCAGGCTGAGAAGCCGTCAGCCTACCAGCAGCTCTGATCCTGCTGTAGACCTTACCATGCTTTTTTATGTTTACATTAGCCCACTGCCAAGCAGACAATAATCAGGTTACTGCAGTGCATGTAAACACACCGATGCACAAGTGTTCACTTCACCTCGGGCCACATGTGTAAATAATTTTGAAGTCTGTGTTTTCAGCACTTCGTGGATAAGCCTGATGGATTGCTCTTCTTCTGCTTCTTCTCCAGACTCGGGCAGTAAGAGTGTGAAGCCCATAGCAGACCAGGAGGAGGACGAGGGGACGCAGTGGAGCTGCACGGCCTGCACCTTCCTCAACCATCCCGCCCTCAACCGCTGTGAACAGTGCGAGTTCCCGCGGCACTTCTGAGCCAACGAGGCTGCGCCGCGCCGCCCCCTCCTCTGCCCGCCTGTCTCTCGTCTTCTCCCTAGTCATATGAAAACTCTTGACGGGGTGTTATCACCGTGCAGCCTGATTCCCTCATCCTGCCCCTCCTCCTCCTCCTCCTCCTCTCTAAGGTTTGTAGAATGCTGTCCACTGAAGGCTCGACCGGACGGTGTTTACAGCGCGTGTTTCTTCCTAAAGGCTGGCAGAGTCGGATGATACCTCACCTTAGAGACTTGGATTGCGTAGGGTCACGTCTCGCTGCTCCCACTTACAGTATTACGAGTGTGGCCCCTGCAGTGTGACACACACACACACACACACACACACACACACACACACATACATACACAACACAACACAGGTGCCAATGTGCCTTTTGCTGAATTAATATTTAGTTTTTCTTCCTCTGCGGTGGCTTGACGGGGGGTTTGGGGGACTGTGTTGGGCCACTGCTCTCCACCTGAAGGGAAAACTAACAGACTACTTGTGGACTTTCTAAGTTTGTTTGCTGTTTCTAGAGGATGTCAAAGGGGGAAGCGGCAGCATCGCTGCCACTCAAACGTGCTTCGTGTCCTCCCCCTTCAGTATCCCTCTTTCCTCTGTCTTCAATCATGAGTTAATAAAAAAAAAAGATTGCATGCTTTGTGTACAGTACATGGAGGCAGAAACTCCCCTTGAGCTTTTTACTGTACATAATTTTAGAATGTGCCTTAAAAGCCTTCTTCCTCACACTATGAATCACTTGTATTTCCTGTAAGTATAGCTTTATAGACTTTATTAACTTTTTTTTTGTCTTGTTTCGTTTCCCTCTTTCAAACAAATAAGCACCATGCTCCCTTTTTAAGCTTTTTACTTGATTTCTGTGAGAGTTGAAGCCTTGCAGAAGGAGAGGAGCAACAGAACAGCAGAAATGGGAGGAAAACAAATAAACCGTCGCAGTCATCATGAAGCTACGTCTGCCCAGTCCGTTCACCGTCGCTTGTGTAATTGCTGAGTTTCCTGTGTACGATCTGCAGATGCAGCAAAGTGGAAGGCGATGGAGGAGTCGTTTTTTGGGGTTGTTTTTTTTTTTTTTAATCTTTCTTTTTCTTCAGGACGCCAAATATGTCGGGACTGTCGGGGGAGGGAAGGGGTCAAAAAGCAAAATTACAAACTGCCATCTTATCTGACAACTGGAATGTAGGTTTAATGTTTGGGGACAACTACACCTCAGTGCAAAGAGACACTCATTTTCCAGTACAATCAGGATGTTTGACGTCAGAGTGATCCTGGAACAGCTGATCGGGTTAAAAGTCGATTTGTTTCTGTGTTTCTGTGCACCAGAATTGTCTTTTTTTTTTTCTTTTTTTTTTCTGAGGTACCAAAGATCAAAGTGAATATGTTTCTGCCATGTGCCTTTATATACAACAGAAAACAGAAAATCTACATCTTGGAAGCAGACAAGGCAAAAAAATAAAAAATAAATAAAAAAAACCAACTCATGTTTTTATCAAAATGTAAGCACAACATGACTGTCCACTTTGTATACTCTTATTTTTATTTGGCTCAATTCATCCTCTTAAGCTTTTATTGATGAGGGTGTTTCTAAAGTTTACTTATTGTCATTAACTTACCTTAACTGTGGAGTAGTTACTTTGTTTTGTTGGGGGTTTTTTTGTTTTGTTTTTTTTGTTTTTTTTCCACATTTGTGAAACGTTGCCTTGCATTAGTGCCTTAGGAACTATTGAATTTGTATTGATAATCTGTTCTGTCACATCCAAGTTCCATTTTTAAAATCAAAATCTTCATATTGTTTAAAGCCATTTACAAGTAGAAGATGAATTATTGTCTCTTAAGCACTTAACACCATACTTTTTTTTCCTTTTCCAGCCCAAAGAAACCAGTTTTCAGCTTTATCTGCACCTTGGTGTGAAGAGGCAGTTTATTCATGTTTTATTAAATGGAAAAAAAAAATAATTTGGATATCTAAAGTGTTTTTTTGATTTTAGCTGGGAAAACTGTCTTTGTAACAGATAAGTTATTTGTAAAAATAATAAAAAAAAAAAAATCTATTCAGATTTTTTGGGGGTGTGGATTTGTCTTGCGGATGTTTCTCCATCAGGTGGCAGCAGAGACTAAGATAGTTTCTCTATAGAAAGACGTTAGTGGCAAATACACCCTGACTAAACGCTCTGAGAGCTCCGTTGTGATGAAATGTCCACACACAAACCACACATCACTCACACTGTTGGTTTTAACTGCTGTTTCACCATCTGTGTCATCGCTCAGGTAACAGTTATGTCTTCCGATAACTTCCTGGTCCAGTTTCAAATACGATCCACAATTTCACAAATCCACAATACCATTTTCATGACGCATTGTATTGTGGAAGAGTAATATTTATATCAAAGCCCACTCAAAAATCTGAAAGGAAACATTTGGCATAATGAGTACTTTTACTGAGCAAGACATTTGAATAATAACTTGTTAACCTGTCTAAATTGTGGAAGGGATCTCCCCAGAGTTGGAATAAATATTATTGCAAGCTGTGGTATTAATATTTCCCGTAATAGCAAGTCCCCAAATCATGAACAACAGCCTCAGTGTTTACATACTTCAAACCACATGTGTGTGTGTGTGTTTGTTCATCTGCCACCGAAGTCAGATAAGAGTTAAGTCTGTTCCATATGTTCATCATAAACAATATAGCTGGAATGATTTTAACCCAGTGTGATTATTTTATCACAGTTTTATTTCACAGGCATCGCAAAAAAAACACATAGAATTCATATCAAAAACAGGTCATGGACATTCTTTACAGAAGTACTGGATAGCGTTCCTCACTTTGAGGCAACATGAGAAAACAACACATGCTGCTTTGATAAAACATTTCTCGCTGCTACAGTAAGTAGCATGTACGGAGCGTAGTGCATTGCACCTTTACACTGGGATAAAGAAACAGCATTCAGTCTGCTACATTTTCAATACTTCATCAGATTGAGTTACTTTTTAATGCTTAAAATAAAGGATACATATGGAAACGAGTTCAAGCAAGACAAACGGTGTGATTTGTAAAATATAAATTCAGTCACTTTATGAAAAGATGAAAAGTTTTCCCTTTTTTTCAGTTTTTTCACTTTACTTTCGGAATGAGAACTCTAATATGGGCCCAGTTTAACCTTAAAAAAAAGAAAACTCTTTCTAGTAGGAGATGTGGCTGCTCCTGTAGCTCTGAATGAGAGAAATCAGTTCGGACATGTCTGAAACATGCGGGTAAGCATTCATGACTTGCTCCACCATGCTCTGAGGGAAGAGCGTGCTCAGCTGGCTCCTCAGGCTCTTCCTCTGCTCGCTGGGCGGACTCTGCATCCACAGGTCCCTGGGCAAGCTGTGGCTCTGTCTGTGCCGTCTGAAGTACTGCTTCTCTGAAAAATGACATGGGTGGTTCCCATTATGTGGAGACAGAGCTGGGCAGGAGTCCCATGCTGTGTTGTGAGGGGACACCCTGGTCTGTTGGTGACTACACCTACACTGGGTGCACACGTGGCCCTCGCACGACACCGAACCGTTTGGAGCAGGGTAGTAACTTCCTCCACCACCGGGGCCGGGCCTCTGGTTGTTCCCACCGTACAGCCCTGAGAGGGAGTAGTCGTCGTGGCTCAGGCCGTAGCTGGCTACCCCGCTGCTGTAGCTGTGAGGAGGCCTCGCGTCCTGGATGTAGAGCCTGGACATGGAGCCGTCCAGGGAGCCGAAGGCCTCGTCCACATCCTGGCTCGGGCAGTGATGGAGGCTTGTGTTTGACTGCATTCTTGGACTGCTAGTGTCTCTCTGATAGATGAACTGCTCGCTGGGTGACGATCTGTGGTCCTCTATGGTGAGGGGTGGAGGCGTGGATGTGGTGTACCTGTGGTCGGCCTGATACACAGCAGGGCGGCAGTGTGCATCCTGCAGGCTTGATTTGGGCGATACCTTGGCTCTATCTCTCTGTGCCCTCAGTTCATCAGCCACAGATAGCTGTGATTGGTTGGCCCGCTCCGGGTGGTAGAACTTACACTTCACTCCATAAGTACACTTCTTTCCTGAAATAAATAAATAAGAAGTTATTTACAGCCTTTCAAAACACCAGCGCCACATCTATAAACCTGTATCTCCTCAAGAGACTGTCAACAGTGAATGTGTGTGTCTGAGTGTGCCTCCAGTCTGCAGTACTGTAAACACACTTAGCTTTGCAAACAAATTAGCTGTAACCTCTAGCTTTCTATTCGGGCTCTTTGTAGGGATCCAGTTCCCTGGCTGGCTGCTTGCTTCCAGCTCCAACAGTGTCAGATGAGTCAGGTGTTAATGCACCGCAGCGTCTCTCAGGGCCAATCACTGACTGACAGTCAGGCAAATGAATTACTCCTCAGCTAATCTCTCTGTGACAGATTGGTGGCCTTCCGTGAATTTCACATGCTCCAGTTAGGAGTCACTATGGAATAAGAAAGGACGGGGACCGCCGGTGCCCCCTGCTGGACGCTTGTGTTTTCCACTAAGTGAATACAATGTTCAGCAACCTAAAATATAGTTTTGAATTTGATAGAAGTCTTTTCAGAAGTTGAAAATGCTGTTTGCATATTTACCTTATTGCCAAATGAGAGAACAGAGACATTCTCACAGTTGTTCAGATTCATACTTCCTCTGAGAAAACATTCTGATATTATGAAACCTCTAAAGCAGTCGGATGAGCTCCAAAATACCCCGAGATCAGTCCGTTTCGGTCAGATGAACTACCACAGCTCATGCTGCCACACATTGCTTTAGAATGACAGTGTTGACATATGTCTCAACTACAATACAATAGATTGATATGAAATGTATCATTTTTAAGGATTAAGTGAAACATCTGGACAACTGTAGAACGGATTCATGTCACCAACAGGATGAATTGTTATAACTTTATGGATGAAAACTGACTTCATCAGGTGAAAATGTGAATGTGCCTCTGCTTATGTAATCTGTGCTGGAAGTTAAATCTGTGTGGAGTCGTTGAGGTGAAACACAAACCGACCGTAAGGACAATGCTGCTGCTTGTCCTGGCTTGTCCACGGCTTCTTCCGCAGAAAATCATCAATCGTTGGACCGTTTCTACCCAGAGGATCATCTGGAGGCATGAACCTGCACCAGCGTACAGACACATTTATGGATCTGATAAGTTAACTTTGAATTTCTACTGTGACCTGCATAAATGGACCTAACCACGCGTCACCTAAAACCTCCATCTGTCTTACTTGTCATTGACGAAGCTGTACATCAGCAGCCTCTCCTCTATGAACTTCTTCCACTGTGGATTCTCCGTCTGCAGGTCACGGTAGTTGTCGTTGGACACGATGATGCCGTCTGAGCTGCAGGCCAGCTTGACGATGTATCGGTCGTCGTAGCACACCACCCTCTTACCGTTCACGCAGCGGGATGGCGTGTACACCAGGATCTTCCTCCTCTCCAGCTCGTGGAGGATGTGTTGTTCTGAAATGACACGTGACAACAGAGTTGTTGATCATTCGTTTATCGTTCCGTTATATGTTTTATCATATAGTTGATGCCTATGAAGTATGGGTATGGTGGAATTTATTTTCATTTAGTTTGGTTTCAAAAGGCTTACTGGATATAAGCAAATACACCCCAATGTTTTATAATATTATAATATTTTTTGATAACTTGTTCAATTGAACATTGTCATTGTGTACTTGTAGAAACATATTTTATTTCATAGAAACTATTAAAATAAAAAGTTAATAACAAAGTCAAATTTATACTTTGCTTCCTTGTTTCTGAATACAAGTCAACAATGGTTCCATCACCCATAAAACAACAAAGATTACACCGCATATTATATGACTGCATTCTTATTGATGAATCTTTTCTAAAAGTTTCATTTTTTAAATTTATGCAGATTATTATTGCTGAAAAACCGCAGTGAGTTGAAAGAAGAAAGAATTATAAGGTTTTATTGTTTGGGTCTAAATGAACTAAGAAAAGCAAAATCATTTTGATAACAACATTTTATATAAAGTTATGTTGCTGCCAACAACGTTATGACTGGAGACCGTGGAACGAGTGACCGAGCATGTTATAACAGGTATTAAACTCATGATGCTTCCTTGTAAATGGCCGACTGCTTTCAGGAAGGATCATTTTTCTGACTTCATGTGGATTTCAGTGTTGGCGGTTGTGAGACTTGGCCAGCAGCATTAGTGCCACACACACCACATGCCGGAACATTTATGACATACACAGATATGCCTAGATATTTCTGGCTGTATCAACATTGTTTTCTAAAGATACTCACTGTTGCGGAAGCAATTTTTCTTTGCTTATTCAAACCTGCTTGTTTAGCGTGAGTGTACACTGCTTCATTTCCTGCTTCACTGCCATAATTCTAATGAAAAAAAAAAAAAAAGACGATGGATATAATTAAATCAAAGGGTGTGTTTAAATCTTTACTCTTCATTCCATGCATCCATTGTTCTCGACAGTGTAATACAATCTGACATTAAAGTTGGGTGTGGTCAGCTGTGCGACGAGCCTTTCAGGAAAGATGTGCTCACAAGTCGTGATCTGTCCCAAACACAAATACCACGGTGGCGTTTCCCTTTAAAACGCCCGGCTTGTGTTACCTTAGAGCAGTCATGTGACCTCACCTGTGATGGGGGCCTCTGGCCGCGGCTGCTCCTTCCTCCACAGCGGAACGAACACTGTGATGTCCCGCAGACCTTTCTCCCAGAACCAGCTCACTGCCAGCTGGAGGCCCTGGCACGAAAACACCTTCTTGTCACCATGACTACAAATACAAAGAACACAGAGTCAACAACAAAAAAAAACAACAAAAAAAAGACACTTCTTCTTTTTCTGTTATTGAACATGCTGTGTACACATCTCTTCTCCTCTTTTTCAGGAAGTATCACGGTGCATGTGCCCACAGTTCTGTAAAAACGTGATTACTGAAGCGAAACGCCGGCTGACTGGTCACACTCACATGTTTCCTTCATTTTTACAGTGAAATACAAACTAAACTGTCAAAATGACTTATCATTAGTAAAAAAAAAAAAAGATGATCTTCATTTTAATCCCCGTCGCCGACGATATGTCTCAACTAAATCCTTAAATTGTCAAACAAGTGAGTGCAGGGAACCTGGATTATATCCTGGTAATACGACTGTGCTACCGAACAAGTAAACTGGATTGTTTTGCCTGCAGGACAAAGTAGAATGTGTGTGTGTGCGTGTGTGTGTGTGTGTGTAGGGGATTTCCCTTCTCTCCGTCAGCAGGAAATAGTGAGATATTTTGCATATAACAGCTTAGAAGACTTTATGAATTCTGAATTAATCTTCTTTGCATAACTCATAAAGAAAATCACCTGAAGTCACCGTTCTACTTTTTGAGGTGAGAAAATAGTCGCCTGATGCAGACGAGACAGTTTAGCTGCTGGTTATGAAACCAAATCAGTAGAACTGAAGCTAACTGTAGACTTGTGATAAATATTATATATTACATATATTTATTTGAACCATCGTTGGTACGAGAATATTGAATTAATGCAGGTTTTAAGCGCTCAAACGCTTCATCTCTTCTGCTCTCATATAAAACATCAGCTGTAAGCTAAATATAGTGGAGATCGTTGAGAATCTTTCTCTTGCCAACTGTCTGTGACGATAATGAATAAAAAAAGGTGCACGCCACCAATTTTTACACGTCATATAGTGCATTCACTCTGAGTAATCTTGCTTTATGTCACGTTGAGTTGCACTATGGTAAACGATCGAAGCGTTTTCTGGAGTTTGACCCCAGAACATAACAGAGCAGCCTCTGCTGCTTAGATATTTTCAACCGTTCTTTTTCAGATCTGCTTTTTCTTAAGTTGTTGTCCAACACTCGATGGCCGAAGTGCCCCTTTAAAAAGCTCACAAACAAGCGGAGGTTGTTAACTGATAGTCAGCATGAAAATAGATGAGAGGCCTCCTCTGAGATTTGACACTGAAGCCGGACTTTAGTTACACCGCTTACCTGGAAATGAAGGTGTGACAGTAAATACACACGCTTCATGTCCTTACAAGAATATGCATCTTTGTTTTTGTCACTTTGAGTTCATGTGAATCCCTCCACCTCCTTTACTGGATTCTTTCTTTAAGACTCAAAACTTCCTCGTTACACAATTTAAATGAGGTTAAGTAGCAACAAGATGTCATGCGGTGCACACACTGCCAGTCAGTCACCTACGTGGATGTGTCAAGCAAACATCTTGAACGTGTTTGGGAAGAGTTTGTGAACTTGTCTTGAATCGAGCAGGTTTTCACTTCTCACCCTTTTTTAAAGAGGAAGTGTGCTGCAGCTAAATCTGCGAAGTGAAACAGATTTGACTCAAACGGAGACGCTCGCACAGATACGGATGGAAAAACCAGTTAAAAATTAAGATCGCCTGGTTTTATGCTTGTTTTCCTTTGTATCATTAAATTATACACATGAGTAAACACACAATCTCTGCTCTGTTATAACCTCACCCCACACACACACACACACACACACACACACACACACACACACACACACACACTCTTTGTATCTTTCCAGGAAGATAGATAAAAAAAAAAAACTTTCACTTATTGCCGTGTTATCATTTAAAACAGCTTAAAGAGAGATGCTCACCTCATGGCCACGTTGCTTCCATCTATAACCACTGGTCTGAAGCCAGCCGCAGCCTCTCTGTCTGGTCCCGGTCTGGGCTGGCTGGGACTGGGGCTGCATCCTCTGGGCACCAGTTTGGGACTGTTCGAGACAGTGTGGCAGGTCTTTATCAGCTCCTCCAGGATGTCATTGGTCTGGGCATCGTGGTGGAGGCTCTCCAGCACCCGCACAATATCTCTGTGAGGGTATCCCAGCTTGAGAAATCGCTCCACTTTAGCGTGCTGCTGCTGGCGGTCCATGGCAGACTCTGTTTCACAATGTGGGGGCTGCGTGTGTTTCCTCTCCTCTGTCTTCTCAGGACTGTCTGATTGGGGAATCCTCCTCGCCTCCTTATTCTGGTTCATCGGCGTCTCCATGGCAACGGCCTGTGTTTGACAGGTGTCAAAAGATGATGGAGGCAGAGGCAGAGG
This sequence comes from Pampus argenteus, assembly GCA_036937835.1. Classification (NCBI taxonomy): domain Eukaryota; kingdom Metazoa; phylum Chordata; class Actinopteri; order Scombriformes; family Stromateidae; genus Pampus; species Pampus argenteus. Next base: position 15,931,712 of record CM072876.1, on the reverse strand, counting down.
CAGAGCTTCACTAACGCAAATTTAAACCCAGGAAGTCAATCTGTGGTCTCGAAGGGGGTTTCGGACAAATTGGCTGCGGTTTAGTGTGCACTGATAACATCTGCTCTGGTTACCACAAGCTCATGACTGCAAGCGTAAGCACAAAGTCTAACGTCACGCCGGTGAAGAAAGCCCCCATCACACACACACACACACACACACACACACACCAGGAGGAAGCTGAGGGTCTGCACTGATCCCTGGTTTAATTTTAATGCTCCTGCGTCATGTCAGCTCAACAAGTGTGACTAGAATAGAAGTGATGTGAGGTATTAATATCTGTGGAAATCTCCCTACCACACCATCCTCCACCTCTCCTTCATGCTGATGGCCTTCCTGCTATACAAGCCACAACCAGATCTATTCTGAGTGCAGAATTAGAGTTACATGTGACACAATGACAACACAAAACCACCATAACGAACATTCACAAGGCGTGTGAGTCAGAAAACACACAGGCGCGCGCACACACACACACGCACACACACACACACAATCACTTACAGACATAACATGTCCATTATCATACCTCCAGCTAGTTTGAAGGATTGATAAGCCTGCGCTACGTTTTCATGTGTCAACCTGACGCTTCAAAGTATTAGAAAGTATAAGAACAATTCTGAAAGATGCGTTATGTCATACATGTAAATGAACATATTAACGAAAAGAAAAGAAAAGAAAAGAAAAGAAAAGAAAAGAAAAGAAAAGAAAAGAAAAGAAAAGAAAAGAAAAGAAAAGAAAAGGCTTTGCAGGTGAAGATGTTTTTATGCGGAGAATCCGCAAGGGGCTTCATCGTTGCACAGACTTGCTACAACTTGCACCAAACCACATCCTATGCTGCTAACATGACGCTCAGTTCATCTGAAATAACTCTTTTTTTTCTCCTCCACCTTGAAAAATGAAGATTATGGTTATCTCTGCTTGTTTTTTGTTCTTTTTCCACCCACACATACTGAGCTCCAACAACAAGCCGTCAGTTAACGCACATGTATACGCATATATACATATATATACACACATATGACAGGACGAGACAAAACAAGACGAGACAAAACAAGACTTCCATTTAACACAAAAAGCAGCAGATTCTTTGTCACATGACTGAAGTTGTACTTACACATTCAGTAAAGTGGTGGATCGGAGCATCGGACTGGAGATCCTGTGTGTCTCTGTGTGTTTGTGTGTGTGTGTGTGTGTGTGAACTGCTTCAGTCAGTCAGTCAGTCGCTCTGACAAGCACGGAGGTTTGGGTGAAGTGGCGCTGATTACTCATAGGAGGAAGTGACTGCTCACTGCAGGGAAAAAAAGAAGTCATCCCTGACCTGTCAGTAAATCATTTATGATCACTTCCTTGTGTGGATTCAGGGTTGATCTGGGAGCCTGAGGGATTTGTTTCCTCCCCATTTCACCTGTTGTTGTTGTTGTTGTTGTTGTTTGTTTTTTTGTTTGTTTCTTTTGAGCTCTTTCTGGTGTAGTGAAATAAACTCTGACTGAATATCTGGAAGCCAGTTATGCTGAAGCATCATCATTTTATATGCATTTTATAAAGGTAAATGTATGTTGGATCTCTTTAAATAATATATAATGTTAGTTTAAGCATGTCATGTAATTGTTGTTTTACATGTTGACATGTTAACATGAAAAAACCCCCCCACCCCAATTTGATCAAAAAATTGATTATAAACATGTCAGATGTTTAATATCAATTTGTTGATTTCTCCAGCCAAAACATAATATGACATGACATATCTCAAATATTATTGAATTAGTCTGAAGTTCAGTGGAACGTTTGTCATGATGGTTTATGTATCTGCTGTTCTACAAGCTGTTGCCACTATGAAAGATATACCAGAAATTGCCATAAAACTGATTAAACATTTTCAGATGTTCATATCAATGTCAAATGTTGGCTATCAGCGTCGATCATAAAGTAAAAAAAAAACAAAAACAAAAGCTGAACAACAATAAAGTGATGTGATCTGATCAGATATCAACATATGCTGTCAGCTGTCCTTCACATGAACAAACCCAACATGGAATAAGGGTGGATGATAATATTCATAACACTATGATTATGTTTTCGTTCAGAAGGGTAAATTGAATGTTAATAGTAGAGGAACGCTTGCATCCGATGATACTGACGCCTCCTTTACATTTGACGTCTGCCCTTTATCTGAGCAGGATGTTTAGATAGGATAACAGGGAAACTGGTTATCAGTCTCAGAGAGAAACAAAGAGTACGTTTGATTGGATGGACAGATAGTGAATTAATAAAGTAAATTACTGACACACATTTTGTATTATGAGATGAGTCAGATACCATATTTCAGGAAGAATGTGGAGTACAGCACATCAGTGGGTGATGCTGGGAATGTACTCTGGCATATTGTTGCAGAAGGAAAAGGTTTTGTATAGTTGTATAGTATAGGAGAAGACCTTCAGATGCAGATTTGACTCAATGGATAATATAAGAAGCTTTTTAACATACAACACACTGTTACAGATGAAAGCAGTGGTCTCGACCTGTTTGTCTTTTGACGTCTTACATGAATCGGTGTGTCGTCGGGTCACATTTCACATGTCTATGAGTTGTTAACAGCTCCACCAAACAGTGAGTTTTACCTCTAAACTTCTCACATGGTTTCATTTCAATAAATGGTCCAATATTTCAGCAAAAAATCAAAGATTCTTCTTTCCTCTCCCATTAATCATCTCACGACCCTTCAGATTTATCTGGCGGGGGCCACGACCCCTAGGTTGGGAACCACTATACTGTATATAAAGTAGTTAAAACTAGCTCCACCTCCAGATGAGCAAATGAGTACTTTTATGTTGAAATTTATATTTTGCCGCTTTTACTTAAGCAGGAGTTTTCATGCAGGACTCTTACTTGTAATGCAGTAGTTTTACACTGCTGTAAGGATCTGCACTGGTTTACATGGTTGTTAAAGCTGAATTATTTATTATGTAGTGACAATTACATCATTACAACATGAAAATAAATGAATGAATAAACAGAGTTGTAACGAGTCTTCTAATGAGGTACTGAGTAATGTTAGCCTGTCACGTTGCCATTTGATATCAGATTGTAAATCGCCTCCTGGCGAACGGAAGGTTTGATGACTCCGACTGCCAGCATTGAGCAGGACAGTTTGATTCTGATCAACAGCTGATTCACTTCTAAGAAATGTTGCAACACTTTTCTGTCTGCACCGGGATTATCGTCTCATGACGCATCCACCTAGTATCTCAGTCCATAGGGATATGCTGTTGTGCTGCGTGTCTATGCTGTTGTACTGCATGTCTATGCCGTTGTGCTGCGTGTGTGTATGTCCAGGTTAAATGCATGTAAAATAAATATAAAAAATAGAGTAAAAAAAAAATAATTTCCCCATTGAGGGATGAATAAAGTATATCTTCTTCTTCTTAGAACAACAAGCGCTGTCTTTGAAAGTACTTGTCATTGACTATTTGCAATACTCCATAATTTGTATGCATGTTGTTATTTGACAGACAGCTACAATTAGTTTGCAGATTAAAATTCCACTTATAAAATATGTTGCAACATAAAAAAAGGCATAATGAGTAGTTTCAGATCAGTAATTACTGAAGCAGCTTGAGCTGGTTAATAGAGCGAGGAGGAACATAATGATACATGATGTTTTTAGTTCCTTAAAACCATATCAGCTTTTGGTTTGTGTATGTATGTTGTAAAATGAGGAAGCTGCCCTTTTTATTTTTATTTTTTGAAAACTACACACCAACGTGACTTTCTGACTCGAGCAGTCTGAACTTGTGAACATGTGTGAGCTTGTAAACGGCGTCACCTGGGTGTATATTTCCAAGAAACACCTAACCTTTCAAAGGAAAGAACACACGGCTGACGAGGTTAAGTAAACAGGAGTGGAGGTGAAGTTACAGCAGTAGAAGAGACGGTGCTGCTGCAACAACATCATCAACAACAACAACAACAGATGATCTTTTCTCTGCAACTCTAACAGCACAGGGGTCAAATTATAGTGTTTTAACTGGAAGACATGGAAAGAATTTATGAAACTGTACAAGATTATTAATATATCACAACCATAACCATACAAACATACCGTGAACAGTACGTCAACATAAGCCTAGATCTGTATATATACGGGTAACATGCATGAAATTAAATATCTAATATATATATATTATACATATATGTGGTAATGTAAAGTGCTTTCAGTGTTTGTCATAGTAAATGACACTTCAGCTGCTTACAGTGCTTTCACTTTAAACTTGAGCTGCTTTCTTCAACTGATGACAACCTCTTTATATATATATATATATATATATATAAATGTGAGTGAATGACTTGTTGCTTTGCATAAAAGATGTCTACTATAAATTAAAACATATCTTCTATCATATAGTCTGTCAGTTCATCTCTTAATGTAATGTGAGTGCTTTTCAGTTTCAAGTCGACTGAGTCACAGAAAGCATGTCTGATCTTTGATCTCTATACACTATACTTAAGTATGTGTGTTTGCATAACTGTAAGTATACTCAAATGACCCCGTTAGGAATCTGGTTGTGACGACTTAAACAGGATTAACATTCTTGTTTTCCATAAGAAAACATACTGATGGTATGAGTAAAGAGAGCAGATAGAGAGAACAATAACACGTGATGATGAAAAGAGAGATATCTGTGAAACACCTCAAGGCTTTAACATATGACTGTAAGCTGAAATTTGCTCCTATACCCATGACGCATTCGAATGACTCAAAAAATAATACCTGGATCTTTTGTGTTTGGTGAACGCTTCGAACAAAACGAACAAAAAAAAAAAAAAAAAACTGTTGAATAACTACATCCATCATCATCACAGCCTATCCTCATTTGGGTGTGATGTCTTGCTGTCATCATAGAGAAGGTTAAAGGTAAGAAAGAGGTGCGCAGCGAATGTAGGCGGCTGGGGAAGTCTCTACTAGTGGTTCCATCCGGGGGCGTAAAACAGTGCAAGCCTTTTTTTCCATACTGCTCACTTCTTACAGTCTCACCACTGTTGTGTTTATTCAGCTTCAAGCCTGGAGGATTTATTTCCATTCCTGCTCACCACCCACAACAGTATTATGTATTTACGGGAACTTCTAAACATTGTGAGGTTATTGTTTCTTATGAATGACATATTTAATCAAAGGTTACGGCTGTGTTTGTGTTAGGGTTTACTGTTACATCTTAATTCTACAGAACTGATGACGAAACGCTCGATCTTGAATATCTACTGAGCAGAACATTGAAGTATGAACTTTATAATGCGTTTGTAATAACTTGTAATAACAGGAACCGTTTTGACATTTGAGAAACTGTGGGGACACATCTATACAAAGAGTGAATTGTGAAAACGAGAGTTTGTGGTTTGATGCATATGAGTCCAAACAAAGGAGATGGTGAGATCTAGAAGAGTTAGCAGGTGGATTTGTTACCTTTTGTCTTATGTCTAAGCTAAGAACAGTATTTTTTACAGATCAGACATTAGAGTGGTATCAGTCTTCTCCTCTTTTGGCAAGAAATCAAATAAAATGTCTAATCCTTTAAACCTTTGACGTTTCAGAGGCATCAGAAGTACTAAATTATAGAAGTCCTGTTATGCAGATTTCCCTGGATTGAGTGCGTAACAATTAACCTGCTAAATTTCTTTACATTTAGATAGCGTCCTTCCAGATAGCACAGTAACTGAAGTTCAAAACATTTAATAGAACTACTATTCTATCTTATTACCTCATACCTTGTCTTGAATTTGCAGCTTGAAACATGTTTGCACGATGAGATGCTTGCGATATCATCACAACTGGTTCAAGGTGGGTGGAGGGAGACACCAGTGAATTCCCTCAGCACCCAGCATATTTTCCATCTGCATTTCATGAAAAAAAAAACCCCATGTGTAGAGAAGCTAAAGTGAAAAGTCAAAGTTGAGATATTAATAATCTACCTCCTGTGTTCTAAAGTGGGCAGTGCGAGGGTGAGAGAAGAGAAGTATGTAAGTAATTGTAAGTAATTCAAGTGAAATAAGAATAATCTGATAAAAACGATAAAACGGCTGTCTCATTATTGTGGAATTTTTTTTAATACGCATAAAACAGAATTTCACGACAATGAAACAAAGACCTGATGAAGAAGTGAAATATTTCTAAAAGTCGAGGTCAAGCTATTTTAAAAAGGAAGCCAGTTGTTAGATGAATATTAATATGTCAGAATTACTCTGCTCCCACTCATCTGTATCTACTCCTCTCTTTGTCCTTTGACTTCTTGGGGGAGCGACTGCGGCTTCTGTCCTTGTGGCTGTGGCCTTTGTCGCGTCCCTCTTTCCCGTGTTTGATGCGGGACTTGGTGTGCTTGTGATCCCGGTCTCTGGAGCGGGAACGTGAGCGGGATCGTGAGCGCTGGCGGCCTGTCTTTCTATCTCGCCGCCTCTCTTCGCTGCTCTGGAAGACAGAGAAACAAACACAAAACACGTTCTGAATGAACTGTTCAAGCCGCTAGCGTAGTTGACAAAACTTACTGAGTCATGATGATGCTCTTATGCTATATTTAAAAATAATGCATCGTCAGTGGTGACCTCATAGTATGTGGTCCACCACTTAGACTCAGACTGAAATATTGGTTAGATTATTATGAACTTTTGTACAACATGAATCATAAATCCCCTGATTGCACCAGCAGAATAAAGTTTTTTACTTATCCTGTAACAAATCTCAACATCTACAAGACGGATTGCCTCAAAACAGTCAAGGTTTGACACACAAGACTTTTGGTGGATATTTGTTATTCAGAGTGAAACGCCACTGCAGCTGCTGGATGGATTGCCATCAAATATTAACGCTACAATCAGGTCCAATACAATATTTGTCCAAAACAACTTTAGAACTCATATTTCCAACAGCGTCAGCTGTACTTTGTGTTTTGCACTAAATTGCAAATTTCAGTATACTGACATGTTAAATTAGGATTACGAACATGGTAAACGTGATTCCTGCTAAATTTAACACGCAAGCATTATGTGAACATGATAGCACGCTAGTGTTAGCATTTAGCTCAAGGCATCATCATCAGATGTATGTTTTTTTTTCTCCATAGATTTTGGGGCATTTCATGCCTTTAATAGACAGATGAAAACATATGATAACATTTCATGGACTTGTTCAGGTGCACTATGGTCTCCATCAATCAAATATGGCAGGTAAAACCCTTAAATTTATGGTACTGCTGGTATACTGATTACACAGCATTCTAGAAATTAGTGAAATTTTATTTTAAAACAATATGATGATCTTTTCAGCAATTACATTTTACTTGATGTATCATGAATAAGGACATTGTTTGTTCCCACTGCAACCAGGTTAGATGTGAACTATGTTTTAATCTCCATTTATACAGAACCTTTCAACACTGGGGTTACACAAGCGTTTCACACGATAACAGGAATCACAGATAAGTAGAATGGAATTAAACACATAAATATTGATAAGGTATGAGGAACAAGGAAGCACACAGCTAATATGACAAAGTGGGAGTAGCTTGTTGCTAAACTAAATCCTTCTGGGTAAGAGTGGCTCTTACAATAAACAGTGTTTTAATGACTGAGCCAAACTGAGCACAATCTAACAATAGTTTCATATTAATATATCAACGAGATAGCTTCTCTAAATATGGGACAAGTTGACAGAATGGCAGCTGGCTTTATTCACAACAACTAAGAAAGCTGTAGACCTTTGGAATATCAAAAGGTCATTGGGTAACATAAACAACATGGGTTAGACTTTCACCACATTAGGCTGACAGCCAAGTAACATCTTTTACACGTTACCACTGTAAAACAGACTCGGGTCAGGTTAATAACTGGCAGCGAGCCCACCGCTGCAACAAACAACGACAGCATTTCTGGTGTCAAACATAGGTGTACATCAGTAGGCCCGGGTGTGACTTCTATATACTGAAAAATAAATCCACGTCAATCAATCCACGGCTTTAGCTTATTGACAGAAAGAAAGGGAGAGAAAAACCCAGTTCTCACACAAACTGCCTCAATTATGATTTTGAAATTGTTCACTTGACCACCTTCATAGACGGTCGAAGCACTCTGTAGATCATCGATTCTATCAACTGCTGCATGTTTGCAGTCTGTTGATTGGATGCAAACACTAATTTTCTTTCTGTCAAAAAGAATGAAGTTCACAGGGAAACATGTCTTTAAAAACATGTTCACATCTCTTCTAAAACTTGTAACTTTTTTTTTTTACAGTATACAATTTAATCTCGCTTTAAAAAGAAATAATTTCATGTTAATTACAATTACACTGGTGCCTTTTGTGAAGGTGGCACAACGTGTTCATGTATATGCTCGGACACATTGTTGCACGTCATAGCCTCCTCTCTCCCCCCTTCACCCGTGACTGCAGTCGTAACTGCAAAAATACTTTCTGTTTAATATCCATTTCCTCTACTTGTCTGGGTAAATTACATGTGTGAACATTGACGCATGCAGGGACGCGTTCAAAGAAGCAGGTTTACTGAAGCATGCCAACAGCTCTGCAACACCAGTCTGTCTCCCAGGTTGGGGGGAGTTACTCCACAATAATCCAGATAATCCGTAAACCTGCTTCTTAGACCCGAGCTATGGGGTGTGTGTGTGTGTGTGTGTGTGTGTGTGTGTGTGGAACCTGGTTGGTAGGTTTGCCAGACAAGCTTACATTCCTTTTGTAACGTCAGTTTTAAGCGAGAGGAAGATTTGCAATGATCAGCTGTCAACGGTTTTGGTGACTTTGCTAATAAATCGTTTCCTGTTGTTTTTCAGGCCCAGTTGTAACCTTCAGTATGTAGCACAACTCCTTCTTAGGCGTTGTCTTATTCAGAGGTTGGGTAATCAGCTAGAGAAGAGCAATTTGGAGACTTTTGTGTAGTGAAACCTACAAAATAAAGAACTAAGAAAAGGCATATTTATATTGTGCAATCATTTCAGCCAGGATTTTCTGTATTGATCAAACACGCAGCAACAACCATTTTCAGTTTAGGCAGGACATTTGATAAGAAAAGACCATCTTCATAAGTTGATACTATCTTTAGAAACATGTCCACAGGGAACCAGAATGTTGGTCACTGTGCATTCATGTGGCCTTCTTTATCGTTAGAATACAACCAGAATGGCTCTACCATGCTGGTGTCTGGACTTGTTGCAGGAAAGAATAAATTGGGTTTGTTTCCTCCTCTTAAGTTTTGTGCAATTTTAAAAAAAGAATGTGATAGATCACGTGTCCTGTAGCTTTAGTCATGATGACAGAGCATTAACAGAGGGGAAAATACCTTGTGTTTTTTGGACTTCTTGCTGTCCTCATCGTCTGAATATTGATGGTGTCTCTTCTCTTTGTGTTTCTTCTCAGATTGCCGACGGTCCGTTGCCTCCTCTTCCTCCTCCAGCAGCAGGTCATACTTGGGACTTTTGGGAAAGTTATGAAAATCTCCAGGAAGTTGAAAAAGTCAACTCTAAAAAGGTCTGCCAAATCAAGATGTAAAAAAATAAAAATGCATATGGCCACCACTGCTAAGGCTGTACAGGCAAACACTGTAGACTGATGTGTTATGACATGAAGTTGAAAAACTGGAAAACTAAATCTCAGCCCGTTAACAGACAAGGATACTCTTGTTTAGGCTTCACTTGATCCTTGAGAGTCATTTTGGCTCGGTTCTCCACGTCCTTCTCGTAGGCTTTGAAGTCATCTTTAGTATACTTTCCACCTAGACCCAGAGAAGGTCATGACCAAGGTCACTGCTTAACACTGTCACCGTTAACTCAAGGTGAGGACAATGACATCGAATTTACATCAAAGCTAAAAGAGAAATATTTATAGCATGCAAACCACCAGGCATCGGTGGGAGTACCTTTCCCTTTCCATTTGATCTTTGCCACCGACTGGCTGAAGTCTACGTGAATGCGGCGATCATCAATGAGCACATTGTCCATTTTGAAGTAAGCCTTTTCACAATCTTCTTGCTGCCAAGACAGAAAGCAGGAAAAGAAATAAGAACATCATCCATATGACAGCAAGCTTAAAGTTGTTCTGCAACTCATTGATGGAGGTAACAGAATCCCAGCAGAAAGCACTTTCACTCACTTCCTTGCCTTTGTATCAGATACCCAAGAACAAGCAAGGCCTTCATCAGCTGTGTTTATAGAGGAGATGTTTGACGTGAAGCGCCAAAACCACCAATTCACCGATGGGAAAGGCAGACTCTTTAGTCCAACCTGACACTGTCTGCCATTGATCAGTGTGCACCAGGAGACCTATTTGAATATATTACACTCCCGCTCATCATATTGAAAAGCTCTTGGCTGCTACATACATAATTAAAGCAGTTATGACTCATTTACAAGTACAATCCATTATAACAAATCACTTTATGATGTGTCAACAGCAGTCATCTAACAAACACACATTTTATTTTACAACAAACTGTCTAACACCCCCTTATGGTTCAAACATTCACTACAGCTCCATGTTCAACACTATGACACCATAGCTGCAACCTCCTATGAATGAAGTCCATAAAGGTGGTCAGAGCATACAGAGGATTTCCCACTCCTAAATAAAACTTAAAAGTCTCTCAACCCGTAAACTTTACCACAAAGAAGTTGAAAAAGTGAAAAAGTCCGCAAATTCCACTCATGTTTATAAGTTTGGAACATGTAGCCACAATGGACAGTTATCCAACAATGTATCAGGTTAATGGTAAATGTAGTATATCCATCTCTATATGAAGTTCTTCCATTGAGTTTGAAAACAATATTGATACCCAAGGCGGTTATTATTATTGTGTTAATATTAAGATCACTGCAGAAAAAAGTGGCAGCTGAAACTGTCTTTGTGCCACTGTTGTTGTTGACCTGCACTTCATGTACACATCGTGATATACTGCCATCACTAACAATGGGCTAATGACATCTAACTGACATGTAGTGCTATTTCTGAGGATGTGCACACACCCCGCAGGTATGCAAAGATACACTTAAAATAACCTGCTTTACATTTTCATACGTAGTGCTGAGTGGGTAATAATTTCCATGTGTGCATGCAACACCCTCAAACTTCCAAGAAACCTTCACATATTTTAAGACTAATAATACTATATGAACAATCGGCTATTTGTGTTCTCTTGGAATGGAAAGTATGACATCTGCAAGAGTCAAGAATACCTTGTAATGCACATCGGTAATTTGATGCATTTTGGAGATGTTTTCCATCTTTCCTTGGTTTCTTTTTGCACATTAAAATACATTTTAATCAGGGGTTAAACTGTAAGATGCTTACCTTTTCAAACTCAATAAAAGCGTAACAGAGGGAATCTCCGGTTTTCCAGTCTCTGATGATCTCACAGCTACACAGAACAGAGTAAAGAAATAATAATTAGCAAGTAAGGCCAAAAGATATTATGGAGCTAAAACAGCATATAATATTTCCACATACACACCATTCAGGCAACTAACTAGTATTATGTAGCCAGTGGATCTCAGCGTCACCTTTTTATGGTCCCAAAACGGGAAAAGATGATTTCCAGGTCCTCATCTGTGGTCACTGGGTTCAGTTTGCATACAAACAGCACATCCTCTGGAGGCTTCATGTCTGCGTCGGGGAGGTCGCCCACCTGGAGGAGTGTTAGAGACAGATCGTATAGATACTACAGGCTGCATCTTTGGCATCTTCAGCAGAAGGCAGAGAGCACTTCTTCTCTCACCATCTCCAGCAGGATGGCCTGAGTCTTGGCCTCTTTCTCCTTCAGCCTCTCCTCCAGCTCCTCGGCTCCCTTCCCATCCGTGTCGTCTATTACTTCATCTGCTCCAATTCTGCCACTCTGCACAGTCGTCACAGAAACAGCTGTGATTATTTAACGCTGTATTTTCATTCATTATTTACAGTTTTGCTTGCTTTGAATATCTATTTTTACGTCATCTGAGGTGACTTTTCTGGTTTCATATTTTTTGTCTAAGAACTCTCAGAGCTTTTCTTAAGGAATAACAGAAACGCTACACTCACATCTAGCTGCTCTTTGGTGGGCTCGGGGGATCGATCTGGCACTGGCAAGTCAGGAGGATCATCGAATGGATCTTCCAGGATCACTGTGTGGTTTATCCTGCAGCAAAATGACACTCATTCTAAAACTTTATGCTCTAAGGTTTTTCTGAGAAATGATATTATGTAACGTTAAATGAAAGCACACAATTCAGGTGACATTTAATTTAAAAATGTATTTGGGTTTATTTCTGGTATTGTTAGTCAACACTTACCTGATATCCTGAAATGGAACAAAGTCCTTGTCAACAAAGGTCTCATTGATTTTGGCTAAGACGTCCATACCTTCTGTCACTTCCCCAAACACAGTATGGACTCTATCCAGGTAATCAAGGTTCTCACCAGCTGTAATAAGGAACTAAAGACAGGTTTATTCCATCATGTATTCATATATAAATAGGATTTGTGTACACCATTTGTTACAATATATATCACAATTACAAACAGCAATTAATAAGGCCAGACAAATAAACAATACAGTTTAATAAAAGTTAATTAATGGAAAATACACATTTTATAGCAGACATATGCATGACTTAAGCATGAAATAATGATGATGATGCTTTCTTTTGGTTTCTTATTACAACTAATTTATATATCAACATGATATGTTCGCTTTGATTTGGCTGATTAAGAAAGCCTAGAGACAGAGTTTTAAACAGCTGGTAAAACATCAGTGTAATGCTCATCTTGCTCACCTGAGAGCCATGCTGGTCGCTCCCATTGTTAACCATAGACACCGTCCCCTTCTTTCTGTGTTTGATGCGTGGTGTTTTCTCTGCTTCAAAAAAGCGGGCCTGGTCCCCATAGAGTTTGCTAATGACACACATGACATTACATTACAGTCACCGCCATCGACTTGTGACGTTAAGAAAAGTCAGCAGCGGTGATGAAGATGACTGACCTGTAGATTGACTCTCCACCACGGCCGGTGCCAGTGGGGTCTCCCGTCTGCATAATGAAGTCTCTCTGAACAGGAGATAAACACATTGTTACAGGAAGTTAACACTGTGTCCAACGTTACAGCCGGACAAATACTAAGCTCATTAATGACAGTTAATAAAAACAAATTTGATTTTAAGATATCAAGCTGGGACAGTCTATACAAGAAGACTCTGAACTACAATATTTCCATACAGGAATTTCATCAAAGTATGAAAAACTGTGTTAAATTATGTCTCAGCTGTTGCACAAGTAAGAAAAAAAAGATGTTTCAAAGAAAATTACATAAAAGACACTCATTTTAAGGTCTATGTAACATCTGCACGTCAAATGTAACTTTGCAGACTTGAGTCCTTGTTTGGCTAAGCAAAGACTACACTGTGATAATCACTACTACTGTACAGTTTAGGTAAGACTTTTGTAATTCCAATGAATGAGACTCATTTCCATAATATTATTAGCTGCCATTTCCAGCTATCATCACAGTCAGGCTATGCAAATCGTGTATGTAAAAGGTGCACTATGTCACAAAAGTGAGGTTGAAAAAGAGCTCCCATAGAACAGCTTGTGGTGCAGGCCTCGTTTGCCTTTACAGATAATATAACATTGTGCTGCAAATCTATCTATCTATTTACTACGAGGCCCAAAACATCTGAACACATCCCCAGACTCAGTTATGATCTTTGTCGTCCTCCTCAGGCGAGTTAAGATGAGTTCGTGACAAGATCCCAGTCATAATTTCATTCATAATAGATGCATTTGCATGAGACGGTATCGTTTTTACCTGGACATTGTGGATGAGGCAGTAGTTGTAGTATTTTATCTTGCATAATTTCAGAAAGTTTAGGCAAGCTGCAAAGAAAGAAGCACACAGAATTTAAAGGTTAAAAACGATGCTAGTTATGTTTGACCAGACTTCTTACACTTAGCGTGCATTTTAGCGTTGGGAAATTAAAGCTAAATAAGATAAGTGTGTGTGTGTGTAAAACTTAATTGTTAGCTGTTATTCGATACATACAATGCTAGGTAGCTAACAGCTACAGCTAACAGTTAGTTATTCTGCTATTCCGCTGAGCTTGCCAGTAACGTTAGCTTTCTCAACTGGTAATTAGCTTAATAGCAACAGTTGCTTTTGTGCGAGAATGACTCAACTTTCTTACTTTTAGGCCTTTCTTCTGTAAATAAATCAATCACAATATCGCCCAGCGTCGTTTCAAGGAGCACCGCCATACTGACGTATGTGATCTCGCGAGAGGAGCGTTAAAATGAAATCCCAGACGCGTGCGCAATTCACGTGTCTTGTTCTGTTTTTGTATAAAGTGCCCTGCTGCCGCGAAGCTAAGTCAACACAAAGATAAAAATGACAGGGCTACGTGTTTGTGTTGTGTTTTTGCTTTTCGCCTCAGGAGCGTACAGCCAGTCGTCGATTCGGCAGCTGAATACGGTGAGACTCAAAGCGGCCAGTTTCAGCGACAACAAATATTGCGCTACAACAGTTGATGGTGCTGATGTTAGCTCATCGTTAGCTTACTGAGCACCCTGACTGGCACACTTTATGACTTTAAAGCTCACGTTTGGCTGTGTTTTCTGTTTCTGTTTTAATTATTACTTCCCACAGGAGAACATCCTAATCAATGTGACAGCAGGGACGTTGGCGGACACACAGGACTCCAACAACTTGCAGGTATACAAGCCAACTTTCTGAACAGGAGGCGCAGGGGTGGGTCTGTTTTTTTTCTATGAACTACGACTTGACGCTGTTATTTCTCTTTCCAGATCAATTTAAACATATCAGTGGGTGAAGAGCAGGTGTTGGTCAACGACATCCCTGTTGAGCTGTCAGGGGTGACCAGATTCAACTGTCAAGCGCTACTCTGTGAGTTGCCCTTACATCACAAACCAGTGCTAAACCGTAAACTTTAGATTGTAGCCCCTGCTGTCCTCAGAAAAAAATTCAGAAATTATGACAAGTGCCCATTACAAGTTACAGAAGCCTGCTTTAAAATGATGTCTCCAAAATTGATTATTTGTTTAAAAAAATGGAGAAAAGGAGCAATTTTTTGGTGTTGTTCTTAATAAATGACTTAAATGTTTCATATATAATCAAAACCTGTTATTGAAGTCAGTGCTGTTCAAGTAATTCATCAGTTAACCAATGGTAGAGGATTTTAAGTTAAATCCTAAAATATAATCTGTTGGAGAAATGTAATATTTTTTTCTAAATAAACTCATTCAAATACATTGCTGTGTATTTTCCCAGTGGACAGAACCAATGGAAGCAGTGAGTTTGAATCTGGGGAACTGGTGTCCACTGTCACCCGGGTGATGGTGAGCCAGAACCGGCTATACAGCGACTCAGAGGAGGTGGTGGCTCTGCAGGTGTTCAGTGAAGTAATAGAGATGGAGGGTAAAAAGGTAAATGTGGCTCAAACATCATGATGTCTTAATCAAATTACTTTGTCACTTATAGCTACAAATGCCGACAATGTGCTTTTGGAGTAGTAATATTTGGGTATGATTTCACACCAGTTTGGATTTGGTTTTGTATTATTTAGGTCCAGCAGCCTGATATGTGTGAAGTTAAAATACTGATGAGCCCAGATTTCCAGAAGCTGGCTCAGTTTACCAACGTCTACCCCATCGGACACAGTGAGATCTTCAGGGTTCCCAGAGAAAACGATGTGGTTGTCACAGATCCGCCAAATCCTAGAAAAGGTGCTTTTACTCATCCGTATTATTAAACAGGTATCTATCTACAGCGGTCTAATTGGTACGTATTGTTTCTACACCTTTTGAAATCAGCAGAGGAACAGATAATCACCCAGACCACCAGTCAGTACGCACTGAAACACACAGAGACCACCCAGGAGGAGATTGCAGCTCCAGGAAAGCTCCCAGAGACCCCCCTGCGAATGGACCCTGATCTGCTGTATGATGTCAAATACGATGATGAATTTGAAGACAGAGAGCCGAGCCAGCGGGAACAGATCCAGATGGAGAGTCCACCCAAAGAATTTCTCTCATCTTACTCGGTGAGCAAAGCCAGCTGCTGGATCCAGGTGACGACACACTGACTGCTACAGAGCGGTTTAGTCATTTCAGGAATAACAAAAAACAAACATGGACATGATAATGTAGGGATGCACTGATACTGTTTTCTTAAAGCCATCCAGCACTGGCTAGTTTCAATACTGACGCACATATTTGTAAAAGTCTGCAAATGTAGGTGCATGTATCAAAAATCCAGCTTAGAAATATTTCAAGGCATATGAATAAGTTGTATAGCCCGAAGTCACAAAAGACATTTGTCTCGGAGGGCTTTACAATCTGTGCAGGGAGTGACATCCTCTGTCCTTAGACCCTCGATTAGAGTGATATATAAACATTTAATGGGTAATAACTTACTGCAGTGATAAGTAGATATAAGGACATTTTAAGACTTTATTAATGTACAGTATTTGCAACAATTATAACTTCTCCTATGAAGACATATTTTAAATTATTACAACTTGTGTTTTATGTCGTCATTCGTTATCTGTCAACATAAAACCCGGTTACAGATTCCCACAGGAGGAGTTATAGCTGTTGACAAATGCATAAATAAACTACAGACCCTTCAAGTTTCTCCATCACTTTTGTGTAAATATAAAAATCATAAAGGGCCAGTTTATTACATTAATACATGTTGGCAGTTAGTACATGATTAGCTGCTCCATGTTGAAACGTAAAAAAAAAAAAAGCACATATAGCCGGGAAACGCTCACATCTGTGTCCGCCGTGTCCTCAGGCCATGTGTCAGTGGGTGGAGCAAGTGCGGGAGCGTTTGAGGCGCTTCTGCTCCGAGTCCCTGCCCCTCTTCTTCCTGGTTATGTGGGTGGTGGTGATTGGTGTTGTCGGATCAGCTGTCATCGTCAAGATCTTGGACATGTTCTTCCCAACTTGCGAACATAAGTGAGTTTGTTTCAGCTTGTTTGTTTTCGGATTTTCTCCTGATCATCTGGATTCAATTTTTCTGCTTTTTTTCTTTCTTTTTTTTTGCAGGCACATTTTCCACCTAAACCCTGTCACTCTAATGCCAGAGGATGAGAAGCACACTCTACTGGAGAACATAGAAATAGAGGCAGAAGAAGAAGAGAAGAAGCCGTGAATGAGGACTGACTTTACTGACTCGCTTACTGTCAGTTCTTACTCTTCAACCTTATTTCACATTTTCAGCATCAGTTGTCTGGCTGGTTTTATTGCTATCTTATATTCAGATCTGTAAACCACTATGTTTTTGTCTTCACATCAGTCAGTACATTAGCTGTGGAACAGGAGGTGGTTTTCACTAAAAAAGGCAGTGTGAGTTCATCACAGTTGGCTGGTTTAATGTCAGTCCATGTGAATCTCTCAAACGTAGTCACATCAAAGTAGAAAAAGCAATGATTCATAGTCCTAAATCTCAAGTTCCCATGGCCTGATGATTGCTGTGCAGGCACTGAGAGATGTCTGATCAGATTTGACTCAGCTCGTAGTTTCCACAGAAAGTCAAACTCTTTGGTCAAATAAAGTTAATAGAAAGCATTTTATTAGGTCACACATGACCTAGTAAAAGCTTGGTAACTAGTTACCTTTTTAATAGAAATGGCATAAGAGTACTTTTAAAACATGCTGTAGCAACATGGCGCTTATTCTTCCATATTTGTGGCCAAAACATATGATTCAAAATGTAATGCAAGAAGCTGATCTCATCCAGATTTGTAAGATTTATGTTGAGATTTTAAAGCTCCTTCTTGACCTTGGAAACGGCAGTTGACAAATCAGTCTCACCTTGAGGTCCGTTTTGTAGTTGCAGCTTTGAAAAGACTTTCAGGTCACGCACTTTTTTTTTCCCCCCACTTGAATTGTATCCCACAGCTGAAAGAAGTGAAGTGAAGGGAACTCTGATGCACTACAGTGTGTTGATTGAATATATGTATTTAATATGAGGCGTGTCTGTTGTAATGATGTATACTTAAAGCCATTATATGTGAACCGATTGTATCACAGATAGCTCTGAAGGTAATAACGAGTCTGGAGAATTTCAAATCTTGAGTGTGCACATTCAGTGAAAATCATTTCCCTCCTGGATTTGAATGTCACTACTGGAAGGAATACCTCTCCCCGAGGCCTCCTGCCCAATATTGAGGTTCATATATTGATTGTCTTTTCCTCACAGTGCCTCACTGAATATTTTTGGAACTCTTATCACTAAAAGGGGGTGGGATGGGGTGTTATCGTTTAATTGACTTGGATTGATTTTACGTGTGGTTTCGTGTTACTAGTTTTGGAGAATGTAACTGATTGTTCCCGTTTGTCTATGCACTCTAAATATATAAAACCACTGCTATGACTGGAGCGATACATGACCACCACAAATTTAATGTATCGACTATTATTAAAGGGGGAAAAAAAAGCTGCAAATTAAGTTTTGAATTTGTAGGAATTTATCCAGCCTGCATGGATGTTTCATTTTGTTGGTAAATGCCAATGCGTCCCTAGTATCACTCCTAATGTTTCCCCAGGCTGTGTGTGAGGGACCAAACAGGGAGAAAAAACAGATTAGTCCCAAAACAGTGGTTTTATAACTCTAAAGTAGTGAGAAGTCTTTCAGAAGTCTTAGTTTGTGTTATTTTAGATGTTTCTTGTCATGCTTTCTAAAAAAAAAATTTAAAAAAATCCAAAACATCCTTACAGCATCACTCCATGGACCTCTGAGCAGCCGAGGGTGTGGTTTTTGTCTCCCAGGGGTTCAGTTAAGCTGCAGAATGCATGATGTACATTAGCAAAAGGTGCATGCGTAGTCTAGCTAGTGAATGCAGTTTGCTGTTTCATCAGCAAGTTATACACTAAAACTAAGAAACTGCATGACGACTCAATGGAAGCAGCTCAACCCGTTTTTGAAATCTGTCTCAAATTCAAAATGAATCAACTCAATATTACAAAGTGCTGTAAATGACACGAAATTAGCCTGTAAGACAAAACAGTATGGCAGGCATGAATTCAGATGTGTTGCTGAAGAAAAATGCAACAAAATATATTTTAATTTGCCCATTGTTTAAATGGTGTTGGACCCGTGTATTATTTTGATATTTGTGCGCATAAAATGTGTAAATTACAGCTGGACTGTGCATTTGGGTCTGATTGTGCATTGTGCAGATTAAAAGCTTTCCTTATGACCATCAGACTTTTTGTGTTGTCTGATTTTTTTGTTTTTGTTTTGAAGAACTGTGAACACTTGGGGAGGATTGTTAGATAGATATCTGGTGATCAAACATACTACTCATAAGTTATCTGAAAGACAAAGTTAATATCCATAAACACTTTATTAAACTTTATTTATAGAAACATTTTGCTAGTGTTATGTTGAATATAAAAAAAAAAAGGGAAAAAAACTAAAGAATAGTTACATTTGATTGACAGCTTAAGTATCACATTGTCAGATAATAATGATACAAAACAAATGTTAGGACACTTCGGGAAGGCAAAGTAGGCAAGTGTTACAAACATATGCGTGAACGTTGTGACCTCACAGTTTTATCGTTTTTTTCTAAAAGCTCTGGCTGGTTTTGACTTACGTGTTGACTTAAGTGATGATGATTGCAGGATCACAAACACGTACTGAAGGAATCATTTGCAATACCAGTCCAAAAACTGTAATGCAACCACATTTTCATCAAGCAATGCCTCAAATTAAAGCTCAAGTCACTTTTTCATATTAAGACTTTTGTGTAACATTAACATAATGTACAATAAGAAGAAGAGGTGCTATTATTCAAGTGCACTTATTTACCTAATAAACCTCCTTTCTTCCACATTGCCTGACTTATCAGACACATACACACTTTCAGCAATAGAAAAACCTCTCCGTTACTCAGACAACCCAGCCTCACGCTAGTTAAATCAGACGCACGTTTTTGTTTTCAGCAGGACCCAAATTCTTCGATCCACTTTTCATACTTCTCCAGGTCGGCTGCAGACACAGATTTGGACACTTTCTTCAGAGCTGACTCAAAGTCCTCCATGGTAGTGGGCATGTGCATCTCGTCCCGGGAAATGTTGCGGATCTCCTCTGGCGTGAGGCCTTCGATTCGTCGCCTCATGGCCATCAGAGAGGCATCCCTGCAGCGTGCACACAACTGTTTATTTTAAACACTTCAACAGCAGATTTCTGTAATCCATCAAACCTTTTTATGCTTTAAATGAACTTCAAGCGATTGTTTATAATTCTTTCTTTAAATTACACCAGTTTTCTAGTAGAAACATGTTAAATTAAGTAAGGATTTAAAGGAAATGATACGTCTGTGGTGGTGGACAGCAGGAAAATTAAAGTACCTTGTTGTGTCTATGAAATGGATCTTATTTGTGCATCATTTTGAAGACTTATTTAAAATATGGCCTGACCTGCACACGTTAGTGATGTCAGCTCCTGAGTAACCCTCCATCTGCTCAGCGATCTTATCCAAGTCCACGTCGCCAGCCAGCTCCAGCTCCTTCAGGTTGATCCTGAGCAGCTCCACCCGTCCGTTTGCTGCAAACATAAAAGGTGATACTGAGTGGAGCCCTACAGTAGCCATCACATTCATGCAAAACAGAAGATCCAGGTCACAGAGTATAATTTGGTTTGTGGTAATAGAATTAAGATTGCAAATGTGTTTGAGAATATAGCGTGCAGGATTTAAGCACAACTTTAACTGAAATAACAATAACTGGATTTTGGAGTATTGTTATTTATATTTTTGGGATTAATAAAGTATCTATCTATCTATCTATCTATCTATCTATCTATCTATCTATCTATCTATCTATCTATTGTGCTTATGTAGGTGACATTCCTAAAGTAATTACTGTTTATTTCAAATTACCATGACCTGATGAACAGTTTTCCAGCACAGCACAGGATGACTGGTTGTTCACTGCAGCTCAAAGCAAAATATAATGAAACTGCATGTGTATTCTGCTGTGTGCACTGTACTTGAAGGGGACGGGGTACATACATAGAGAATGTCAGGAATGTCCCAGGGCCTCTCGCTGGTGGGTTAATCCAGCTACGGCCTCAGATGGGTGCAATTAAAATGGGAATTATTATATTGTGTTTTTATTAGATCCTTTGTGGTCTGTTTGTTCTAGTTGCTGAACAATAAACGCTCACGTGTTACATTAGAGTCTGCAGTAACTTTGTGAACACTTTCAAACAATCCCGCATTTCATATAGAGAATATAGAGCTTCTCCTGTCATGCTGTACTTGAAGGCAGGGGGATGTAGATCCTCTTCTCCAGACGTCTTCTCAGAGCCTCATCGATGTCCCACGGGAAGTTTGTGGCAGCCAGGACCATCACCATCTTCGACGGGTCGTCGTTTTCTGATGCGCCGCCAACACCTACGCAGAAGAACGAAGAACAGAGTGAGAAATAAAAGCTGGTTTTTTTTGCAACAGTTTACACGCATTGAGAAATCTGGGGGAAAAAATGTATAGAAATGTAGGATTAGATGAAATCATTTTTCAATGATAAAATGATTTAAAAGCCAAATGTAGGTTATCTGTAATTTAAATTGGACTGAATGGTCAGTGAACATGTCACTGACGTACCATCCATCTGCACCAGTAGCTCTGCCTTGACTCTCCGGCTGGCCTCGTGTTCCTCTGAGGTCCCTCTGCGGCTGCACATGGAGTCAATTTCATCGATGAAGATGGTAGTGGGGGCGTAAAAACGCGCCTGCAAACGAACAGATGCGATGACTAAGACCAAGTGAAACTCATTTTTCATTCTTAATACTTTTGCTCATTTTAGCCCTACAAGGTTTTACTGCCAGTTGGCACACACTATTTTAAATCAAGTTGATTCCCATGAAAAATTCACTGTTTGACTGAATGTCAGAACACTCAATTCAAATTAGAACCATGACCAAGATATTCACGTCTAAAATAGTCTTTTTTTGGCCACTAGGGGGCAGAAAAACTATGTATTTGATCAATCAAAAGTATCAATGACTATCCCATCAGCCATTGGCTAAGAGCAACATCAGCATTAAATTAAGAGTTGTATTTTAGGCTACGTAACTACAGTGAGTCCAGGACAATACTCGACTTTTAGCTCTGGTTTGATCCACTAACTTCTAAGAAAACAAATTAGCTCTCTAGCTCCTCCACCTGTTTGCTTCAGCTCTCTGGAGGTAGTGCGCACTTGAGTCCAAGCTTGTGTGCTGGAAAACAGCCTTTTGTTTGATTTGACATCATCTGTAGTATTCACATGTTTGATATCTTACCATTTCAAAGAGAAGGCGAACTAATTTCTCAGACTCTCCTCTGTACTTGGAGGTCAGAGTAGATGAGGAGACGTTGAAAAATGTGGTCCTGCATTCAGTAGCAACTGCTTTGGCCAAAAGGGTTTTCCCCGTGCCTGGAGGTCCCACCATCAGCACTCCCTAAAGTTAGAAATGAGATGTATAATTTTATATATATTACAGCAATGCATATAACGACACACACAAAAAACCTTAAACATACAAACGTCATTAAATCAGTACCTTCCATGGTCTTCGTATGCCTTTAAAAAATGCTGGCATCCACATTGGCAACACAACCGCTTCTTTCAGGAGCTTTTTGGCATCTTCCAAGTCTGCAATGTCATCCCTAAAAGAAACGGATTAGAACAACCATTAAAGTATTGGAAAGGGTCAATGTTTGTTGCACGTTATTTTTGGCTCTGGGTATTTTGTGGTCCCAGAGTAAGGTAGTTTCATATTAGATAGTTGTATCATGGCATGGCATTCCTGTGACGGATTTAAAGAATAGAAAGAAATATGCCATATCTTCCTGAGTAAATGAAGAGAATTAAAATGGTTTAATCCCTGTGTATCAAATACAGGGGAAAAAACAGTCCCTGTACTGGGAGACAGTTACCGCTGCTGTCCCAGAGCCATCAATCATCAACTCAAGAGGTTGACAACTGCAAGAGAAACATGCCAAGATCTTTAGTTGCTAATTCTAAAAGATGGTGGTCATAGATTCAAAGTGACCAAGAACTTTGGTGACCAAGAACAGCCTGCTTAAGAATTATGACATTTAAAATTTAGGACCTAATTCTCACAATATGACTGCTGGTAACAAAATCTGCCTACTGTCAGCTAGCTTAGCTTAGCACAATGACTGGAAACAGCTTTGTTACTTTTAGTTTAGCTTTCCAGGCATTGTGCTGAACTAACTGCTCACGGCAGTAGCTTCGTGTTTCGCACACAGACACGAGTTGTGTCTCATCTCACTGTCGGCAAGACAGCGAAGTGTGAATTTCATTTAATTGTCCAACAATTTCTGTAAGAAACTCAAATATAAGAAGAAGAAGAATCACTGGTGTTGGTTGCTTTCTCCTCTACAGAAACCACACCAACGAACAGACTGATGAACACGTACCATTTAACATTTGGATTCTGAGATATAATATCTCTCTCCAGAGCTTCCACAAGGTCTTTGTCATATCCTGTCCCGTCAAACTTTTTCACTTCTTTCTCCTGGACATCTGCTTTGTTCTGGAAGGCAGACAGAAACCATTATTATTGTTGCTTGAATGTAAACCATGACAAAAAAAACTGGAATTACAGGCTGGGCATGACTGTAGGTAAACAAGCTGCATATGGATACTGTTTAATCAACAATGCAAATAGTGTCGCCTGAATGATGGCGTGTTCTGTCATGTGCCAAGCAGAAATCACTAACACATCCTTTACCTTATCATCCTTTGCTTTTCCGGCGGCCTCCTTTGCCTCCTTCTTTTCTTTGCCTTTGGGGAGTTTAGTTCTGTCCCCGTTGGCCCCGCGAGGTGAGTGCCTCTGCTGGGCCCTCACAGCCACGCTGAGGCGGTTATTAGGAGGTTTGCTGTCTTTATAGGGGTTAGAAGGCCTCCTGACAGGACAAGGAGAATGTCTGTGAAAAGACAAGAAGAGAGTAGAGATGTTAACAACCACGAGGCTTTATCTTATATTCCTCATAATATCTGTTTGGCTGCAGTTCTATTTATAGCAGGGCAGAAATTACTGCTGTAACTGGATTAGGACCAACACATTAAGACAAAAAACACACAAATGCTCATAGCAAACTTGGCATATTTGTCACACAGCTCACTTAAATAATAAATTCCTTAATAAACTCCATAATTAACTGAAAAAGAGCAGTGTGAGATTTACAGGTCACGTTTGTAGAGTGCAGAGCAGGAACAAAACAGGCTCACTTCAGGGACTCCAGTTTACTAATCTCAATCATATGACCACTATTGTTCGTAGGCAAATAGCTCAAACAACCTAATTACATATCTGTAATCATAACGGTCACAAGGTGTAACACAAAATGGGTAAAAGAGTGAAAGAGATGAAAATTAAATAAATAACCCTCATACCTCTGTTCGACGTGCACAGGCCTTACATCACAATCATCATGGTTACTCGGTTTAGCGGGCGTCGTGTCCAGCTGGAAGTTCTCCAGAGTCGACATTATGTCCTGAACCTGGCGGTTCTCCTCACTGATTTCTTGCCACAACTGAGAAACAACAGATAAACGTCAGAAAGGCGCACATTCCTTCTGACACTATCTGATAAATTATTTTTGTTTTGTAATGCCATGGTTTACCTGTTGCCATCTCTGCTGAAAACTGCTGTCGCGCACAGTGTACACGTACTTCTTGATTTGTTCTAGTAATCCATGATAGAGGACGCTGGCTGAGCTGTAGTTTCCCAACAAAGCGTATTCACGGGCCAGCTTCACATTCTCGCTGATCTCTCGAAGACTCATTGTGCTGTGGAAACAACACACAATGATACAGTAAATTATTGGTACACAAAATGCCCCGGGTTCTTGTTTTTTTGTGGTGTTACCATCAAATTACACTGAAGACCTGTATACAGCCATTTAGGCTCATCTGATATTGTAATAATGTTCAAAGAAAGAATATTTGTCATGGTGCAAGTTATACCTTGATTAGTGCACATAATGTTGACACTTAAACTTAAACTATCAAGTGTAAGTGTCAAGGTTATGTGCACTAACCTGGTCCACTGATACTGACCTCATGACACAGACTGTTTCATCATCACTTACCTACTGTATATACACTTGGGTTTAGGTATTTTATCTGGGGGGGAAAAAAAATCTAATTGCTGCATCTCTGAATTATTATTATTATTATTATGCGTTTCTTCCAACGGCAAAAACACTGAGCTTGAGATTACAATTCTATATTCACAAAGAGGTAGTCGTTGCACATTTTCAGGCCAGATGATGGACAACAAAATTGTCTAAACTACTATAAATAGTGCTGGAATTGATCCTAATGGTAGAAAACAATAATTGTAAAAGTTTTGTGTGAAAATGTGAGGACGGATAGTTTTAGAAATAATTTAGAAAATTATACTTTATCACCAACAAAAAAAGGAAAAGGGACTCACATCAACTATAATTTTCAATATCATTTTCTACATGCGAAACATCTTACTTTGATAAAAAAAGATACTTTTTAGTAGCCTTTCACATAAGCTAAATACAAGATATTAAAAGGTATATGTGCAATTCTAAGACATTTTTCCAAATTCAGTGAAACATATACTTTAACGCTGTGTAGCTAACCGGTGCCTCGCCCTGCGGGCACAATACAACATTTTGAGGCAAAAGTCTGACTGTCAGGCAAAATATTTTGCAACTATTTACGGTACGTTTCACGGTTCGGTGTTGACGTTACAACCACCATCCGTCACTTTGAATTATAAGCCGGTTGTTTGGTTGGTTGCTTTCCCCTGACTCTCTCTCTCTCTCGTGAAGACAAAACAGTATGAGCGCATCTGAACTGGACAAACATGACTGTAGAATAAAATGAGTCGAAATTCTTACACAAAGCTGGTTGATACTCAACTTTTTAGAAGAACACACGCAGAGTCCTCGCAGTAGCTGTTATGACGAGTTCCGCTGTGGCAGTTCAAAGAGAGGCTACTCAAAGAAAACCGACACACTCAAACTTAACATCTGTGGACGTTTGTAGTTCAATTGATACGGAAGTGCGTGACGGCGCATGCGCATATGTTGATTCCTCAAACCAACCGGATTAAAGGTTTTGTCTTCCGTTTATAACCTTCAAAATAAACCCGAATAACTCATATATTAGAGTTAATGATATATTTGTATGAATTAAGTGTTTAGAACAAAAATTCCACTCCAAATCTGTTAAAACAGAAGTCTATTCACCTTCCTCCCCTCCCTTGCCTTAAATAACCTGGCTGAATGATCCTACTTCCCACTTTATTCTTTACCTCAGTAAATATTTCCGTAAATATTTGTGTTCATAGTTCATAGTCTCAATTGCAAATTCAAGACATCTTCAATACAGCGTGATAAATCGTTCCACATGGCCTGCATGGCAATCTCTTACACTAAAGACTCACATTTGCACATTGCTTGTTGTTCAGTGTTACAATCACACACATTTTTACGTCTGTACCTTTATGTCTGTACATATGTTTTCCTGTATATGTATTCACATGTTCATTCAAACGTGATAGTACTGATATAAACCGGACTCAATGCATAAAGTTAACGTCTATAATTAAATAATATCTCGCTGCGCGTCCGTCCGTGTGCTCATGTCGGTCTAACAACAGTTTCCGTAGTGTAGTGGTTATCACGTTCGCCTAACACGCGAAAGGTCCCCGGTTCGAGACCGGGCGGAAACACATCTTTGCTTCCACTTTCAGTACTAAGACAGCTCAAACACAACTAAAGATGAGCTGTACTCTCATTAAAACACTAAAATAAATAGTACAGTGTTTTCGTTTTTCATACCTTAATCTAGCTTATTTGTGTTATTGATGAAATATGAAATTTCAATTAAAAATGTCTATGTTGCTGGTACTTTGACATAACATAAACATATTTCATCTTAAGACATTGTCATTTTCAGATCTATATACATGCAAGCGTGATTAAAAAATAGCGTCAGAAGAAACAACATTTGAGACGCATCTCACTTGCGACTTATAACACCTTTAAAACGGTAAGCTGGTAGAAAAGGCTAGCCTCCCCGTCGGGGAATCGAACCCCGGTCTTCCGCGTGACAGGCGGAGATACTGTCCACTATACTAACGAGGATAACGCGCTGGCACACCAATGGTAACGCCGAGCAACCCGAGGTTTAGCAGTAGTTGAGTATGTTGGCATTCGTCTTCCAAGAACTAATTCATAGGGTGTCATATGCAAATCATGCAGATCACACCATTGGCGCTAACGGAAGAGCAGCCACCCATTTTAGACCTGTGTGCTGGCAGATTTTACCAACGCCACAACTAACAAGTCACCACACGTGCTGCCACACCTTGTTTGCTGCTTCGTCTCTGACAAAGTGACCCCTTGCAGCCCCCAGGGGTCCCTGTCCCCAGTTTAAAAAAACACTGCTATGAACTGAGAAAAGAGTTGCTTCCCAAACAAACTTAATGCTTATTGGTACTGTGACTTGGCGTAACAACTGTACAATGTTTTCATACATTATTCTAATTCATTGGTGTTACTGATTCATTATTACTCAGCGTAACACATTTCCGGCATTTTTAGAACACCAAGCAGACGGTAATAAACTGTAATCTCCCCGTCGGGGAATCGAACCCCGGTCTTCCGCGTGACAGGCGGAGATACTGTCCACTATACTAACGAGGATAACACACTGATGCATCAACGGTAACGCAGCGCAACGCGAGGTTTAGCAGTAGTTGAGTATAAACATAAGTATCGTTCTTCTCTCCACAGACACAAACTTCAAACCAAAAAGCCCCCACACCATCAATGACTCCCGATTGGCCAACGACCTGAACGAGTACTATTGTCAATTTGAAAGGCAATGGGACTCCCCTGAAGCCACCCCCCATAACACCTTTGCCCAGACCTCCAGCTCAGCTGAGACCCTTACACGTGTCACGTAGAGATGGTCAAAGGAGTTTAGTTGTAAGCAACTGGACTTTTTTCCTTGGAGTTTGAAGACTTTTCACCTTTCACCCAAAAGGCTTCTTCAGTTCTAACCTGATGATGGAAACCAGGAGGTATATCTCTGGATCACAGAGGGTGTAGCTCCAGACCACACCCCTCGCTCCGTAACAAAGGGTCACATGAGTCACCCATTTAAGGTGTGAATTGGAATGAGAGTCGTTGTGGTCACATGATCCAGAGAATGAAACCTGCTCTGATGGTGAAGAGCAGCTAAACTTCCTGGGATGTGATCTCGAGGCAGGATGGTGAAGAGCAGCTAAAATTCCTGGGATGTGATCTCGAGGCAGGATGGTGAAGAGCAGCTAAACTTCCTGGGATGTGATCTCGAGGCAGGATGGTATGTAGCATACAGATTATGACCCCCCCCCCTCCTCTGTTTAAAGTTGGTTGTTCTAAATGGACATAGATGGCCTCCTTCACTCCTCTCTCGAACCACCTGTCCAATATGTGTATATCAGTGTCTTTAAATGAGTGTCCCTTTTCCTTCAGATGTATATGTACTGCTGAGTTCTGTCCTGATGCGGGCACTCTTCACTGCTTTGTATTGCATAAACCACACTGTTGAGGTGTTGTCTTGGTGTTTTGTCCTTGGGGTGGACAAGTCTCTGTCTGAGGGTGTTGCCAAGGTTTGAAATAAACTGGGACGCTGTGTTAACTGAAGATCCTTCTTAGTTTTTCTGAGAGACCAGATATGTATGACACAACCACGTGATTCCTTTTGTTGTTTTCCCTCATGTCAGTCAGTGTTTTGGTTCCTTTCTCCTGTATTCTATTAGGATTGATGATACATACCATACTGCCTTGAGATTACAAAAAAAAATCCATGTCAGCTTTTAACTCACTTGGCAATGAAAATATTCGGATTCTGATTCAGACTGTTCGTTCTCTTTTGCTTCTGCATTAAACATTGCTATTTCTTTAGGGTTCACTGTAGCATACAACAGTTTTATTATTCAAGCACTGAGAGGGAAAATTAGCAAAGAACTGTTTCCGCCCGGTTTCGAACCGGGGACCTTTCGCGTGTGAGGCGAACGTGATAACCACTACACTACGGAAACGACTCATAGATGTGAAGACTGCAAGAAAAACGTGATAGTACTGATATAAACCGGACTCAATGCATAAAGTTAACGTCTATAATTAAATAATATCTCGCTGCGCGTCCGTCCGTGTGCTCATGTCGGTCTAACAACAGTTTCCGTAGTGTAGTGGTTATCACGTTCGCCTAACACGCGAAAGGTCCCCGGTTCGAGACCGGGCGGAAACACATCTTTGCTTCCACTTTCAGTACTAAGACAGCTCAAACACAACTAAAGATGAGCTGTACTCTCATTAAAACACTAAAATAAATAGTACAGTGTTTTCGTTTTTCATACCTTAATCTAGTTTATTTGTGTTATTGATGAAATATGAAATTTCAATTAAAAATGTCTATGTTGCTTGTACTTTGACATAACATAAACATATTTCATCTTAAGACATTGTCATTTTCAGATCTATATACATGCAAGCGTGATTAAAAAATAGCGTCAGAAGAAACAACATTTGAGACGCATCTCACTTGCGACTTATAACACCTTTAAAACGGTAAGCTGGTAGAAAAGGCTAGCCTCCCCGTCGGGGAATCGAACCCCGGTCTTCCGCGTGACAGGCGGAGATACTGTCCACTATACTAACGAGGATAACGCGCTGGCACACCAATGGTAACGCCGAGCAACCCGAGGTTTAGCAGTAGTTGAGTATGTTGGCATTCGTCTTCCAAGAACTAATTCATAGGGTGTCATATGCAAATCATGCAGATCACACCATTGGCGCTAACGGAAGAGCAGCCACCCATTTTAGACCTGTGTGCTGGCAGATTTTACCAACGCCACAACTAACAAGTCACCACACGTGCTGCCACACCTTGTTTGCTGCTTCGTCTCTGACAAAGTGACCCCTTGCAGCCCCCAGGGGTCCCTGTCCCCAGTTTAAAAAAACACTGCTATGAACTGAGAAAAGAGTTGCTTCCCAAACAAACTTAATGCTTATTGGTACTGTGACTTGGCGTAACAACTGTACAATTTTTTCATACATTATTCTAATTCATTGGTGTTACTGATTCATTATTACTCAGCGTAACACATTTCCGGCATTTTTAGAACACCAAGCAGACGGTAATAAACTGTAATCTCCCCGTCGGGGAATCGAACCCCGGTCTTCCGCGTGACAGGCGGAGATACTGTCCACTATACTAACGAGGATAACACACTGATGCATCAACGGTAACGCAGCGCAACGCGAGGTTTAGCAGTAGTTGAGTATAAACATAAGTATCGTTCTTCTCTCCACAGACACAAACTTCAAACCAAAAAGCCCCCACACCATCAATGACTCCCGATTGGCCAACGACCTGAACGAGTACTATTGTCAATTTGAAAGGCAATGGGACTCCCCTGAAGCCACCCCCCATAACACCTTTGCCCAGACCTCCAGCTCAGCTGAGACCCTTACACGTGTCACGTAGAGATGGTCAAAGGAGTTTAGTTGTAAGCAACTGGACTTTTTTCCTTGGAGTTTGAAGACTTTTCACCTTTCACACAAAAGGCTTCTTCAGTTCTAACCTGATGATGGAAACCAGGAGGTATATCTCTGGATCACAGAGGGTGTAGCTCCAGACCACACCCCTCGCTCCGTAACAAAGGGTCACATGAGTCACCCATTTAAGGTGTGAATTGGAATGAGAGTCGTTGTGGTCACATGATCCAGAGAATGAAACCTGCTCTGATGGTGAAGAGCAGCTAAACTTCCTGGGATGTGATCTCGAGGCAGGATGGTGAAGAGCAGCTAAAATTCCTGGGATGTGATCTCGAGGCAGGATGGTGAAGAGCAGCTAAACTTCCTGGGATGTGATCTCGAGGCAGGATGGTATGTAGCATACAGATTATGACCCCCCCCCCCCCTCCTCTGTTTAAAGTTGGTTGTTCTAAATGGACATAGATGGCCTCCTTCACTCCTCTCTCGAACCACCTGTCCAATATGTGTATATCAGTGTCTTTAAATGAGTGTCCCTTTTCCTTCAGATGTATATGTACTGCTGAGTTCTGTCCTGATGCGGGCACTCTTCACTGCTTTGTATTGCATAAACCACACTGTTGAGGTGTTGTCTTGGTGTTTTGTCCTTGGGGTGGACAAGTCTCTGTCTGAGGGTGTTGCCAAGGTTTGAAATAAACTGGGACGCTGTGTTAACTGAAGATCCTTCTTAGTTTTTCTGAGAGACCAGATATGTATGACACAACCACGTGATTCCTTTTGTTGTTTTCCCTCATGTCAGTCAGTGTTTTGGTTCCTTTCTCCTGTATTCTATTAGGATTGATGATACATACCATACTGCCTTGAGATTACAAAAAAAAATCCATGTCAGCTTTTAACTCACTTGGCAATGAAAATATTCGGATTCTGATTCAGACTGTTCGTTCTCTTTTGCTTCTGCATTAAACATTGCTATTTCTTTAGGGTTCACTGTAGCATACAACAGTTTTATTATTCAAGCACTGAGAGGGAAAATTAGCAAAGAACTGTTTCCGCCCGGTTTCGAACCGGGGACCTTTCGCGTGTGAGGCGAACGTGATAACCACTACACTACGGAAACGACTCATAGATGTGAAGACTGCAAGAAAAACGTGATAGTACTGATATAAACCGGACTCAATGCATAAAGTTAACGTCTATAATTAAATAATATCTCGCTGCGCGTCCGTCCGTGTGCTCATGTCGGTCTAACAACAGTTTCCGTAGTGTAGTGGTTATCACGTTCGCCTAACACGCGAAAGGTCCCCGGTTCGAGACCGGGCGGAAACACATCTTTGCTTCCACTTTCAGTACTAAGACAGCTCAAACACAACTAAAGATGAGCTGTACTCTCATTAAAACACTAAAATAAATAGTACAGTGTTTTCGTTTTTCATACCTTAATCTAGTTTATTTGTGTTATTGATGAAATATGAAATTTCAATTAAAAATGTCTATGTTGCTTGTACTTTGACATAACATAAACATATTTCATCTTAAGACATTGTCATTTTCAGATCTATATACATGCAAGCGTGATTAAAAAATAGCGTCAGAAGAAACAACATTTGAGACGCATCTCACTTGCGACTTATAACACCTTTAAAACGGTAAGCTGGTAGAAAAGGCTAGCCTCCCCGTCGGGGAATCGAACCCCGGTCTTCCGCGTGACAGGCGGAGATACTGTCCACTATACTAACGAGGATAACGCGCTGGCACACCAATGGTAACGCCGAGCAACCCGAGGTTTAGCAGTAGTTGAGTATGTTGGCATTCGTCTTCCAAGAACTAATTCATAGGGTGTCATATGCAAATCATGCAGATCACACCATTGGCGCTAACGGAAGAGCAGCCACCCATTTTAGACCTGTGTGCTGGCAGATTTTACCAACGCCACAACTAACAAGTCACCACACGTGCTGCCACACCTTGTTTGCTGCTTCGTCTCTGACAAAGTGACCCCTTGCAGCCCCCAGGGGTCCCTGTCCCCAGTTTAAAAAAACACTGCTATGAACTGAGAAAAGAGTTGCTTCCCAAACAAACTTAATGCTTATTGGTACTGTGACTTGGCGTAACAACTGTACAATGTTTTCATACATTATTCTAATTCATTGGTGTTACTGATTCATTATTACTCAGCGTAACACATTTCCGGCATTTTTAGAACACCAAGCAGACGGTAATAAACTGTAATCTCCCCGTCGGGGAATCGAACCCCGGTCTTCCGCGTGACAGGCGGAGATACTGTCCACTATACTAACGAGGATAACACACTGATGCATCAACGGTAACGCAGCGCAACGCGAGGTTTAGCAGTAGTTGAGTATAAACATAAGTATCGTTCTTCTCTCCACAGACACAAACTTCAAACCAAAAAGCCCCCACACCATCAATGACTCCCGATTGGCCAACGACCTGAACGAGTACTATTGTCAATTTGAAAGGCAATGGGACTCCCCTGAAGCCACCCCCCATAACACCTTTGCCCAGACCTCCAGCTCAGCTGAGACCCTTACACGTGTCACGTAGAGATGGTCAAAGGAGTTTAGTTGTAAGCAACTGGACTTTTTTCCTTGGAGTTTGAAGACTTTTCACCTTTCACACAAAAGGCTTCTTCAGTTCTAACCTGATGATGGAAACCAGGAGGTATATCTCTGGATCACAGAGGGTGTAGCTCCAGACCACACCCCTCGCTCCGTAACAAAGGGTCACATGAGTCACCCATTTAAGGTGTGAATTGGAATGAGAGTCGTTGTGGTCACATGATCCAGAGAATGAAACCTGCTCTGATGGTGAAGAGCAGCTAAACTTCCTGGGATGTGATCTCGAGGCAGGATGGTGAAGAGCAGCTAAAATTCCTGGGATGTGATCTCGAGGCAGGATGGTGAAGAGCAGCTAAACTTCCTGGGATGTGATCTCGAGGCAGGATGGTATGTAGCATACAGATTATGACCCCCCCCCCCCCTCCTCTGTTTAAAGTTGGTTGTTCTAAATGGACATAGATGGCCTCCTTCACTCCTCTCTCGAACCACCTGTCCAATATGTGTATATCAGTGTCTTTAAATGAGTGTCCCTTTTCCTTCAGATGTATATGTACTGCTGAGTTCTGTCCTGATGCGGGCACTCTTCACTGCTTTGTATTGCATAAACCACACTGTTGAGGTGTTGTCTTGGTGTTTTGTCCTTGGGGTGGACAAGTCTCTGTCTGAGGGTGTTGCCAAGGTTTGAAATAAACTGGGACGCTGTGTTAACTGAAGATCCTTCTTAGTTTTTCTGAGAGACCAGATATGTATGACACAACCACGTGATTCCTTTTGTTGTTTTCCCTCATGTCAGTCAGTGTTTTGGTTCCTTTCTCCTGTATTCTATTAGGATTGATGATACATACCATACTGCCTTGAGATTACAAAAAAAAATCCATGTCAGCTTTTAACTCACTTGGCAATGAAAATATTCGGATTCTGATTCAGACTGTTCGTTCTCTTTTGCTTCTGCATTAAACATTGCTATTTCTTTAGGGTTCACTGTAGCATACAACAGTTTTATTATTCAAGCACTGAGAGGGAAAATTAGCAAAGAACTGTTTCCGCCCGGTTTCGAACCGGGGACCTTTCGCGTGTGAGGCGAACGTGATAACCACTACACTACGGAAACGACTCATAGATGTGAAGACTGCAAGAAAAACGTGATAGTACTGATATAAACCGGACTCAATGCATAAAGTTAACGTCTATAATTAAATAATATCTCGCTGCGCGTCCGTCCGTGTGCTCATGTCGGTCTAACAACAGTTTCCGTAGTGTAGTGGTTATCACGTTCGCCTAACACGCGAAAGGTCCCCGGTTCGAGACCGGGCGGAAACACATCTTTGCTTCCACTTTCAGTACTAAGACAGCTCAAACACAACTAAAGATGAGCTGTACTCTCATTAAAACACTAAAATAAATAGTACAGTGTTTTCGTTTTTCATACCTTAATCTAGTTTATTTGTGTTATTGATGAAATATGAAATTTCAATTAAAAATGTCTATGTTGCTGGTACTTTGACATAACATAAACATATTTCATCTTAAGACATTGTCATTTTCAGATCTATATACATGCAAGCGTGATTAAAAAATAGCGTCAGAAGAAACAACATTTGAGACGCATCTCACTTGCGACTTATAACACCTTTAAAACGGTAAGCTGGTAGAAAAGGCTAGCCTCCCCGTCGGGGAATCGAACCCCGGTCTTCCGCGTGACAGGCGGAGATACTGTCCACTATACTAACGAGGATAACGCGCTGGCACACCAATGGTAACGCCGAGCAACCCGAGGTTTAGCAGTAGTTGAGTATGTTGGCATTCGTCTTCCAAGAACTAATTCATAGGGTGTCATATGCAAATCATGCAGATCACACCATTGGCGCTAACGGAAGAGCAGCCACCCATTTTAGACCTGTGTGCTGGCAGATTTTACCAACGCCACAACTAACAAGTCACCACACGTGCTGCCACACCTTGTTTGCTGCTTCGTCTCTGACAAAGTGACCCCTTGCAGCCCCCAGGGGTCCCTGTCCCCAGTTTAAAAAAACACTGCTATGAACTGAGAAAAGAGTTGCTTCCCAAACAAACTTAATGCTTATTGGTACTGTGACTTGGCGTAACAACTGTACAATGTTTTCATACATTATTCTAATTCATTGGTGTTACTGATTCATTATTACTCAGCGTAACACATTTCCGGCATTTTTAGAACACCAAGCAGACGGTAATAAACTGTAATCTCCCCGTCGGGGAATCGAACCCCGGTCTTCCGCGTGACAGGCGGAGATACTGTCCACTATACTAACGAGGATAACACACTGATGCATCAACGGTAACGCAGCGCAACGCGAGGTTTAGCAGTAGTTGAGTATAAACATAAGTATCGTTCTTCTCTCCACAGACACAAACTTCAAACCAAAAAGCCCCCACACCATCAATGACTCCCGATTGGCCAACGACCTGAACGAGTACTATTGTCAATTTGAAAGGCAATGGGACTCCCCTGAAGCCACCCCCCATAACACCTTTGCCCAGACCTCCAGCTCAGCTGAGACCCTTACACGTGTCACGTAGAGATGGTCAAAGGAGTTTAGTTGTAAGCAACTGGACTTTTTTCCTTGGAGTTTGAAGACTTTTCACCTTTCACCCAAAAGGCTTCTTCAGTTCTAACCTGATGATGGAAACCAGGAGGTATATCTCTGGATCACAGAGGGTGTAGCTCCAGACCACACCCCTCGCTCCGTAACAAAGGGTCACATGAGTCACCCATTTAAGGTGTGAATTGGAATGAGAGTCGTTGTGGTCACATGATCCAGAGAATGAAACCTGCTCTGATGGTGAAGAGCAGCTAAACTTCCTGGGATGTGATCTCGAGGCAGGATGGTGAAGAGCAGCTAAAATTCCTGGGATGTGATCTCGAGGCAGGATGGTGAAGAGCAGCTAAACTTCCTGGGATGTGATCTCGAGGCAGGATGGTATGTAGCATACAGATTATGACCCCCCCCCCCTCCTCTGTTTAAAGTTGGTTGTTCTAAATGGACATAGATGGCCTCCTTCACTCCTCTCTCGAACCACCTGTCCAATATGTGTATATCAGTGTCTTTAAATGAGTGTCCCTTTTCCTTCAGATGTATATGTACTGCTGAGTTCTGTCCTGATGCGGGCACTCTTCACTGCTTTGTATTGCATAAACCACACTGTTGAGGTGTTGTCTTGGTGTTTTGTCCTTGGGGTGGACAAGTCTCTGTCTGAGGGTGTTGCCAAGGTTTGAAATAAACTGGGACGCTGTGTTAACTGAAGATCCTTCTTAGTTTTTCTGAGAGACCAGATATGTATGACACAACCACGTGATTCCTTTTGTTGTTTTCCCTCATGTCAGTCAGTGTTTTGGTTCCTTTCTCCTGTATTCTATTAGGATTGATGATACATACCATACTGCCTTGAGAT
Source organism: Pampus argenteus (assembly GCA_036937835.1). NCBI lineage: Eukaryota > Metazoa > Chordata > Actinopteri > Scombriformes > Stromateidae > Pampus > Pampus argenteus. The sequence continues at coordinate 15,895,077 of CM072876.1, read as the reverse complement.
TACAAAAAAAAATCCATGTCAGCTTTTAACTCACTTGGCAATGAAAATATTCGGATTCTGATTCAGACTGTTCGTTCTCTTTTGCTTCTGCATTAAACATTGCTATTTCTTTAGGGTTCACTGTAGCATACAACAGTTTTATTATTCAAGCACTGAGAGGGAAAATTAGCAAAGAACTGTTTCCGCCCGGTTTCGAACCGGGGACCTTTCGCGTGTGAGGCGAACGTGATAACCACTACACTACGGAAACGACTCATAGATGTGAAGACTGCAAGAAAAACGTGATAGTACTGATATAAACCGGACTCAATGCATAAAGTTAACGTCTATAATTAAATAATATCTCGCTGCGCGTCCGTCCGTGTGCTCATGTCGGTCTAACAACAGTTTCCGTAGTGTAGTGGTTATCACGTTCGCCTAACACGCGAAAGATCCCCGGTTCGAGACCGGGCGGAAACACATCTTTGCTTCCACTTTCAGTACTAAGACAGCTCAAACACAACTAAAGATGAGCTGTACTCTCATTAAAACACTAAAATAAATAGTACAGTGTTTTCGTTTTTCATACCTTAATCTAGTTTATTTGTGTTATTGATGAAATATGAAATTTCAATTAAAAATGTCTATGTTGCTTGTACTTTGACATAACATAAACATATTTCATCTTAAGACATTGTCATTTTCAGATCTATATACATGCAAGCGTGATTAAAAAATAGCGTCAGAAGAAACAACATTTGAGACGCATCTCACTTGCGACTTATAACACCTTTAAAACGGTAAGCTGGTAGAAAAGGCTAGCCTCCCCGTCGGGGAATCGAACCCCGGTCTTCCGCGTGACAGGCGGAGATACTGTCCACTATACTAACGAGGATAACGCGCTGGCACACCAATGGTAACGCCGAGCAACCCGAGGTTTAGCAGTAGTTGAGTATGTTGGCATTCGTCTTCCAAGAACTAATTCATAGGGTGTCATATGCAAATCATGCAGATCACACCATTGGCGCTAACGGAAGAGCAGCCACCCATTTTAGACCTGTGTGCTGGCAGATTTTACCAACGCCACAACTAACAAGTCACCACACGTGCTGCCACACCTTGTTTGCTGCTTCGTCTCTGACAAAGTGACCCCTTGCAGCCCCCAGGGGTCCCTGTCCCCAGTTTAAAAAAACACTGCTATGAACTGAGAAAAGAGTTGCTTCCCAAACAAACTTAATGCTTATTGGTACTGTGACTTGGCGTAACAACTGTACAATGTTTTCATACATTATTCTAATTCATTGGTGTTACTGATTCATTATTACTCAGCGTAACACATTTCCGGCATTTTTAGAACACCAAGCAGACGGTAATAAACTGTAATCTCCCCGTCGGGGAATCGAACCCCGGTCTTCCGCGTGACAGGCGGAGATACTGTCCACTATACTAACGAGGATAACACACTGATGCATCAACGGTAACGCAGCGCAACGCGAGGTTTAGCAGTAGTTGAGTATAAACATAAGTATCGTTCTTCTCTCCACAGACACAAACTTCAAACCAAAAAGCCCCCACACCATCAATGACTCCCGATTGGCCAACGACCTGAACGAGTACTATTGTCAATTTGAAAGGCAATGGGACTCCCCTGAAGCCACCCCCCATAACACCTTTGCCCAGACCTCCAGCTCAGCTGAGACCCTTACACGTGTCACGTAGAGATGGTCAAAGGAGTTTAGTTGTAAGCAACTGGACTTTTTTCCTTGGAGTTTGAAGACTTTTCACCTTTCACACAAAAGGCTTCTTCAGTTCTAACCTGATGATGGAAACCAGGAGGTATATCTCTGGATCACAGAGGGTGTAGCTCCAGACCACACCCCTCGCTCCGTAACAAAGGGTCACATGAGTCACCCATTTAAGGTGTGAATTGGAATGAGAGTCGTTGTGGTCACATGATCCAGAGAATGAAACCTGCTCTGATGGTGAAGAGCAGCTAAACTTCCTGGGATGTGATCTCGAGGCAGGATGGTGAAGAGCAGCTAAAATTCCTGGGATGTGATCTCGAGGCAGGATGGTGAAGAGCAGCTAAACTTCCTGGGATGTGATCTCGAGGCAGGATGGTATGTAGCATACAGATTATGACCCCCCCCCCCCCCTCCTCTGTTTAAAGTTGGTTGTTCTAAATGGACATAGATGGCCTCCTTCACTCCTCTCTCGAACCACCTGTCCAATATGTGTATATCAGTGTCTTTAAATGAGTGTCCCTTTTCCTTCAGATGTATATGTACTGCTGAGTTCTGTCCTGATGCGGGCACTCTTCACTGCTTTGTATTGCATAAACCACACTGTTGAGGTGTTGTCTTGGTGTTTTGTCCTTGGGGTGGACAAGTCTCTGTCTGAGGGTGTTGCCAAGGTTTGAAATAAACTGGGACGCTGTGTTAACTGAAGATCCTTCTTAGTTTTTCTGAGAGACCAGATATGTATGACACAACCACGTGATTCCTTTTGTTGTTTTCCCTCATGTCAGTCAGTGTTTTGGTTCCTTTCTCCTGTATTCTATTAGGATTGATGATACATACCATACTGCCTTGAGATTACAAAAAAAAATCCATGTCAGCTTTTAACTCACTTGGCAATGAAAATATTCGGATTCTGATTCAGACTGTTCGTTCTCTTTTGCTTCTGCATTAAACATTGCTATTTCTTTAGGGTTCACTGTAGCATACAACAGTTTTATTATTCAAGCACTGAGAGGGAAAATTAGCAAAGAACTGTTTCCGCCCGGTTTCGAACCGGGGACCTTTCGCGTGTGAGGCGAACGTGATAACCACTACACTACGGAAACGACTCATAGATGTGAAGACTGCAAGAAAAACGTGATAGTACTGATATAAACCGGACTCAATGCATAAAGTTAACGTCTATAATTAAATAATATCTCGCTGCGCGTCCGTCCGTGTGCTCATGTCGGTCTAACAACAGTTTCCGTAGTGTAGTGGTTATCACGTTCGCCTAACACGCGAAAGGTCCCCGGTTCGAGACCGGGCGGAAACACATCTTTGCTTCCACTTTCAGTACTAAGACAGCTCAAACACAACTAAAGATGAGCTGTACTCTCATTAAAACACTAAAATAAATAGTACAGTGTTTTCGTTTTTCATACCTTAATCTAGTTTATTTGTGTTATTGATGAAATATGAAATTTCAATTAAAAATGTCTATGTTGCTTGTACTTTGACATAACATAAACATATTTCATCTTAAGACATTGTCATTTTCAGATCTATATACATGCAAGCGTGATTAAAAAATAGCGTCAGAAGAAACAACATTTGAGACGCATCTCACTTGCGACTTATAACACCTTTAAAACGGTAAGCTGGTAGAAAAGGCTAGCCTCCCCGTCGGGGAATCGAACCCCGGTCTTCCGCGTGACAGGCGGAGATACTGTCCACTATACTAACGAGGATAACACACTGATGCATCAACGGTAACGCAGCGCAACGCGAGGTTTAGCAGTAGTTGAGTATAAACATAAGTATCGTTCTTCTCTCCACAGACACAAACTTCAAACCAAAAAGCCCCCACACCATCAATGACTCCCGATTGGCCAACGACCTGAACGAGTACTATTGTCAATTTGAAAGGCAATGGGACTCCCCTGAAGCCACCCCCCATAACACCTTTGCCCAGACCTCCAGCTCAGCTGAGACCCTTACACGTGTCACGTAGAGATGGTCAAAGGAGTTTAGTTGTAAGCAACTGGACTTTTTTCCTTGGAGTTTGAAGACTTTTCACCTTTCACCCAAAAGGCTTCTTCAGTTCTAACCTGATGATGGAAACCAGGAGGTATATCTCTGGATCACAGAGGGTGTAGCTCCAGACCACACCCCTCGCTCCGTAACAAAGGGTCACATGAGTCACCCATTTAAGGTGTGAATTGGAATGAGAGTCGTTGTGGTCACATGATCCAGAGAATGAAACCTGCTCTGATGGTGAAGAGCAGCTAAACTTCCTGGGATGTGATCTCGAGGCAGGATGGTGAAGAGCAGCTAAAATTCCTGGGATGTGATCTCGAGGCAGGATGGTGAAGAGCAGCTAAACTTCCTGGGATGTGATCTCGAGGCAGGATGGTATGTAGCATACAGATTATGACCCCCCCCCCCTCCTCTGTTTAAAGTTGGTTGTTCTAAATGGACATAGATGGCCTCCTTCACTCCTCTCTCGAACCACCTGTCCAATATGTGTATATCAGTGTCTTTAAATGAGTGTCCCTTTTCCTTCAGATGTATATGTACTGCTGAGTTCTGTCCTGATGCGGGCACTCTTCACTGCTTTGTATTGCATAAACCACACTGTTGAGGTGTTGTCTTGGTGTTTTGTCCTTGGGGTGGACAAGTCTCTGTCTGAGGGTGTTGCCAAGGTTTGAAATAAACTGGGACGCTGTGTTAACTGAAGATCCTTCTTAGTTTTTCTGAGAGACCAGATATGTATGACACAACCACGTGATTCCTTTTGTTGTTTTCCCTCATGTCAGTCAGTGTTTTGGTTCCTTTCTCCTGTATTCTATTAGGATTGATGATACATACCATACTGCCTTGAGATTACAAAAAAAAATCCATGTCAGCTTTTAACTCACTTGGCAATGAAAATATTCGGATTCTGATTCAGACTGTTCGTTCTCTTTTGCTTCTGCATTAAACATTGCTATTTCTTTAGGGTTCACTGTAGCATACAACAGTTTTATTATTCAAGCACTGAGAGGGAAAATTAGCAAAGAACTGTTTCCGCCCGGTTTCGAACCGGGGACCTTTCGCGTGTGAGGCGAACGTGATAACCACTACACTACGGAAACGACTCATAGATGTGAAGACTGCAAGAAAAACGTGATAGTACTGATATAAACCGGACTCAATGCATAAAGTTAACGTCTATAATTAAATAATATCTCGCTGCGCGTCCGTCCGTGTGCTCATGTCGGTCTAACAACAGTTTCCGTAGTGTAGTGGTTATCACGTTCGCCTAACACGCGAAAGATCCCCGGTTCGAGACCGGGCGGAAACACATCTTTGCTTCCACTTTCAGTACTAAGACAGCTCAAACACAACTAAAGATGAGCTGTACTCTCATTAAAACACTAAAATAAATAGTACAGTGTTTTCGTTTTTCATACCTTAATCTAGTTTATTTGTGTTATTGATGAAATATGAAATTTCAATTAAAAATGTCTATGTTGCTTGTACTTTGACATAACATAAACATATTTCATCTTAAGACATTGTCATTTTCAGATCTATATACATGCAAGCGTGATTAAAAAATAGCGTCAGAAGAAACAACATTTGAGACGCATCTCACTTGCGACTTATAACACCTTTAAAACGGTAAGCTGGTAGAAAAGGCTAGCCTCCCCGTCGGGGAATCGAACCCCGGTCTTCCGCGTGACAGGCGGAGATACTGTCCACTATACTAACGAGGATAACGCGCTGGCACACCAATGGTAACGCCGAGCAACCCGAGGTTTAGCAGTAGTTGAGTATGTTGGCATTCGTCTTCCAAGAACTAATTCATAGGGTGTCATATGCAAATCATGCAGATCACACCATTGGCGCTAACGGAAGAGCAGCCACCCATTTTAGACCTGTGTGCTGGCAGATTTTACCAACGCCACAACTAACAAGTCACCACACGTGCTGCCACACCTTGTTTGCTGCTTCGTCTCTGACAAAGTGACCCCTTGCAGCCCCCAGGGGTCCCTGTCCCCAGTTTAAAAAAACACTGCTATGAACTGAGAAAAGAGTTGCTTCCCAAACAAACTTAATGCTTATTGGTACTGTGACTTGGCGTAACAACTGTACAATGTTTTCATACATTATTCTAATTCATTGGTGTTACTGATTCATTATTACTCAGCGTAACACATTTCCGGCATTTTTAGAACACCAAGCAGACGGTAATAAACTGTAATCTCCCCGTCGGGGAATCGAACCCCGGTCTTCCGCGTGACAGGCGGAGATACTGTCCACTATACTAACGAGGATAACACACTGATGCATCAACGGTAACGCAGCGCAACGCGAGGTTTAGCAGTAGTTGAGTATAAACATAAGTATCGTTCTTCTCTCCACAGACACAAACTTCAAACCAAAAAGCCCCCACACCATCAATGACTCCCGATTGGCCAACGACCTGAACGAGTACTATTGTCAATTTGAAAGGCAATGGGACTCCCCTGAAGCCACCCCCCATAACACCTTTGCCCAGACCTCCAGCTCAGCTGAGACCCTTACACGTGTCACGTAGAGATGGTCAAAGGAGTTTAGTTGTAAGCAACTGGACTTTTTTCCTTGGAGTTTGAAGACTTTTCACCTTTCACACAAAAGGCTTCTTCAGTTCTAACCTGATGATGGAAACCAGGAGGTATATCTCTGGATCACAGAGGGTGTAGCTCCAGACCACACCCCTCGCTCCGTAACAAAGGGTCACATGAGTCACCCATTTAAGGTGTGAATTGGAATGAGAGTCGTTGTGGTCACATGATCCAGAGAATGAAACCTGCTCTGATGGTGAAGAGCAGCTAAACTTCCTGGGATGTGATCTCGAGGCAGGATGGTGAAGAGCAGCTAAAATTCCTGGGATGTGATCTCGAGGCAGGATGGTGAAGAGCAGCTAAACTTCCTGGGATGTGATCTCGAGGCAGGATGGTATGTAGCATACAGATTATGACCCCCCCCCCCCCCCTCCTCTGTTTAAAGTTGGTTGTTCTAAATGGACATAGATGGCCTCCTTCACTCCTCTCTCGAACCACCTGTCCAATATGTGTATATCAGTGTCTTTAAATGAGTGTCCCTTTTCCTTCAGATGTATATGTACTGCTGAGTTCTGTCCTGATGCGGGCACTCTTCACTGCTTTGTATTGCATAAACCACACTGTTGAGGTGTTGTCTTGGTGTTTTGTCCTTGGGGTGGACAAGTCTCTGTCTGAGGGTGTTGCCAAGGTTTGAAATAAACTGGGACGCTGTGTTAACTGAAGATCCTTCTTAGTTTTTCTGAGAGACCAGATATGTATGACACAACCACGTGATTCCTTTTGTTGTTTTCCCTCATGTCAGTCAGTGTTTTGGTTCCTTTCTCCTGTATTCTATTAGGATTGATGATACATACCATACTGCCTTGAGATTACAAAAAAAAATCCATGTCAGCTTTTAACTCACTTGGCAATGAAAATATTCGGATTCTGATTCAGACTGTTCGTTCTCTTTTGCTTCTGCATTAAACATTGCTATTTCTTTAGGGTTCACTGTAGCATACAACAGTTTTATTATTCAAGCACTGAGAGGGAAAATTAGCAAAGAACTGTTTCCGCCCGGTTTCGAACCGGGGACCTTTCGCGTGTGAGGCGAACGTGATAACCACTACACTACGGAAACGACTCATAGATGTGAAGACTGCAAGAAAAACGTGATAGTACTGATATAAACCGGACTCAATGCATAAAGTTAACGTCTATAATTAAATAATATCTCGCTGCGCGTCCGTCCGTGTGCTCATGTCGGTCTAACAACAGTTTCCGTAGTGTAGTGGTTATCACGTTCGCCTAACACGCGAAAGGTCCCCGGTTCGAGACCGGGCGGAAACACATCTTTGCTTCCACTTTCAGTACTAAGACAGCTCAAACACAACTAAAGATGAGCTGTACTCTCATTAAAACACTAAAATAAATAGTACAGTGTTTTCGTTTTTCATACCTTAATCTAGTTTATTTGTGTTATTGATGAAATATGAAATTTCAATTAAAAATGTCTATGTTGCTTGTACTTTGACATAACATAAACATATTTCATCTTAAGACATTGTCATTTTCAGATCTATATACATGCAAGCGTGATTAAAAAATAGCGTCAGAAGAAACAACATTTGAGACGCATCTCACTTGCGACTTATAACACCTTTAAAACGGTAAGCTGGTAGAAAAGGCTAGCCTCCCCGTCGGGGAATCGAACCCCGGTCTTCCGCGTGACAGGCGGAGATACTGTCCACTATACTAACGAGGATAACGCGCTGGCACACCAATGGTAACGCTGAGCAACCCGAGGTTTAGCAGTAGTTGAGTATGTTGGCATTCGTCTTCCAAGAACTAATTCATAGGGTGTCATATGCAAATCATGCAGATCACACCATTGGCGCTAACGGAAGAGCAGCCACCCATTTTAGACCTGTGTGCTGGCAGATTTTACCAACGCCACAACTAACAAGTCACCACACGTGCTGCCACACCTTGTTTGCTGCTTCGTCTCTGACAAAGTGACCCCTTGCAGCCCCCAGGGGTCCCTGTCCCCAGTTTAAAAAAACACTGCTATGAACTGAGAAAAGAGTTGCTTCCCAAACAAACTTAATGCTTATTGGTACTGTGACTTGGCGTAACAACTGTACAATGTTTTCATACATTATTCTAATTCATTGGTGTTACTGATTCATTATTACTCAGCGTAACACATTTCCGGCATTTTTAGAACACCAAGCAGACGGTAATAAACTGTAATCTCCCCGTCGGGGAATCGAACCCCGGTCTTCCGCGTGACAGGCGGAGATACTGTCCACTATACTAACGAGGATAACACACTGATGCATCAACGGTAACGCAGCGCAACGCGAGGTTTAGCAGTAGTTGAGTATAAACATAAGTATCGTTCTTCTCTCCACAGACACAAACTTCAAACCAAAAAGCCCCCACACCATCAATGACTCCCGATTGGCCAACGACCTGAACGAGTACTATTGTCAATTTGAAAGGCAATGGGACTCCCCTGAAGCCACCCCCCATAACACCTTTGCCCAGACCTCCAGCTCAGCTGAGACCCTTACACGTGTCACGTAGAGATGGTCAAAGGAGTTTAGTTGTAAGCAACTGGACTTTTTTCCTTGGAGTTTGAAGACTTTTCACCTTTCACACAAAAGGCTTCTTCAGTTCTAACCTGATGATGGAAACCAGGAGGTATATCTCTGGATCACAGAGGGTGTAGCTCCAGACCACACCCCTCGCTCCGTAACAAAGGGTCACATGAGTCACCCATTTAAGGTGTGAATTGGAATGAGAGTCGTTGTGGTCACATGATCCAGAGAATGAAACCTGCTCTGATGGTGAAGAGCAGCTAAACTTCCTGGGATGTGATCTCGAGGCAGGATGGTGAAGAGCAGCTAAAATTCCTGGGATGTGATCTCGAGGCAGGATGGTGAAGAGCAGCTAAACTTCCTGGGATGTGATCTCGAGGCAGGATGGTATGTAGCATACAGATTATGACCCCCCCCCCCCCCCTCCTCTGTTTAAAGTTGGTTGTTCTAAATGGACATAGATGGCCTCCTTCACTCCTCTCTCGAACCACCTGTCCAATATGTGTATATCAGTGTCTTTAAATGAGTGTCCCTTTTCCTTCAGATGTATATGTACTGCTGAGTTCTGTCCTGATGCGGGCACTCTTCACTGCTTTGTATTGCATAAACCACACTGTTGAGGTGTTGTCTTGGTGTTTTGTCCTTGGGGTGGACAAGTCTCTGTCTGAGGGTGTTGCCAAGGTTTGAAATAAACTGGGACGCTGTGTTAACTGAAGATCCTTCTTAGTTTTTCTGAGAGACCAGATATGTATGACACAACCACGTGATTCCTTTTGTTGTTTTCCCTCATGTCAGTCAGTGTTTTGGTTCCTTTCTCCTGTATTCTATTAGGATTGATGATACATACCATACTGCCTTGAGATTACAAAAAAAAATCCATGTCAGCTTTTAACTCACTTGGCAATGAAAATATTCGGATTCTGATTCAGACTGTTCGTTCTCTTTTGCTTCTGCATTAAACATTGCTATTTCTTTAGGGTTCACTGTAGCATACAACAGTTTTATTATTCAAGCACTGAGAGGGAAAATTAGCAAAGAACTGTTTCCGCCCGGTTTCGAACCGGGGACCTTTCGCGTGTGAGGCGAACGTGATAACCACTACACTACGGAAACGACTCATAGATGTGAAGACTGCAAGAAAAACGTGATAGTACTGATATAAACCGGACTCAATGCATAAAGTTAACGTCTATAATTAAATAATATCTCGCTGCGCGTCCGTCCGTGTGCTCATGTCGGTCTAACAACAGTTTCCGTAGTGTAGTGGTTATCACGTTCGCCTAACACGCGAAAGGTCCCCGGTTCGAGACCGGGCGGAAACACATCTTTGCTTCCACTTTCAGTACTAAGACAGCTCAAACACAACTAAAGATGAGCTGTACTCTCATTAAAACACTAAAATAAATAGTACAGTGTTTTCGTTTTTCATACCTTAATCTAGTTTATTTGTGTTATTGATGAAATATGAAATTTCAATTAAAAATGTCTATGTTGCTTGTACTTTGACATAACATAAACATATTTCATCTTAAGACATTGTCATTTTCAGATCTATATACATGCAAGCGTGATTAAAAAATAGCGTCAGAAGAAACAACATTTGAGACGCATCTCACTTGCGACTTATAACACCTTTAAAACGGTAAGCTGGTAGAAAAGGCTAGCCTCCCCGTCGGGGAATCGAACCCCGGTCTTCCGCGTGACAGGCGGAGATACTGTCCACTATACTAACGAGGATAACACACTGATGCATCAACGGTAACGCAGCGCAACGCGAGGTTTAGCAGTAGTTGAGTATAAACATAAGTATCGTTCTTCTCTCCACAGACACAAACTTCAAACCAAAAAGCCCCCACACCATCAATGACTCCCGATTGGCCAACGACCTGAACGAGTACTATTGTCAATTTGAAAGGCAATGGGACTCCCCTGAAGCCACCCCCCATAACACCTTTGCCCAGACCTCCAGCTCAGCTGAGACCCTTACACGTGTCACGTAGAGATGGTCAAAGGAGTTTAGTTGTAAGCAACTGGACTTTTTTCCTTGGAGTTTGAAGACTTTTCACCTTTCACCCAAAAGGCTTCTTCAGTTCTAACCTGATGATGGAAACCAGGAGGTATATCTCTGGATCACAGAGGGTGTAGCTCCAGACCACACCCCTCGCTCCGTAACAAAGGGTCACATGAGTCACCCATTTAAGGTGTGAATTGGAATGAGAGTCGTTGTGGTCACATGATCCAGAGAATGAAACCTGCTCTGATGGTGAAGAGCAGCTAAACTTCCTGGGATGTGATCTCGAGGCAGGATGGTGAAGAGCAGCTAAAATTCCTGGGATGTGATCTCGAGGCAGGATGGTGAAGAGCAGCTAAACTTCCTGGGATGTGATCTCGAGGCAGGATGGTATGTAGCATACAGATTATGACCCCCCCCCCCCTCCTCTGTTTAAAGTTGGTTGTTCTAAATGGACATAGATGGCCTCCTTCACTCCTCTCTCGAACCACCTGTCCAATATGTGTATATCAGTGTCTTTAAATGAGTGTCCCTTTTCCTTCAGATGTATATGTACTGCTGAGTTCTGTCCTGATGCGGGCACTCTTCACTGCTTTGTATTGCATAAACCACACTGTTGAGGTGTTGTCTTGGTGTTTTGTCCTTGGGGTGGACAAGTCTCTGTCTGAGGGTGTTGCCAAGGTTTGAAATAAACTGGGACGCTGTGTTAACTGAAGATCCTTCTTAGTTTTTCTGAGAGACCAGATATGTATGACACAACCACGTGATTCCTTTTGTTGTTTTCCCTCATGTCAGTCAGTGTTTTGGTTCCTTTCTCCTGTATTCTATTAGGATTGATGATACATACCATACTGCCTTGAGATTACAAAAAAAAATCCATGTCAGCTTTTAACTCACTTGGCAATGAAAATATTCGGATTCTGATTCAGACTGTTCGTTCTCTTTTGCTTCTGCATTAAACATTGCTATTTCTTTAGGGTTCACTGTAGCATACAACAGTTTTATTATTCAAGCACTGAGAGGGAAAATTAGCAAAGAACTGTTTCCGCCCGGTTTCGAACCGGGGACCTTTCGCGTGTGAGGCGAACGTGATAACCACTACACTACGGAAACGACTCATAGATGTGAAGACTGCAAGAAAAACGTGATAGTACTGATATAAACCGGACTCAATGCATAAAGTTAACGTCTATAATTAAATAATATCTCGCTGCGCGTCCGTCCGTGTGCTCATGTCGGTCTAACAACAGTTTCCGTAGTGTAGTGGTTATCACGTTCGCCTAACACGCGAAAGATCCCCGGTTCGAGACCGGGCGGAAACACATCTTTGCTTCCACTTTCAGTACTAAGACAGCTCAAACACAACTAAAGATGAGCTGTACTCTCATTAAAACACTAAAATAAATAGTACAGTGTTTTCGTTTTTCATACCTTAATCTAGTTTATTTGTGTTATTGATGAAATATGAAATTTCAATTAAAAATGTCTATGTTGCTTGTACTTTGACATAACATAAACATATTTCATCTTAAGACATTGTCATTTTCAGATCTATATACATGCAAGCGTGATTAAAAAATAGCGTCAGAAGAAACAACATTTGAGACGCATCTCACTTGCGACTTATAACACCTTTAAAACGGTAAGCTGGTAGAAAAGGCTAGCCTCCCCGTCGGGGAATCGAACCCCGGTCTTCCGCGTGACAGGCGGAGATACTGTCCACTATACTAACGAGGATAACGCGCTGGCACACCAATGGTAACGCCGAGCAACCCGAGGTTTAGCAGTAGTTGAGTATGTTGGCATTCGTCTTCCAAGAACTAATTCATAGGGTGTCATATGCAAATCATGCAGATCACACCATTGGCGCTAACGGAAGAGCAGCCACCCATTTTAGACCTGTGTGCTGGCAGATTTTACCAACGCCACAACTAACAAGTCACCACACGTGCTGCCACACCTTGTTTGCTGCTTCGTCTCTGACAAAGTGACCCCTTGCAGCCCCCAGGGGTCCCTGTCCCCAGTTTAAAAAAACACTGCTATGAACTGAGAAAAGAGTTGCTTCCCAAACAAACTTAATGCTTATTGGTACTGTGACTTGGCGTAACAACTGTACAATGTTTTCATACATTATTCTAATTCATTGGTGTTACTGATTCATTATTACTCAGCGTAACACATTTCCGGCATTTTTAGAACACCAAGCAGACGGTAATAAACTGTAATCTCCCCGTCGGGGAATCGAACCCCGGTCTTCCGCGTGACAGGCGGAGATACTGTCCACTATACTAACGAGGATAACACACTGATGCATCAACGGTAACGCAGCGCAACGCGAGGTTTAGCAGTAGTTGAGTATAAACATAAGTATCGTTCTTCTCTCCACAGACACAAACTTCAAACCAAAAAGCCCCCACACCATCAATGACTCCCGATTGGCCAACGACCTGAACGAGTACTATTGTCAATTTGAAAGGCAATGGGACTCCCCTGAAGCCACCCCCCATAACACCTTTGCCCAGACCTCCAGCTCAGCTGAGACCCTTACACGTGTCACGTAGAGATGGTCAAAGGAGTTTAGTTGTAAGCAACTGGACTTTTTTCCTTGGAGTTTGAAGACTTTTCACCTTTCACACAAAAGGCTTCTTCAGTTCTAACCTGATGATGGAAACCAGGAGGTATATCTCTGGATCACAGAGGGTGTAGCTCCAGACCACACCCCTCGCTCCGTAACAAAGGGTCACATGAGTCACCCATTTAAGGTGTGAATTGGAATGAGAGTCGTTGTGGTCACATGATCCAGAGAATGAAACCTGCTCTGATGGTGAAGAGCAGCTAAACTTCCTGGGATGTGATCTCGAGGCAGGATGGTGAAGAGCAGCTAAAATTCCTGGGATGTGATCTCGAGGCAGGATGGTGAAGAGCAGCTAAACTTCCTGGGATGTGATCTCGAGGCAGGATGGTATGTAGCATACAGATTATGACCCCCCCCCCCCCCCTCCTCTGTTTAAAGTTGGTTGTTCTAAATGGACATAGATGGCCTCCTTCACTCCTCTCTCGAACCACCTGTCCAATATGTGTATATCAGTGTCTTTAAATGAGTGTCCCTTTTCCTTCAGATGTATATGTACTGCTGAGTTCTGTCCTGATGCGGGCACTCTTCACTGCTTTGTATTGCATAAACCACACTGTTGAGGTGTTGTCTTGGTGTTTTGTCCTTGGGGTGGACAAGTCTCTGTCTGAGGGTGTTGCCAAGGTTTGAAATAAACTGGGACGCTGTGTTAACTGAAGATCCTTCTTAGTTTTTCTGAGAGACCAGATATGTATGACACAACCACGTGATTCCTTTTGTTGTTTTCCCTCATGTCAGTCAGTGTTTTGGTTCCTTTCTCCTGTATTCTATTAGGATTGATGATACATACCATACTGCCTTGAGATTACAAAAAAAAATCCATGTCAGCTTTTAACTCACTTGGCAATGAAAATATTCGGATTCTGATTCAGACTGTTCGTTCTCTTTTGCTTCTGCATTAAACATTGCTATTTCTTTAGGGTTCACTGTAGCATACAACAGTTTTATTATTCAAGCACTGAGAGGGAAAATTAGCAAAGAACTGTTTCCGCCCGGTTTCGAACCGGGGACCTTTCGCGTGTGAGGCGAACGTGATAACCACTACACTACGGAAACGACTCATAGATGTGAAGACTGCAAGAAAAACGTGATAGTACTGATATAAACCGGACTCAATGCATAAAGTTAACGTCTATAATTAAATAATATCTCGCTGCGCGTCCGTCCGTGTGCTCATGTCGGTCTAACAACAGTTTCCGTAGTGTAGTGGTTATCACGTTCGCCTAACACGCGAAAGGTCCCCGGTTCGAGACCGGGCGGAAACACATCTTTGCTTCCACTTTCAGTACTAAGACAGCTCAAACACAACTAAAGATGAGCTGTACTCTCATTAAAACACTAAAATAAATAGTACAGTGTTTTCGTTTTTCATACCTTAATCTAGTTTATTTGTGTTATTGATGAAATATGAAATTTCAATTAAAAATGTCTATGTTGCTTGTACTTTGACATAACATAAACATATTTCATCTTAAGACATTGTCATTTTCAGATCTATATACATGCAAGCGTGATTAAAAAATAGCGTCAGAAGAAACAACATTTGAGACGCATCTCACTTGCGACTTATAACACCTTTAAAACGGTAAGCTGGTAGAAAAGGCTAGCCTCCCCGTCGGGGAATCGAACCCCGGTCTTCCGCGTGACAGGCGGAGATACTGTCCACTATACTAACGAGGATAACGCGCTGGCACACCAATGGTAACGCTGAGCAACCCGAGGTTTAGCAGTAGTTGAGTATGTTGGCATTCGTCTTCCAAGAACTAATTCATAGGGTGTCATATGCAAATCATGCAGATCACACCATTGGCGCTAACGGAAGAGCAGCCACCCATTTTAGACCTGTGTGCTGGCAGATTTTACCAACGCCACAACTAACAAGTCACCACACGTGCTGCCACACCTTGTTTGCTGCTTCGTCTCTGACAAAGTGACCCCTTGCAGCCCCCAGGGGTCCCTGTCCCCAGTTTAAAAAAACACTGCTATGAACTGAGAAAAGAGTTGCTTCCCAAACAAACTTAATGCTTATTGGTACTGTGACTTGGCGTAACAACTGTACAATGTTTTCATACATTATTCTAATTCATTGGTGTTACTGATTCATTATTACTCAGCGTAACACATTTCCGGCATTTTTAGAACACCAAGCAGACGGTAATAAACTGTAATCTCCCCGTCGGGGAATCGAACCCCGGTCTTCCGCGTGACAGGCGGAGATACTGTCCACTATACTAACGAGGATAACACACTGATGCATCAACGGTAACGCAGCGCAACGCGAGGTTTAGCAGTAGTTGAGTATAAACATAAGTATCGTTCTTCTCTCCACAGACACAAACTTCAAACCAAAAAGCCCCCACACCATCAATGACTCCCGATTGGCCAACGACCTGAACGAGTACTATTGTCAATTTGAAAGGCAATGGGACTCCCCTGAAGCCACCCCCCATAACACCTTTGCCCAGACCTCCAGCTCAGCTGAGACCCTTACACGTGTCACGTAGAGATGGTCAAAGGAGTTTAGTTGTAAGCAACTGGACTTTTTTCCTTGGAGTTTGAAGACTTTTCACCTTTCACACAAAAGGCTTCTTCAGTTCTAACCTGATGATGGAAACCAGGAGGTATATCTCTGGATCACAGAGGGTGTAGCTCCAGACCACACCCCTCGCTCCGTAACAAAGGGTCACATGAGTCACCCATTTAAGGTGTGAATTGGAATGAGAGTCGTTGTGGTCACATGATCCAGAGAATGAAACCTGCTCTGATGGTGAAGAGCAGCTAAACTTCCTGGGATGTGATCTCGAGGCAGGATGGTGAAGAGCAGCTAAAATTCCTGGGATGTGATCTCGAGGCAGGATGGTGAAGAGCAGCTAAACTTCCTGGGATGTGATCTCGAGGCAGGATGGTATGTAGCATACAGATTATGACCCCCCCCCCCCCCCTCCTCTGTTTAAAGTTGGTTGTTCTAAATGGACATAGATGGCCTCCTTCACTCCTCTCTCGAACCACCTGTCCAATATGTGTATATCAGTGTCTTTAAATGAGTGTCCCTTTTCCTTCAGATGTATATGTACTGCTGAGTTCTGTCCTGATGCGGGCACTCTTCACTGCTTTGTATTGCATAAACCACACTGTTGAGGTGTTGTCTTGGTGTTTTGTCCTTGGGGTGGACAAGTCTCTGTCTGAGGGTGTTGCCAAGGTTTGAAATAAACTGGGACGCTGTGTTAACTGAAGATCCTTCTTAGTTTTTCTGAGAGACCAGATATGTATGACACAACCACGTGATTCCTTTTGTTGTTTTCCCTCATGTCAGTCAGTGTTTTGGTTCCTTTCTCCTGTATTCTATTAGGATTGATGATACATACCATACTGCCTTGAGATTACAAAAAAAAATCCATGTCAGCTTTTAACTCACTTGGCAATGAAAATATTCGGATTCTGATTCAGACTGTTCGTTCTCTTTTGCTTCTGCATTAAACATTGCTATTTCTTTAGGGTTCACTGTAGCATACAACAGTTTTATTATTCAAGCACTGAGAGGGAAAATTAGCAAAGAACTGTTTCCGCCCGGTTTCGAACCGGGGACCTTTCGCGTGTGAGGCGAACGTGATAACCACTACACTACGGAAACGACTCATAGATGTGAAGACTGCAAGAAAAACGTGATAGTACTGATATAAACCGGACTCAATGCATAAAGTTAACGTCTATAATTAAATAATATCTCGCTGCGCGTCCGTCCGTGTGCTCATGTCGGTCTAACAACAGTTTCCGTAGTGTAGTGGTTATCACGTTCGCCTAACACGCGAAAGGTCCCCGGTTCGAGACCGGGCGGAAACACATCTTTGCTTCCACTTTCAGTACTAAGACAGCTCAAACACAACTAAAGATGAGCTGTACTCTCATTAAAACACTAAAATAAATAGTACAGTGTTTTCGTTTTTCATACCTTAATCTAGTTTATTTGTGTTATTGATGAAATATGAAATTTCAATTAAAAATGTCTATGTTGCTTGTACTTTGACATAACATAAACATATTTCATCTTAAGACATTGTCATTTTCAGATCTATATACATGCAAGCGTGATTAAAAAATAGCGTCAGAAGAAACAACATTTGAGACGCATCTCACTTGCGACTTATAACACCTTTAAAACGGTAAGCTGGTAGAAAAGGCTAGCCTCCCCGTCGGGGAATCGAACCCCGGTCTTCCGCGTGACAGGCGGAGATACTGTCCACTATACTAACGAGGATAACGCGCTGGCACACCAATGGTAACGCTGAGCAACCCGAGGTTTAGCAGTAGTTGAGTATGTTGGCATTCGTCTTCCAAGAACTAATTCATAGGGTGTCATATGCAAATCATGCAGATCACACCATTGGCGCTAACGGAAGAGCAGCCACCCATTTTAGACCTGTGTGCTGGCAGATTTTACCAACGCCACAACTAACAAGTCACCACACGTGCTGCCACACCTTGTTTGCTGCTTCGTCTCTGACAAAGTGACCCCTTGCAGCCCCCAGGGGTCCCTGTCCCCAGTTTAAAAAAACACTGCTATGAACTGAGAAAAGAGTTGCTTCCCAAACAAACTTAATGCTTATTGGTACTGTGACTTGGCGTAACAACTGTACAATGTTTTCATACATTATTCTAATTCATTGGTGTTACTGATTCATTATTACTCAGCGTAACACATTTCCGGCATTTTTAGAACACCAAGCAGACGGTAATAAACTGTAATCTCCCCGTCGGGGAATCGAACCCCGGTCTTCCGCGTGACAGGCGGAGATACTGTCCACTATACTAACGAGGATAACACACTGATGCATCAACGGTAACGCAGCGCAACGCGAGGTTTAGCAGTAGTTGAGTATAAACATAAGTATCGTTCTTCTCTCCACAGACACAAACTTCAAACCAAAAAGCCCCCACACCATCAATGACTCCCGATTGGCCAACGACCTGAACGAGTACTATTGTCAATTTGAAAGGCAATGGGACTCCCCTGAAGCCACCCCCCATAACACCTTTGCCCAGACCTCCAGCTCAGCTGAGACCCTTACACGTGTCACGTAGAGATGGTCAAAGGAGTTTAGTTGTAAGCAACTGGACTTTTTTCCTTGGAGTTTGAAGACTTTTCACCTTTCACACAAAAGGCTTCTTCAGTTCTAACCTGATGATGGAAACCAGGAGGTATATCTCTGGATCACAGAGGGTGTAGCTCCAGACCACACCCCTCGCTCCGTAACAAAGGGTCACATGAGTCACCCATTTAAGGTGTGAATTGGAATGAGAGTCGTTGTGGTCACATGATCCAGAGAATGAAACCTGCTCTGATGGTGAAGAGCAGCTAAACTTCCTGGGATGTGATCTCGAGGCAGGATGGTGAAGAGCAGCTAAAATTCCTGGGATGTGATCTCGAGGCAGGATGGTGAAGAGCAGCTAAACTTCCTGGGATGTGATCTCGAGGCAGGATGGTATGTAGCATACAGATTATGACCCCCCCCCCCCCTCCTCTGTTTAAAGTTGGTTGTTCTAAATGGACATAGATGGCCTCCTTCACTCCTCTCTCGAACCACCTGTCCAATATGTGTATATCAGTGTCTTTAAATGAGTGTCCCTTTTCCTTCAGATGTATATGTACTGCTGAGTTCTGTCCTGATGCGGGCACTCTTCACTGCTTTGTATTGCATAAACCACACTGTTGAGGTGTTGTCTTGGTGTTTTGTCCTTGGGGTGGACAAGTCTCTGTCTGAGGGTGTTGCCAAGGTTTGAAATAAACTGGGACGCTGTGTTAACTGAAGATCCTTCTTAGTTTTTCTGAGAGACCAGATATGTATGACACAACCACGTGATTCCTTTTGTTGTTTTCCCTCATGTCAGTCAGTGTTTTGGTTCCTTTCTCCTGTATTCTATTAGGATTGATGATACATACCATACTGCCTTGAGATTACAAAAAAAAATCCATGTCAGCTTTTAACTCACTTGGCAATGAAAATATTCGGATTCTGATTCAGACTGTTCGTTCTCTTTTGCTTCTGCATTAAACATTGCTATTTCTTTAGGGTTCACTGTAGCATACAACAGTTTTATTATTCAAGCACTGAGAGGGAAAATTAGCAAAGAACTGTTTCCGCCCGGTTTCGAACCGGGGACCTTTCGCGTGTGAGGCGAACGTGATAACCACTACACTACGGAAACGACTCATAGATGTGAAGACTGCAAGAAAAACGTGATAGTACTGATATAAACCGGACTCAATGCATAAAGTTAACGTCTATAATTAAATAATATCTCGCTGCGCGTCCGTCCGTGTGCTCATGTCGGTCTAACAACAGTTTCCGTAGTGTAGTGGTTATCACGTTCGCCTAACACGCGAAAGGTCCCCGGTTCGAGACCGGGCGGAAACACATCTTTGCTTCCACTTTCAGTACTAAGACAGCTCAAACACAACTAAAGATGAGCTGTACTCTCATTAAAACACTAAAATAAATAGTACAGTGTTTTCGTTTTTCATACCTTAATCTAGTTTATTTGTGTTATTGATGAAATATGAAATTTCAATTAAAAATGTCTATGTTGCTTGTACTTTGACATAACATAAACATATTTCATCTTAAGACATTGTCATTTTCAGATCTATATACATGCAAGCGTGATTAAAAAATAGCGTCAGAAGAAACAACATTTGAGACGCATCTCACTTGCGACTTATAACACCTTTAAAACGGTAAGCTGGTAGAAAAGGCTAGCCTCCCCGTCGGGGAATCGAACCCCGGTCTTCCGCGTGACAGGCGGAGATACTGTCCACTATACTAACGAGGATAACGCGCTGGCACACCAATGGTAACGCCGAGCAACCCGAGGTTTAGCAGTAGTTGAGTATGTTGGCATTCGTCTTCCAAGAACTAATTCATAGGGTGTCATATGCAAATCATGCAGATCACACCATTGGCGCTAACGGAAGAGCAGCCACCCATTTTAGACCTGTGTGCTGGCAGATTTTACCAACGCCACAACTAACAAGTCACCACACGTGCTGCCACACCTTGTTTGCTGCTTCGTCTCTGACAAAGTGACCCCTTGCAGCCCCCAGGGGTCCCTGTCCCCAGTTTAAAAAAACACTGCTATGAACTGAGAAAAGAGTTGCTTCCCAAACAAACTTAATGCTTATTGGTACTGTGACTTGGCGTAACAACTGTACAATGTTTTCATACATTATTCTAATTCATTGGTGTTACTGATTCATTATTACTCAGCGTAACACATTTCCGGCATTTTTAGAACACCAAGCAGACGGTAATAAACTGTAATCTCCCCGTCGGGGAATCGAACCCCGGTCTTCCGCGTGACAGGCGGAGATACTGTCCACTATACTAACGAGGATAACACACTGATGCATCAACGGTAACGCAGCGCAACGCGAGGTTTAGCAGTAGTTGAGTATAAACATAAGTATCGTTCTTCTCTCCACAGACACAAACTTCAAACCAAAAAGCCCCCACACCATCAATGACTCCCGATTGGCCAACGACCTGAACGAGTACTATTGTCAATTTGAAAGGCAATGGGACTCCCCTGAAGCCACCCCCCATAACACCTTTGCCCAGACCTCCAGCTCAGCTGAGACCCTTACACGTGTCACGTAGAGATGGTCAAAGGAGTTTAGTTGTAAGCAACTGGACTTTTTTCCTTGGAGTTTGAAGACTTTTCACCTTTCACACAAAAGGCTTCTTCAGTTCTAACCTGATGATGGAAACCAGGAGGTATATCTCTGGATCACAGAGGGTGTAGCTCCAGACCACACCCCTCGCTCCGTAACAAAGGGTCACATGAGTCACCCATTTAAGGTGTGAATTGGAATGAGAGTCGTTGTGGTCACATGATCCAGAGAATGAAACCTGCTCTGATGGTGAAGAGCAGCTAAACTTCCTGGGATGTGATCTCGAGGCAGGATGGTGAAGAGCAGCTAAAATTCCTGGGATGTGATCTCGAGGCAGGATGGTGAAGAGCAGCTAAACTTCCTGGGATGTGATCTCGAGGCAGGATGGTATGTAGCATACAGATTATGACCCCCCCCCCCCCCTCCTCTGTTTAAAGTTGGTTGTTCTAAATGGACATAGATGGCCTCCTTCACTCCTCTCTCGAACCACCTGTCCAATATGTGTATATCAGTGTCTTTAAATGAGTGTCCCTTTTCCTTCAGATGTATATGTACTGCTGAGTTCTGTCCTGATGCGGGCACTCTTCACTGCTTTGTATTGCATAAACCACACTGTTGAGGTGTTGTCTTGGTGTTTTGTCCTTGGGGTGGACAAGTCTCTGTCTGAGGGTGTTGCCAAGGTTTGAAATAAACTGGGACGCTGTGTTAACTGAAGATCCTTCTTAGTTTTTCTGAGAGACCAGATATGTATGACACAACCACGTGATTCCTTTTGTTGTTTTCCCTCATGTCAGTCAGTGTTTTGGTTCCTTTCTCCTGTATTCTATTAGGATTGATGATACATACCATACTGCCTTGAGATTACAAAAAAAAATCCATGTCAGCTTTTAACTCACTTGGCAATGAAAATATTCTGATTCTGATTCAGACTGTTCGTTCTCTTTTGCTTCTGCATTAAACATTGCTATTTCTTTAGGGTTCACTGTAGCATACAACAGTTTTATTATTCAAGCACTGAGAGGGAAAATTAGCAAAGAACTGTTTCCGCCCGGTTTCGAACCGGGGACCTTTCGCGTGTGAGGCGAACGTGATAACCACTACACTACGGAAACGACTCATAGATGTGAAGACTGCAAGAAAAACGTGATAGTACTGATATAAACCGGACTCAATGCATAAAGTTAACGTCTATAATTAAATAATATCTCGCTGCGCGTCCGTCCGTGTGCTCATGTCGGTCTAACAACAGTTTCCGTAGTGTAGTGGTTATCACGTTCGCCTAACACGCGAAAGGTCCCCGGTTCGAGACCGGGCGGAAACACATCTTTGCTTCCACTTTCAGTACTAAGACAGCTCAAACACAACTAAAGATGAGCTGTACTCTCATTAAAACACTAAAATAAATAGTACAGTGTTTTCGTTTTTCATACCTTAATCTAGTTTATTTGTGTTATTGATGAAATATGAAATTTCAATTAAAAATGTCTATGTTGCTTGTACTTTGACATAACATAAACATATTTCATCTTAAGACATTGTCATTTTCAGATCTATATACATGCAAGCGTGATTAAAAAATAGCGTCAGAAGAAACAACATTTGAGACGCATCTCACTTGCGACTTATAACACCTTTAAAACGGTAAGCTGGTAGAAAAGGCTAGCCTCCCCGTCGGGGAATCGAACCCCGGTCTTCCGCGTGACAGGCGGAGATACTGTCCACTATACTAACGAGGATAACGCGCTGGCACACCAATGGTAACGCCGAGCAACCCGAGGTTTAGCAGTAGTTGAGTATGTTGGCATTCGTCTTCCAAGAACTAATTCATAGGGTGTCATATGCAAATCATGCAGATCACACCATTGGCGCTAACGGAAGAGCAGCCACCCATTTTAGACCTGTGTGCTGGCAGATTTTACCAACGCCACAACTAACAAGTCACCACACGTGCTGCCACACCTTGTTTGCTGCTTCGTCTCTGACAAAGTGACCCCTTGCAGCCCCCAGGGGTCCCTGTCCCCAGTTTAAAAAAACACTGCTATGAACTGAGAAAAGAGTTGCTTCCCAAACAAACTTAATGCTTATTGGTACTGTGACTTGGCGTAACAACTGTACAATGTTTTCATACATTATTCTAATTCATTGGTGTTACTGATTCATTATTACTCAGCGTAACACATTTCCGGCATTTTTAGAACACCAAGCAGACGGTAATAAACTGTAATCTCCCCGTCGGGGAATCGAACCCCGGTCTTCCGCGTGACAGGCGGAGATACTGTCCACTATACTAACGAGGATAACACACTGATGCATCAACGGTAACGCAGCGCAACGCGAGGTTTAGCAGTAGTTGAGTATAAACATAAGTATCGTTCTTCTCTCCACAGACACAAACTTCAAACCAAAAAGCCCCCACACCATCAATGACTCCCGATTGGCCAACGACCTGAACGAGTACTATTGTCAATTTGAAAGGCAATGGGACTCCCCTGAAGCCACCCCCCATAACACCTTTGCCCAGACCTCCAGCTCAGCTGAGACCCTTACACGTGTCACGTAGAGATGGTCAAAGGAGTTTAGTTGTAAGCAACTGGACTTTTTTCCTTGGAGTTTGAAGACTTTTCACCTTTCACCCAAAAGGCTTCTTCAGTTCTAACCTGATGATGGAAACCAGGAGGTATATCTCTGGATCACAGAGGGTGTAGCTCCAGACCACACCCCTCGCTCCGTAACAAAGGGTCACATGAGTCACCCATTTGAGGTGTGAATTGGAATGAGAGTCGTTGTGGTCACATGATCCAGAGAATGAAACCTGCTCTGATGGTGAAGAGCAGCTAAACTTCCTGGGATGTGATCTCGAGGCAGGATGGTGAAGAGCAGCTAAAATTCCTGGGATGTGATCTCGAGGCAGGATGGTAAAGAGCAGCTAAACTTCCTGGGATGTGATCTCGAGGCAGGATGGTATGTAGCATACAGATTATGACCCCCCCCCCCCCCCTCCTCTGTTTAAAGTTGGTTGTTCTAAATGGACATAGATGGCCTCCTTCACTCCTCTCTCGAACCACCTGTCCAATATGTGTATATCAGTGTCTTTAAATGAGTGTCCCTTTTCCTTCAGATGTATATGTACTGCTGAGTTCTGTCCTGATGCGGGCACTCTTCACTGCTTTGTATTGCATAAACCACACTGTTGAGGTGTTGTCTTGGTGTTTTGTCCTTGGGGTGGACAAGTCTCTGTCTGAGGGTGTTGCCAAGGTTTGAAATAAACTGGGACGCTGTGTTAACTGAAGATCCTTCTTAGTTTTTCTGAGAGACCAGATATGTATGACACAACCACGTGATTCCTTTTGTTGTTTTCCCTCATGTCAGTCAGTGTTTTGGTTCCTTTCTCCTGTATTCTATTAGGATTGATGATACATACCATACTGCCTTGAGATTACAAAAAAAAAATCCATGTCAGCTTTTAACTCACTTGGCAATGAAAATATTCGGATTCTGATTCAGACTGTTCGTTCTCTTTTGCTTCTGCATTAAACATTGCTATTTCTTTAGGGTTCACTGTAGCATACAACAGTTTTATTATTCAAGCACTGAGAGGGAAAATTAGCAAAGAACTGTTTCCGCCCGGTTTCGAACCGGGGACCTTTCGCGTGTGAGGCGAACGTGATAACCACTACACTACGGAAACGACTCATAGATGTGAAGACTGCAAGAAAAACGTGATAGTACTGATATAAACCGGACTCAATGCATAAAGTTAACGTCTATAATTAAATAATATCTCGCTGCGCGTCCGTCCGTGTGCTCATGTCGGTCTAACAACAGTTTCCGTAGTGTAGTGGTTATCACGTTCGCCTAACACGCGAAAGGTCCCCGGTTCGAGACCGGGCGGAAACACATCTTTGCTTCCACTTTCAGTACTAAGACAGCTCAAACACAACTAAAGATGAGCTGTACTCTCATTAAAACACTAAAATAAATAGTACAGTGTTTTCGTTTTTCATACCTTAATCTAGTTTATTTGTGTTATTGATGAAATATGAAATTTCAATTAAAAATGTCTATGTTGCTTGTACTTTGACATAACATAAACATATTTCATCTTAAGACATTGTCATTTTCAGATCTATATACATGCAAGCGTGATTAAAAAATAGCGTCAGAAGAAACAACATTTGAGACGCATCTCACTTGCGACTTATAACACCTTTAAAACGGTAAGCTGGTAGAAAAGGCTAGCCTCCCCGTCGGGGAATCGAACCCCGGTCTTCCGCGTGACAGGCGGAGATACTGTCCACTATACTAACGAGGATAACGCGCTGGCACACCAATGGTAACGCCGAGCAACCCGAGGTTTAGCAGTAGTTGAGTATGTTGGCATTCGTCTTCCAAGAACTAATTCATAGGGTGTCATATGCAAATCATGCAGATCACACCATTGGCGCTAACGGAAGAGCAGCCACCCATTTTAGACCTGTGTGCTGGCAGATTTTACCAACGCCACAACTAACAAGTCACCACACGTGCTGCCACACCTTGTTTGCTGCTTCGTCTCTGACAAAGTGACCCCTTGCAGCCCCCAGGGGTCCCTGTCCCCAGTTTAAAAAAACACTGCTATGAACTGAGAAAAGAGTTGCTTCCCAAACAAACTTAATGCTTATTGGTACTGTGACTTGGCGTAACAACTGTACAATGTTTTCATACATTATTCTAATTCATTGGTGTTACTGATTCATTATTACTCAGCGTAACACATTTCCGGCATTTTTAGAACACCAAGCAGACGGTAATAAACTGTAATCTCCCCGTCGGGGAATCGAACCCCGGTCTTCCGCGTGACAGGCGGAGATACTGTCCACTATACTAACGAGGATAACACACTGATGCATCAACGGTAACGCAGCGCAACGCGAGGTTTAGCAGTAGTTGAGTATAAACATAAGTATCGTTCTTCTCTCCACAGACACAAACTTCAAACCAAAAAGCCCCCACACCATCAATGACTCCCGATTGGCCAACGACCTGAACGAGTACTATTGTCAATTTGAAAGGCAATGGGACTCCCCTGAAGCCACCCCCCATAACACCTTTGCCCAGACCTCCAGCTCAGCTGAGACCCTTACACGTGTCACGTAGAGATGGTCAAAGGAGTTTAGTTGTAAGCAACTGGACTTTTTTCCTTGGAGTTTGAAGACTTTTCACCTTTCACCCAAAAGGCTTCTTCAGTTCTAACCTGATGATGGAAACCAGGAGGTATATCTCTGGATCACAGAGGGTGTAGCTCCAGACCACACCCCTCGCTCCGTAACAAAGGGTCACATGAGTCACCCATTTAAGGTGTGAATTGGAATGAGAGTCGTTGTGGTCACATGATCCAGAGAATGAAACCTGCTCTGATGGTGAAGAGCAGCTAAACTTCCTGGGATGTGATCTCGAGGCAGGATGGTAAAGAGCAGCTAAACTTCCTGGGATGTGATCTCGAGGCAGGATGGTATGTAGCATACAGATTATGACCCCCCCCTCCTCTGTTTAAAGTTGGTTGTTCTAAATGGACATAGATGGCCTCCTTCACTCCTCTCTCGAACCACCTGTCCAATATGTGTATATCAGTGTCTTTAAATGAGTGTCCCTTTTCCTTCAGATGTATATGTACTGCTGAGTTCTGTCCTGATGCGGGCACTCTTCACTGCTTTGTATTGCATAAACCACACTGTTGAGGTGTTGTCTTGGTGTTTTGTCCTTGGGGTGGACAAGTCTCTGTCTGAGGGTGTTGCCAAGGTTTGAAATAAACTGGGACGCTGTGTTAACTGAAGATCCTTCTTAGTTTTTCTGAGAGACCAGATATGTATGACACAACCACGTGATTCCTTTTGTTGTTTTCCCTCATGTCAGTCAGTGTTTTGGTTCCTTTCTCCTGTATTCTATTAGGATTGATGATACATACCATACTGCCTTGAGATTACAAAAAAAAAATCCATGTCAGCTTTTAACTCACTTGGCAATGAAAATATTCGGATTCTGATTCAGACTGTTCGTTCTCTTTTGCTTCTGCATTAAACATTGCTATTTCTTTAGGGTTCACTGTAGCATACAACAGTTTTATTATTCAAGCACTGAGAGGGAAAATTAGCAAAGAACTGTTTCCGCCCGGTTTCGAACCGGGGACCTTTCGCGTGTGAGGCGAACGTGATAACCACTACACTACGGAAACGACTCATAGATGTGAAGACTGCAAGAAAAACGTGATAGTACTGATATAAACCGGACTCAATGCATAAAGTTAACGTCTATAATTAAATAATATCTCGCTGCGCGTCCGTCCGTGTGCTCATGTCGGTCTAACAACAGTTTCCGTAGTGTAGTGGTTATCACGTTCGCCTAACACGCGAAAGGTCCCCGGTTCGAGACCGGGCGGAAACACATCTTTGCTTCCACTTTCAGTACTAAGACAGCTCAAACACAACTAAAGATGAGCTGTACTCTCATTAAAACACTAAAATAAATAGTACAGTGTTTTCGTTTTTCATACCTTAATCTAGTTTATTTGTGTTATTGATGAAATATGAAATTTCAATTAAAAATGTCTATGTTGCTTGTACTTTGACATAACATAAACATATTTCATCTTAAGACATTGTCATTTTCAGATCTATATACATGCAAGCGTGATTAAAAAATAGCGTCAGAAGAAACAACATTTGAGACGCATCTCACTTGCGACTTATAACACCTTTAAAACGGTAAGCTGGTAGAAAAGGCTAGCCTCCCCGTCGGGGAATCGAACCCCGGTCTTCCGCGTGACAGGCGGAGATACTGTCCACTATACTAACGAGGATAACGCGCTGGCACACCAATGGTAACGCCGAGCAACCCGAGGTTTAGCAGTAGTTGAGTATGTTGGCATTCGTCTTCCAAGAACTAATTCATAGGGTGTCATATGCAAATCATGCAGATCACACCATTGGCGCTAACGGAAGAGCAGCCACCCATTTTAGACCTGTGTGCTGGCAGATTTTACCAACGCCACAACTAACAAGTCACCACACGTGCTGCCACACCTTGTTTGCTGCTTCGTCTCTGACAAAGTGACCCCTTGCAGCCCCCAGGGGTCCCTGTCCCCAGTTTAAAAAAACACTGCTATGAACTGAGAAAAGAGTTGCTTCCCAAACAAACTTAATGCTTATTGGTACTGTGACTTGGCGTAACAACTGTACAATGTTTTCATACATTATTCTAATTCATTGGTGTTACTGATTCATTATTACTCAGCGTAACACATTTCCGGCATTTTTAGAACACCAAGCAGACGGTAATAAACTGTAATCTCCCCGTCGGGGAATCGAACCCCGGTCTTCCGCGTGACAGGCGGAGATACTGTCCACTATACTAACGAGGATAACACACTGATGCATCAACGGTAACGCAGCGCAACGCGAGGTTTAGCAGTAGTTGAGTATAAACATAAGTATCGTTCTTCTCTCCACAGACACAAACTTCAAACCAAAAAGCCCCCACACCATCAATGACTCCCGATTGGCCAACGACCTGAACGAGTACTATTGTCAATTTGAAAGGCAATGGGACTCCCCTGAAGCCACCCCCCATAACACCTTTGCCCAGACCTCCAGCTCAGCTGAGACCCTTACACGTGTCACGTAGAGATGGTCAAAGGAGTTTAGTTGTAAGCAACTGGACTTTTTTCCTTGGAGTTTGAAGACTTTTCACCTTTCACCCAAAAGGCTTCTTCAGTTCTAACCTGATGATGGAAACCAGGAGGTATATCTCTGGATCACAGAGGGTGTAGCTCCAGACCACACCCCTCGCTCCGTAACAAAGGGTCACATGAGTCACCCATTTAAGGTGTGAATTGGAATGAGAGTCGTTGTGGTCACATGATCCAGAGAATGAAACCTGCTCTGATGGTGAAGAGCAGCTAAACTTCCTGGGATGTGATCTCGAGGCAGGATGGTAAAGAGCAGCTAAACTTCCTGGGATGTGATCTCGAGGCAGGATGGTATGTAGCATACAGATTATGACCCCCCCCCCTCCTCTGTTTAAAGTTGGTTGTTCTAAATGGACATAGATGGCCTCCTTCACTCCTCTCTCGAACCACCTGTCCAATATGTGTATATCAGTGTCTTTAAATGAGTGTCCCTTTTCCTTCAGATGTATATGTACTGCTGAGTTCTGTCCTGATGCGGGCACTCTTCACTGCTTTGTATTGCATAAACCACACTGTTGAGGTGTTGTCTTGGTGTTTTGTCCTTGGGGTGGACAAGTCTCTGTCTGAGGGTGTTGCCAAGGTTTGAAATAAACTGGGACGCTGTGTTAACTGAAGATCCTTCTTAGTTTTTCTGAGAGACCAGATATGTATGACACAACCACGTGATTCCTTTTGTTGTTTTCCCTCATGTCAGTCAGTGTTTTGGTTCCTTTCTCCTGTATTCTATTAGGATTGATGATACATACCATACTGCCTTGAGATTACAAAAAAAAATCCATGTCAGCTTTTAACTCACTTGGCAATGAAAATATTCGGATTCTGATTCAGACTGTTCGTTCTCTTTTGCTTCTGCATTAAACATTGCTATTTCTTTAGGGTTCACTGTAGCATACAACAGTTTTATTATTCAAGCACTGAGAGGGAAAATTAGCAAAGAACTGTTTCCGCCCGGTTTCGAACCGGGGACCTTTCGCGTGTGAGGCGAACGTGATAACCACTACACTACGGAAACGACTCATAGATGTGAAGACTGCAAGAAAAACGTGATAGTACTGATATAAACCGGACTCAATGCATAAAGTTAACGTCTATAATTAAATAATATCTCGCTGCGCGTCCGTCCGTGTGCTCATGTCGGTCTAACAACAGTTTCCGTAGTGTAGTGGTTATCACGTTCGCCTAACACGCGAAAGGTCCCCGGTTCGAGACCGGGCGGAAACACATCTTTGCTTCCACTTTCAGTACTAAGACAGCTCAAACACAACTAAAGATGAGCTGTACTCTCATTAAAACACTAAAATAAATAGTACAGTGTTTTCGTTTTTCATACCTTAATCTAGTTTATTTGTGTTATTGATGAAATATGAAATTTCAATTAAAAATGTCTATGTTGCTGGTACTTTGACATAACATAAACATATTTCATCTTAAGACATTGTCATTTTCAGATCTATATACATGCAAGCGTGATTAAAAAATAGCGTCAGAAGAAACAACATTTGAGACGCATCTCACTTGCGACTTATAACACCTTTAAAACGGTAAGCTGGTAGAAAAGGCTAGCCTCCCCGTCGGGGAATCGAACCCCGGTCTTCCGCGTGACAGGCGGAGATACTGTCCACTATACTAACGAGGATAACGCGCTGGCACACCAATGGTAACGCCGAGCAACCCGAGGTTTAGCAGTAGTTGAGTATGTTGGCATTCGTCTTCCAAGAACTAATTCATAGGGTGTCATATGCAAATCATGCAGATCACACCATTGGCGCTAACGGAAGAGCAGCCACCCATTTTAGACCTGTGTGCTGGCAGATTTTACCAACGCCACAACTAACAAGTCACCACACGTGCTGCCACACCTTGTTTGCTGCTTCGTCTCTGACAAAGTGACCCCTTGCAGCCCCCAGGGGTCCCTGTCCCCAGTTTAAAAAAACACTGCTATGAACTGAGAAAAGAGTTGCTTCCCAAACAAACTTAATGCTTATTGGTACTGTGACTTGGCGTAACAACTGTACAATGTTTTCATACATTATTCTAATTCATTGGTGTTACTGATTCATTATTACTCAGCGTAACACATTTCCGGCATTTTTAGAACACCAAGCAGACGGTAATAAACTGTAATCTCCCCGTCGGGGAATCGAACCCCGGTCTTCCGCGTGACAGGCGGAGATACTGTCCACTATACTAACGAGGATAACACACTGATGCATCAACGGTAACGCAGCGCAACGCGAGGTTTAGCAGTAGTTGAGTATAAACATAAGTATCGTTCTTCTCTCCACAGACACAAACTTCAAACCAAAAAGCCCCCACACCATCAATGACTCCCGATTGGCCAACGACCTGAACGAGTACTATTGTCAATTTGAAAGGCAATGGGACTCCCCTGAAGCCACCCCCCATAACACCTTTGCCCAGACCTCCAGCTCAGCTGAGACCCTTACACGTGTCACGTAGAGATGGTCAAAGGAGTTTAGTTGTAAGCAACTGGACTTTTTTCCTTGGAGTTTGAAGACTTTTCACCTTTCACCCAAAAGGCTTCTTCAGTTCTAACCTGATGATGGAAACCAGGAGGTATATCTCTGGATCACAGAGGGTGTAGCTCCAGACCACACCCCTCGCTCCGTAACAAAGGGTCACATGAGTCACCCATTTAAGGTGTGAATTGGAATGAGAGTCGTTGTGGTCACATGATCCAGAGAATGAAACCTGCTCTATGCATAAAGTTAACGGAAGAGCAGCCACCCATTTTAGACCTGTGTGCTGGCAGATTTTACCAACGCCACAACTAACAAGTCACCACACGTGCTGCCACACCTTGTTTGCTGCTTCGTCTCTGACAAAGTGACCCCTTGCAGCCCCCAGGGGTCCCTGTCCCCAGTTTAAAAAAACACTGCTATGAACTGAGAAAAGAGTTGCTTCCCAAACAAACTTAATGCTTATTGGTACTGTGACTTGGCGTAACAACTGTACAATGTTTTCATACATTATTCTAATTCATTGGTGTTACTGATTCATTATTACTCAGCGTAACACATTTCCAGCATTTTTAGAACACCAAGCAGACGGTAATAAACTGTAATCTCCCCGTCGGGGAATCGAACCCCGGTCTTCCGCGTGACAGGCGGAGATACTGTCCACTATACTAACGAGGATAACACACTGATGCATCAACGGTAACGCAGCGCAACGCGAGGTTTAGCAGTAGTTGAGTATAAACATAAGTATCGTTCTTCTCTCCACAGACACAAACTTCAAACCAAAAAGCCCCCACACCATCAATGACTCCCGATTGGCCAACGACCTGAACGAGTACTATTGTCAATTTGAAAGGCAATGGGACTCCCCTGAAGCCACCCCCCATAACACCTTTGCCCAGACCTCCAGCTCAGCTGAGACCCTTACACGTGTCACGTAGAGATGGTCAAAGGAGTTTAGTTGTAAGCAACTGGACTTTTTTCCTTGGAGTTTGAAGACTTTTCACCTTTCACCCAAAAGGCTTCTTCAGTTCTAACCTGATGATGGAAACCAGGAGGTATATCTCTGGATCACAGAGGGTGTAGCTCCAGACCACACCCCTCGCTCCGTAACAAAGGGTCACATGAGTCACCCATTTAAGGTGTGAATTGGAATGAGAGTCCATGATCCAGAGAATGAAACCTGCTCTGATGGTGAAGAGCAGCTAAACTTCCTGGGATGTGATCTCGAGGCAGGATGGTGAAGAGCAGCTAAAATTCCTGGGATGTGATCTCGAGGCAGGATGGTAAAGAGCAGCTAAACTTCCTGGGATGTGATCTCGAGGCAGGATGGTATGTAGCATACAGATTATGACCCCCCCCCTCCTCTGTTTAAAGTTGGTTGTTCTAAATGGACATAGATGGCCTCCTTCACTCCTCTCTCGAACCACCTGTCCAATATGTGTATATCAGTGTCTTTAAATGAGTGTCCCTTTTCCTTCAGATGTATATGTACTGCTGAGTTCTGTCCTGATGCGGGCACTCTTCACTGCTTTGTATTGCATAAACCACACTGTTGAGGTGTTGTCTTGGTGTTTTGTCCTTGGGGTGGACAAGTCTCTGTCTGAGGGTGTTGCCAAGGTTTGAAATAAACTGGGACGCTGTGTTAACTGAAGATCCTTCTTAGTTTTTCTGAGAGACCAGATATGTATGACACAACCACGTGATTCCTTTTGTTGTTTTCCCTCATGTCAGTCAGTGTTTTGGTTCCTTTCTCCTGTATTCTATTAGGATTGATGATACATACCATACTGCCTTGAGATTACAAAAAAAAATCCATGTCAGCTTTTAACTCACTTGGCAATGAAAATATTCGGATTCTGATTCAGACTGTTCGTTCTCTTTTGCTTCTGCATTAAACATTGCTATTTCTTTAGGGTTCACTGTAGCATACAACAGTTTTATTATTCAAGCACTGAGAGGGAAAATTAGCAAAGAACTGTTTCCGCCCGGTTTCGAACCGGGGACCTTTCGCGTGTGAGGCGAACGTGATAACCACTACACTACGGAAACGACTCATAGATGTGAAGACTGCAAGAAAAACGTGATAGTACTGATATAAACCGGACTCAATGCATAAAGTTAACGTCTATAATTAAATAATATCTCGCTGCGCGTCCGTCCGTGTGCTCATGTCGGTCTAACAACAGTTTCCGTAGTGTAGTGGTTATCACGTTCGCCTAACACGCGAAAGGTCCCCGGTTCGAGACCGGGCGGAAACACATCTTTGCTTCCACTTTCAGTACTAAGACAGCTCAAACACAACTAAAGATGAGCTGTACTCTCATTAAAACACTAAAATAAATAGTACAGTGTTTTCGTTTTTCATACCTTAATCTAGTTTATTTGTGTTATTGATGAAATATGAAATTTCAATTAAAAATGTCTATGTTGCTGGTACTTTGACATAACATAAACATATTTCATCTTAAGACATTGTCATTTTCAGATCTATATACATGCAAGCGTGATTAAAAAATAGCGTCAGAAGAAACAACATTTGAGACGCATCTCACTTGCGACTTATAACACCTTTAAAACGGTAAGCTGGTAGAAAAGGCTAGCCTCCCCGTCGGGGAATCGAACCCCGGTCTTCCGCGTGACAGGCGGAGATACTGTCCACTATACTAACGAGGATAACGCGCTGGCACACCAATGGTAACGCCGAGCAACCCGAGGTTTAGCAGTAGTTGAGTATGTTGGCATTCGTCTTCCAAGAACTAATTCATAGGGTGTCATATGCAAATCATGCAGATCACACCATTGGCGCTAACGGAAGAGCAGCCACCCATTTTAGACCTGTGTGCTGGCAGATTTTACCAACGCCACAACTAACAAGTCACCACACGTGCTGCCACACCTTGTTTGCTGCTTCGTCTCTGACAAAGTGACCCCTTGCAGCCCCCAGGGGTCCCTGTCCCCAGTTTAAAAAAACACTGCTATGAACTGAGAAAAGAGTTGCTTCCCAAACAAACTTAATGCTTATTGGTACTGTGACTTGGCGTAACAACTGTACAATGTTTTCATACATTATTCTAATTCATTGGTGTTACTGATTCATTATTACTCAGCGTAACACATTTCCGGCATTTTTAGAACACCAAGCAGACGGTAATAAACTGTAATCTCCCCGTCGGGGAATCGAACCCCGGTCTTCCGCGTGACAGGCGGAGATACTGTCCACTATACTAACGAGGATAACACACTGATGCATCAACGGTAACGCAGCGCAACGCGAGGTTTAGCAGTAGTTGAGTATAAACATAAGTATCGTTCTTCTCTCCACAGACACAAACTTCAAACCAAAAAGCCCCCACACCATCAATGACTCCCGATTGGCCAACGACCTGAACGAGTACTATTGTCAATTTGAAAGGCAATGGGACTCCCCTGAAGCCACCCCCCATAACACCTTTGCCCAGACCTCCAGCTCAGCTGAGACCCTTACACGTGTCACGTAGAGATGGTCAAAGGAGTTTAGTTGTAAGCAACTGGACTTTTTTCCTTGGAGTTTGAAGACTTTTCACCTTTCACCCAAAAGGCTTCTTCAGTTCTAACCTGATGATGGAAACCAGGAGGTATATCTCTGGATCACAGAGGGTGTAGCTCCAGACCACACCCCTCGCTCCGTAACAAAGGGTCACATGAGTCACCCATTTAAGGTGTGAATTGGAATGAGAGTCGTTGTGGTCACATGATCCAGAGAATGAAACCTGCTCTGATGGTGAAGAGCAGCTAAACTTCCTGGGATGTGATCTCGAGGCAGGATGGTGAAGAGCAGCTAAAATTCCTGGGATGTGATCTCGAGGCAGGATGGTATGTAGCATACAGATTATGACCCCCCCCCCCCCCCCTCCTCTGTTTAAAGTTGGTTGTTCTAAATGGACATAGATGGCCTCCTTCACTCCTCTCTCGAACCACCTGTCCAATATGTGTATATCAGTGTCTTTAAATGAGTGTCCCTTTTCCTTCAGATGTATATGTACTGCTGAGTTCTGTCCTGATGCGGGCACTCTTCACTGCTTTGTATTGCATAAACCACACTGTTGAGGTGTTGTCTTGGTGTTTTGTCCTTGGGGTGGACAAGTCTCTGTCTGAGGGTGTTGCCAAGGTTTGAAATAAACTGGGACGCTGTGTTAACTGAAGATCCTTCTTAGTTTTTCTGAGAGACCAGATATGTATGACACAACCACGTGATTCCTTTTGTTGTTTTCCCTCATGTCAGTCAGTGTTTTGGTTCCTTTCTCCTGTATTCTATTAGGATTGATGATACATACCATACTGCCTTGAGATTACAAAAAAAAATCCATGTCAGCTTTTAACTCACTTGGCAATGAAAATATTCGGATTCTGATTCAGACTGTTCGTTCTCTTTTGCTTCTGCATTAAACATTGCTATTTCTTTAGGGTTCACTGTAGCATACAACAGTTTTATTATTCAAGCACTGAGAGGGAAAATTAGCAAAGAACTGTTTCCGCCCGGTTTCGAACCGGGGACCTTTCGCGTGTGAGGCGAACGTGATAACCACTACACTACGGAAACGACTCATAGATGTGAAGACTGCAAGAAAAACGTGATAGTACTGATATAAACCGGACTCAATGCATAAAGTTAACGTCTATAATTAAATAATATCTCGCTGCGCGTCCGTCCGTGTGCTCATGTCGGTCTAACAACAGTTTCCGTAGTGTAGTGGTTATCACGTTCGCCTAACACGCGAAAGGTCCCCGGTTCGAGACCGGGCGGAAACACATCTTTGCTTCCACTTTCAGTACTAAGACAGCTCAAACACAACTAAAGATGAGCTGTACTCTCATTAAAACACTAAAATAAATAGTACAGTGTTTTCGTTTTTCATACCTTAATCTAGTTTATTTGTGTTATTGATGAAATATGAAATTTCAATTAAAAATGTCTATGTTGCTGGTACTTTGACATAACATAAACATATTTCATCTTAAGACATTGTCATTTTCAGATCTATATACATGCAAGCGTGATTAAAAAATAGCGTCAGAAGAAACAACATTTGAGACGCATCTCACTTGCGACTTATAACACCTTTAAAACGGTAAGCTGGTAGAAAAGGCTAGCCTCCCCGTCGGGGAATCGAACCCCGGTCTTCCGCGTGACAGGCGGAGATACTGTCCACTATACTAACGAGGATAACGCGCTGGCACACCAATGGTAACGCCGAGCAACCCGAGGTTTAGCAGTAGTTGAGTATGTTGGCATTCGTCTTCCAAGAACTAATTCATAGGGTGTCATATGCAAATCATGCAGATCACACCATTGGCGCTAACGGAAGAGCAGCCACCCATTTTAGACCTGTGTGCTGGCAGATTTTACCAACGCCACAACTAACAAGTCACCACACGTGCTGCCACACCTTGTTTGCTGCTTCGTCTCTGACAAAGTGACCCCTTGCAGCCCCCAGGGGTCCCTGTCCCCAGTTTAAAAAAACACTGCTATGAACTGAGAAAAGAGTTGCTTCCCAAACAAACTTAATGCTTATTGGTACTGTGACTTGGCGTAACAACTGTACAATGTTTTCATACATTATTCTAATTCATTGGTGTTACTGATTCATTATTACTCAGCGTAACACATTTCCGGCATTTTTAGAACACCAAGCAGACGGTAATAAACTGTAATCTCCCCGTCGGGGAATCGAACCCCGGTCTTCCGCGTGACAGGCGGAGATACTGTCCACTATACTAACGAGGATAACACACTGATGCATCAACGGTAACGCAGCGCAACGCGAGGTTTAGCAGTAGTTGAGTATAAACATAAGTATCGTTCTTCTCTCCACAGACACAAACTTCAAACCAAAAAGCCCCCACACCATCAATGACTCCCGATTGGCCAACGACCTGAACGAGTACTATTGTCAATTTGAAAGGCAATGGGACTCCCCTGAAGCCACCCCCCATAACACCTTTGCCCAGACCTCCAGCTCAGCTGAGACCCTTACACGTGTCACGTAGAGATGGTCAAAGGAGTTTAGTTGTAAGCAACTGGACTTTTTTCCTTGGAGTTTGAAGACTTTTCACCTTTCACCCAAAAGGCTTCTTCAGTTCTAACCTGATGATGGAAACCAGGAGGTATATCTCTGGATCACAGAGGGTGTAGCTCCAGACCACACCCCTCGCTCCGTAACAAAGGGTCACATGAGTCACCCATTTAAGGTGTGAATTGGAATGAGAGTCGTTGTGGTCACATGATCCAGAGAATGAAACCTGCTCTGATGGTGAAGAGCAGCTAAACTTCCTGGGATGTGATCTCGAGGCAGGATGGTGAAGAGCAGCTAAAATTCCTGGGATGTGATCTCGAGGCAGGATGGTATGTAGCATACAGATTATGACCCCCCCCCCCCCCCCTCCTCTGTTTAAAGTTGGTTGTTCTAAATGGACATAGATGGCCTCCTTCACTCCTCTCTCGAACCACCTGTCCAATATGTGTATATCAGTGTCTTTAAATGAGTGTCCCTTTTCCTTCAGATGTATATGTACTGCTGAGTTCTGTCCTGATGCGGGCACTCTTCACTGCTTTGTATTGCATAAACCACACTGTTGAGGTGTTGTCTTGGTGTTTTGTCCTTGGGGTGGACAAGTCTCTGTCTGAGGGTGTTGCCAAGGTTTGAAATAAACTGGGACGCTGTGTTAACTGAAGATCCTTCTTAGTTTTTCTGAGAGACCAGATATGTATGACACAACCACGTGATTCCTTTTGTTGTTTTCCCTCATGTCAGTCAGTGTTTTGGTTCCTTTCTCCTGTATTCTATTAGGATTGATGATACATACCATACTGCCTTGAGATTACAAAAAAAAATCCATGTCAGCTTTTAACTCACTTGGCAATGAAAATATTCGGATTCTGATTCAGACTGTTCGTTCTCTTTTGCTTCTGCATTAAACATTGCTATTTCTTTAGGGTTCACTGTAGCATACAACAGTTTTATTATTCAAGCACTGAGAGGGAAAATTAGCAAAGAACTGTTTCCGCCCGGTTTCGAACCGGGGACCTTTCGCGTGTGAGGCGAACGTGATAACCACTACACTACGGAAACGACTCATAGATGTGAAGACTGCAAGAAAAACGTGATAGTACTGATATAAACCGGACTCAATGCATAAAGTTAACGTCTATAATTAAATAATATCTCGCTGCGCGTCCGTCCGTGTGCTCATGTCGGTCTAACAACAGTTTCCGTAGTGTAGTGGTTATCACGTTCGCCTAACACGCGAAAGGTCCCCGGTTCGAGACCGGGCGGAAACACATCTTTGCTTCCACTTTCAGTACTAAGACAGCTCAAACACAACTAAAGATGAGCTGTACTCTCATTAAAACACTAAAATAAATAGTACAGTGTTTTCGTTTTTCATACCTTAATCTAGTTTATTTGTGTTATTGATGAAATATGAAATTTCAATTAAAAATGTCTATGTTGCTGGTACTTTGACATAACATAAACATATTTCATCTTAAGACATTGTCATTTTCAGATCTATATACATGCAAGCGTGATTAAAAAATAGCGTCAGAAGAAACAACATTTGAGACGCATCTCACTTGCGACTTATAACACCTTTAAAACGGTAAGCTGGTAGAAAAGGCTAGCCTCCCCGTCGGGGAATCGAACCCCGGTCTTCCGCGTGACAGGCGGAGATACTGTCCACTATACTAACGAGGATAACGCGCTGGCACACCAATGGTAACGCCGAGCAACCCGAGGTTTAGCAGTAGTTGAGTATGTTGGCATTCGTCTTCCAAGAACTAATTCATAGGGTGTCATATGCAAATCATGCAGATCACACCATTGGCGCTAACGGAAGAGCAGCCACCCATTTTAGACCTGTGTGCTGGCAGATTTTACCAACGCCACAACTAACAAGTCACCACACGTGCTGCCACACCTTGTTTGGTGCTTCGTCTCTGACAAAGTGACCCCTTGCAGCCCCCAGGGGTCCCTGTCCCCAGTTTAAAAAAACACTGCTATGAACTGAGAAAAGAGTTGCTTCCCAAACAAACTTAATGCTTATTGGTACTGTGACTTGGCGTAACAACGGTACAATGTTTTCATACATTATTCTAATTCATTGGTGTTACTGATTCATTATTACTCAGCGTAACACATTTCCGGCATTTTTAGAACACCAAGCAGACGGTAATAAACTGTAATCTCCCCGTCGGGGAATCGAACCCCGGTCTTCCGCGTGACAGGCGGAGATACTGTCCACTATACTAACGAGGATAACACACTGATGCATCAACGGTAACGCAGCGCAACGCGAGGTTTAGCAGTAGTTGAGTATAAACATAAGTATCGTTCTTCTCTCCACAGACACAAACTTCAAACCAAAAAGCCCCCACACCATCAATGACTCCCGATTGGCCAACGACCTGAACGAGTACTATTGTCAATTTGAAAGGCAATGGGACTCCCCTGAAGCCACCCCCCATAACACCTTTGCCCAGACCTCCAGCTCAGCTGAGACCCTTACACGTGTCACGTAGAGATGGTCAAAGGAGTTTAGTTGTAAGCAACTGGACTTTTTTCCTTGGAGTTTGAAGACTTTTCACCTTTCACCCAAAAGGCTTCTTCAGTTCTAACCTGATGATGGAAACCAGGAGGTATATCTCTGGATCACAGAGGGTGTAGCTCCAGACCACACCCCTCGCTCCGTAACAAAGGGTCACATGAGTCACCCATTTAAGGTGTGAATTGGAATGAGAGTCGTTGTGGTCACATGATCCAGAGAATGAAACCTGCTCTGATGGTGAAGAGCAGCTAAACTTCCTGGGATGTGATCTCGAGGCAGGATGGTGAAGAGCAGCTAAACTTCCTGGGATGTGATCTCGAGGCAGGATGGTATGTAGCATACAGATTATGACCCCCCCCCCCCTCCTCTGTTTAAAGTTGGTTGTTCTAAATGGACATAGATGGCCTCCTTCACTCCTCTCTCGAACCACCTGTCCAATATGTGTATATCAGTGTCTTTAAATGAGTGTCCCTTTTCCTTCAGATGTATATGTACTGCTGAGTTCTGTCCTGATGCGGGCACTCTTCACTGCTTTGTATTGCATAAACCACACTGTTGAGGTGTTGTCTTGGTGTTTTGTCCTTGGGGTGGACAAGTCTCTGTCTGAGGGTGTTGCCAAGGTTTGAAATAAACTGGGACGCTGTGTTAACTGAAGATCCTTCTTAGTTTTTCTGAGAGACCAGATATGTATGACACAACCACGTGATTCCTTTTGTTGTTTTCCCTCATGTCAGTCAGTGTTTTGGTTCCTTTCTCCTGTATTCTATTAGGATTGATGATACATACCATACTGCCTTGAGATTACAAAAAAAAATCCATGTCAGCTTTTAACTCACTTGGCAATGAAAATATTCGGATTCTGATTCAGACTGTTCGTTCTCTTTTGCTTCTGCATTAAACATTGCTATTTCTTTAGGGTTCACTGTAGCATACAACAGTTTTATTATTCAAGCACTGAGAGGGAAAATTAGCAAAGAACTGTTTCCGCCCGGTTTCGAACCGGGGACCTTTCGCGTGTGAGGCGAACGTGATAACCACTACACTACGGAAACGACTCATAGATGTGAAGACTGCAAGAAAAACGTGATAGTACTGATATAAACCGGACTCAATGCATAAAGTTAACGTCTATAATTAAATAATATCTCGCTGCGCGTCCGTCCGTGTGCTCATGTCGGTCTAACAACAGTTTCCGTAGTGTAGTGGTTATCACGTTCGCCTAACACGCGAAAGGTCCCCGGTTCGAGACCGGGCGGAAACACATCTTTGCTTCCACTTTCAGTACTAAGACAGCTCAAACACAACTAAAGATGAGCTGTACTCTCATTAAAACACTAAAATAAATAGTACAGTGTTTTCGTTTTTCATACCTTAATCTAGTTTATTTGTGTTATTGATGAAATATGAAATTTCAATTAAAAATGTCTATGTTGCTGGTACTTTGACATAACATAAACATATTTCATCTTAAGACATTGTCATTTTCAGATCTATATACATGCAAGCGTGATTAAAAAATAGCGTCAGAAGAAACAACATTTGAGACGCATCTCACTTGCGACTTATAACACCTTTAAAACGGTAAGCTGGTAGAAAAGGCTAGCCTCCCCGTCGGGGAATCGAACCCCGGTCTTCCGCGTGACAGGCGGAGATACTGTCCACTATACTAACGAGGATAACGCGCTGGCACACCAATGGTAACGCCGAGCAACCCGAGGTTTAGCAGTAGTTGAGTATGTTGGCATTCGTCTTCCAAGAACTAATTCATAGGGTGTCATATGCAAATCATGCAGATCACACCATTGGCGCTAACGGAAGAGCAGCCACCCATTTTAGACCTGTGTGCTGGCAGATTTTACCAACGCCACAACTAACAAGTCACCACACGTGCTGCCACACCTTGTTTGGTGCTTCGTCTCTGACAAAGTGACCCCTTGCAGCCCCCAGGGGTCCCTGTCCCCAGTTTAAAAAAACACTGCTATGAACTGAGAAAAGAGTTGCTTCCCAAACAAACTTAATGCTTATTGGTACTGTGACTTGGCGTAACAACGGTACAATGTTTTCATACATTATTCTAATTCATTGGTGTTACTGATTCATTATTACTCAGCGTAACACATTTCCGGC
Organism: Pampus argenteus; assembly: GCA_036937835.1. Lineage (NCBI taxonomy): Eukaryota > Metazoa > Chordata > Actinopteri > Scombriformes > Stromateidae > Pampus > Pampus argenteus. The sequence goes on along the minus strand of CM072876.1, from coordinate 15,852,981 downwards.
ATTTTTAGAACACCAAGCAGACGGTAATAAACTGTAATCTCCCCGTCGGGGAATCGAACCCCGGTCTTCCGCGTGACAGGCGGAGATACTGTCCACTATACTAACGAGGATAACACACTGATGCATCAACGGTAACGCAGCGCAACGCGAGGTTTAGCAGTAGTTGAGTATAAACATAAGTATCGTTCTTCTCTCCACAGACACAAACTTCAAACCAAAAAGCCCCCACACCATCAATGACTCCCGATTGGCCAACGACCTGAACGAGTACTATTGTCAATTTGAAAGGCAATGGGACTCCCCTGAAGCCACCCCCCATAACACCTTTGCCCAGACCTCCAGCTCAGCTGAGACCCTTACACGTGTCACGTAGAGATGGTCAAAGGAGTTTAGTTGTAAGCAACTGGACTTTTTTCCTTGGAGTTTGAAGACTTTTCACCTTTCACCCAAAAGGCTTCTTCAGTTCTAACCTGATGATGGAAACCAGGAGGTATATCTCTGGATCACAGAGGGTGTAGCTCCAGACCACACCCCTCGCTCCGTAACAAAGGGTCACATGAGTCACCCATTTAAGGTGTGAATTGGAATGAGAGTCGTTGTGGTCACATGATCCAGAGAATGAAACCTGCTCTATGCATAAAGTTAACGTCTATAATTAAATAATATCTCGCTGCGCGTCCGTCCGTGTGCTCATGTCGGTCTAACAACAGTTTCCGTAGTGTAGTGGTTATCACGTTCGCCTAACACGCGAAAGGTCCCCGGTTCGAGACCGGGCGGAAACACATCTTTGCTTCCACTTTCAGTACTAAGACAGCTCAAACACAACTAAAGATGAGCTGTACTCTCATTAAAACACTAAAATAAATAGTACAGTGTTTTCGTTTTTCATACCTTAATCTAGTTTATTTGTGTTATTGATGAAATATGAAATTTCAATTAAAAATGTCTATGTTGCTGGTACTTTGACATAACATAAACATATTTCATCTTAAGACATTGTCATTTTCAGATCTATATACATGCAAGCGTGATTAAAAAATAGCGTGACAAAGTGACCCCTTGCAGCCCCCAGGGGTCCCTGTCCCCAGTTTAAAAAAACACTGCTATGAACTGAGAAAAGAGTTGCTTCCCAAACAAACTTAATGCTTATTGGTACTGTGACTTGGCGTAACAACTGTACAATGTTTTCATACATTATTCTAATTCATTGGTGTTACTGATTCATTATTACTCAGCGTAACACATTTCCGGCATTTTTAGAACACCAAGCAGACGGTAATAAACTGTAATCTCCCCGTCGGGGAATCGAACCCCGGTCTTCCGCGTGACAGGCGGAGATACTGTCCACTATACTAACGAGGATAACACACTGATGCATCAACGGTAACGCAGCGCAACGCGAGGTTTAGCAGTAGTTGAGTATAAACATAAGTATCGTTCTTCTCTCCACAGACACAAACTTCAAACCAAAAAGCCCCCACACCATCAATGACTCCCGATTGGCCAACGACCTGAACGAGTACTATTGTCAATTTGAAAGGCAATGGGACTCCCCTGAAGCCACCCCCCATAACACCTTTGCCCAGACCTCCAGCTCAGCTGAGACCCTTACACGTGTCACGTAGAGATGGTCAAAGGAGTTTAGTTGTAAGCAACTGGACTTTTTTCCTTGGAGTTTGAAGACTTTTCACCTTTCACCCAAAAGGCTTCTTCAGTTCTAACCTGATGATGGAAACCAGGAGGTATATCTCTGGATCACAGAGGGTGTAGCTCCAGACCACACCCCTCGCTCCGTAACAAAGGGTCACATGAGTCACCCATTTAAGGTGTGAATTGGAATGAGAGTCGTTGTGGTCACATGATCCAGAGAATGAAACCTGCTCTGATGGTGAAGAGCAGCTAAACTTCCTGGGATGTGATCTCGAGGCAGGATGGTGAAGAGCAGCTAAAATTCCTGGGATGTGATCTCGAGGCAGGATGGTGAAGAGCAGCTAAACTTCCTGGGATGTGATCTCGAGGCAGGATGGTATGTAGCATACAGATTATGACCCCCCCCCCCCCCCCTCCTCTGTTTAAAGTTGGTTGTTCTAAATGGACATAGATGGCCTCCTTCACTCCTCTCTCGAACCACCTGTCCAATATGTGTATATCAGTGTCTTTAAATGAGTGTCCCTTTTCCTTCAGATGTATATGTACTGCTTTGTATTGCATAAACCACACTGTTGAGGTGTTGTCTTGGTGTTTTGTCCTTGGGGTGGACAAGTCTCTGTCTGAGGGTGTTGCCAAGGTTTGAAATAAACTGGGACGCTGTGTTAACTGAAGATCCTTCTTAGTTTTTCTGAGAGACCAGATATGTATGACACAACCACGTGATTCCTTTTGTTGTTTTCCCTCATGTCAGTCAGTGTTTTGGTTCCTTTCTCCTGTATTCTATTAGGATTGATGATACATACCATACTGCCTTGAGATTACAAAAAAAAATCCATGTCAGCTTTTAACTCACTTGGCAATGAAAATATTCGGATTCTGATTCAGACTGTTCGTTCTCTTTTGCTTCTGCATTAAACATTGCTATTTCTTTAGGGTTCACTGTAGCATACAACAGTTTTATTATTCAAGCACTGAGAGGGAAAATTAGCAAAGAACTGTTTCCGCCCGGTTTCGAACCGGGGACCTTTCGCGTGTGAGGCGAACGTGATAACCACTACACTCAGAAACGACTCATAGATGTGAATACTGCAAGAAAAACGTGATAGTACTGATATAAACCGGACTCAATGCATAAAGTTAACGTCTATAATTAAATAATATCTCGCTGCGCGTCCGTCCGTGTGCTCATGTCGGTCTAACAACAGTTTCCGTAGTGTAGTGGTTATCACGTTCGCCTAACACGCGAAAGGTCCCCGGTTCGAGACCGGGCGGAAACACATCTTTGCTTCCACTTTCAGTACTAAGACAGCTCAAACACAACTAAAGATGAGCTGTACTCTCATTAAAACACTAAAATAAATAGTACAGTGTTTTCGTTTTTCATACCTTAATCTAGTTTATTTGTGTTATTGATGAAATATGAAATTTCAATTAAAAATGTCTATGTTGCTGGTACTTTGACATAACATAAACATATTTCATCTTAAGACATTGTCATTTTCAGATCTATATACATGCAAGCGTGATTAAAAAATAGCGTCAGAAGAAACAACATTTGAGACGCATCTCACTTGCGACTTATAACACCTTTAAAACGGTAAGCTGGTAGAAAAGGCTAGCCTCCCCGTCGGGGAATCGAACCCCGGTCTTCCGCGTGACAGGCGGAGATACTGTCCACTATACTAACGAGGATAACGCGCTGGCACACCAATGGTAACGCCGAGCAACCCGAGGTTTAGCAGTAGTTGAGTATGTTGGCATTCGTCTTCCAAGAACTAATTCATAGGGTGTCATATGCAAATCATGCAGATCACACCATTGGCGCTAACGGAAGAGCAGCCACCCATTTTAGACCTGTGTGCTGGCAGATTTTACCAACGCCACAACTAACAAGTCACCACACGTGCTGCCACACCTTGTTTGCTGCTTCGTCTCTGACAAAGTGACCCCTTGCAGCCCCCAGGGGTCCCTGTCCCCAGTTTAAAAAAACACTGCTATGAACTGAGAAAAGAGTTGCTTCCCAAACAAACTTAATGCTTATTGGTACTGTGACTTGGCGTAACAACTGTACAATGTTTTCATACATTATTCTAATTCATTGGTGTTACTGATTCATTATTACTCAGCGTAACACATTTCCGGCATTTTTAGAACACCAAGCAGACGGTAATAAACTGTAATCTCCCCGTCGGGGAATCGAACCCCGGTCTTCCGCGTGACAGGCGGAGATACTGTCCACTATACTAACGAGGATAACACACTGATGCATCAACGGTAACGCAGCGCAACGCGAGGTTTAGCAGTAGTTGAGTATAAACATAAGTATCGTTCTTCTCTCCACAGACACAAACTTCAAACCAAAAAGCCCCCACACCATCAATGACTCCCGATTGGCCAACGACCTGAACGAGTACTATTGTCAATTTGAAAGGCAATGGGACTCCCCTGAAGCCACCCCCCATAACACCTTTGCCCAGACCTCCAGCTCAGCTGAGACCCTTACACGTGTCACGTAGAGATGGTCAAAGGAGTTTAGTTGTAAGCAACTGGACTTTTTTCCTTGGAGTTTGAAGACTTTTCACCTTTCACCCAAAAGGCTTCTTCAGTTCTAACCTGATGATGGAAACCAGGAGGTATATCTCTGGATCACAGAGGGTGTAGCTCCAGACCACACCCCTCGCTCCGTAACAAAGGGTCACATGAGTCACCCATTTAAGGTGTGAATTGGAATGAGAGTCGTTGTGGTCACATGATCCAGAGAATGAAACCTGCTCTGATGGTGAAGAGCAGCTAAACTTCCTGGGATGTGATCTCGAGGCAGGATGGTGAAGAGCAGCTAAAATTCCTGGGATGTGATCTCGAGGCAGGATGGTGAAGAGCAGCTAAACTTCCTGGGATGTGATCTCGAGGCAGGATGGTATGTAGCATACAGATTATGACCCCCCCCCCCCCCTCCTCTGTTTAAAGTTGGTTGTTCTAAATGGACATAGATGGCCTCCTTCACTCCTCTCTCGAACCACCTGTCCAATATGTGTATATCAGTGTCTTTAAATGAGTGTCCCTTTTCCTTCAGATGTATATGTACTGCTTTGTATTGCATAAACCACACTGTTGAGGTGTTGTCTTGATGTTTTGTCCTTGGGGTGGACAAGTCTCTGTCTGAGGGTGTTGCCAAGGTTTGAAATAAACTGGGACGCTGTGTTAACTGAAGATCCTTCTTAGTTTTTCTGAGAGACCAGATATGTATGACACAACCACGTGATTCCTTTTGTTGTTTTCCCTAATGTCAGTCAGTGTTTTGGTTCCTTTCTCCTGTATTCTATTAGGATTGATGATACATACCATACTGCCTTGAGATTACAAAAAAAAATCCATGTCAGCTTTTAACTCACTTGGCAATGAAAATATTCGGATTCTGATTCAGACTGTTCGTTCTCTTTTGCTTCTGCATTAAACATTGCTATTTCTTTAGGGTTCACTGTAGCATACAACAGTTTTATTATTCAAGCACTGAGAGGGAAAATTAGCAAAGAACTGTTTCCGCCCGGTTTCGAACCGGGGACCTTTCGCGTGTGAGGCGAACGTGATAACCACTACACTACGGAAACGACTCATAGTTGTGAAGACTGCAAGAAAAACGTGATAGTACTGATATAAACCGGACTCAATGCATAAAGTTAACGTCTATAATTAAATAATATCTCGCTGCGCGTCCGTCCGTGTGCTCATGTCGGTCTAACAACAGTTTCCGTAGTGTAGTGGTTATCACGTTCGCCTAACCTGCGAAAGGTCCCCGGTTCGAGACCGGGCGGAAACACATCTTTGCTTCCACTTTCAGTACTAAGACAGCTCAAACACAACTAAAGATGAGCTGTACTCTCATTAAAACACTAAAATAAATAGTACAGTGTTTTCGTTTTTCATACCTTAATCTAGTTTATTTGTGTTATTGATGAAATATGAAATTTCAATTAAAAATGTCTATGTTGCTGGTACTTTGACATAACATAAACATATTTCATCTTAAGACATTGTCATTTTCAGATCTATATACATGCAAGCGTGATTAAAAAATAGCGTCAGAAGAAACAACATTCGAGACGCATCTCACTTGCGACTTATAACACCTTTAAAACGGTAAGCTGGTAGAAAAGGCTAGCCTCCCCGTCGGGGAATCGAACCCCGGTCTTCCGCGTGACAGGCGGAGATACTGTCCACTATACTAACGAGGATAACGCGCTGGCACACCAATGGTAACGCCGAGCAACCCGAGGTTTAGCAGTAGTTGAGTATGTTGGCATTCGTCTTCCAAGAACTAATTCATAGGGTGTCATATGCAAATCATGCATATCACACCATTGGCGCTAACGGAAGAGCAGCCACCCATTTTAGACCTGTGTGCTGGCAGATTTTACCAACGCCACAACTAACAAGTCACCACACGTGCTGCCACACCTTGTTTGCTGCTTCGTCTCTGACAAAGTGACCCCTTGCAGCCCCCAGGGGTCCCTGTCCCCAGTTTAAAAAAACACTGCTATGAACTGAGAAAAGAGTTGCTTCCCAAACAAACTTAATGCTTATTGGTACTGTGACTTGGCGTAACAACTGTACAATGTTTTCATACATTATTCTAATTCATTGGTGTTACTGATTCATTATTTCTCAGCGTAACACATTTCCGGCATTTTTAGAACACCAAGCAGACGGTAATAAACTGTAATCTCCCCGTCGGGGAATCGAACCCCGGTCTTCCGCGTGACAGGCGGAGATACTGTCCACTATACTAACGAGGATAACACACTGATGCATCAACGGTAACGCAGCGCAACGCGAGGTTTAGCAGTAGTTGAGTATAAACATAAGTATCGTTCTTCTCTCCACAGACACAAACTTCAAACCAAAAAGCCCCCACACCATCAATGACTCCCGATTGGCCAACGACCTGAACGAGTACTATTGTCAATTTGAAAGGCAATGGGACTCCCCTGAAGCCACCCCCCATAACACCTTTGCCCAGACCTCCAGCTCAGCTGAGACCCTTACACGTGTCACGTAGAGATGGTCAAAGGAGTTTAGTTGTAAGCAACTGGACTTTTTTCCTTGGAGTTTGAAGACTTTTCACCTTTCACCCAAAAGGCTTCTTCAGTTCTAACCTGATGATGGAAACCAGGAGGTATATCTCTGGATCACAGAGGGTGTAGCTCCAGACCACACCCCTCGCTCCGTAACAAAGGGTCACATGAGTCACCCATTTAAGGTGTGAATTGGAATGAGAGTCGTTGTGGTCACATGATCCAGAGAATGAAACCTGCTCTGATGGTGAAGAGCAGCTAAACTTCCTGGGATGTGATCTCGAGGCAGGATGGTGAAGAGCAGCTAAAATTCCTGGGATGTGATCTCGAGGCAGGATGGTGAAGAGCAGCTAAACTTCCTGGGATGTGATCTCGAGGCAGGATGGTATGTAGCATACAGATTATGACCCCCCCTCCTCTGTTTAAAGTTGGTTGTTCTAAATGGACATAGATGGCCTCCTTCACTCCTCTCTCGAACCACCTGTCCAATATGTGTATATCAGTGTCTTTAAATGAGTGTCCCTTTTCCTTCAGATGTATATGTACTGCTTTGTATTGCATAAACCACACTGTTGAGGTGTTGTCTTGGTGTTTTGTCCTTGGGGTGGACAAGTCTCTGTCTGAGGGTGTTGCCAAGGTTTGAAATAAACTGGGACGCTGTGTTAACTGAAGATCCTTCTTAGTTTTTCTGAGAGACCAGATATGTATGACACAACCACGTGATTCCTTTTGTTGTTTTCCCTCATGTCAGTCAGTGTTTTGGTTCCTTTCTCCTGTATTCTATTAGGATTGATGATACATACCATACTGCCTTGAGATTACAAAAAAAAATCCATGTCAGCTTTTAACTCACTTGGCAATGAAAATATTCGGATTCTGATTCAGACTGTTCGTTCTCTTTTGCTTCTGCATTAAACATTGCTATTTCTTTAGGGTTCACTGTAGCATACAACAGTTTTATTATTCAAGCACTGAGAGGGAAAATTAGCAAAGAACTGTTTCCGCCCGGTTTCGAACAGGGGACCTTTCGCGTGTGAGGCGAACGTGATAACCACTACACTACGGAAACGACTCATAGTTGTGAAGACTGCAAGAAAAACGTGATAGTACTGATAGAAACCGGACTCAATGCATAAAGTTAACGTCTATAATTAAATAATATCTCGCTGCGCGTCCGTCCGTGTGCTCATGTCGGTCTAACAACAGTTTCCGTAGTGTAGTGGTTATCACGTTCGCCTAACCTGCGAAAGGTCCCCGGTTCGAGACCGGGCGGAAACACATCTTTGCTTCCACTTTCAGTACTAAGACAGCTCAAACACAACTAAAGATGAGCTGTACTCTCATTAAAACACTAAAATAAATAGTACAGTGTTTTCGTTTTTCATACCTTAATCTAGTTTATTTGTGTTATTGATGAAATATGAAATTTCAATTAAAAATGTCTATGTTGCTGGTACTTTGACATAACATAAACATATTTCATCTTAAGACATTGTCATTTTCAGATCTATATACATGCAAGCGTGATTAAAAAATAGCGTCAGAAGAAACAACATTCGAGACGCATCTCACTTGCGACTTATAACACCTTTAAAACGGTAAGCTGGTAGAAAAGGCTAGCCTCCCCGTCGGGGAATCGAACCCCGGTCTTCCGCGTGACAGGCGGAGATACTGTCCACTATACTAACGAGGATAACGCGCTGGCACACCAATGGTAACGCCGAGCAACCCGAGGTTTAGCAGTAGTTGAGTATGTTGGCATTCGTCTTCCAAGAACTAATTCATAGGGTGTCATATGCAAATCATGCATATCACACCATTGGCGCTAACGGAAGAGCAGCCACCCATTTTAGACCTGTGTGCTGGCAGATTTTACCAACGCCACAACTAACAAGTCACCACACGTGCTGCCACACCTTGTTTGCTGCTTCGTCTCTGACAAAGTGACCCCTTGCAGCCCCCAGGGGTCCCTGTCCCCAGTTTAAAAAAACACTGCTATGAACTGAGAAAAGAGTTGCTTCCCAAACAAACTTAATGCTTATTGGTACTGTGACTTGGCGTAACAACTGTACAATGTTTTCATACATTATTCTAATTCATTGGTGTTACTGATTCATTATTTCTCAGCGTAACACATTTCCGGCATTTTTAGAACACCAAGCAGACGGTAATAAACTGTAATCTCCCCGTCGGGGAATCGAACCCCGGTCTTCCGCGTGACAGGCGGAGATACTGTCCACTATACTAACGAGGATAACACACTGATGCATCAACGGTAACGCAGCGCAACGCGAGGTTTAGCAGTAGTTGAGTATAAACATAAGTATCGTTCTTCTCTCCACAGACACAAACTTCAAACCAAAAAGCCCCCACACCATCAATGACTCCCGATTGGCCAACGACCTGAACGAGTACTATTGTCAATTTGAAAGGCAATGGGACTCCCCTGAAGCCACCCCCCATAACACCTTTGCCCAGACCTCCAGCTCAGCTGAGACCCTTACACGTGTCACGTAGAGATGGTCAAAGGAGTTTAGTTGTAAGCAACTGGACTTTTTTCCTTGGAGTTTGAAGACTTTTCACCTTTCACCCAAAAGGCTTCTTCAGTTCTAACCTGATGATGGAAACCAGGAGGTATATCTCTGGATCACAGAGGGTGTAGCTCCAGACCACACCCCTCGCTCCGTAACAAAGGGTCACATGAGTCACCCATTTAAGGTGTGAATTGGAATGAGAGTCGTTGTGGTCACATGATCCAGAGAATGAAACCTGCTCTGATGGTGAAGAGCAGCTAAACTTCCTGGGATGTGATCTCGAGGCAGGATGGTGAAGAGCAGCTAAAATTCCTGGGATGTGATCTCGAGGCAGGATGGTGAAGAGCAGCTAAACTTCCTGGGATGTGATCTCGAGGCAGGATGGTATGTAGCATACAGATTATGACCCCCCCTCCTCTGTTTAAAGTTGGTTGTTCTAAATGGACATAGATGGCCTCCTTCACTCCTCTCTCGAACCACCTGTCCAATATGTGTATATCAGTGTCTTTAAATGAGTGTCCCTTTTCCTTCAGATGTATATGTACTGCTTTGTATTGCATAAACCACACTGTTGAGGTGTTGTCTTGGTGTTTTGTCCTTGGGGTGGACAAGTCTCTGTCTGAGGGTGTTGCCAAGGTTTGAAATAAACTGGGACGCTGTGTTAACTGAAGATCCTTCTTAGTTTTTCTGAGAGACCAGATATGTATGACACAACCACGTGATTCCTTTTGTTGTTTTCCCTCATGTCAGTCAGTGTTTTGGTTCCTTTCTCCTGTATTCTATTAGGATTGATGATACATACCATACTGCCTTGAGATTACAAAAAAAAATCCATGTCAGCTTTTAACTCACTTGGCAATGAAAATATTCGGATTCTGATTCAGACTGTTCGTTCTCTTTTGCTTCTGCATTAAACATTGCTATTTCTTTAGGGTTCACTGTAGCATACAACAGTTTTATTATTCAAGCACTGAGAGGGAAAATTAGCAAAGAACTGTTTCCGCCCGGTTTCGAACAGGGGACCTTTCGCGTGTGAGGCGAACGTGATAACCACTACACTACGGAAACGACTCATAGATGTGAAGACTGCAAGAAAAACGTGATAGTACTGATAGAAACCGGACTCAATGCATAAAGTTAACGTCTATAATTAAATAATATCTCGCTGCGCGTCCGTCCGTGTGCTCATGTCGGTCTAACAACAGTTTCCGTAGTGTAGTGGTTATCACGTTCGCCTAACCTGCGAAAGGTCCCCGGTTCGAGACCGGGCGGAAACACATCTTTGCTTCCACTTTCAGTACTAAGACAGCTCAAACACAACTAAAGATGAGCTGTACTCTCATTAAAACACTAAAATAAATAGTACAGTGTTTTCGTTTTTCATACCTTAATCTAGTTTATTTGTGTTATTGATGAAATATGAAATTTCAATTAAAAATGTCTATGTTGCTGGTACTTTGACATAACATAAACATATTTCATCTTAAGACATTGTCATTTTCAGATCTATATACATGCAAGCGTGATTAAAAAATAGCGTCAGAAGAAACAACATTCGAGACGCATCTCACTTGCGACTTATAACACCTTTAAAACGGTAAGCTGGTAGAAAAGGCTAGCCTCCCCGTCGGGGAATCGAACCCCGGTCTTCCGCGTGACAGGCGGAGATACTGTCCACTATACTAACGAGGATAACGCGCTGGCACACCAATGGTAACGCCGAGCAACCCGAGGTTTAGCAGTAGTTGAGTATGTTGGCATTCGTCTTCCAAGAACTAATTCATAGGGTGTCATATGCAAATCATGCATATCACACCATTGGCGCTAACGGAAGAGCAGCCACCCATTTTAGACCTGTGTGCTGGCAGATTTTACCAACGCCACAACTAACAAGTCACCACACGTGCTGCCACACCTTGTTTGCTGCTTCGTCTCTGACAAAGTGACCCCTTGCAGCCCCCAGGGGTCCCTGTCCCCAGTTTAAAAAAACACTGCTATGAACTGAGAAAAGAGTTGCTTCCCAAACAAACTTAATGCTTATTGGTACTGTGACTTGGCGTAACAACTGTACAATGTTTTCATACATTATTCTAATTCATTGGTGTTACTGATTCATTATTTCTCAGCGTAACACATTTCCGGCATTTTTAGAACACCAAGCAGACGGTAATAAACTGTAATCTCCCCGTCGGGGAATCGAACCCCGGTCTTCCGCGTGACAGGCGGAGATACTGTCCACTATACTAACGAGGATAACACACTGATGCATCAACGGTAACGCAGCGCAACGCGAGGTTTAGCAGTAGTTGAGTATAAACATAAGTATCGTTCTTCTCTCCACAGACACAAACTTCAAACCAAAAAGCCCCCACACCATCAATGACTCCCGATTGGCCAACGACCTGAACGAGTACTATTGTCAATTTGAAAGGCAATGGGACTCCCCTGAAGCCACCCCCCATAACACCTTTGCCCAGACCTCCAGCTCAGCTGAGACCCTTACACGTGTCACGTAGAGATGGTCAAAGGAGTTTAGTTGTAAGCAACTGGACTTTTTTCCTTGGAGTTTGAAGACTTTTCACCTTTCACCCAAAAGGCTTCTTCAGTTCTAACCTGATGATGGAAACCAGGAGGTATATCTCTGGATCACAGAGGGTGTAGCTCCAGACCACACCCCTCGCTCCGTAACAAAGGGTCACATGAGTCACCCATTTAAGGTGTGAATTGGAATGAGAGTCGTTGTGGTCACATGATCCAGAGAATGAAACCTGCTCTGATGGTGAAGAGCAGCTAAACTTCCTGGGATGTGATCTCGAGGCAGGATGGTGAAGAGCAGCTAAAATTCCTGGGATGTGATCTCGAGGCAGGATGGTGAAGAGCAGCTAAACTTCCTGGGATGTGATCTCGAGGCAGGATGGTATGTAGCATACAGATTATGACCCCCCCTCCTCTGTTTAAAGTTGGTTGTTCTAAATGGACATAGATGGCCTCCTTCACTCCTCTCTCGAACCACCTGTCCAATATGTGTATATCAGTGTCTTTAAATGAGTGTCCCTTTTCCTTCAGATGTATATGTACTGCTTTGTATTGCATAAACCACACTGTTGAGGTGTTGTCTTGGTGTTTTGTCCTTGGGGTGGACAAGTCTCTGTCTGAGGGTGTTGCCAAGGTTTGAAATAAACTGGGACGCTGTGTTAACTGAAGATCCTTCTTAGTTTTTCTGAGAGACCAGATATGTATGACACAACCACGTGATTCCTTTTGTTGTTTTCCCTCATGTCAGTCAGTGTTTTGGTTCCTTTCTCCTGTATTCTATTAGGATTGATGATACATACCATACTGCCTTGAGATTACAAAAAAAAATCCATGTCAGCTTTTAACTCACTTGGCAATGAAAATATTCGGATTCTGATTCAGACTGTTCGTTCTCTTTTGCTTCTGCATTAAACATTGCTATTTCTTTAGGGTTCACTGTAGCATACAACAGTTTTATTATTCAAGCACTGAGAGGGAAAATTAGCAAAGAACTGTTTCCGCCCGGTTTCGAACAGGGGACCTTTCGCGTGTGAGGCGAACGTGATAACCACTACACTACGGAAACGACTCATAGATGTGAAGACTGCAAGAAAAACGTGATAGTACTGATAGAAACCGGACTCAATGCATAAAGTTAACGTCTATAATTAAATAATATCTCGCTGCGCGTCCGTCCGTGTGCTCATGTCGGTCTAACAACAGTTTCCGTAGTGTAGTGGTTATCACGTTCGCCTAACCTGCGAAAGGTCCCCGGTTCGAGACCGGGCGGAAACACATCTTTGCTTCCACTTTCAGTACTAAGACAGCTCAAACACAACTAAAGATGAGCTGTACTCTCATTAAAACACTAAAATAAATAGTACAGTGTTTTCGTTTTTCATACCTTAATCTAGTTTATTTGTGTTATTGATGAAATATGAAATTTCAATTAAAAATGTCTATGTTGCTGGTACTTTGACATAACATAAACATATTTCATCTTAAGACATTGTCATTTTCAGATCTATATACATGCAAGCGTGATTAAAAAATAGCGTCAGAAGAAACAACATTTGAGACGCATCTCACTTGCGACTTATAACACCTTTAAAACGGTAAGCTGGTAGAAAAGGCTAGCCTCCCCGTCGGGGAATCGAACCCCGGTCTTCCGCGTGACAGGCGGAGATACTGTCCACTATACTAACGAGGATAACGCGCTGGCACACCAATGGTAACGCCGAGCAACCCGAGGTTTAGCAGTAGTTGAGTATGTTGGCATTCGTCTTCCAAGAACTAATTCATAGGGTGTCATATGCAAATCATGCATATCACACCATTGGCGCTAACGGAAGAGCAGCCACCCATTTTAGACCTGTGTGCTGGCAGATTTTACCAACGCCACAACTAACAAGTCACCACACGTGCTGCCACACCTTGTTTGCTGCTTCGTCTCTGACAAAGTGACCCCTTGCAGCCCCCAGGGGTCCCTGTCCCCAGTTTAAAAAAACACTGCTATGAACTGAGAAAAGAGTTGCTTCCCAAACAAACTTAATGCTTATTGGTACTGTGACTTGGCGTAACAACTGTACAATGTTTTCATACATTATTCTAATTCATTGGTGTTACTGATTCATTATTTCTCAGCGTAACACATTTCCGGCATTTTTAGAACACCAAGCAGACGGTAATAAACTGTAATCTCCCCGTCGGGGAATCGAACCCCGGTCTTCCGCGTGACAGGCGGAGATACTGTCCACTATACTAACGAGGATAACACACTGATGCATCAACGGTAACGCAGCGCAACGCGAGGTTTAGCAGTAGTTGAGTATAAACATAAGTATCGTTCTTCTCTCCACAGACACAAACTTCAAACCAAAAAGCCCCCACACCATCAATGACTCCCGATTGGCCAACGACCTGAACGAGTACTATTGTCAATTTGAAAGGCAATGGGACTCCCCTGAAGCCACCCCCCATAACACCTTTGCCCAGACCTCCAGCTCAGCTGAGACCCTTACACGTGTCACGTAGAGATGGTCAAAGGAGTTTAGTTGTAAGCAACTGGACTTTTTTCCTTGGAGTTTGAAGACTTTTCACCTTTCACCCAAAAGGCTTCTTCAGTTCTAACCTGATGATGGAAACCAGGAGGTATATCTCTGGATCACAGAGGGTGTAGCTCCAGACCACACCCCTCGCTCCGTAACAAAGGGTCACATGAGTCACCCATTTAAGGTGTGAATTGGAATGAGAGTCGTTGTGGTCACATGATCCAGAGAATGAAACCTGCTCTGATGGTGAAGAGCAGCTAAACTTCCTGGGATGTGATCTCGAGGCAGGATGGTGAAGAGCAGCTAAAATTCCTGGGATGTGATCTCGAGGCAGGATGGTGAAGAGCAGCTAAACTTCCTGGGATGTGATCTCGAGGCAGGATGGTATGTAGCATACAGATTATGACCCCCCCCCCCCCCCTCCTCTGTTTAAAGTTGGTTGTTCTAAATGGACATAGATGGCCTCCTTCACTCCTCTCTCGAACCACCTGTCCAATATGTGTATATCAGTGTCTTTAAATGAGTGTCCCTTTTCCTTCAGATGTATATGTACTGCTTTGTATTGCATAAACCACACTGTTGAGGTGTTGTCTTGATGTTTTGTCCTTGGGGTGGACAAGTCTCTGTCTGAGGGTGTTGCCAAGGTTTGAAATAAACTGGGACGCTGTGTTAACTGAAGATCCTTCTTAGTTTTTCTGAGAGACCAGATATGTATGACACAACCACGTGATTCCTTTTGTTGTTTTCCCTCATGTCAGTCAGTGTTTTGGTTCCTTTCTCCTGTATTCTATTAGGATTGATGATACATACCATACTGCCTTGAGATTACAAAAAAAAATCCATGTCAGCTTTTAACTCACTTGGCAATGAAAATATTCGGATTCTGATTCAGACTGTTCGTTCTCTTTTGCTTCTGCATTAAACATTGCTATTTCTTTAGGGTTCACTGTAGCATACAACAGTTTTATTATTCAAGCACTGAGAGGGAAAATTAGCAAAGAACTGTTTCCGCCCGGTTTCGAACCGGGGACCTTTCGCGTGTGAGGCGAACGTGATAACCACTACACTACGGAAACGACTCATAGTTGTGAAGACTGCAAGAAAAACGTGATAGTACTGATATAAACCGGACTCAATGCATAAAGTTAACGTCTATAATTAAATAATATCTCGCTGCGCGTCCGTCCGTGTGCTCATGTCGGTCTAACAACAGTTTCCGTAGTGTAGTGGTTATCACGTTCGCCTAACCTGCGAAAGGTCCCCGGTTCGAGACCGGGCGGAAACACATCTTTGCTTCCACTTTCAGTACTAAGACAGCTCAAACACAACTAAAGATGAGCTGTACTCTCATTAAAACACTAAAATAAATAGTACAGTGTTTTCGTTTTTCATACCTTAATCTAGTTTATTTGTGTTATTGATGAAATATGAAATTTCAATTAAAAATGTCTATGTTGCTGGTACTTTGACATAACATAAACATATTTCATCTTAAGACATTGTCATTTTCAGATCTATATACATGCAAGCGTGATTAAAAAATAGCGTCAGAAGAAACAACATTTGAGACGCATCTCACTTGCGACTTATAACACCTTTAAAACGGTAAGCTGGTAGAAAAGGCTAGCCTCCCCGTCGGGGAATCGAACCCCGGTCTTCCGCGTGACAGGCGGAGATACTGTCCACTATACTAACGAGGATAACGCGCTGGCACACCAATGGTAACGCCGAGCAACCCGAGGTTTAGCAGTAGTTGAGTATGTTGGCATTCGTCTTCCAAGAACTAATTCATAGGGTGTCATATGCAAATCATGCATATCACACCATTGGCGCTAACGGAAGAGCAGCCACCCATTTTAGACCTGTGTGCTGGCAGATTTTACCAACGCCACAACTAACAAGTCACCACACGTGCTGCCACACCTTGTTTGCTGCTTCGTCTCTGACAAAGTGACCCCTTGCAGCCCCCAGGGGTCCCTGTCCCCAGTTTAAAAAAACACTGCTATGAACTGAGAAAAGAGTTGCTTCCCAAACAAACTTAATGCTTATTGGTACTGTGACTTGGCGTAACAACTGTACAATGTTTTCATACATTATTCTAATTCATTGGTGTTACTGATTCATTATTACTCAGCGTAACACATTTCCGGCATTTTTAGAACACCAAGCAGACGGTAATAAACTGTAATCTCCCCGTCGGGGAATCGAACCCCGGTCTTCCGCGTGACAGGCGGAGATACTGTCCACTATACTAACGAGGATAACACACTGATGCATCAACGGTAACGCAGCGCAACGCGAGGTTTAGCAGTAGTTGAGTATAAACATAAGTATCGTTCTTCTCTCCACAGACACAAACTTCAAACCAAAAAGCCCCCACACCATCAATGACTCCCGATTGGCCAACGACCTGAACGAGTACTATTGTCAATTTGAAAGGCAATGGGACTCCCCTGAAGCCACCCCCCATAACACCTTTGCCCAGACCTCCAGCTCAGCTGAGACCCTTACACGTGTCACGTAGAGATGGTCAAAGGAGTTTAGTTGTAAGCAACTGGACTTTTTTCCTTGGAGTTTGAAGACTTTTCACCTTTCACCCAAAAGGCTTCTTCAGTTCTAACCTGATGATGGAAACCAGGAGGTATATCTCTGGATCACAGAGGGTGTAGCTCCAGACCACACCCCTCGCTCCGTAACAAAGGGTCACATGAGTCACCCATTTAAGGTGTGAATTGGAATGAGAGTCGTTGTGGTCACATGATCCAGAGAATGAAACCTGCTCTGATGGTGAAGAGCAGCTAAACTTCCTGGGATGTGATCTCGAGGCAGGATGGTGAAGAGCAGCTAAAATTCCTGGGATGTGATCTCGAGGCAGGATGGTGAAGAGCAGCTAAACTTCCTGGGATGTGATCTCGAGGCAGGATGGTATGTAGCATACAGATTATGACCCCCCCCCTCCTCTGTTTAAAGTTGGTTGTTCTAAATGGACATAGATGGCCTCCTTCACTCCTCTCTCGAACCACCTGTCCAATATGTGTATATCAGTGTCTTTAAATGAGTGTCCCTTTTCCTTCAGATGTATATGTACTGCTTTGTATTGCATAAACCACACTGTTGAGGTGTTGTCTTGGTGTTTTGTCCTTGGGGTGGACAAGTCTCTGTCTGAGGGTGTTGCCAAGGTTTGAAATAAACTGGGACGCTGTGTTAACTGAAGATCCTTCTTAGTTTTTCTGAGAGACCAGATATGTATGACACAACCACGTGATTCCTTTTGTTGTTTTCCCTCATGTCAGTCAGTGTTTTGGTTCCTTTCTCCTGTATTCTATTAGGATTGATGATACATACCATACTGCCTTGAGATTACAAAAAAAAATCCATGTCAGCTTTTAACTCACTTGGCAATGAAAATATTCGGATTCTGATTCAGACTGTTCGTTCTCTTTTGCTTCTGCATTAAACATTGCTATTTCTTTAGGGTTCACTGTAGCATACAACAGTTTTATTATTCAAGCACTGAGAGGGAAAATTAGCAAAGAACTGTTTCCGCCCGGTTTCGAACCGGGGACCTTTCGCGTGTGAGGCGAACGTGATAACCACTACACTACGGAAACGACTCATAGATGTGAAGACTGCAAGAAAAACGTGATAGTACTGATAGAAACCGGACTCAATGCATAAAGTTAACGTCTATAATTAAATAATATCTCGCTGCGCGTCCGTCCGTGTGCTCATGTCGGTCTAACAGCAGTTTCCGTAGTGTAGTGGTTATCACGTTCGCCTAACCTGCGAAAGGTCCCCGGTTCGAGACCGGGCGGAAACACATCTTTGCTTCCACTTTCAGTACTAAGACAGCTCAAACACAACTAAAGATGAGCTGTACTCTCATTAAAACACTAAAATAAATAGTACAGTGTTTTCGTTTTTCATACCTTAATCTAGTTTATTTGTGTTATTGATGAAATATGAAATTTCAATTAAAAATGTCTATGTTGCTGGTACTTTGACATAACATAAACATATTTCATCTTAAGACATTGTCATTTTCAGATCTATATACATGCAAGCGTGATTAAAAAATAGCGTCAGAAGAAACAACATTTGAGACGCATCTCACTTGCGACTTATAACACCTTTAAAACGGTAAGCTGGTAGAAAAGGCTAGCCTCCCCGTCGGGGAATCGAACCCCGGTCTTCCGCGTGACAGGCGGAGATACTGTCCACTATACTAACGAGGATAACGCGCTGGCACACCAATGGTAACGCCGAGCAACCCGAGGTTTAGCAGTAGTTGAGTATGTTGGCATTCGTCTTCCAAGAACTAATTCATAGGGTGTCATATGCAAATCATGCATATCACACCATTGGCGCTAACGGAAGAGCAGCCACCCATTTTAGACCTGTGTGCTGGCAGATTTTACCAACGCCACAACTAACAAGTCACCACACGTGCTGCCACACCTTGTTTGCTGCTTCGTCTCTGACAAAGTGACCCCTTGCAGCCCCCAGGGGTCCCTGTCCCCAGTTTAAAAAAACACTGCTATGAACTGAGAAAAGAGTTGCTTCCCAAACAAACTTAATGCTTATTGGTACTGTGACTTGGCGTAACAACTGTACAATGTTTTCATACATTATTCTAATTCATTGGTGTTACTGATTCATTATTACTCAGCGTAACACATTTCCGGCATTTTTAGAACACCAAGCAGACGGTAATAAACTGTAATCTCCCCGTCGGGGAATCGAACCCCGGTCTTCCGCGTGACAGGCGGAGATACTGTCCACTATACTAACGAGGATAACACACTGATGCATCAACGGTAACGCAGCGCAACGCGAGGTTTAGCAGTAGTTGAGTATAAACATAAGTATCGTACTTCTCTCCACAGACACAAACTTCAAACCAAAAAGCCCCCACACCATCAATGACTCCCGATTGGCCAACGACCTGAACGAGTACTATTGTCAATTTGAAAGGCAATGGGACTCCCCTGAAGCCACCCCCCATAACACCTTTGCCCAGACCTCCAGCTCAGCTGAGACCCTTACACGTGTCACGTAGAGATGGTCAAAGGAGTTTAGTTGTAAGCAACTGGACTTTTTTCCTTGGAGTTTGAAGACTTTTCACCTTTCACCCAAAAGGCTTCTTCAGTTCTAACCTGATGATGGAAACCAGGAGGTATATCTCTGGATCACAGAGGGTGTAGCTCCAGACCACACCCCTCGCTCCGTAACAAAGGGTCACATGAGTCACCCATTTAAGGTGTGAATTGGAATGAGAGTCGTTGTGGTCACATGATCCAGAGAATGAAACCTGCTCTGATGGTGAAGAGCAGCTAAACTTCCTGGGATGTGATCTCGAGGCAGGATGGTGAAGAGCAGCTAAAATTCCTGGGATGTGATCTCGAGGCAGGATGGTGAAGAGCAGCTAAACTTCCTGGGATGTGATCTCGAGGCAGGATGGTATGTAGCATACAGATTATGACCCCCCCTCCTCTGTTTAAAGTTGGTTGTTCTAAATGGACATAGATGGCCTCCTTCACTCCTCTCTCGAACCACCTGTCCAATATGTGTATATCAGTGTCTTTAAATGAGTGTCCCTTTTCCTTCAGATGTATATGTACTGCTTTGTATTGCATAAACCACACTGTTGAGGTGTTGTCTTGGTGTTTTGTCCTTGGGGTGGACAAGTCTCTGTCTGAGGGTGTTGCCAAGGTTTGAAATAAACTGGGACGCTGTGTTAACTGAAGATCCTTCTTAGTTTTTCTGAGAGACCAGATATGTATGACACAACCACGTGATTCCTTTTGTTGTTTTCCCTCATGTCAGTCAGTGTTTTGGTTCCTTTCTCCTGTATTCTATTAGGATTGATGATACATACCATACTGCCTTGAGATTACAAAAAAAAATCCATGTCAGCTTTTAACTCACTTGGCAATGAAAATATTCGGATTCTGATTCAGACTGTTCGTTCTCTTTTGCTTCTGCATTAAACATTGCTATTTCTTTAGGGTTCACTGTAGCATACAACAGTTTTATTATTCAAGCACTGAGAGGGAAAATTAGCAAAGAACTGTTTCCGCCCGGTTTCGAACAGGGGACCTTTCGCGTGTGAGGCGAACGTGATAACCACTACACTACGGAAACGACTCATAGATGTGAAGACTGCAAGAAAAACGTGATAGTACTGATAGAAACCGGACTCAATGCATAAAGTTAACGTCTATAATTAAATAATATCTCGCTGCGCGTCCGTCCGTGTGCTCATGTCGGTCTAACAACAGTTTCCGTAGTGTAGTGGTTATCACGTTCGCCTAACCTGCGAAAGGTCCCCGGTTCGAGACCGGGCGGAAACACATCTTTGCTTCCACTTTCAGTACTAAGACAGCTCAAACACAACTAAAGATGAGCTGTACTCTCATTAAAACACTAAAATAAATAGTACAGTGTTTTCGTTTTTCATACCTTAATCTAGTTTATTTGTGTTATTGATGAAATATGAAATTTCAATTAAAAATGTCTATGTTGCTGGTACTTTGACATAACATAAACATATTTCATCTTAAGACATTGTCATTTTCAGATCTATATACATGCAAGCGTGATTAAAAAATAGCGTCAGAAGAAACAACATTCGAGACGCATCTCACTTGCGACTTATAACACCTTTAAAACGGTAAGCTGGTAGAAAAGGCTAGCCTCCCCGTCGGGGAATCGAACCCCGGTCTTCCGCGTGACAGGCGGAGATACTGTCCACTATACTAACGAGGATAACGCGCTGGCACACCAATGGTAACGCCGAGCAACCCGAGGTTTAGCAGTAGTTGAGTATGTTGGCATTCGTCTTCCAAGAACTAATTCATAGGGTGTCATATGCAAATCATGCATATCACACCATTGGCGCTAACGGAAGAGCAGCCACCCATTTTAGACCTGTGTGCTGGCAGATTTTACCAACGCCACAACTAACAAGTCACCACACGTGCTGCCACACCTTGTTTGCTGCTTCGTCTCTGACAAAGTGACCCCTTGCAGCCCCCAGGGGTCCCTGTCCCCAGTTTAAAAAAACACTGCTATGAACTGAGAAAAGAGTTGCTTCCCAAACAAACTTAATGCTTATTGGTACTGTGACTTGGCGTAACAACTGTACAATGTTTTCATACATTATTCTAATTCATTGGTGTTACTGATTCATTATTTCTCAGCGTAACACATTTCCGGCATTTTTAGAACACCAAGCAGACGGTAATAAACTGTAATCTCCCCGTCGGGGAATCGAACCCCGGTCTTCCGCGTGACAGGCGGAGATACTGTCCACTATACTAACGAGGATAACACACTGATGCATCAACGGTAACGCAGCGCAACGCGAGGTTTAGCAGTAGTTGAGTATAAACATAAGTATCGTTCTTCTCTCCACAGACACAAACTTCAAACCAAAAAGCCCCCACACCATCAATGACTCCCGATTGGCCAACGACCTGAACGAGTACTATTGTCAATTTGAAAGGCAATGGGACTCCCCTGAAGCCACCCCCCATAACACCTTTGCCCAGACCTCCAGCTCAGCTGAGACCCTTACACGTGTCACGTAGAGATGGTCAAAGGAGTTTAGTTGTAAGCAACTGGACTTTTTTCCTTGGAGTTTGAAGACTTTTCACCTTTCACCCAAAAGGCTTCTTCAGTTCTAACCTGATGATGGAAACCAGGAGGTATATCTCTGGATCACAGAGGGTGTAGCTCCAGACCACACCCCTCGCTCCGTAACAAAGGGTCACATGAGTCACCCATTTAAGGTGTGAATTGGAATGAGAGTCGTTGTGGTCACATGATCCAGAGAATGAAACCTGCTCTGATGGTGAAGAGCAGCTAAACTTCCTGGGATGTGATCTCGAGGCAGGATGGTGAAGAGCAGCTAAAATTCCTGGGATGTGATCTCGAGGCAGGATGGTGAAGAGCAGCTAAACTTCCTGGGATGTGATCTCGAGGCAGGATGGTATGTAGCATACAGATTATGACCCCCCCCCCCCCCCCCCCTCCTCTGTTTAAAGTTGGTTGTTCTAAATGGACATAGATGGCCTCCTTCACTCCTCTCTCGAACCACCTGTCCAATATGTGTATATCAGTGTCTTTAAATGAGTGTCCCTTTTCCTTCAGATGTATATGTACTGCTTTGTATTGCATAAACCACACTGTTGAGGTGTTGTCTTGGTGTTTTGTCCTTGGGGTGGACAAGTCTCTGTCTGAGGGTGTTGCCAAGGTTTGAAATAAACTGGGACGCTGTGTTAACTGAAGATCCTTCTTAGTTTTTCTGAGAGACCAGATATGTATGACACAACCACGTGATTCCTTTTGTTGTTTTCCCTCATGTCAGTCAGTGTTTTGGTTCCTTTCTCCTGTATTCTATTAGGATTGATGATACATACCATACTGCCTTGAGATTACAAAAAAAAATCCATGTCAGCTTTTAACTCACTTGGCAATGAAAATATTCGGATTCTGATTCAGACTGTTCGTTCTCTTTTGCTTCTGCATTAAACATTGCTATTTCTTTAGGGTTCACTGTAGCATACAACAGTTTTATTATTCAAGCACTGAGAGGGAAAATTAGCAAAGAACTGTTTCCGCCCGGTTTCGAACCGGGGACCTTTCGCGTGTGAGGCGAACGTGATAACCACTACACTACGGAAACGACTCATAGATGTGAAGACTGCAAGAAAAACGTGATAGTACTGATAGAAACCGGACTCAATGCATAAAGTTAACGTCTATAATTAAATAATATCTCGCTGCGCGTCCGTCCGTGTGCTCATGTCGGTCTAACAACAGTTTCCGTAGTGTAGTGGTTATCACGTTCGCCTAACACGCGAAAGGTCCCCGGTTCGAGACCGGGCGGAAACACATCTTTGCTTCCACTTTCAGTACTAAGACAGCTCAAACACAACTAAAGATGAGCTGTACTCTCATTAAAACACTAAAATAAATAGTACAGTGTTTTCGTTTTTCATACCTTAATCTAGTTTATTTGTGTTATTGATGAAATATGAAATTTCAATTAAAAATGTCTATGTTGCTGGTACTTTGACATAACATAAACATATTTCATCTTAAGACATTGTCATTTTCAGATCTATATACATGCAAGCGTGATTAAAAAATAGCGTCAGAAGAAACAACATTTGAGACGCATCTCACTTGCGACTTATAACACCTTTAAAACGGTAAGCTGGTAGAAAAGGCTAGCCTCCCCGTCGGGGAATCGAACCCCGGTCTTCCGCGTGACAGGCGGAGATACTGTCCACTATACTAACGAGGATAACGCGCTGGCACACCAATGGTAACGCCGAGCAACCCGAGGTTTAGCAGTAGTTGAGTATGTTGGCATTCGTCTTCCAAGAACTAATTCATAGGGTGTCATATGCAAATCATGCATATCACACCATTGGCGCTAACGGAAGAGCAGCCACCCATTTTAGACCTGTGTGCTGGCAGATTTTACCAACGCCACAACTAACAAGTCACCACACGTGCTGCCACACCTTGTTTGCTGCTTCGTCTCTGACAAAGTGACCCCTTGCAGCCCCCAGGGGTCCCTGTCCCCAGTTTAAAAAAACACTGCTATGAACTGAGAAAAGAGTTGCTTCCCAAACAAACTTAATGCTTATTGGTACTGTGACTTGGCGTAACAACTGTACAATGTTTTCATACATTATTCTAATTCATTGGTGTTACTGATTCATTATTACTCAGCGTAACACATTTCCGGCATTTTTAGAACACCAAGCAGACGGTAATAAACTGTAATCTCCCCGTCGGGGAATCGAACCCCGGTCTTCCGCGTGACAGGCGGAGATACTGTCCACTATACTAACGAGGATAACACACTGATGCATCAACGGTAACGCAGCGCAACGCGAGGTTTAGCAGTAGTTGAGTATAAACATAAGTATCGTTCTTCTCTCCACAGACACAAACTTCAAACCAAAAAGCCCCCACACCATCAATGACTCCCGATTGGCCAACGACCTGAACGAGTACTATTGTCAATTTGAAAGGCAATGGGACTCCCCTGAAGCCACCCCCCATAACACCTTTGCCCAGACCTCCAGCTCAGCTGAGACCCTTACACGTGTCACGTAGAGATGGTCAAAGGAGTTTAGTTGTAAGCAACTGGACTTTTTTCCTTGGAGTTTGAAGACTTTTCACCTTTCACCCAAAAGGCTTCTTCAGTTCTAACCTGATGATGGAAACCAGGAGGTATATCTCTGGATCACAGAGGGTGTAGCTCCAGACCACACCCCTCGCTCCGTAACAAAGGGTCACATGAGTCACCCATTTAAGGTGTGAATTGGAATGAGAGTCGTCGTGGTCACATGATCCAGAGAATGAAACCTGCTCTGATGGTGAAGAGCAGCTAAACTTCCTGGGATGTGATCTCGAGGCAGGATGGTGAAGAGCAGCTAAAATTCCTGGGATGTGATCTCGAGGCAGGATGGTGAAGAGCAGCTAAACTTCCTGGGATGTGATCTCGAGGCAGGATGGTATGTAGCATACAGATTATGACCCCCCCCCCCCCCCCTCCTCTGTTTAAAGTTGGTTGTTCTAAATGGACATAGATGGCCTCCTTCACTCCTCTCTCGAACCACCTGTCCAATATGTGTATATCAGTGTCTTTAAATGAGTGTCCCTTTTCCTTCAGATGTATATGTACTGCTTTGTATTGCATAAACCACACTGTTGAGGTGTTGTCTTGGTGTTTTGTCCTTGGGGTGGACAAGTCTCTGTCTGAGGGTGTTGCCAAGGTTTGAAATAAACTGGGACGCTGTGTTAACTGAAGATCCTTCTTAGTTTTTCTGAGAGACCAGATATGTATGACACAACCACGTGATTCCTTTTGTTGTTTTCCCTCATGTCAGTCAGTGTTTTGGTTCCTTTCTCCTGTATTCTATTAGGATTGATGATACATACCATACTGCCTTGAGATTACAAAAAAAAATCCATGTCAGCTTTTAACTCACTTGGCAATGAAAATATTCGGATTCTGATTCAGACTGTTCGTTCTCTTTTGCTTCTGCATTAAACATTGCTATTTCTTTAGGGTTCACTGTAGCATACAACAGTTTTATTATTCAAGCACTGAGAGGGAAAATTAGCAAAGAACTGTTTCCGCCCGGTTTCGAACCGGGGACCTTTCGCGTGTGAGGCGAACGTGATAACCACTACACTACGGAAACGACTCATAGATGTGAAGACTGCAAGAAAAACGTGATAGTACTGATAGAAACCGGACTCAATGCATAAAGTTAACGTCTATAATTAAATAATATCTCGCTGCGCGTCCGTCCGTGTGCTCATGTCGGTCTAACAACAGTTTCCGTAGTGTAGTGGTTATCACGTTCGCCTCACACGCGAAAGGTCCCCGGTTCGAAACCGGGCGGAAACACATCTTTGCTTCCACTTTCAGTACTAAGACAGCTCAAACACAACTAAAGATGAGCTGTACTCTCATTAAAACACTAAAATAAATAGTACAGTGTTTTCGTTTTTCATACCTTAATCTAGTTTATTTGTGTTATTGATGAAATATGAAATTTCAATTAAAAATGTCTATGTTGCTGGTACTTTGACATAACATAAACATATTTCATCTTAAGACATTGTCATTTTCAGATCTATATACATGCAAGCGTGATTAAAAAATAGCGTCAGAAGAAACAACATTTGAGACGCATCTCACTTGCGACTTATAACACCTTTAAAACGGTAAGCTGGTAGAAAAGGCTAGCCTCCCCGTCGGGGAATCGAACCCCGGTCTTCCGCGTGACAGGCGGAGATACTGTCCACTATACTAACGAGGATAACGCGCTGGCACACCAATGGTAACGCCGAGCAACCCGAGGTTTAGCAGTAGTTGAGTATGTTGGCATTCGTCTTCCAAGAACTAATTCATAGGGTGTCATATGCAAATCATGCAGATCACACCATTGCCGCTAACGGAAGAGCAGCCACCCATTTTAGACCTGTGTGCTGGCAGATTTTACCAACGCCACAACTAACAAGTCACCACACGTGCTGCCACACCTTGTTTGCTGCTTCGTCTCTGACAAAGTGACCCCTTGCAGCCCCCAGGGGTCCCTGTCCCCAGTTTAAAAAAACACTGCTATGAACTGAGAAAAGAGTTGCTTCCCAAACAAACTTAATGCTTATTGGTACTGTGACTTGGCGTAACAACTGTACAATGTTTTCATACATTATTCTAATTCATTGGTGTTACTGATTCATTATTACTCAGCGTAACACATTTCCGGCATTTTTAGAACACCAAGCAGACGGTAATAAACTGTAATCTCCCCGTCGGGGAATCGAACCCCGGTCTTCCGCGTGACAGGCGGAGATACTGTCCACTATACTAACGAGGATAACACACTGATGCATCAACGGTAACGCAGCGCAACGCGAGGTTTAGCAGTAGTTGAGTATAAACATAAGTATCGTTCTTCTCTCCACAGACACAAACTTCAAACCAAAAAGCCCCCACACCATCAATGACTCCCGATTGGCCAACGACCTGAACGAGTACTATTGTCAATTTGAAAGGCAATGGGACTCCCCTGAAGCCACCCCCCATAACACCTTTGCCCAGACCTCCAGCTCAGCTGAGACCCTTACACGTGTCACGTAGAGATGGTCAAAGGAGTTTAGTTGTAAGCAACTGGACTTTTTTCCTTGGAGTTTGAAGACTTTTCACCTTTCACCCAAAAGGCTTCTTCAGTTCTAACCTGATGATGGAAACCAGGAGGTATATCTCTGGATCACAGAGGGTGTAGCTCCAGACCACACCCCTCGCTCCGTAACAAAGGGTCACATGAGTCACCCATTTAAGGTGTGAATTGGAATGAGAGTCGTCGTGGTCACATGATCCAGAGAATGAAACCTGCTCTGATGGTGAAGAGCAGCTAAACTTCCTGGGATGTGATCTCGAGGCAGGATGGTGAAGAGCAGCTAAAATTCCTGGGATGTGATCTCGAGGCAGGATGGTGAAGAGCAGCTAAACTTCCTGGGATGTGATCTCGAGGCAGGATGGTATGTAGCATACAGATTATGACCCCCCCCCTCCTCTGTTTAAAGTTGGTTGTTCTAAATGGACATAGATGGCCTCCTTCACTCCTCTCTCGAACCACCTGTCCAATATGTGTATATCAGTGTCTTTAAATGAGTGTCCCTTTTCCTTCAGATGTATATGTACTGCTTTGTATTGCATAAACCACACTGTTGAGGTGTTGTCTTGGTGTTTTGTCCTTGGGGTGGACAAGTCTCTGTCTGAGGGTGTTGCCAAGGTTTGAAATAAACTGGGACGCTGTGTTAACTGAAGATCCTTCTTAGTTTTTCTGAGAGACCAGATATGTATGACACAACCACGTGATTCCTTTTGTTGTTTTCCCTCATGTCAGTCAGTGTTTTGGTTCCTTTCTCCTGTATTCTATTAGGATTGATGATACATACCATACTGCCTTGAGATTACAAAAAAAAATCCATGTCAGCTTTTAACTCACTTGGCAATGAAAATATTCGGATTCTGATTCAGACTGTTCGTTCTCTTTTGCTTCTGCATTAAACATTGCTATTTCTTTAGGGTTCACTGTAGCATACAACAGTTTTATTATTCAAGCACTGAGAGGGAAAATTAGCAAAGAACTGTTTCCGCCCGGTTTCGAACCGGGGACCTTTCGCGTGTGAGGCGAACGTGATAACCACTACACTACGGAAACGACTCATAGATGTGAAGACTGCAAGAAAAACGTGATAGTACTGATAGAAACCGGACTCAATGCATAAAGTTAACGTCTATAATTAAATAATATCTCGCTGCGCGTCCGTCCGTGTGCTCATGTCGGTCTAACAGCAGTTTCCGTAGTGTAGTGGTTATCACGTTCGCCTAACCTGCGAAAGGTCCCCGGTTCGAGACCGGGCGGAAACACATCTTTGCTTCCACTTTCAGTACTAAGACAGCTCAAACACAACTAAAGATGAGCTGTACTCTCATTAAAACACTAAAATAAATAGTACAGTGTTTTCGTTTTTCATACCTTAATCTAGTTTATTTGTGTTATTGATGAAATATGAAATTTCAATTAAAAATGTCTATGTTGCTGGTACTTTGACATAACATAAACATATTTCATCTTAAGACATTGTCATTTTCAGATCTATATACATGCAAGCGTGATTAAAAAATAGCGTCAGAAGAAACAACATTTGAGACGCATCTCACTTGCGACTTATAACACCTTTAAAACGGTAAGCTGGTAGAAAAGGCTAGCCTCCCCGTCGGGGAATCGAACCCCGGTCTTCCGCGTGACAGGCGGAGATACTGTCCACTATACTAACGAGGATAACGCGCTGGCACACCAATGGTAACGCCGAGCAACCCGAGGTTTAGCAGTAGTTGAGTATGTTGGCATTCGTCTTCCAAGAACTAATTCATAGGGTGTCATATGCAAATCATGCATATCACACCATTGGCGCTAACGGAAGAGCAGCCACCCATTTTAGACCTGTGTGCTGGCAGATTTTACCAACGCCACAACTAACAAGTCACCACACGTGCTGCCACACCTTGTTTGCTGCTTCGTCTCTGACAAAGTGACCCCTTGCAGCCCCCAGGGGTCCCTGTCCCCAGTTTAAAAAAACACTGCTATGAACTGAGAAAAGAGTTGCTTCCCAAACAAACTTAATGCTTATTGGTACTGTGACTTGGCGTAACAACTGTACAATGTTTTCATACATTATTCTAATTCATTGGTGTTACTGATTCATTATTACTCAGCGTAACACATTTCCGGCATTTTTAGAACACCAAGCAGACGGTAATAAACTGTAATCTCCCCGTCGGGGAATCGAACCCCGGTCTTCCGCGTGACAGGCGGAGATACTGTCCACTATACTAACGAGGATAACACACTGATGCATCAACGGTAACGCAGCGCAACGCGAGGTTTAGCAGTAGTTGAGTATAAACATAAGTATCGTACTTCTCTCCACAGACACAAACTTCAAACCAAAAAGCCCCCACACCATCAATGACTCCCGATTGGCCAACGACCTGAACGAGTACTATTGTCAATTTGAAAGGCAATGGGACTCCCCTGAAGCCACCCCCCATAACACCTTTGCCCAGACCTCCAGCTCAGCTGAGACCCTTACACGTGTCACGTAGAGATGGTCAAAGGAGTTTAGTTGTAAGCAACTGGACTTTTTTCCTTGGAGTTTGAAGACTTTTCACCTTTCACCCAAAAGGCTTCTTCAGTTCTAACCTGATGATGGAAACCAGGAGGTATATCTCTGGATCACAGAGGGTGTAGCTCCAGACCACACCCCTCGCTCCGTAACAAAGGGTCACATGAGTCACCCATTTAAGGTGTGAATTGGAATGAGAGTCGTTGTGGTCACATGATCCAGAGAATGAAACCTGCTCTGATGGTGAAGAGCAGCTAAACTTCCTGGGATGTGATCTCGAGGCAGGATGGTGAAGAGCAGCTAAAATTCCTGGGATGTGATCTCGAGGCAGGATGGTGAAGAGCAGCTAAACTTCCTGGGATGTGATCTCGAGGCAGGATGGTATGTAGCATACAGATTATGACCCCCCCCCCCCCCCCCCCCCCCTCCTCTGTTTAAAGTTGGTTGTTCTAAATGGACATAGATGGCCTCCTTCACTCCTCTCTCGAACCACCTGTCCAATATGTGTATATCAGTGTCTTTAAATGAGTGTCCCTTTTCCTTCAGATGTATATGTACTGCTTTGTATTGCATAAACCACACTGTTGAGGTGTTGTCTTGGTGTTTTGTCCTTGGGGTGGACAAGTCTCTGTCTGAGGGTGTTGCCAAGGTTTGAAATAAACTGGGACGCTGTGTTAACTGAAGATCCTTCTTAGTTTTTCTGAGAGACCAGATATGTATGACACAACCACGTGATTCCTTTTGTTGTTTTCCCTCATGTCAGTCAGTGTTTTGGTTCCTTTCTCCTGTATTCTATTAGGATTGATGATACATACCATACTGCCTTGAGATTACAAAAAAAAATCCATGTCAGCTTTTAACTCACTTGGCAATGAAAATATTCGGATTCTGATTCAGACTGTTCGTTCTCTTTTGCTTCTGCATTAAACATTGCTATTTCTTTAGGGTTCACTGTAGCATACAACAGTTTTATTATTCAAGCACTGAGAGGGAAAATTAGCAAAGAACTGTTTCCGCCCGGTTTCGAACCGGGGACCTTTCGCGTGTGAGGCGAACGTGATAACCACTACACTACGGAAACGACTCATAGATGTGAAGACTGCAAGAAAAACGTGATAGTACTGATATAAACCGGACTCAATGCATAAAGTTAACGTCTATAATTAAATAATATCTCGCTGCGCGTCCGTCCGTGTGCTCATGTCCGTCTAACAACAGTTTCCGTAGTGTAGTGGTTATCACGTTCGCCTAACACGCGAAAGGTCCCCGGTTCGAGACCGGGCGGAAACACATCTTTGCTTCCACTTTCAGTACTAAGACAGCTCAAACACAACTAAAGATGAGCTGTACTCTCATTAAAACACTAAAATAAATAGTACAGTGTTTTCGTTTTTCATACCTTAATCTAGTTTATTTGTGTTATTGATGAAATATGAAATTTCAATTAAAAATGTCTATGTTGCTGGTACTTTGACATAACATAAACATATTTCATCTTAAGACATTGTCATTTTCAGATCTATATACATGCAAGCGTGATTAAAAAATAGCGTCAGAAGAAACAACATTTGAGACGCATCTCACTTGCGACTTATAACACCTTTAAAACGGTAAGCTGGTAGAAAAGGCTAGCCTCCCCGTCGGGGAATCGAACCCCGGTCTTCCGCGTGACAGGCGGAGATACTGTCCACTATACTAACGAGGATAACGCGCTGGCACACCAATGGTAACGCCGAGCAACCCGAGGTTTAGCAGTAGTTGAGTATGTTGGCATTCGTCTTCCAAGAACTAATTCATAGGGTGTCATATGCAAATCATGCATATCACACCATTGGCGCTAACGGAAGAGCAGCCACCCATTTTAGACCTGTGTGCTGGCAGATTTTACCAACGCCACAACTAACAAGTCACCACACGTGCTGCCACACCTTGTTTGCTGCTTCGTCTCTGACAAAGTGACCCCTTGCAGCCCCCAGGGGTCCCTGTCCCCAGTTTAAAAAAACACTGCTATGAACTGAGAAGAGTTGCTTCCCAAACAAACTTAATGCTTATTGGTACTGTGACTTGGCGTAACAACTGTACAATGTTTTCATACATTATTCTAATTCATTGGTGTTACTGATTCATTATTACTCAGCGTAACACATTTCCGGCATTTTTAGAACACCAAGCAGACGGTAATAAACTGTAATCTCCCCGTCGGGGAATCGAACCCCGGTCTTCCGCGTGACAGGCGGAGATACTGTCCACTATACTAACGAGGATAACACACTGATGCATCAACGGTAACGCAGCGCAACGCGAGGTTTAGCAGTAGTTGAGTATAAACATAAGTATCGTTCTTCTCTCCACAGACACAAACTTCAAACCAAAAAGCCCCCACACCATCAATGACTCCCGATTGGCCAACGACCTGAACGAGTACTATTGTCAATTTGAAAGGCAATGGGACTCCCCTGAAGCCACCCCCCATAACACCTTTGCCCAGACCTCCAGCTCAGCTGAGACCCTTACACGTGTCACGTAGAGATGGTCAAAGGAGTTTAGTTGTAAGCAACTGGACTTTTTTCCTTGGAGTTTGAAGACTTTTCACCTTTCACCCAAAAGGCTTCTTCAGTTCTAACCTGATGATGGAAACCAGGAGGTATATCTCTGGATCACAGAGGGTGTAGCTCCAGACCACACCCCTCGCTCCGTAACAAAGGGTCACATGAGTCACCCATTTAAGGTGTGAATTGGAATGAGAGTCGTTGTGGTCACATGATCCAGAGAATGAAACCTGCTCTGATGGTGAAGAGCAGCTAAACTTCCTGGGATGTGATCTCGAGGCAGGATGGTGAAGAGCAGCTAAAATTCCTGGGATGTGATCTCGAGGCAGGATGGTGAAGAGCAGCTAAACTTCCTGGGATGTGATCTCGAGGCAGGATGGTATGTAGCATACAGATTATGACCCCCCCCCCCCCCCCCCCTCCTCTGTTTAAAGTTGGTTGTTCTAAATGGACATAGATGGCCTCCTTCACTCCTCTCTCGAACCACCTGTCCAATATGTGTATATCAGTGTCTTTAAATGAGTGTCCCTTTTCCTTCAGATGTATATGTACTGCTTTGTATTGCATAAACCACACTGTTGAGGTGTTGTCTTGGTGTTTTGTCCTTGGGGTGGACAAGTCTCTGTCTGAGGGTGTTGCCAAGGTTTGAAATAAACTGGGACGCTGTGTTAACTGAAGATCCTTCTTAGTTTTTCTGAGAGACCAGATATGTATGACACAACCACGTGATTCCTTTTGTTGTTTTCCCTCATGTCAGTCAGTGTTTTGGTTCCTTTCTCCTGTATTCTATTAGGATTGATGATACATACCATACTGCCTTGAGATTACAAAAAAAAATCCATGTCAGCTTTTAACTCACTTGGCAATGAAAATATTCGGATTCTGATTCAGACTGTTCGTTCTCTTTTGCTTCTGCATTAAACATTGCTATTTCTTTAGGGTTCACTGTAGCATACAACAGTTTTATTATTCAAGCACTGAGAGGGAAAATTAGCAAAGAACTGTTTCCGCCCGGTTTCGAACCGGGGACCTTTCGCGTGTGAGGCGAACGTGATAACCACTACACTACGGAAACGACTCATAGATGTGAAGACTGCAAGAAAAACGTGATAGTACTGATAGAAACCGGACTCAATGCATAAAGTTAACGTCTATAATTAAATAATATCTCGCTGCGCGTCCGTCCGTGTGCTCATGTCGGTCTAACAACAGTTTCCGTAGTGTAGTGGTTATCACGTTCGCCTAACACGCGAAAGGTCCCCGGTTCGAGACCGGGCGGAAACACATCTTTGCTTCCACTTTCAGTACTAAGACAGCTCAAACACAACTAAAGATGAGCTGTACTCTCATTAAAACACTAAAATAAATAGTACAGTGTTTTCGTTTTTCATACCTTAATCTAGTTTATTTGTGTTATTGATGAAATATGAAATTTCAATTAAAAATGTCTATGTTGCTGGTACTTTGACATAACATAAACATATTTCATCTTAAGACATTGTCATTTTCAGATCTATATACATGCAAGCGTGATTAAAAAATAGCGTCAGAAGAAACAACATTTGAGACGCATCTCACTTGCGACTTATAACACCTTTAAAACGGTAAGCTGGTAGAAAAGGCTAGCCTCCCCGTCGGGGAATCGAACCCCGGTCTTCCGCGTGACAGGCGGAGATACTGTCCACTATACTAACGAGGATAACGCGCTGGCACACCAATGGTAACGCCGAGCAACCCGAGGTTTAGCAGTAGTTGAGTATGTTGGCATTCGTCTTCCAAGAACTAATTCATAGGGTGTCATATGCAAATCATGCAGATCACACCATTGCCGCTAACGGAAGAGCAGCCACCCATTTTAGACCTGTGTGCTGGCAGATTTTACCAACGCCACAACTAACAAGTCACCACACGTGCTGCCACACCTTGTTTGCTGCTTCGTCTCTGACAAAGTGACCCCTTGCAGCCCCCAGGGGTCCCTGTCCCCAGTTTAAAAAAACACTGCTATGAACTGAGAAAAGAGTTGCTTCCCAAACAAACTTAATGCTTATTGGTACTGTGACTTGGCGTAACAACTGTACAATGTTTTCATACATTATTCTAATTCATTGGTGTTACTGATTCATTATTACTCAGCGTAACACATTTCCGGCATTTTTAGAACACCAAGCAGACGGTAATAAACTGTAATCTCCCCGTCGGGGAATCGAACCCCGGTCTTCCGCGTGACAGGCGGAGATACTGTCCACTATACTAACGAGGATAACACACTGATGCATCAACGGTAACGCAGCGCAACGCGAGGTTTAGCAGTAGTTGAGTATAAACATAAGTATCGTTCTTCTCTCCACAGACACAAACTTCAAACCAAAAAGCCCCCACACCATCAATGACTCCCGATTGGCCAACGACCTGAACGAGTACTATTGTCAATTTGAAAGGCAATGGGACTCCCCTGAAGCCACCCCCCATAACACCTTTGCCCAGACCTCCAGCTCAGCTGAGACCCTTACACGTGTCACGTAGAGATGGTCAAAGGAGTTTAGTTGTAAGCAACTGGACTTTTTTCCTTGGAGTTTGAAGACTTTTCACCTTTCACCCAAAAGGCTTCTTCAGTTCTAACCTGATGATGGAAACCAGGAGGTATATCTCTGGATCACAGAGGGTGTAGCTCCAGACCACACCCCTCGCTCCGTAACAAAGGGTCACATGAGTCACCCATTTAAGGTGTGAATTGGAATGAGAGTCGTCGTGGTCACATGATCCAGAGAATGAAACCTGCTCTGATGGTGAAGAGCAGCTAAACTTCCTGGGATGTGATCTCGAGGCAGGATGGTGAAGAGCAGCTAAAATTCCTGGGATGTGATCTCGAGGCAGGATGGTGAAGAGCAGCTAAACTTCCTGGGATGTGATCTCGAGGCAGGATGGTATGTAGCATACAGATTATGACCCCCCCCCCCCCCCCTCCTCTGTTTAAAGTTGGTTGTTCTAAATGGACATAGATGGCCTCCTTCACTCCTCTCTCGAACCACCTGTCCAATATGTGTATATCAGTGTCTTTAAATGAGTGTCCCTTTTCCTTCAGATGTATATGTACTGCTTTGTATTGCATAAACCACACTGTTGAGGTGTTGTCTTGGTGTTTTGTCCTTGGGGTGGACAAGTCTCTGTCTGAGGGTGTTGCCAAGGTTTGAAATAAACTGGGACGCTGTGTTAACTGAAGATCCTTCTTAGTTTTTCTGAGAGACCAGATATGTATGACACAACCACGTGATTCCTTTTGTTGTTTTCCCTCATGTCAGTCAGTGTTTTGGTTCCTTTCTCCTGTATTCTATTAGGATTGATGATACATACCATACTGCCTTGAGATTACAAAAAAAAATCCATGTCAGCTTTTAACTCACTTGGCAATGAAAATATTCGGATTCTGATTCAGACTGTTCGTTCTCTTTTGCTTCTGCATTAAACATTGCTATTTCTTTAGGGTTCACTGTAGCATACAACAGTTTTATTATTCAAGCACTGAGAGGGAAAATTAGCAAAGAACTGTTTCCGCCCGGTTTCGAACCGGGGACCTTTCGCGTGTGAGGCGAACGTGATAACCACTACACTACGGAAACGACTCATAGATGTGAAGACTGCAAGAAAAACGTGATAGTACTGATAGAAACCGGACTCAATGCATAAAGTTAACGTCTATAATTAAATAATATCTCGCTGCGCGTCCGTCCGTGTGCTCATGTCGGTCTAACAACAGTTTCCGTAGTGTAGTGGTTATCACGTTCGCCTCACACGCGAAAGGTCCCCGGTTCGAAACCGGGCGGAAACACATCTTTGCTTCCACTTTCAGTACTAAGACAGCTCAAACACAACTAAAGATGAGCTGTACTCTCATTAAAACACTAAAATAAATAGTACAGTGTTTTCGTTTTTCATACCTTAATCTAGTTTATTTGTGTTATTGATGAAATATGAAATTTCAATTAAAAATGTCTATGTTGCTGGTACTTTGACATAACATAAACATATTTCATCTTAAGACATTGTCATTTTCAGATCTATATACATGCAAGCGTGATTAAAAAATAGCGTCAGAAGAAACAACATTTGAGACGCATCTCACTTGCGACTTATAACACCTTTAAAACGGTAAGCTGGTAGAAAAGGCTAGCCTCCCCGTCGGGGAATCGAACCCCGGTCTTCCGCGTGACAGGCGGAGATACTGTCCACTATACTAACGAGGATAACGCGCTGGCACACCAATGGTAACGCCGAGCAACCCGAGGTTTAGCAGTAGTTGAGTATGTTGGCATTCGTCTTCCAAGAACTAATTCATAGGGTGTCATATGCAAATCATGCAGATCACACCATTGCCGCTAACGGAAGAGCAGCCACCCATTTTAGACCTGTGTGCTGGCAGATTTTACCAACGCCACAACTAACAAGTCACCACACGTGCTGCCACACCTTGTTTGCTGCTTCGTCTCTGACAAAGTGACCCCTTGCAGCCCCCAGGGGTCCCTGTCCCCAGTTTAAAAAAACACTGCTATGAACTGAGAAAAGAGTTGCTTCCCAAACAAACTTAATGCTTATTGGTACTGTGACTTGGCGTAACAACTGTACAATGTTTTCATACATTATTCTAATTCATTGGTGTTACTGATTCATTATTACTCAGCGTAACACATTTCCGGCATTTTTAGAACACCAAGCAGACGGTAATAAACTGTAATCTCCCCGTCGGGGAATCGAACCCCGGTCTTCCGCGTGACAGGCGGAGATACTGTCCACTATACTAACGAGGATAACACACTGATGCATCAACGGTAACGCAGCGCAACGCGAGGTTTAGCAGTAGTTGAGTATAAACATAAGTATCGTTCTTCTCTCCACAGACACAAACTTCAAACCAAAAAGCCCCCACACCATCAATGACTCCCGATTGGCCAACGACCTGAACGAGTACTATTGTCAATTTGAAAGGCAATGGGACTCCCCTGAAGCCACCCCCCATAACACCTTTGCCCAGACCTCCAGCTCAGCTGAGACCCTTACACGTGTCACGTAGAGATGGTCAAAGGAGTTTAGTTGTAAGCAACTGGACTTTTTTCCTTGGAGTTTGAAGACTTTTCACCTTTCACCCAAAAGGCTTCTTCAGTTCTAACCTGATGATGGAAACCAGGAGGTATATCTCTGGATCACAGAGGGTGTAGCTCCAGACCACACCCCTCGCTCCGTAACAAAGGGTCACATGAGTCACCCATTTAAGGTGTGAATTGGAATGAGAGTCGTCGTGGTCACATGATCCAGAGAATGAAACCTGCTCTGATGGTGAAGAGCAGCTAAACTTCCTGGGATGTGATCTCGAGGCAGGATGGTGAAGAGCAGCTAAAATTCCTGGGATGTGATCTCGAGGCAGGATGGTGAAGAGCAGCTAAACTTCCTGGGATGTGATCTCGAGGCAGGATGGTATGTAGCATACAGATTATGACCCCCCCCCCCCCCCTCCTCTGTTTAAAGTTGGTTGTTCTAAATGGACATAGATGGCCTCCTTCACTCCTCTCTCGAACCACCTGTCCAATATGTGTATATCAGTGTCTTTAAATGAGTGTCCCTTTTCCTTCAGATGTATATGTACTGCTTTGTATTGCATAAACCACACTGTTGAGGTGTTGTCTTGGTGTTTTGTCCTTGGGGTGGACAAGTCTCTGTCTGAGGGTGTTGCCAAGGTTTGAAATAAACTGGGACGCTGTGTTAACTGAAGATCCTTCTTAGTTTTTCTGAGAGACCAGATATGTATGACACAACCACGTGATTCCTTTTGTTGTTTTCCCTCATGTCAGTCAGTGTTTTGGTTCCTTTCTCCTGTATTCTATTAGGATTGATGATACATACCATACTGCCTTGAGATTACAAAAAAAAATCCATGTCAGCTTTTAACTCACTTGGCAATGAAAATATTCGGATTCTGATTCAGACTGTTCGTTCTCTTTTGCTTCTGCATTAAACATTGCTATTTCTTTAGGGTTCACTGTAGCATACAACAGTTTTATTATTCAAGCACTGAGAGGGAAAATTAGCAAAGAACTGTTTCCGCCCGGTTTCGAACCGGGGACCTTTCGCGTGTGAGGCGAACGTGATAACCACTACACTACGGAAACGACTCATAGATGTGAAGACTGCAAGAAAAACGTGATAGTACTGATAGAAACCGGACTCAATGCATAAAGTTAACGTCTATAATTAAATAATATCTCGCTGCGCGTCCGTCCGTGTGCTCATGTCGGTCTAACAACAGTTTCCGTAGTGTAGTGGTTATCACGTTCGCCTAACACGCGAAAGGTCCCCGGTTCGAGACCGGGCGGAAACACATCTTTGCTTCCACTTTCAGTACTAAGACAGCTCAAACACAACTAAAGATGAGCTGTACTCTCATTAAAACACTAAAATAAATAGTACAGTGTTTTCGTTTTTCATACCTTAATCTAGTTTATTTGTGTTATTGATGAAATATGAAATTTCAATTAAAAATGTCTATGTTGCTGGTACTTTGACATAACATAAACATATTTCATCTTAAGACATTGTCATTTTCAGATCTATATACATGCAAGCGTGATTAAAAAATAGCGTCAGAAGAAACAACATTTGAGACGCATCTCACTTGCGACTTATAACACCTTTAAAACGGTAAGCTGGTAGAAAAGGCTAGCCTCCCCGTCGGGGAATCGAACCCCGGTCTTCCGCGTGACAGGCGGAGATACTGTCCACTATACTAACGAGGATAACGCGCTGGCACACCAATGGTAACGCCGAGCAACCCGAGGTTTAGCAGTAGTTGAGTATGTTGGCATTCGTCTTCCAAGAACTAATTCATAGGGTGTCATATGCAAATCATGCAGATCACACCATTGCCGCTAACGGAAGAGCAGCCACCCATTTTAGACCTGTGTGCTGGCAGATTTTACCAACGCCACAACTAACAAGTCACCACACGTGCTGCCACACCTTGTTTGCTGCTTCGTCTCTGACAAAGTGACCCCTTGCAGCCCCCAGGGGTCCCTGTCCCCAGTTTAAAAAAACACTGCTATGAACTGAGAAAAGAGTTGCTTCCCAAACAAACTTAATGCTTATTGGTACTGTGACTTGGCGTAACAACTGTACAATGTTTTCATACATTATTCTAATTCATTGGTGTTACTGATTCATTATTACTCAGCGTAACACATTTCCGGCATTTTTAGAACACCAAGCAGACGGTAATAAACTGTAATCTCCCCGTCGGGGAATCGAACCCCGGTCTTCCGCGTGACAGGCGGAGATACTGTCCACTATACTAACGAGGATAACACACTGATGCATCAACGGTAACGCAGCGCAACGCGAGGTTTAGCAGTAGTTGAGTATAAACATAAGTATCGTTCTTCTCTCCACAGACACAAACTTCAAACCAAAAAGCCCCCACACCATCAATGACTCCCGATTGGCCAACGACCTGAACGAGTACTATTGTCAATTTGAAAGGCAATGGGACTCCCCTGAAGCCACCCCCCATAACACCTTTGCCCAGACCTCCAGCTCAGCTGAGACCCTTACACGTGTCACGTAGAGATGGTCAAAGGAGTTTAGTTGTAAGCAACTGGACTTTTTTCCTTGGAGTTTGAAGACTTTTCACCTTTCACCCAAAAGGCTTCTTCAGTTCTAACCTGATGATGGAAACCAGGAGGTATATCTCTGGATCACAGAGGGTGTAGCTCCAGACCACACCCCTCGCTCCGTAACAAAGGGTCACATGAGTCACCCATTTAAGGTGTGAATTGGAATGAGAGTCGTTGTGGTCACATGATCCAGAGAATGAAACCTGCTCTGATGGTGAAGAGCAGCTAAACTTCCTGGGATGTGATCTCGAGGCAGGATGGTGAAGAGCAGCTAAAATTCCTGGGATGTGATCTCGAGGCAGGATGGTGAAGAGCAGCTAAACTTCCTGGGATGTGATCTCGAGGCAGGATGGTATGTAGCATACAGATTATGACCCCCCCCCCCCCCCCCCCCCTCCTCTGTTTAAAGTTGGTTGTTCTAAATGGACATAGATGGCCTCCTTCACTCCTCTCTCGAACCACCTGTCCAATATGTGTATATCAGTGTCTTTAAATGAGTGTCCCTTTTCCTTCAGATGTATATGTACTGCTTTGTATTGCATAAACCACACTGTTGAGGTGTTGTCTTGGTGTTTTGTCCTTGGGGTGGACAAGTCTCTGTCTGAGGGTGTTGCCAAGGTTTGAAATAAACTGGGACGCTGTGTTAACTGAAGATCCTTCTTAGTTTTTCTGAGAGACCAGATATGTATGACACAACCACGTGATTCCTTTTGTTGTTTTCCCTCATGTCAGTCAGTGTTTTGGTTCCTTTCTCCTGTATTCTATTAGGATTGATGATACATACCATACTGCCTTGAGATTACAAAAAAAAATCCATGTCAGCTTTTAACTCACTTGGCAATGAAAATATTCGGATTCTGATTCAGACTGTTCGTTCTCTTTTGCTTCTGCATTAAACATTGCTATTTCTTTAGGGTTCACTGTAGCATACAACAGTTTTATTATTCAAGCACTGAGAGGGAAAATTAGCAAAGAACTGTTTCCGCCCGGTTTCGAACCGGGGACCTTTCGCGTGTGAGGCGAACGTGAGAACCACTACACTACGGAAACGACTCATAGATGTGAAGACTGCAAGAAAAACGTGATAGTACTGATAGAAACCGGACTCAATGCATAAAGTTAACGTCTATAATTAAATAATATCTCGCTGCGCGTCCGTCCGTGTGCTCATGTCGGTCTAACAACAGTTTCCGTAGTGTAGTGGTTATCACGTTCGCCTAACACGCGAAAGGTCCCCGGTTCGAGACCGGGCGGAAACACATCTTTGCTTCCACTTTCAGTACTAAGACAGCTCAAACACAACTAAAGATGAGCTGTACTCTCATTAAAACACTAAAATAAATAGTACAGTGTTTTCGTTTTTCATACCTTAATCTAGTTTATTTGTGTTATTGATGAAATATGAAATTTCAATTAAAAATGTCTATGTTGCTGGTACTTTGACATAACATAAACATATTTCATCTTAAGACATTGTCATTTTCAGATCTATATACATGCAAGCGTGATTAAAAAATAGCGTCAGAAGAAACAACATTTGAGACGCATCTCACTTGCGACTTATAACACCTTTAAAACGGTAAGCTGGTAGAAAAGGCTAGCCTCCCCGTCGGGGAATCGAACCCCGGTCTTCCGCGTGACAGGCGGAGATACTGTCCACTATACTAACGAGGATAACGCGCTGGCACACCAATGGTAACGCCGAGCAACCCGAGGTTTAGCAGTAGTTGAGTATGTTGGCATTCGTCTTCCAAGAACTAATTCATAGGGTGTCATATGCAAATCATGCAGATCACACCATTGCCGCTAACGGAAGAGCAGCCACCCATTTTAGACCTGTGTGCTGGCAGATTTTACCAACGCCACAACTAACAAGTCACCACACGTGCTGCCACACCTTGTTTGCTGCTTCGTCTCTGACAAAGTGACCCCTTGCAGCCCCCAGGGGTCCCTGTCCCCAGTTTAAAAAAACACTGCTATGAACTGAGAAAAGAGTTGCTTCCCAAACAAACTTAATGCTTATTGGTACTGTGACTTGGCGTAACAACTGTACAATGTTTTCATACATTATTCTAATTCATTGGTGTTACTGATTCATTATTACTCAGCGTAACACATTTCCGGCATTTTTAGAACACCAAGCAGACGGTAATAAACTGTAATCTCCCCGTCGGGGAATCGAACCCCGGTCTTCCGCGTGACAGGCGGAGATACTGTCCACTATACTAACGAGGATAACACACTGATGCATCAACGGTAACGCAGCGCAACGCGAGGTTTAGCAGTAGTTGAGTATAAACATAAGTATCGTTCTTCTCTCCACAGACACAAACTTCAAACCAAAAAGCCCCCACACCATCAATGACTCCCGATTGGCCAACGACCTGAACGAGTACTATTGTCAATTTGAAAGGCAATGGGACTCCCCTGAAGCCACCCCCCATAACACCTTTGCCCAGACCTCCAGCTCAGCTGAGACCCTTACACGTGTCACGTAGAGATGGTCAAAGGAGTTTAGTTGTAAGCAACTGGACTTTTTTCCTTGGAGTTTGAAGACTTTTCACCTTTCACCCAAAAGGCTTCTTCAGTTCTAACCTGATGATGGAAACCAGGAGGTATATCTCTGGATCACAGAGGGTGTAGCTCCAGACCACACCCCTCGCTCCGTAACAAAGGGTCACATGAGTCACCCATTTAAGGTGTAAATTGGAATGAGAGTCGTTGTGGTCACATGATCCAGAGAATGAAACCTGCTCTGATGGTGAAGAGCAGCTAAACTTCCTGGGATGTGATCTCGAGGCAGGATGGTGAAGAGCAGCTAAAATTCCTGGGATGTGATCTCGAGGCAGGATGGTGAAGAGCAGCTA
Source organism: Pampus argenteus (assembly GCA_036937835.1). Classification (NCBI taxonomy): domain Eukaryota; kingdom Metazoa; phylum Chordata; class Actinopteri; order Scombriformes; family Stromateidae; genus Pampus; species Pampus argenteus. The sequence continues at coordinate 15,810,354 of CM072876.1, read as the reverse complement.
AACTTCCTGGGATGTGATCTCGAGGCAGGATGGTATGTAGCATACAGATTATGACCCCCCCCCCCCCCCCCCCCCCCCCCCCCTCCTCTGTTTAAAGTTGGTTGTTCTAAATGGACATAGATGGCCTCCTTCACTCCTCTCTCGAACCACCTGTCCAATATGTGTATATCAGTGTCTTTAAATGAGTGTCCCTTTTCCTTCAGATGTATATGTACTGCTTTGTATTGCATAAACCACACTGTTGAGGTGTTGTCTTGGTGTTTTGTCCTTGGGGTGGACAAGTCTCTGTCTGAGGGTGTTGCCAAGGTTTGAAATAAACTGGGACGCTGTGTTAACTGAAGATCCTTCTTAGTTTTTCTGAGAGACCAGATATGTATGACACAACCACGTGATTCCTTTTGTTGTTTTCCCTCATGTCAGTCAGTGTTTTGGTTCCTTTCTCCTGTATTCTATTAGGATTGATGATACATACCATACTGCCTTGAGATTACAAAAAAAAATCCATGTCAGCTTTTAACTCACTTGGCAATGAAAATATTCGGATTCTGATTCAGACTGTTCGTTCTCTTTTGCTTCTGCATTAAACATTGCTATTTCTTTAGGGTTCACTGTAGCATACAACAGTTTTATTATTCAAGCACTGAGAGGGAAAATTAGCAAAGAACTGTTTCCGCCCGGTTTCGAACCGGGGACCTTTCGCGTGTGAGGCGAACGTGATAACCACTACACTACGGAAACGACTCATAGATGTGAAGACTGCAAGAAAAACGTGATAGTACTGATAGAAACCGGACTCAATGCATAAAGTTAACGTCTATAATTAAATAATATCTCGCTGCGCGTCCGTCCGTGTGCTCATGTCGGTCTAACAACAGTTTCCGTAGTGTAGTGGTTATCACGTTCGCCTAACACGCGAAAGGTCCCCGGTTCGAGACCGGGCGGAAACACATCTTTGCTTCCACTTTCAGTACTAAGACAGCTCAAACACAACTAAAGATGAGCTGTACTCTCATTAAAACACTAAAATAAATAGTACAGTGTTTTCGTTTTTCATACCTTAATCTAGTTTATTTGTGTTATTGATGAAATATGAAATTTCAATTAAAAATGTCTATGTTGCTGGTACTTTGACATAACATAAACATATTTCATCTTAAGACATTGTCATTTTCAGATCTATATACATGCAAGCGTGATTAAAAAATAGCGTCAGAAGAAACAACATTTGAGACGCATCTCACTTGCGACTTATAACACCTTTAAAACGGTAAGCTGGTAGAAAAGGCTAGCCTCCCCGTCGGGGAATCGAACCCCGGTCTTCCGCGTGACAGGCGGAGATACTGTCCACTATACTAACGAGGATAACGCGCTGGCACACCAATGGTAACGCCGAGCAACCCGAGGTTTAGCAGTAGTTGAGTATGTTGGCATTCGTCTTCCAAGAACTAATTCATAGGGTGTCATATGCAAATCATGCAGATCACACCATTGGCGCTAACGGAAGAGCAGCCACCCATTTTAGACCTGTGTGCTGGCAGATTTTACCAACGCCACAACTAACAAGTCACCACACGTGCTGCCACACCTTGTTTGCTGCTTCGTCTCTGACAAAGTGACCCCTTGCAGCCCCCAGGGGTCCCTGTCCCCAGTTTAAAAAAACACTGCTATGAACTGAGAAAAGAGTTGCTTCCCAAACAAACTTAATGCTTATTGGTACTGTGACTTGGCGTAACAACTGTACAATGTTTTCATACATTATTCTAATTCATTGGTGTTACTGATTCATTATTACTCAGCGTAACACATTTCCGGCATTTTTAGAACACCAAGCAGACGGTAATAAACTGTAATCTCCCCGTCGGGGAATCGAACCCCGGTCTTCCGCGTGACAGGCGGAGATACTGTCCACTATACTAACGAGGATAACACACTGATGCATCAACGGTAACGCAGCGCAACGCGAGGTTTAGCAGTAGTTGAGTATAAACATAAGTATCGTTCTTCTCTCCACAGACACAAACTTCAAACCAAAAAGCCCCCACACCATCAATGACTCCCGATTGGCCAACGACCTGAACGAGTACTATTGTCAATTTGAAAGGCAATGGGACTCCCCTGAAGCCACCCCCCATAACACCTTTGCCCAGACCTCCAGCTCAGCTGAGACCCTTACACGTGTCACGTAGAGATGGTCAAAGGAGTTTAGTTGTAAGCAACTGGACTTTTTTCCTTGGAGTTTGAAGACTTTTCACCTTTCACCCAAAAGGCTTCTTCAGTTCTAACCTGATGATGGAAACCAGGAGGTATATCTCTGGATCACAGAGGGTGTAGCTCCAGACCACACCCCTCGCTCCGTAACAAAGGGTCACATGAGTCACCCATTTAAGGTGTGAATTGGAATGAGAGTCGTTGTGGTCACATGATCCAGAGAATGAAACCTGCTCTGATGGTGAAGAGCAGCTAAACTTCCTGGGATGTGATCTCGAGGCAGGATGGTGAAGAGCAGCTAAAATTCCTGGGATGTGATCTCGAGGCAGGATGGTGAAGAGCAGCTAAACTTCCTGGGATGTGATCTCGAGGCAGGATGGTATGTAGCATACAGATTATGACCCCCCCCCCCCTCCTCTGTTTAAAGTTGGTTGTTCTAAATGGACATAGATGGCCTCCTTCACTCCTCTCTCGAACCACCTGTCCAATATGTGTATATCAGTGTCTTTAAATGAGTGTCCCTTTTCCTTCAGATGTATATGTACTGCTTTGTATTGCATAAACCACACTGTTGAGGTGTTGTCTTGGTGTTTTGTCCTTGGGGTGGACAAGTCTCTGTCTGAGGGTGTTGCCAAGGTTTGAAATAAACTGGGACGCTGTGTTAACTGAAGATCCTTCTTAGTTTTTCTGAGAGACCAGATATGTATGACACAACCACGTGATTCCTTTTGTTGTTTTCCCTCATGTCAGTCAGTGTTTTGGTTCCTTTCTCCTGTATTCTATTAGGATTGATGATACATACCATACTGCCTTGAGATTACAAAAAAAAATCCATGTCAGCTTTTAACTCACTTGGCAATGAAAATATTCTGATTCTGATTCAGACTGTTCGTTCTCTTTTGCTTCTGCATTAAACATTGCTATTTCTTTAGGGTTCACTGTAGCATACAACAGTTTTATTATTCAAGCACTGAGAGGGAAAATTAGCAAAGAACTGTTTCCGCCCGGTTTCGAACCGGGGACCTTTCGCGTGTGAGGCGAACGTGATAACCACTACACTACGGAAACGACTCATAGATGTGAAGACTGCAAGAAAAACGTGATAGTACTGATAGAAACCGGACTCAATGCATAAAGTTAACGTCTATAATTAAATAATATCTCGCTGCGCGTCCGTCCGTGTGCTCATGTCCGTCTAACAACAGTTTCCGTAGTGTAGTGGTTATCACGTTCGCCTAACACGCGAAAGGTCCCCGGTTCGAGACCGGGCGGAAACACATCTTTGCTTCCACTTTCAGTACTAAGACAGCTCAAACACAACTAAAGATGAGCTGTACTCTCATTAAAACACTAAAATAAATAGTACAGTGTTTTCGTTTTTCATACCTTAATCTAGTTTATTTGTGTTATTGATGAAATATGAAATTTCAATTAAAAATGTCTATGTTGCTGGTACTTTGACATAACATAAACATATTTCATCTTAAGACATTGTCATTTTCAGATCTATATACATGCAAGCGTGATTAAAAAATAGCGTCAGAAGAAACAACATTTGAGACGCATCTCACTTGCGACTTATAACACCTTTAAAACGGTAAGCTGGTAGAAAAGGCTAGCCTCCCCGTCGGGGAATCGAACCCCGGTCTTCCGCGTGACAGGCGGAGATACTGTCCACTATACTAACGAGGATAACGCGCTGGCACACCAATGGTAACGCCGAGCAACCCGAGGTTTAGCAGTAGTTGAGTATGTTGGCATTCATCTTCCAAGAACTAATTCATAGGGTGTCATATGCAAATCATGCAGATCACACCATTGGCGCTAACGGAAGAGCAGCCACCCATTTTAGACCTGTGTGCTGGCAGATTTTACCAACGCCACAACTAACAAGTCACCACACGTGCTGCCACACCTTGTTTGCTGCTTCGTCTCTGACAAAGTGACCCCTTGCAGCCCCCAGGGGTCCCTGTCCCCAGTTTAAAAAAACACTGCTATGAACTGAGAAAAGAGTTGCTTCCCAAACAAACTTAATGCTTATTGGTACTGTGACTTGGCGTAACAACTGTACAATGTTTTCATACATTATTCTAATTCATTGGTGTTACAGATTCATTATTACTCAGCGTAACACATTTCCGGCATTTTTAGAACACCAAGCAGACGGTAATAAACTGTAATCTCCCCGTCGGGGAATCGAACCCCGGTCTTCCGCGTGACAGGCGGAGATACTGTCCACTATACTAACGAGGATAACACACTGATGCATCAACGGTAACGCAGCGCAACGCGAGGTTTAGCAGTAGTTGAGTATAAACATAAGTATCGTTCTTCTCTCCACAGACACAAACTTCAAACCAAAAAGCCCCCACACCATCAATGACTCCCGATTGGCCAACGACCTGAACGAGTACTATTGTCAATTTGAAAGGCAATGGGACTCCCCTGAAGCCACCCCCCATAACACCTTTGCCCAGACCTCCAGCTCAGCTGAGACCCTTACACGTGTCACGTAGAGATGGTCAAAGGAGTTTAGTTGTAAGCAACTGGACTTTTTTCCTTGGAGTTTGAAGACTTTTCACCTTTCACCCAAAAGGCTTCTTCAGTTCTAACCTGATGATGGAAACCAGGAGGTATATCTCTGGATCACAGAGGGTGTAGCTCCAGACCACACCCCTCGCTCCGTAACAAAGGGTCACATGAGTCACCCATTTAAGGTGTGAATTGGAATGAGAGTCGTTGTGGTCACATGATCCAGAGAATGAAACCTGCTCTGATGGTGAAGAGCAGCTAAACTTCCTGGGATGTGATCTCGAGGCAGGATGGTGAAGAGCAGCTAAAATTCCTGGGATGTGATCTCGAGGCAGGATGGTGAAGAGCAGCTAAACTTCCTGGGATGTGATCTCGAGGCAGGATGGTATGTAGCATACAGATTATGACCCCCCCCCCCCCCTCCTCTGTTTAAAGTTGGTTGTTCTAAATGGACATAGATGGCCTCCTTCACTCCTCTCTCGAACCACCTGTCCAATATGTGTATATCAGTGTCTTTAAATGAGTGTCCCTTTTCCTTCAGATGTATATGTACTGCTTTGTATTGCATAAACCACACTGTTGAGGTGTTGTCTTGGTGTTTTGTCCTTGGGGTGGACAAGTCTCTGTCTGAGGGTGTTGCCAAGGTTTGAAATAAACTGGGACGCTGTGTTAACTGAAGATCCTTCTTAGTTTTTCTGAGAGACCAGATATGTATGACACAACCACGTGATTCCTTTTGTTGTTTTCCCTCATGTCAGTCAGTGTTTTGGTTCCTTTCTCCTGTATTCTATTAGGATTGATGATACATACCATACTGCCTTGAGATTACAAAAAAAAATCCATGTCAGCTTTTTACTCACTTGGCAATGAAAATATTCGGATTCTGATTCAGACTGTTCGTTCTCTTTTGCTTCTGCATTAAACATTGCTATTTCTTTAGGGTTCACTGTAGCATACAACAGTTTTATTATTCAAGCACTGAGAGGGAAAATTAGCAAAGAACTGTTTCCGCCCGGTTTCGAACCGGGGACCTTTCGCGTGTGAGGCGAACGTGATAACCACTACACTACGGAAACGACTCATAGATTTGAAGACTGCAAGAAAAACGTCATAGTACTGATATAAACCGGACTCAATGCATAAAGTTAACGTCTATAATTAAATAATATCTCGCTGCGCGTCCGTCCGTGTGCTCATGTCCGTCTAACAACAGTTTCCGTAGTGTAGTGGTTATCACGTTCGCCTAACACGCGAAAGGTCCCCGGTTCGAGACCGGGCGGAAACACATCTTTGCTTCCACTTTCAGTACTAAGACAGCTCAAACACAACTAAAGATGAGCTGTACTCTCATTAAAACACTAAAATAAATAGTACAGTGTTTTCGTACTATTGGCGCTAACGGAAGAGCAGCCACCCATTTTAGACCTGTGTGCTGGCAGATTTTACCAACGCCACAACTAACAAGTCACCACACGTGCTGCCACACCTTGTTTGCTGCTTCGTCTCTGACAAAGTGACCCCTTGCAGCCCCCAGGGGTCCCTGTCCCCAGTTTAAAAAAACACTGCTATGAACTGAGAAAAGAGTTGCTTCCCAAACAAACTTAATGCTTATTGGTACTGTGACTTGGCGTAACAACTGTACAATGTTTTCATACATTATTCTAATTCATTGGTGTTACTGATTCATTATTACTCAGCGTAACACATTTCCGGCATTTTTAGAACACCAAGCAGACGGTAATAAACTGTAATCTCCCCGTCGGGGAATCGAACCCCGGTCTTCCGCGTGACAGGCGGAGATACTGTCCACTATACTAACGAGGATAACACACTGATGCATCAACGGTAACGCAGCGCAACGCGAGGTTTAGCAGTAGTTGAGTATAAACATAAGTATCGTTCTTCTCTCCACAGACACAAACTTCAAACCAAAAAGCCCCCACACCATCAATGACTCCCGATTGGCCAACGACCTGAACGAGTACTATTGTCAATTTGAAAGGCAATGGGACTCCCCTGAAGCCACCCCCCATAACACCTTTGCCCAGACCTCCAGCTCAGCTGAGACCCTTACACGTGTCACGTAGAGATGGTCAAAGGAGTTTAGTTGTAAGCAACTGGACTTTTTTCCTTGGAGTTTGAAGACTTTTCACCTTTCACCCAAAAGGCTTCTTCAGTTCTAACCTGATGATGGAAACCAGGAGGTATATCTCTGGATCACAGAGGGTGTAGCTCCAGACCACACCCCTCGCTCCGTAACAAAGGGTCACATGAGTCACCCATTTAAGGTGTGAATTGGAATGAGAGTCGTTGTGGTCACATGATCCAGAGAATGAAACCTGCTCTGATGGTGAAGAGCAGCTAAACTTCCTGGGATGTGATCTCGAGGCAGGATGGTGAAGAGCAGCTAAAATTCCTGGGATGTGATCTCGAGGCAGGATGGTGAAGAGCAGCTAAACTTCCTGGGATGTGATCTCGAGGCAGGATGGTATGTAGCATACAGATTATGACCCCCCCCCCCCCCTCCTCTGTTTAAAGTTGGTTGTTCTAAATGGACATAGATGGCCTCCTTCACTCCTCTCTCGAACCACCTGTCCAATATGTGTATATCAGTGTCTTTAAATGAGTGTCCCTTTTCCTTCAGATGTATATGTACTGCTTTGTATTGCATAAACCACACTGTTGAGGTGTTGTCTTGGTGTTTTGTCCTTGGGGTGGACAAGTCTCTGTCTGAGGGTGTTGCCAAGGTTTGAAATAAACTGGGACGCTGTGTTAACTGAAGATCCTTCTTAGTTTTTCTGAGAGACCAGATATGTATGACACAACCACGTGATTCCTTTTGTTGTTTTCCCTCATGTCAGTCAGTGTTTTGGTTCCTTTCTCCTGTATTCTATTAGGATTGATGATACATACCATACTGCCTTGAGATTACAAAAAAAAATCCATGTCAGCTTTTAACTCACTTGGCAATGAAAATATTCGGATTCTGATTCAGACTGTTCGTTCTCTTTTGCTTCTGCATTAAACATTGCTATTTCTTTAGGGTTCACTGTAGCATACAACAGTTTTATTATTCAAGCACTGAGAGGGAAAATTAGCAAAGAACTGTTTCCGCCCGGTTTCGAACCGGGGACCTTTCGCGTGTGAGGCGAACGTGATAACCACTACACTACGGAAACGACTCATAGATTTGAAGACTGCAAGAAAAACGTCATAGTACTGATATAAACCGGACTCAATGCATAAAGTTAACGTCTATAATTAAATAATATCTCGCTGCGCGTCCGTCCGTGTGCTCATGTCCGTCTAACAACAGTTTCCGTAGTGTAGTGGTTATCACGTTCGCCTAACACGCGAAAGGTCCCCGGTTCGAGACCGGGCGGAAACACATCTTTGCTTCCACTTTCAGTACTAAGACAGCTCAAACACAACTAAAGATGAGCTGTACTCTCATTAAAACACTAAAATAAATAGTACAGTGTTTTCGTACTATTGGCGCTAACGGAAGAGCAGCCACCCATTTTAGACCTGTGTGCTGGCAGATTTTACCAACGCCACAACTAACAAGTCACCACACGTGCTGCCACACCTTGTTTGCTGCTTCGTCTCTGACAAAGTGACCCCTTGCAGCCCCCAGGGGTCCCTGTCCCCAGTTTAAAAAAACACTGCTATGAACTGAGAAAAGAGTTGCTTCCCAAACAAACTTAATGCTTATTGGTACTGTGACTTGGCGTAACAACTGTACAATGTTTTCATACATTATTCTAATTCATTGGTGTTACTGATTCATTATTACTCAGCGTAACACATTTCCGGCATTTTTAGAACACCAAGCAGACGGTAATAAACTGTAATCTCCCCGTCGGGGAATCGAACCCCGGTCTTCCGCGTGACAGGCGGAGATACTGTCCACTATACTAACGAGGATAACACACTGATGCATCAACGGTAACGCAGCGCAACGCGAGGTTTAGCAGTAGTTGAGTATAAACATAAGTATCGTTCTTCTCTCCACAGACACAAACTTCAAACCAAAAAGCCCCCACACCATCAATGACTCCCGATTGGCCAACGACCTGAACGAGTACTATTGTCAATTTGAAAGGCAATGGGACTCCCCTGAAGCCACCCCCCATAACACCTTTGCCCAGACCTCCAGCTCAGCTGAGACCCTTACACGTGTCACGTAGAGATGGTCAAAGGAGTTTAGTTGTAAGCAACTGGACTTTTTTCCTTGGAGTTTGAAGACTTTTCACCTTTCACCCAAAAGGCTTCTTCAGTTCTAACCTGATGATGGAAACCAGGAGGTATATCTCTGGATCACAGAGGGTGTAGCTCCAGACCACACCCCTCGCTCCGTAACAAAGGGTCACATGAGTCACCCATTTAAGGTGTGAATTGGAATGAGAGTCGTTGTGGTCACATGATCCAGAGAATGAAACCTGCTCTGATGGTGAAGAGCAGCTAAACTTCCTGGGATGTGATCTCGAGGCAGGATGGTGAAGAGCAGCTAAAATTCCTGGGATGTGATCTCGAGGCAGGATGGTGAAGAGCAGCTAAACTTCCTGGGATGTGATCTCGAGGCAGGATGGTATGTAGCATACAGATTATGACCCCCCCCCCCCCCTCCTCTGTTTAAAGTTGGTTGTTCTAAATGGACATAGATGGCCTCCTTCACTCCTCTCTCGAACCACCTGTCCAATATGTGTATATCAGTGTCTTTAAATGAGTGTCCCTTTTCCTTCAGATGTATATGTACTGCTTTGTATTGCATAAACCACACTGTTGAGGTGTTGTCTTGGTGTTTTGTCCTTGGGGTGGACAAGTCTCTGTCTGAGGGTGTTGCCAAGGTTTGAAATAAACTGGGACGCTGTGTTAACTGAAGATCCTTCTTAGTTTTTCTGAGAGACCAGATATGTATGACACAACCACGTGATTCCTTTTGTTGTTTTCCCTCATGTCAGTCAGTGTTTTGGTTCCTTTCTCCTGTATTCTATTAGGATTGATGATACATACCATACTGCCTTGAGATTACAAAAAAAAATCCATGTCAGCTTTTTACTCACTTGGCAATGAAAATATTCGGATTCTGATTCAGACTGTTCGTTCTCTTTTGCTTCTGCATTAAACATTGCTATTTCTTTAGGGTTCACTGTAGCATACAACAGTTTTATTATTCAAGCACTGAGAGGGAAAATTAGCAAAGAACTGTTTCCGCCCGGTTTCGAACCGGGGACCTTTCGCGTGTGAGGCGAACGTGATAACCACTACACTACGGAAAGACTCATAGATGTGAAGACTGCAAGAAAAACGTGATAGTACTGATATAAACCGGACTCAATGCATAAAGTTAACGTCTATAATTAAATAATATCTCGCTGCGCGTCCGTCCGTGTGCTCATGTCCGTCTAACAACAGTTTCCGTAGTGTAGTGGTTATCACGTTCGCCTAACACGCGAAAGGTCCCCGGTTCGAGACCGGGCGGAAACACATCTTTGCTTCCACTTTCAGTACTAAGACAGCTCAAACACAACTAAAGATGAGCTGTACTCTCATTAAAACACTAAAATAAATAGTACAGTGTTTTCGTTTTTCATACCTTAATCTAGTTTATTTGTGTTATTGATGAAATATGAAATTTCAATTAAAAATGTCTATGTTGCTGGTACTTTGACATAACATAAACATATTTCATCTTAAGACATTGTCATTTTCAGATCTATATACATGCAAGCGTGATTAAAAAATAGCGTCAGAAGAAACAACATTTGAGACGCATCTCACTTGCGACTTATAACACCTTTAAAACGGTAAGCTGGTAGAAAAGGCTAGCCTCCCCGTCGGGGAATCGAACCCCGGTCTTCCGCGTGACAGGCGGAGATACTGTCCACTATACTAACGAGGATAACGCGCTGGCACACCAATGGTAACGCCGAGCAACCCGAGGTTTAGCAGTAGTTGAGTATGTTGGCATTCGTCTTCCAAGAACTAATTCATAGGGTGTCATATGCAAATCATGCAGATCACACCATTGGCGCTAACGGAAGAGCAGCCACCCATTTTAGACCTGTGTGCTGGCAGATTTTACCAACGCCACAACTAACAAGTCACCACACGTGCTGCCACACCTTGTTTGCTGCTTCGTCTCTGACAAAGTGACCCCTTGCAGCCCCCAGGGGTCCCTGTCCCCAGTTTAAAAAAACACTGCTATGAACTGAGAAAAGAGTTGCTTCCCAAACAAACTTAATGCTTATTGGTACTGTGACTTGGCGTAACAACTGTACAATGTTTTCATACATTATTCTAATTCATTGGTGTTACTGATTCATTATTACTCAGCGTAACACATTTCCGGCATTTTTAGAACACCAAGCAGACGGTAATAAACTGTAATCTCCCCGTCGGGGAATCGAACCCCGGTCTTCCGCGTGACAGGCGGAGATACTGTCCACTATACTAACGAGGATAACACACTGATGCATCAACGGTAACGCAGCGCAACGCGAGGTTTAGCAGTAGTTGAGTATAAACATAAGTATCGTTCTTCTCTCCACAGACACAAACTTCAAACCAAAAAGCCCCCACACCATCAATGACTCCCGATTGGCCAACGACCTGAACGAGTACTATTGTCAATTTGAAAGGCAATGGGACTCCCCTGAAGCCACCCCCCATAACACCTTTGCCCAGACCTCCAGCTCAGCTGAGACCCTTACACGTGTCACGTAGAGATGGTCAAAGGAGTTTAGTTGTAAGCAACTGGACTTTTTTCCTTGGAGTTTGAAGACTTTTCACCTTTCACCCAAAAGGCTTCTTCAGTTCTAACCTGATGATGGAAACCAGGAGGTATATCTCTGGATCACAGAGGGTGTAGCTCCAGACCACACCCCTCGCTCCGTAACAAAGGGTCACATGAGTCACCCATTTAAGGTGTGAATTGGAATGAGAGTCGTTGTGGTCACATGATCCAGAGAATGAAACCTGCTCTGATGGTGAAGAGCAGCTAAACTTCCTGGGATGTGATCTCGAGGCAGGATGGTGAAGAGCAGCTAAAATTCCTGGGATGTGATCTCGAGGCAGGATGGTGAAGAGCAGCTAAACTTCCTGGGATGTGATCTCGAGGCAGGATGGTATGTAGCATACAGATTATGACCCCCCCCCCCCCCCCCCCTCCTCTGTTTAAAGTTGGTTGTTCTAAATGGACATAGATGGCCTCCTTCACTCCTCTCTCGAACCACCTGTCCAATATGTGTATATCAGTGTCTTTAAATGAGTGTCCCTTTTCCTTCAGATGTATATGTACTGCTTTGTATTGCATAAACCACACTGTTGAGGTGTTGTCTTGGTGTTTTGTCCTTGGGGTGGACAAGTCTCTGTCTGAGGGTGTTGCCAAGGTTTGAAATAAACTGGGACGCTGTGTTAACTGAAGATCCTTCTTAGTTTTTCTGAGAGACCAGATATGTATGACACAACCACGTGATTCCTTTTGTTGTTTTCCCTCATGTCAGTCAGTGTTTTGGTTCCTTTCTCCTGTATTCTATTAGGATTGATGATACATACCATACTGCCTTGAGATTACAAAAAAAAATCCATGTCAGCTTTTAACTCACTTGGCAATGAAAATATTCGGATTCTGATTCAGACTGTTCGTTCTCTTTTGCTTCTGCATTAAACATTGCTATTTCTTTAGGGTTCACTGTAGCATACAACAGTTTTATTATTCAAGCACTGAGAGGGAAAATTAGCAAAGAACTGTTTCCGCCCGGTTTCGAACCGGGGACCTTTCGCGTGTGAGGCGAACGTGATAACCACTACACTACGGAAACGACTCATAGATGTGAAGACTGCAAGAAAAACGTGATAGTACTGATATAAACCGGACTCAATGCATAAAGTTAACGTCTATAATTAAATAATATCTCGCTGCGCGTCCGTCCGTGTGCTCATGTCGGTCTAACAACAGTTTCCGTAGTGTAGTGGTTATCACGTTCGCCTAACACGCGAAAGGTCCCCGGTTCGAGACCGGGCGGAAACACATCTTTGCTTCCACTTTCAGTACTAAGACAGCTCAAACACAACTAAAGATGAGCTGTACTCTCATTAAAACACTAAAATAAATAGTACAGTGTTTTCGTTTTTCATACCTTAATCTAGTTTATTTGTGTTATTGATGAAATATGAAATTTCAATTAAAAATGTCTATGTTGCTGGTACTTTGACATAACATAAACATATTTCATCTTAAGACATTGTCATTTTCAGATCTATATACATGCAAGCGTGATTAAAAAATAGCGTCAGAAGAAACAACATTTGAGACGCATCTCACTTGCGACTTATAACACCTTTAAAACGGTAAGCTGGTAGAAAAGGCTAGCCTCCCCGTCGGGGAATCGAACCCCGGTCTTCCGCGTGACAGGCGGAGATACTGTCCACTATACTAACGAGGATAACGCGCTGGCACACCAATGGTAACGCCGAGCAACCCGAGGTTTAGCAGTAGTTGAGTATGTTGGCATTCGTCTTCCAAGAACTAATTCATAGGGTGTCATATGCAAATCATGCAGATCACACCATTGGCGCTAACGGAAGAGCAGCCACCCATTTTAGACCTGTGTGCTGGCAGATTTTACCAACGCCACAACTAACAAGTCACCACACGTGCTGCCACACCTTGTTTGCTGCTTCGTCTCTGACAAAGTGACCCCTTGCAGCCCCCAGGGGTCCCTGTCCCCAGTTTAAAAAAACACTGCTATGAACTGAGAAAAGAGTTGCTTCCCAAACAAACTTAATGCTTATTGGTACTGTGACTTGGCGTAACAACTGTACAATGTTTTCATACATTATTCTAATTCATTGGTGTTACTGATTCATTATTACTCAGCGTAACACATTTCCGGCATTTTTAGAACACCAAGCAGACGGTAATAAACTGTAATCTCCCCGTCGGGGAATCGAACCCCGGTCTTCCGCGTGACAGGCGGAGATACTGTCCACTATACTAACGAGGATAACACACTGATGCATCAACGGTAACGCAGCGCAACGCGAGGTTTAGCAGTAGTTGAGTATAAACATAAGTATCGTTCTTCTCTCCACAGACACAAACTTCAAACCAAAAAGCCCCCACACCATCAATGACTCCCGATTGGCCAACGACCTGAACGAGTACTATTGTCAATTTGAAAGGCAATGGGACTCCCCTGAAGCCAACCCCCATAACACCTTTGCCCAGACCTCCAGCTCAGCTGAGACCCTTACACGTGTCACGTAGAGATGGTCAAAGGAGTTTAGTTGTAAAGCAACTGGACTTTTTTCCTTGGAGTTTGAAGACTTTTCACCTTTCACCCAAAAGGCTTCTTCAGTTCTAACCTGATGATGGAAACCAGGAGGTATATCTCTGGATCACAGAGGGTGTAGCTCCAGACCACACCCCTCGCTCCGTAACAAAGGGTCACATGAGTCACCCATTTAAGGTGTGAATTGGAATGAGAGTCGTTGTGGTCACATGATCCAGAGAATGAAACCTGCTCTGATGGTGAAGAGCAGCTAAACTTCCTGGGATGTGATCTCGAGGCAGGATGGTGAAGAGCAGCTAAAATTCCTGGGATGTGATCTCGAGGCAGGATGGTGAAGAGCAGCTAAACTTCCTGGGATGTGATCTCGAGGCAGGATGGTATGTAGCATACAGATTATGACCCCCCCCCCCCTCCTCTGTTTAAAGTTGGTTGTTCTAAATGGACATAGATGGCCTCCTTCACTCCTCTCTCGAACCACCTGTCCAATATGTGTATATCAGTGTCTTTAAATGAGTGTCCCTTTTCCTTCAGATGTATATGTACTGCTTTGTATTGCATAAACCACACTGTTGAGGTGTTGTCTTGGTGTTTTGTCCTTGGGGTGGACAAGTCTCTGTCTGAGGGTGTTGCCAAGGTTTGAAATAAACTGGGACGCTGTGTTAACTGAAGATCCTTCTTAGTTTTTCTGAGAGACCAGATATGTATGACACAACCACGTGATTCCTTTTGTTGTTTTCCCTCATGTCAGTCAGTGTTTTGGTTCCTTTCTCCTGTATTCTATTAGGATTGATGATACATACCATACTGCCTTGAGATTACAAAAAAAAATCCATGTCAGCTTTTAACTCACTTGGCAATGAAAATATTCAGATTCTGATTCAGACTGTTCGTTCTCTTTTGCTTCTGCATTAAACATTGCTATTTCTTTAGGGTTCACTGTAGCATACAACAGTTTTATTAATCAAGCACTGAGAGGGAAAATTAGCAAAGAACTGTTTCCGCCCGGTTTCGAACCGGGGACCTTTCGCGTGTGAGGCGAACGTGATAACCACTACACTACGGAAACGACTCATAGATGTGAAGACTGCAAGAAAAACGTGATAGTACTGATATAAACCGGACTCAATGCATAAAGTTAACGTCTATAATTAAATAATATCTCGCTGCGCGTCCGTCCGTGTGCTCATGTCGGTCTAACAACAGTTTCCGTAGTGTAGTGGTTATCACGTTCGCCTAACACGCGAAAGGTCCCCGGTTCGAGACCGGGCGGAAACACATCTTTGCTTCCACTTTCAGTACTAAGACAGCTCAAACACAACTAAAGATGAGCTGTACTCTCATTAAAACACTAAAATAAATAGTACAGTGTTTTCGTTTTTCATACCTTAATCTAGTTTATTTGTGTTATTGATGAAATATGAAATTTCAATTAAAAATGTCTATGTTGCTGGTACTTTGACATAACATAAACATATTTCATCTTAAGACATTGTCATTTTCAGATCTATATACATGCAAGCGTGATTAAAAAATAGCGTCAGAAGAAACAACATTTGAGACGCATCTCACTTGCGACTTATAACACCTTTAAAACGGTAAGCTGGTAGAAAAGGCTAGCCTCCCCGTCGGGGAATCGAACCCCGGTCTTCCGCGTGACAGGCGGAGATACTGTCCACTATACTAACGAGGATAACGCGCTGGCACACCAATGGTAACGCCGAGCAACCCGAGGTTTAGCAGTAGTTGAGTATGTTGGCATTCGTCTTCCAAGAACTAATTCATAGGGTGTCATATGCAAATCATGCAGATCACACCATTGGCGCTAACGGAAGAGCAGCCACCCATTTTAGACCTGTGTGCTGGCAGATTTTACCAACGCCACAACTAACAAGTCACCACACGTGCTGCCACACCTTGTTTGCTGCTTCGTCTCTGACAAAGTGACCCCTTGCAGCCCCCAGGGGTCCCTGTCCCCAGTTTAAAAAAACACTGCTATGAACTGAGAAAAGAGTTGCTTCCCAAACAAACTTAATGCTTATTGGTACTGTGACTTGGCGTAACAACTGTACAATGTTTTCATACATTATTCTAATTCATTGGTGTTACTGATTCATTATTACTCAGCGTAACACATTTCCGGCATTTTTAGAACACCAAGCAGACGGTAATAAACTGTAATCTCCCCGTCGGGGAATCGAACCCCGGTCTTCCGCGTGACAGGCGGAGATACTGTCCACTATACTAACGAGGATAACACACTGATGCATCAACGGTAACGCAGCGCAACGCGAGGTTTAGCAGTAGTTGAGTATAAACATAAGTATCGTTCTTCTCTCCACAGACACAAACTTCAAACCAAAAAGCCCCCACACCATCAATGACTCCCGATTGGCCAACGACCTGAACGAGTACTATTGTCAATTTGAAAGGCAATGGGACTCCCCTGAAGCCAACCCCCATAACACCTTTGCCCAGACCTCCAGCTCAGCTGAGACCCTTACACGTGTCACGTAGAGATGGTCAAAGGAGTTTAGTTGTAAAGCAACTGGACTTTTTTCCTTGGAGTTTGAAGACTTTTCACCTTTCACCCAAAAGGCTTCTTCAGTTCTAACCTGATGATGGAAACCAGGAGGTATATCTCTGGATCACAGAGGGTGTAGCTCCAGACCACACCCCTCGCTCCGTAACAAAGGGTCACATGAGTCACCCATTTAAGGTGTGAATTGGAATGAGAGTCGTTGTGGTCACATGATCCAGAGAATGAAACCTGCTCTGATGGTGAAGAGCAGCTAAACTTCCTGGGATGTGATCTCGAGGCAGGATGGTGAAGAGCAGCTAAAATTCCTGGGATGTGATCTCGAGGCAGGATGGTGAAGAGCAGCTAAACTTCCTGGGATGTGATCTCGAGGCAGGATGGTATGTAGCATACAGATTATGACCCCCCCCCCCCCTCCTCTGTTTAAAGTTGGTTGTTCTAAATGGACATAGATGGCCTCCTTCACTCCTCTCTCGAACCACCTGTCCAATATGTGTATATCAGTGTCTTTAAATGAGTGTCCCTTTTCCTTCAGATGTATATGTACTGCTTTGTATTGCATAAACCACACTGTTGAGGTGTTGTCTTGGTGTTTTGTCCTTGGGGTGGACAAGTCTCTGTCTGAGGGTGTTGCCAAGGTTTGAAATAAACTGGGACGCTGTGTTAACTGAAGATCCTTCTTAGTTTTTCTGAGAGACCAGATATGTATGACACAACCACGTGATTCCTTTTGTTGTTTTCCCTCATGTCAGTCAGTGTTTTGGTTCCTTTCTCCTGTATTCTATTAGGATTGATGATACATACCATACTGCCTTGAGATTACAAAAAAAAATCCATGTCAGCTTTTAACTCACTTGGCAATGAAAATATTCAGATTCTGATTCAGACTGTTCGTTCTCTTTTGCTTCTGCATTAAACATTGCTATTTCTTTAGGGTTCACTGTAGCATACAACAGTTTTATTAATCAAGCACTGAGAGGGAAAATTAGCAAAGAACTGTTTCCGCCCGGTTTCGAACCGGGGACCTTTCGCGTGTGAGGCGAACGTGATAACCACTACACTACGGAAACGACTCATAGATGTGAAGACTGCAAGAAAAACGTGATAGTACTGATATAAACCGGACTCAATGCATAAAGTTAACGTCTATAATTAAATAATATCTCGCTGCGCGTCCGTCCGTGTGCTCATGTCGGTCTAACAACAGTTTCCGTAGTGTAGTGGTTATCACGTTCGCCTAACACGCGAAAGGTCCCCGGTTCGAGACCGGGCGGAAACACATCTTTGCTTCCACTTTCAGTACTAAGACAGCTCAAACACAACTAAAGATGAGCTGTACTCTCATTAAAACACTAAAATAAATAGTACAGTGTTTTCGTTTTTCATACCTTAATCTAGTTTATTTGTGTTATTGATGAAATATGAAATTTCAATTAAAAATGTCTATGTTGCTGGTACTTTGACATAACATAAACATATTTCATCTTAAGACATTGTCATTTTCAGATCTATATACATGCAAGCGTGATTAAAAAATAGCGTCAGAAGAAACAACATTTGAGACGCATCTCACTTGCGACTTATAACACCTTTAAAACGGTAAGCTGGTAGAAAAGGCTAGCCTCCCCGTCGGGGAATCGAACCCCGGTCTTCCGCGTGACAGGCGGAGATACTGTCCACTATACTAACGAGGATAACGCGCTGGCACACCAATGGTAACGCCGAGCAACCCGAGGTTTAGCAGTGGTTGAGTATGTTGGCATTCGTCTTCCAAGAACTAATTCATAGGGTGTCATATGCAAATCATGCAGATCACACCATTGGCGCTAACGGAAGAGCAGCCACCCATTTTAGACCTGTGTGCTGGCAGATTTTACCAACGCCACAACTAACAAGTCACCACACGTGCTGCCACACCTTGTTTGCTGCTTCGTCTCTGACAAAGTGACCCCTTGCAGCCCCCAGGGGTCCCTGTCCCCAGTTTAAAAAAACACTGCTATGAACTGAGAAAAGAGTTGCTTCCCAAACAAACTTAATGCTTATTGGTACTGTGCCTTGGCGTAACAACTGTACAATGTTTTCATACATTATTCTAATTCATTGGTGTTACTGATTCATTATTACTCAGCGTAACACATTTCCGGCATTTTTAGAACACCAAGCAGACAGTAATAAACTGTAATCTCCCCGTCGGGGAATCGAACCCCGGTCTTCCACGTGACAGGCGGAGATACTGTCCACTATACTAACGAGGATAACACACTGATGCATCAACGGTAACGCAGCGCAACGCGAGGTTTAGCAGTAGTTGAGTATAAACATAAGTATCGTTCTTCTCTCCACAGACACAAACTTCAAACCAAAAAGCCCCCACACCATCAATGACTCCCGATTGGCCAACGACCTGAACGAGTACTATTGTCAATTTGAAAGGCAATGGGACTCCCCTGAAGCCACCCCCCATAACACCTTTGCCCAGACCTCCAGCTCAGCTGAGACCCTTACACGTGTCACGTAGAGATGGTCAAAGGAGTTTAGTTGTAAGCAACTGGACTTTTTTCCTTGGAGTTTGAAGACTTTTCACCTTTCACCCAAAAGGCTTCTTCAGTTCTAACCTGATGATGGAAACCAGGAGGTATATCTCTGGATCACAGAGGGTGTAGCTCCAGACCACACCCCTCGCTCCGTAACAAAGGGTCACATGAGTCACCCATTTAAGGTGTGAATTGGAATGAGAGTCGTTGTGGTCACATGATCCAGAGAATGAAACCTGCTCTGATGGTGAAGAGCAGCTAAACTTCCTGGGATGTGATCTCGAGGCAGGATGGTGAAGAGCAGCTAAAATTCCTGGGATGTGATCTCGAGGCAGGATGGTATGTAGCATACAGATTATGACCCCCCCCCCCCCCCCCCCCCCCCCTCCTCTGTTTAAAGTTGGTTGTTCTAAATGGACATAGATGGCCTCCTTCACTCCTCTCTCGAACCACCTGTCCAATATGTGTATATCAGTGTCTTTAAATGAGTGTCCCTTTTCCTTCAGATGTATATGTACTGCTGAGTTCTGTCCTGATGCGGGCACTCTTCACTGCTTTGTATTGCATAAACCACACTGTTGAGGTGTTGTCTTGGTGTTTTGTCCTTGGGGTGGACAAGTCTCTGTCTGAGGGTGTTGCCAAGGTTTGAAATAAACTGGGACGCTGTGTTAACTGAAGATCCTTCTTAGTTTTTCTGAGAGACCAGATATGTATGACACAACCACGTGATTCCTTTTGTTGTTTTCCCTCATGTCAGTCAGTGTTTTGGTTCCTTTCTCCTGTATTCTATTAGGATTGATGATACATACCATACTGCCTTGAGATTACAAAAAAAAATCCATGTCAGCTTTTAACTCACTTGGCAATGAAAATATTCGGATTCTGATTCAGACTGTTCGTTCTCTTTTGCTTCTGCATTAAACATTGCTATTTCTTTAGGGTTCACTGTAGCATACAACAGTTTTATTATTCAAGCACTGAGAGGGAAAATTAGCAAAGAACTGTTTCCGCCCGGTTTCGAACCGGGGACCTTTCGCGTGTGAGGCGAACGTGATAACCACTACACTACGGAAACGACTCATAGATGTGAAGACTGCAAGAAAAACGTGATAGTACTGATATAAACCGGACTCAATGCATAAAGTTAACGTCTATAATTAAATAATATCTCGCTGCGCGTCCGTCCGTGTGCTCATGTCGGTCTAACAACAGTTTCCGTAGTGTAGTGGTTATCACGTTCGCCTAACACGCGAAAGGTCCCCGGTTCGAGACCGGGCGGAAACACATCTTTGCTTCCACTTTCAGTACTAAGACAGCTCAAACACAACTAAAGATGAGCTGTACTCTCATTAAAACACTAAAATAAATAGTACAGTGTTTTCGTTTTTCATACCTTAATCTAGTTTATTTGTGTTATTGATGAAATATGAAATTTCAATTAAAAATGTCTATGTTGCTGGTACTTTGACATAACATAAACATATTTCATCTTAAGACATTGTCATTTTCAGATCTATATACATGCAAGCGTGATTAAAAAATAGCGTCAGAAGAAACAACATTTGAGACGCATCTCACTTGCGACTTATAACACCTTTAAAACGGTAAGCTGGTAGAAAAGGCTAGCCTCCCCGTCGGGGAATCGAACCCCGGTCTTCCGCGTGACAGGCGGAGATACTGTCCACTATACTAACGAGGATAACGCGCTGGCACACCAATGGTAACGCCGAGCAACCCGAGGTTTAGCAGTGGTTGAGTATGTTGGCATTCGTCTTCCAAGAACTAATTCATAGGGTGTCATATGCAAATCATGCAGATCACACCATTGGCGCTAACGGAAGAGCAGCCACCCATTTTAGACCTGTGTGCTGGCAGATTTTACCAACGCCACAACTAACAAGTCACCACACGTGCTGCCACACCTTGTTTGCTGCTTCGTCTCTGACAAAGTGACCCCTTGCAGCCCCCAGGGGTCCCTGTCCCCAGTTTAAAAAAACACTGCTATGAACTGAGAAAAGAGTTGCTTCCCAAACAAACTTAATGCTTATTGGTACTGTGACTTGGCGTAACAACTGTACAATGTTTTCATACATTATTCTAATTCATTGGTGTTACTGATTCATTATTACTCAGCGTAACACATTTCCGGCATTTTTAGAACACCAAGCAGACGGTAATAAACTGTAATCTCCCCGTCGGGGAATCGAACCCCGGTCTTCCGCGTGACAGGCGGAGATACTGTCCACTATACTAACGAGGATAACACACTGATGCATCAACGGTAACGCAGCGCAACGCGAGGTTTAGCAGTAGTTGAGTATAAACATAAGTATCGTTCTTCTCTCCACAGACACAAACTTCAAACCAAAAAGCCCCCACACCATCAATGACTCCCGATTGGCCAACGACCTGAACGAGTACTATTGTCAATTTGAAAGGCAATGGGACTCCCCTGAAGCCACCCCCCATAACACCTTTGCCCAGACCTCCAGCTCAGCTGAGACCCTTACACGTGTCACGTAGAGATGGTCAAAGGAGTTTAGTTGTAAGCAACTGGACTTTTTTCCTTGGAGTTTGAAGACTTTTCACCTTTCACCCAAAAGGCTTCTTCAGTTCTAACCTGATGATGGAAACCAGGAGGTATATCTCTGGATCACAGAGGGTGTAGCTCCAGACCACACCCCTCGCTCCGTAACAAAGGGTCACATGAGTCACCCATTTAAGGTGTGAATTGGAATGAGAGTCGTTGTGGTCACATGATCCAGAGAATGAAACCTGCTCTGATGGTGAAGAGCAGCTAAACTTCCTGGGATGTGATCTCGAGGCAGGATGGTATGTAGCATACAGATTATGACCCCCCCTCCTCTGTTTAAAGTTGGTTGTTCTAAATGGACATAGATGGCCTCCTTCACTCCTCTCTCGAACCACCTGTCCAATATGTGTATATCAGTGTCTTTAAATGAGTGTCCCTTTTCCTTCAGATGTATATGTACTGCTTTGTATTGCATAAACCACACTGTTGAGGTGTTGTCTTGGTGTTTTGTCCTTGGGGTGGACAAGTCTCTGTCTGAGGGTGTTGCCAAGGTTTGAAATAAACTGGGACGCTGTGTTAACTGAAGATCCTTCTTAGTTTTTCTGAGAGACCAGATATGTATGACACAACCACGTGATTCCTTTTGTTGTTTTCCCTCATGTCAGTCAGTGTTTTGGTTCCTTTCTCCTGTATTCTATTAGGATTGATGATACATACCATACTGCCTTGAGATTACAAAAAAAAATCCATGTCAGCTTTTAACTCACTTGGCAATGAAAATATTCGGATTCTGATTCAGACTGTTCGTTCTCTTTTGCTTCTGCATTAAACATTGCTATTTCTTTAGGGTTCACTGTAGCATACAACAGTTTTATTATTCAAGCACTGAGAGGGAAAATTAGCAAAGAACTGTTTCCGCCCGGTTTCGAACCGGGGACCTTTCGCGTGTGAGGCGAACGTGATAACCACTACACTACGGAAACGACTCATAGATGTGAAGACTGCAAGAAAAACGTGATAGTACTGATAGAAACCGGACTCAATGCATAAAGTTAACGTCTATAATTAAATAATATCTCGCTGCGCGTCCGTCCGTGTGCTCATGTCCGTCTAACAACAGTTTCCGTAGTGTAGTGGTTATCACGTTCGCCTAACACGCGAAAGGTCCCCGGTTCGAGACCGGGCGGAAACACATCTTTGCTTCCACTTTCAGTACTAAGACAGCTCAAACACAACTAAAGATGAGCTGTACTCTCATTAAAACACTAAAATAAATAGTACAGTGTTTTCGTTTTTCATACCTTAATCTAGTTTATTTGTGTTATTGATGAAATATGAAATTTCAATTAAAAATGTCTATGTTGCTGGTACTTTGACATAACATAAACATATTTCATCTTAAGACATTGTCATTTTCAGATCTATATACATGCAAGCGTGATTAAAAAATAGCGTCAGAAGAAACAACATTTGAGACGCATCTCACTTGCGACTTATAACACCTTTAAAACGGTAAGCTGGTAGAAAAGGCTAGCCTCCCCGTCGGGGAATCGAACCCCGGTCTTCCGCGTGACAGGCGGAGATACTGTCCACTATACTAACGAGGATAACGCGCTGGCACACCAATGGTAACGCCGAGCAACCCGAGGTTTAGCAGTGGTTGAGTATGTTGGCATTCGTCTTCCAAGAACTAATTCATAGGGTGTCATATGCAAATCATGCAGATCACACCATTGGCGCTAACGGAAGAGCAGCCACCCATTTTAGACCTGTGTGCTGGCAGATTTTACCAACGCCACAACTAACAAGTCACCACACGTGCTGCCACACCTTGTTTGCTGCTTCGTCTCTGACAAAGTGACCCCTTGCAGCCCCCAGGGGTCCCTGTCCCCAGTTTAAAAAAACACTGCTATGAACTGAGAAAAGAGTTGCTTCCCAAACAAACTTAATGCTTATTGGTACTGTGCCTTGGCGTAACAACTGTACAATGTTTTCATACATTATTCTAATTCATTGGTGTTACTGATTCATTATTACTCAGCGTAACACATTTCCGGCATTTTTAGAACACCAAGCAGACAGTAATAAACTGTAATCTCCCCGTCGGGGAATCGAACCCCGGTCTTCCACGTGACAGGCGGAGATACTGTCCACTATACTAACGAGGATAACACACTGATGCATCAACGGTAACGCAGCGCAACGCGAGGTTTAGCAGTAGTTGAGTATAAACATAAGTATCGTTCTTCTCTCCACAGACACAAACTTCAAACCAAAAAGCCCCCACACCATCAATGACTCCCGATTGGCCAACGACCTGAACGAGTACTATTGTCAATTTGAAAGGCAATGGGACTCCCCTGAAGCCACCCCCCATAACACCTTTGCCCAGACCTCCAGCTCAGCTGAGACCCTTACACGTGTCACGTAGAGATGGTCAAAGGAGTTTAGTTGTAAGCAACTGGACTTTTTTCCTTGGAGTTTGAAGACTTTTCACCTTTCACCCAAAAGGCTTCTTCAGTTCTAACCTGATGATGGAAACCAGGAGGTATATCTCTGGATCACAGAGGGTGTAGCTCCAGACCACACCCCTCGCTCCGTAACAAAGGGTCACATGAGTCACCCATTTAAGGTGTGAATTGGAATGAGAGTCGTTGTGGTCACATGATCCAGAGAATGAAACCTGCTCTGATGGTGAAGAGCAGCTAAACTTCCTGGGATGTGATCTCGAGGCAGGATGGTGAAGAGCAGCTAAAATTCCTGGGATGTGATCTCGAGGCAGGATGGTATGTAGCATACAGATTATGACCCCCCCCCCCCCCCCCCCCCCTCCTCTGTTTAAAGTTGGTTGTTCTAAATGGACATAGATGGCCTCCTTCACTCCTCTCTCGAACCACCTGTCCAATATGTGTATATCAGTGTCTTTAAATGAGTGTCCCTTTTCCTTCAGATGTATATGTACTGCTGAGTTCTGTCCTGATGCGGGCACTCTTCACTGCTTTGTATTGCATAAACCACACTGTTGAGGTGTTGTCTTGGTGTTTTGTCCTTGGGGTGGACAAGTCTCTGTCTGAGGGTGTTGCCAAGGTTTGAAATAAACTGGGACGCTGTGTTAACTGAAGATCCTTCTTAGTTTTTCTGAGAGACCAGATATGTATGACACAACCACGTGATTCCTTTTGTTGTTTTCCCTCATGTCAGTCAGTGTTTTGGTTCCTTTCTCCTGTATTCTATTAGGATTGATGATACATACCATACTGCCTTGAGATTACAAAAAAAAATCCATGTCAGCTTTTAACTCACTTGGCAATGAAAATATTCGGATTCTGATTCAGACTGTTCGTTCTCTTTTGCTTCTGCATTAAACATTGCTATTTCTTTAGGGTTCACTGTAGCATACAACAGTTTTATTATTCAAGCACTGAGAGGGAAAATTAGCAAAGAACTGTTTCCGCCCGGTTTCGAACCGGGGACCTTTCGCGTGTGAGGCGAACGTGATAACCACTACACTACGGAAACGACTCATAGATGTGAAGACTGCAAGAAAAACGTGATAGTACTGATATAAACCGGACTCAATGCATAAAGTTAACGTCTATAATTAAATAATATCTCGCTGCGCGTCCGTCCGTGTGCTCATGTCGGTCTAACAACAGTTTCCGTAGTGTAGTGGTTATCACGTTCGCCTAACACGCGAAAGGTCCCCGGTTCGAGACCGGGCGGAAACACATCTTTGCTTCCACTTTCAGTACTAAGACAGCTCAAACACAACTAAAGATGAGCTGTACTCTCATTAAAACACTAAAATAAATAGTACAGTGTTTTCGTTTTTCATACCTTAATCTAGTTTATTTGTGTTATTGATGAAATATGAAATTTCAATTAAAAATGTCTATGTTGCTGGTACTTTGACATAACATAAACATATTTCATCTTAAGACATTGTCATTTTCAGATCTATATACATGCAAGCGTGATTAAAAAATAGCGTCAGAAGAAACAACATTTGAGACGCATCTCACTTGCGACTTATAACACCTTTAAAACGGTAAGCTGGTAGAAAAGGCTAGCCTCCCCGTCGGGGAATCGAACCCCGGTCTTCCGCGTGACAGGCGGAGATACTGTCCACTATACTAACGAGGATAACGCGCTGGCACACCAATGGTAACGCCGAGCAACCCGAGGTTTAGCAGTGGTTGAGTATGTTGGCATTCGTCTTCCAAGAACTAATTCATAGGGTGTCATATGCAAATCATGCAGATCACACCATTGGCGCTAACGGAAGAGCAGCCACCCATTTTAGACCTGTGTGCTGGCAGATTTTACCAACGCCACAACTAACAAGTCACCACACGTGCTGCCACACCTTGTTTGCTGCTTCGTCTCTGACAAAGTGACCCCTTGCAGCCCCCAGGGGTCCCTGTCCCCAGTTTAAAAAAACACTGCTATGAACTGAGAAAAGAGTTGCTTCCCAAACAAACTTAATGCTTATTGGTACTGTGACTTGGCGTAACAACTGTACAATGTTTTCATACATTATTCTAATTCATTGGTGTTACTGATTCATTATTACTCAGCGTAACACATTTCCGGCATTTTTAGAACACCAAGCAGACGGTAATAAACTGTAATCTCCCCGTCGGGGAATCGAACCCCGGTCTTCCGCGTGACAGGCGGAGATACTGTCCACTATACTAACGAGGATAACACACTGATGCATCAACGGTAACGCAGCGCAACGCGAGGTTTAGCAGTAGTTGAGTATAAACATAAGTATCGTTCTTCTCTCCACAGACACAAACTTCAAACCAAAAAGCCCCCACACCATCAATGACTCCCGATTGGCCAACGACCTGAACGAGTACTATTGTCAATTTGAAAGGCAATGGGACTCCCCTGAAGCCACCCCCCATAACACCTTTGCCCAGACCTCCAGCTCAGCTGAGACCCTTACACGTGTCACGTAGAGATGGTCAAAGGAGTTTAGTTGTAAGCAACTGGACTTTTTTCCTTGGAGTTTGAAGACTTTTCACCTTTCACCCAAAAGGCTTCTTCAGTTCTAACCTGATGATGGAAACCAGGAGGTATATCTCTGGATCACAGAGGGTGTAGCTCCAGACCACACCCCTCGCTCCGTAACAAAGGGTCACATGAGTCACCCATTTAAGGTGTGAATTGGAATGAGAGTCGTTGTGGTCACATGATCCAGAGAATGAAACCTGCTCTGATGGTGAAGAGCAGCTAAACTTCCTGGGATGTGATCTCGAGGCAGGATGGTGAAGAGCAGCTAAAATTCCTGGGATGTGATCTCTAGGCAGGATGGTATGTAGCATACAGATTATGACCCCCCCCCCCCCTCCTCTGTTTAAAGTTGGTTGTTCTAAATGGACATAGATGGCCTCCTTCACTCCTCTCTCGAACCACCTGTCCAATATGTGTATATCAGTGTCTTTAAATGAGTGTCCCTTTTCCTTCAGATGTATATGTACTGCTGAGTTCTGTCCTGATGCGGGCACTCTTCACTGCTTTGTATTGCATAAACCACACTGTTGAGGTGTTGTCTTGGTGTTTTGTCCTTGGGGTGGACAAGTCTCTGTCTGAGGGTGTTGCCAAGGTTTGAAATAAACTGGGACGCTGTGTTAACTGAAGATCCTTCTTAGTTTTTCTGAGAGACCAGATATGTATGACACAACCACGTGATTCCTTTTGTTGTTTTCCCTCATGTCAGTCAGTGTTTTGGTTCCTTTCTCCTGTATTCTATTAGGATTGATGATACATACCATACTGCCTTGAGATTACAAAAAAAAATCCATGTCAGCTTTTAACTCACTTGGCAATGAAAATATTCGGATTCTGATTCAGACTGTTTGTTCTCTTTTCCTTCTGCATTAAACATTGCTATTTCTTTAGGGTTCACTGTAGCATACAACAGTTTTATTATTCAAGCACTGAGAGGGAAAATTAGCAAAGAACTGTTTCCGCCCGGTTTCGAACCGGGGACCTTTCGCGTGTGAGGCGAACGTGATAACCACTACACTACGGAAACGACTCATAGATGTGAAGACTGCAAGAAAAACGTGATAGTACTGATATAAACCGGACTCAATGCATAAAGTTAACGTCTATGATTAAATAATATCTCGCTGCGCGTCCGTCCGTGTGCTCATGTCGGTCTAACAACAGTTTCCGTAGTGTAGTGGTTATCACGTTCGCCTAACACGCGAAAGGTCCCCGGTTCGAGACCGGGCGGAAACACATCTTTGCTTCCACTTTCAGTACTAAGACAGCTCAAACACAACTAAAGATGAGCTGTACTCTCATTAAAACACTAAAATAAATAGTACAGTGTTTTCGTTTTTCATACCTTAATCTAGTTTATTTGTGTTATTGATGAAATATGAAATTTCAATTAAAAATGTCTATGTTGCTGGTACTTTGACATAACATAAACATATTTCATCTTAAGACATTGTCATTTTCAGATCTATATACATGCAAGCGTGATTAAAAAATAGCGTCAGAAGAAACAACATTTGAGACGCATCTCACTTGCGACTTATAACACCTTTAAAACGGTAAGCTGGTAGAAAAGGCTAGCCTCCCCGTCGGGGAATCGAACCCCGGTCTTCCGCGTGACAGGCGGAGATACTGTCCACTATACTAACGAGGATAACGCGCTGGCACACCAATGGTAACGCCGAGCAACCCGAGGTTTAGCAGTAGTTGAGTATGTTGGCATTCGTCTTCCAAGAACTAATTCATAGGGTGTCATATGCAAATCATGCAGATCACACCATTGGCGCTAACGGAAGAGCAGCCACCCAATTTAGACCTGTGTGCTGGCAGATTTTACCAACGCCACAACTAACAAGTCACCACACGTGCTGCCACACCTTGTTTGCTGCTTCGTCTCTGACAAAGTGACCCCTTGCAGCCCCCAGGGGTCCCTGTCCCCAGTTTAAAAAAACACTGCTATGAACTGAGAAAAGAGTTGCTTCCCAAACAAACTTAATGCTTATTGGTACTGTGACTTGGCGTAACAACTGTACAATTTTTTCATACATTATTCTAATTCATTGGTGTTACTGATTCATTATTACTCAGCGTAACACATTTCCGGCATTTTTAGAACACCAAGCAGACGGTAATAAACTGTAATCTCCCCGTCGGGGAATCGAACCCCGGTCTTCCGCGTGACAGGCGGAGATACTGTCCACTATACTAACGAGGATAACACACTGATGCATCAACGGTAACGCAGCGCAACGCGAGGTTTAGCAGTAGTTGAGTATAAACATAAGTATCGTTCTTCTCTCCACAGACACAAACTTCAAACCAAAAAGCCCCCACACCATCAATGACTCCCGATTGGCCAACGACCTGAACGAGTACTATTGTCAATTTGAAAGGCAATGGGACTCCCCTGAAGCCACCCCCCATAACACCTTTGCCCAGACCTCCAGCACAGCTGAGACCCTTACACGTGTCACGTAGAGATGGTCAAAGGAGTTTAGTTGTAAGCAACTGGACTTTTTTCCTTGGAGTTTGAGGACTTTTCACCTTTCACCCAAAAGGCTTCTTCAGTTCTAACCTGATGATGGAAACCAGGAGGTATATCTCTGGATCACAGAGGGTGTAGCTCCAGACCACACCCCTCGTTCCGTAACAAAGGGTCACATGAGTCACCCATTTAAGGTGTGAATTGGAATGAGAGTCGTTGTGGTCACATGATCCAGAGAATGAAACCTGCTCTGATGGTGAAGAGCAGCTAAACTTCCTGGGATGTGATCTCGAGGCAGGATGGTGAAGAGCAGCTAAAATTCCTGGGATGTGATCTCGAGGCAGGATGGTATGTAGCATACAGATTATGACCCCCCCCCCCCCCCCTCCTCTGTTTAAAGTTGGTTGTTCTAAATGGACATAGATGGCCTCCTTCACTCCTCTCTCGAACCACCTGTCCAATATGTGTATATCAGTGTCTTTAAATGAGTGTCCCTTTTCCTTCAGATGTATATGTACTGCTGAGTTCTGTCCTGATGCGGGCACTCTTCACTGCTTTGTATTGCATAAACCACACTGTTGAGGTGTTGTCTTGGTGTTTTGTCCTTGGGGTGGACAAGTCTCTGTCTGAGGGTGTTGCCAAGGTTTGAAATAAACTGGGACGCTGTGTTAACTGAAGATCCTTCTTAGTTTTTCTGAGAGACCAGATATGTATGACACAACCACGTGATTCCTTTTGTTGTTTTCCCTCATGTCAGTCAGTGTTTTGGTTCCTTTCTCCTGTATTCTATTAGGATTGATGATACATACCATACTGCCTTGAGATTACAAAAAAAAATCCATGTCAGCTTTTAACTCACTTGGCAATGAAAATATTCGGATTCTGATTCAGACTGTTTGTTCTCTTTTCCTTCTGCATTAAACATTGCTATTTCTTTAGGGTTCACTGTAGCATACAACAGTTTTATTATTCAAGCACTGAGAGGGAAAATTAGCAAAGAACTGTTTCCGCCCGGTTTCGAACCGGGGACCTTTCGCGTGTGAGGCGAACGTGATAACCACTACACTACGGAAACGACTCATAGATGTGAAGACTGCAAGAAAAACGTGATAGTACTGATATAAACCGGACTCAATGCATAAAGTTAACGTCTATGATTAAATAATATCTCGCTGCGCGTCCGTCCGTGTGCTCATGTCGGTCTAACAACAGTTTCCGTAGTGTAGTGGTTATCACGTTCGCCTAACACGCGAAAGGTCCCCGGTTCGAGACCGGGCGGAAACACATCTTTGCTTCCACTTTCAGTACTAAGACAGCTCAAACACAACTAAAGATGAGCTGTACTCTCATTAAAACACTAAAATAAATAGTACAGTGTTTTCGTTTTTCATACCTTAATCTAGTTTATTTGTGTTATTGATGAAATATGAAATTTCAATTAAAAATGTCTATGTTGCTGGTACTTTGACATAACATAAACATATTTCATCTTAAGACATTGTCATTTTCAGATCTATATACATGCAAGCGTGATTAAAAAATAGCGTCAGAAGAAACAACATTTGAGACGCATCTCACTTGCGACTTATAACACCTTTAAAACGGTAAGCTGGTAGAAAAGGCTAGCCTCCCCGTCGGGGAATCGAACCCCGGTCTTCCGCGTGACAGGCGGAGATACTGTCCACTATACTAACGAGGATAACGCGCTGGCACACCAATGGTAACGCCGAGCAACCCGAGGTTTAGCAGTAGTTGAGTATGTTGGCATTCGTCTTCCAAGAACTAATTCATAGGGTGTCATATGCAAATCATGCAGATCACACCATTGGCGCTAACGGAAGAGCAGCCACCCAATTTAGACCTGTGTGCTGGCAGATTTTACCAACGCCACAACTAACAAGTCACCACACGTGCTGCCACACCTTGTTTGCTGCTTCGTCTCTGACAAAGTGACCCCTTGCAGCCCCCAGGGGTCCCTGTCCCCAGTTTAAAAAAACACTGCTATGAACTGAGAAAAGAGTTGCTTCCCAAACAAACTTAATGCTTATTGGTACTGTGACTTGGCGTAACAACTGTACAATTTTTTCATACATTATTCTAATTCATTGGTGTTACTGATTCATTATTACTCAGCGTAACACATTTCCGGCATTTTTAGAACACCAAGCAGACGGTAATAAACTGTAATCTCCCCGTCGGGGAATCGAACCCCGGTCTTCCGCGTGACAGGCGGAGATACTGTCCACTATACTAACGAGGATAACACACTGATGCATCAACG
The DNA here is from genome assembly GCA_036937835.1 of Pampus argenteus. Lineage (NCBI taxonomy): Eukaryota > Metazoa > Chordata > Actinopteri > Scombriformes > Stromateidae > Pampus > Pampus argenteus. The sequence continues at coordinate 15,778,930 of CM072876.1, read as the reverse complement.
GTAACGCAGCGCAACGCGAGGTTTAGCAGTAGTTGAGTATAAACATAAGTATCGTTCTTCTCTCCACAGACACAAACTTCAAACCAAAAAGCCCCCACACCATCAATGACTCCCGATTGGCCAACGACCTGAACGAGTACTATTGTCAATTTGAAAGGCAATGGGACTCCCCTGAAGCCACCCCCCATAACACCTTTGCCCAGACCTCCAGCACAGCTGAGACCCTTACACGTGTCACGTAGAGATGGTCAAAGGAGTTTAGTTGTAAGCAACTGGACTTTTTTCCTTGGAGTTTGAGGACTTTTCACCTTTCACCCAAAAGGCTTCTTCAGTTCTAACCTGATGATGGAAACCAGGAGGTATATCTCTGGATCACAGAGGGTGTAGCTCCAGACCACACCCCTCGTTCCGTAACAAAGGGTCACATGAGTCACCCATTTAAGGTGTGAATTGGAATGAGAGTCGTTGTGGTCACATGATCCAGAGAATGAAACCTGCTCTGATGGTGAAGAGCAGCTAAACTTCCTGGGATGTGATCTCGAGGCAGGATGGTGAAGAGCAGCTAAACTTCCTGGGATGTGATCTCGAGGCAGGATGGTATGTAGCATACAGATTATGACACCCCCCCCCCCCCCTCCTCTGTTTAAAGTTGGTTGTTCTAAATGGACATAGATGGCCTCCTTCACTCCTCTCTCGAACCACCTGTCCAATATGTGTATATCAGTGTCTTTAAATGAGTGTCCCTTTTCCTTCAGATGTATATGTACTGCTGAGTTCTGTCCTGATGCGGGCACTCTTCACTGCTTTGTATTGCATAAACCACACTGTTGAGGTGTTGTCTTGGTGTTTTGTCCTTGGGGTGGACAAGTCTCTGTCTGAGGGTGTTGCCAAGGTTTGAAATAAACTGGGACGCTGTGTTAACTGAAGATCCTTCTTAGTTTTTCTGAGAGACCAGATATGTATGACACAACCACGTGATTCCTTTTGTTGTTTTCCCTCATGTCAGTCAGTGTTTTGGTTCCTTTCTCCTGTATTCTATTAGGATTGATGATACATACCATACTGCCTTGAGATTACAAAAAAAAAATCCATGTCAGCTTTTAACTCACTTGGCAATGAAAATATTCGGATTCTGATTCAGACTGTTCGTTCTCTTTTCCTTCTGCATTAAACATTGCTATTTCTTTAGGGTTCACTGTAGCATACAACAGTTTTATTATTCAAGCACTGAGAGGGAAAATTAGCAAAGAACTGTTTCCGCCCGGTTTCGAACCGGGGACCTTTCGCGTGTGAGGCGAACGTGATAACCACTACACTACGGAAACGACTCATAGATGTGAAGACTGCAAGAAAAACGTGATAGTACTGATATAAACCGGACTCAATGCATAAAGTTAACGTCTATGATTAAATAATATCTCGCTGCGCGTCCGTCCGTGTGCTCATGTCGGTCTAACAACAGTTTCCGTAGTGTAGTGGTTATCACGTTCGCCTAACACGCGAAAGGTCCCCGGTTCGAGACCGGGCGGAAACACATCTTTGCTTCCACTTTCAGTACTAAGACAGCTCAAACACAACTAAAGATGAGCTGTACTCTCATTAAAACACTAAAATAAATAGTACAGTGTTTTCGTTTTTCATACCTTAATCTAGTTTATTTGTGTTATTGATGAAATATGAAATTTCAATTAAAAATGTCTATGTTGCTGGTACTTTGACATAACATAAACATATTTCATCTTAAGACATTGTCATTTTCAGATCTATATACATGCAAGCGTGATTAAAAAATAGCGTCAGAAGAAACAACATTTGAGACGCATCTCACTTGCGACTTATAACACCTTTAAAACGGTAAGCTGGTAGAAAAGGCTAGCCTCCCCGTCGGGGAATCGAACCCCGGTCTTCCGCGTGACAGGCGGAGATACTGTCCACTATACTAACGAGGATAACGCGCTGGCACACCAATGGTAACGCCGAGCAACCCGAGGTTTAGCAGTAGTTGAGTATGTTGGCATTCGTCTTCCAAGAACTAATTCATAGGGTGTCATATGCAAATCATGCAGATCACACCATTGGCGCTAACGGAAGAGCAGCCACCCAATTTAGACCTGTGTGCTGGCAGATTTTACCAACGCCACAACTAACAAGTCACCACACGTGCTGCCACACCTTGTTTGCTGCTTCGTCTCTGACAAAGTGACCCCTTGCAGCCCCCAGGGGTCCCTGTCCCCAGTTTAAAAAAACACTGCTATGAACTGAGAAAAGAGTTGCTTCCCAAACAAACTTAATGCTTATTGGTACTGTGACTTGGCGTAACAACTGTACAATTTTTTCATACATTATTCTAATTCATTGGTGTTACTGATTCATTATTACTCAGCGTAACACATTTCCGGCATTTTTAGAACACCAAGCAGACGGTAATAAACTGTAATCTCCCCGTCGGGGAATCGAACCCCGGTCTTCCGCGTGACAGGCGGAGATACTGTCCACTATACTAACGAGGATAACACACTGATGCATCAACGGTAACGCAGCGCAACGCGAGGTTTAGCAGTAGTTGAGTATAAACATAAGTATCGTTCTTCTCTCCACAGACACAAACTTCAAACCAAAAAGCCCCCACACCATCAATGACTCCCGATTGGCCAACGACCTGAACGAGTACTATTGTCAATTTGAAAGGCAATGGGACTCCCCTGAAGCCACCCCCCATAACACCTTTGCCCAGACCTCCAGCACAGCTGAGACCCTTACACGTGTCACGTAGAGATGGTCAAAGGAGTTTAGTTGTAAGCAACTGGACTTTTTTCCTTGGAGTTTGAGGACTTTTCACCTTTCACCCAAAAGGCTTCTTCAGTTCTAACCTGATGATGGAAACCAGGAGGTATATCTCTGGATCACAGAGGGTGTAGCTCCAGACCACACCCCTCGTTCCGTAACAAAGGGTCACATGAGTCACCCATTTAAGGTGTGAATTGGAATGAGAGTCGTTGTGGTCACATGATCCAGAGAATGAAACCTGCTCTGATGGTGAAGAGCAGCTAAACTTCCTGGGATGTGATCTCGAGGCAGGATGGTGAAGAGCAGCTAAACTTCCTGGGATGTGATCTCGAGGCAGGATGGTATGTAGCATACAGATTATGACACCCCCCCCCCCCCTCCTCTGTTTAAAGTTGGTTGTTCTAAATGGACATAGATGGCCTCCTTCACTCCTCTCTCGAACCACCTGTCCAATATGTGTATATCAGTGTCTTTAAATGAGTGTCCCTTTTCCTTCAGATGTATATGTACTGCTGAGTTCTGTCCTGATGCGGGCACTCTTCACTGCTTTGTATTGCATAAACCACACTGTTGAGGTGTTGTCTTGGTGTTTTGTCCTTGGGGTGGACAAGTCTCTGTCTGAGGGTGTTGCCAAGGTTTGAAATAAACTGGGACGCTGTGTTAACTGAAGATCCTTCTTAGTTTTTCTGAGAGACCAGATATGTATGACACAACCACGTGATTCCTTTTGTTGTTTTCCCTCATGTCAGTCAGTGTTTTGGTTCCTTTCTCCTGTATTCTATTAGGATTGATGATACATACCATACTGCCTTGAGATTACAAAAAAAAAATCCATGTCAGCTTTTAACTCACTTGGCAATGAAAATATTCGGATTCTGATTCAGACTGTTCGTTCTCTTTTCCTTCTGCATTAAACATTGCTATTTCTTTAGGGTTCACTGTAGCATACAACAGTTTTATTATTCAAGCACTGAGAGGGAAAATTAGCAAAGAACTGTTTCCGCCCGGTTTCGAACCGGGGACCTTTCGCGTGTGAGGCGAACGTGATAACCACTACACTACGGAAACGACTCATAGATGTGAAGACTGCAAGAAAAACGTGATAGTACTGATATAAACCGGACTCAATGCATAAAGTTAACGTCTATGATTAAATAATATCTCGCTGCGCGTCCGTCCGTGTGCTCATGTCGGTCTAACAACAGTTTCCGTAGTGTAGTGGTTATCACGTTCGCCTAACACGCGAAAGGTCCCCGGTTCGAGACCGGGCGGAAACACATCTTTGCTTCCACTTTCAGTACTAAGACAGCTCAAACACAACTAAAGATGAGCTGTACTCTCATTAAAACACTAAAATAAATAGTACAGTGTTTTCGTTTTTCATACCTTAATCTAGTTTATTTGTGTTATTGATGAAATATGAAATTTCAATTAAAAATGTCTATGTTGCTGGTACTTTGACATAACATAAACATATTTCATCTTAAGACATCGTCATTTTCAGATCTATATACATGCAAGCGTGATTAAAAAATAGCGTCAGAAGAAACAACATTTGAGACGCATCTCACTTGCGACTTATAACACCTTTAAAACGGTAAGCTGGTAGAAAAGGCTAGCCTCCCCGTCGGGGAATCGAACCCCGGTCTTCCGCGTGACAGGCGGAGATACTGTCCACTATACTAACGAGGATAACGCGCTGGCACACCAATGGTAACGCCGAGCAACCCGAGGTTTAGCAGTAGTTGAGTATGTTGGCATTCGTCTTCCAAGAACTAATTCATAGGGTGTCATATGCAAATCATGCAGATCACACCATTGGCGCTAACGGAAGAGCAGCCACCCAATTTAGACCTGTGTGCTGGCAGATTTTACCAACGCCACAACTAACAAGTCACCACACGTGCTGCCACACCTTGTTTGCTGCTTCGTCTCTGACAAAGTGACCCCTTGCAGCCCCCAGGGGTCCCTGTCCCCAGTTTAAAAAAACACTGCTATGAACTGAGAAAAGAGTTGCTTCCCAAACAAACTTAATGCTTATTGGTACTGTGACTTGGCGTAACAACTGTACAATGTTTTCATACATTATTCTAATTCATTGGTGTTACTGATTCATTATTACTCAGCGTAACACATTTCCGGCATTTTTAGAACACCAAGCAGACGGTAATAAACTGTAATCTCCCCGTCGGGGAATCGAACCCCGGTCTTCCGCGTGACAGGCGGAGATACTGTCCACTATACTAACGAGGATAACACACTGATGCATCAACGGTAACGCAGCGCAACGCGAGGTTTAGCAGTAGTTGAGTATAAACATAAGTATCGTTCTTCTCTCCACAGACACAAACTTCAAACCAAAAAGCCCCCACACCATCAATGACTCCCGATTGGCCAACGACCTGAACGAGTACTATTGTCAATTTGAAAGGCAATGGGACTCCCCTGAAGCCACCCCCCATAACACCTTTGCCCAGACCTCCAGCACAGCTGAGACCCTTACACGTGTCACGTAGAGATGGTCAAAGGAGTTTAGTTGTAAGCAACTGGACTTTTTTCCTTGGAGTTTGAAGACTTTTCACCTTTCACCCAAAAGGCTTCTTCAGTTCTAACCTGATGATGGAAACCAGGAGGTATATCTCTGGATCACAGAGGGTGTAGCTCCAGACCACACCCCTCGCTCCGTAACAAAGGGTCACATGAGTCACCCATTTAAGGTGTGAATTGGAATGAGAGTCGTTGTGGTCACATGATCCAGAGAATGAAACCTGCTCTGATGGTGAAGAGCAGCTAAACTTCCTGGGATGTGATCTCGAGGCAGGATGGTGAAGAGCAGCTAAACTTCCTGGGATGTGATCTCTAGGCAGGATGGTATGTAGCATACAGATTATGACCCCCCCCCCCTCCTCTGTTTAAAGTTGGTTGTTCTAAATGGACATAGATGGCCTCCTTCACTCCTCTCTCGAACCACCTGTCCAATATGTGTATATCAGTGTCTTTAAATGAGTGTCCCTTTTCCTTCAGATGTATATGTACTGCTGAGTTCTGTCCTGATGCGGGCACTCTTCACTGCTTTGTATTGCATAAACCCCACTGTTGAGGTGTTGTCTTGGTGTTTTGTCCTTGGGGTGGACAAGTCTCTGTCTGAGGGTGTTGCCAAGGTTTGAAATAAACTGGGACGCTGTGTTAACTGAAGATCCTTCTTAGTTTTTCTGAGAGACCAGATATGTATGACACAACCACGTGATTCCTTTTGTTGTTTTCCCTCATGTCAGTCAGTGTTTTGGTTCCTTTCTCCTGTATTCTATTAGGATTGATGATACATACCATACTGCCTTGAGATTACAAAAAAAAATCCATGTCAGCTTTTAACTCACTTGGCAATGAAAATATTCGGATTCTGATTCAGACTGTTCGTTCTCTTTTCCTTCTGCATTAAACATTGCTATTTCTTTAGGGTTCACTGTAGCATACAACAGTTTTATTATTCAAGCACAGAGAGGGAAAATTAGCAAAGAACTGTTTCCGCCCAGTTTCGAACCGGGGACCTTTCGCGTGTGAGGCGAACGTGATAACCACTACACTACGGAAACGACTCATAGATGTGAAGACTGCAAGAAAAACGTGATAGTACTGATATAAACCGGACTCAATGCATAAAGTTAACGTCTATGATTAAATAATATCTCGCTGCGCGTCCGTCCGTGTGCTCATGTCGGTCTAACAACAGTTTCCGTAGTGTAGTGGTTATCACGTTCGCCTAACACGCGAAAGGTCCCCGGTTCGAGACCGGGCGGAAACACATCTTTGCTTCCACTTTCAGTACTAAGACAGCTCAAACACAACTAAAGATGAGCTGTACTCTCATTAAAACACTAAAATAAATAGTACAGTGTTTTCGTTTTTCATACCTTAATCTAGTTTATTTGTGTTATTGATGAAATATGAAATTTCAATTAAAAATGTCTATGTTGCTGGTACTTTGACATAACATAAACATATTTCATCTTAAGACATTGTCATTTTCAGATCTATATACATGCAAGCGTGATTAAAAAATAGCGTCAGAAGAAACAACATTTGAGACGCATCTCACTTGCGACTTATAACACCTTTAAAACGGTAAGCTGGTAGAAAAGGCTAGCCTCCCCGTCGGGGAATCGAACCCCGGTCTTCCGCGTGACAGGCGGAGATACTGTCCACTATACTAACGAGGATAACGCGCTGGCACACCAATGGTAACGCCGAGCAACCCGAGGTTTAGCAGTAGTTGAGTATGTTGGCATTCGTCTTCCAAGAACTAATTCATAGGGTGTCATATGCAAATCATGCAGATCACACCATTGGCGCTAACGGAAGAGCAGCCACCCAATTTAGACCTGTGTGCTGGCAGATTTTACCAACGCCACAACTAACAAGTCACCACACGTGCTGCCACACCTTGTTTGCTGCTTCGTCTCTGACAAAGTGACCCCTTGCAGCCCCCAGGGGTCCCTGTCCCCAGTTTAAAAAAACACTGCTATGAACTGAGAAAAGAGTTGCTTCCCAAACAAACTTAAAAAAACACTGCTATGAACTGAGAAAAGAGTTGCTTCCCAAACAAACTTAATGCTTATTGGTACTGTGACTTGGCGTAACAACTGTACAATGTTTTCATACGTTAATCTAATTCATTGGTGTTACTGATTCATTATTATTCAGTGTAACACATTTCCCGCACACCAAGCAGACGGTAATAAACTGTAATCTCCCCGTCGGGGAATCGAACCCCGGTCTTCCGCGTGACAGGCGGAGATACTGTCCACTATACTAACGAGGATAACACACTGATGCATCAACGGTAACGCAGCGCAACGCGAGGTTTAGCAGTAGTTGAGTATAAACATGAGTATCGTTCTTCTCTCCACAGGCACAAACTTCAAACCAAAAAGCCCCCACACCATCAATGACTCCCGATTGGCCAACGACCTGAACGAGTACTATTGTCAATTTGAAAGGCAATGGGACTCCCCTGAAGCCACCCCCCATAACACCTTTGCCCAGACCTCCAGCACAGCTGAGACCCTTACACGTGTCACGTAGAGATGGTCAAAGGAGTTTAGTTGTAAGCAACTGGACTTTTTTCCTTGGAGTTTGAAGACTTTTCACCTTTCACCCAAAAGGCTTCTTCAGTTCTAACCTGATGATGGAAACCAGGAGGTATATCTCTGGATCACAGAGGGTGTAGCTCCAGACCACACCCCTCGCTCCGTAACAAAGGGTCACATGAGTCACCCATTTAAGGTGTGAATTGGAATGAGAGTCGTTGTGGTCACATGATCCAGAGAATGAAACCTGCTCTGATGGTGAAGAGCAGCTAAACTTCCTGGGATGTGATCTCGAGGCAGGATGGTGAAGAGCAGCTAAACTTCCTGGGATGTGATCTCTAGGCAGGATGGTATGTAGCATACAGATTATGACCCCCCCCCCCCCTCCTCTGTTTAAAGTTGGTTGTTCTAAATGGACATAGATGGCCTCCTTCACTCCTCTCTCGAACCACCTGTCCAATATGTGTATATCAGTGTCTTTAAATGAGTGTCCCTTTTCCTTCAGATGTATATGTACTGCTGAGTTCTGTCCTGATGCGGGCACTCTTCACTGCTTTGTATTGCATAAACCACACTGTTGAGGTGTTGTCTTGGTGTTTTGTCCTTGGGGTGGACAAGTCTCTGTCTGAGGGTGTTGCCAAGGTTTGAAATAAACTGGGACGCTGTGTTAACTGAAGATCCTTCTTAGTTTTTCTGAGAGACCAGATATGTATGACACAACCACGTGATTCCTTTTGTTGTTTTCCCTCATGTCAGTCAGTGTTTTGGTTCCTTTCTCCTGTATTCTATTAGGATTGATGATACATACCATACTGCCTTGAGATTACAAAAAAAAATCCATGTCAGCTTTTAACTCACTTGGCAATGAAAATATTCGGATTCTGATTCAGACTGTTCGTTCTCTTTTCCTTCTGCATTAAACATTGCTATTTCTTTAGGGTTCACTGTAGCATACAACAGTTTTATTATTCAAGCACTGAGAGGGAAAATTAGCAAAGAACTGTTTCCGCCCGGTTTCGAACCGGGGACCTTTCGCGTGTGAGGCGAACGTGATAACCACTACACTACGGAAACGACTCATAGATGTGAAGACTGCAAGAAAAACGTGATAGTACTGATATAAACCGGACTCAATGCATAAAGTTAACGTCTATGATTAAATAATATCTCGCTGCGCGTCCGTCCGTGTGCTCATGTCGGTCTAACAACAGTTTCCGTAGTGTAGTGGTTATCACGTTCGCCTAACACGCGAAAGGTCCCCGGTTCGAGACCGGGCGGAAACACATCTTTGCTTCCACTTTCAGTACTAAGACAGCTCAAACACAACTAAAGATGAGCTGTACTCTCATTAAAACACTAAAATAAATAGTACAGTGTTTTCGTTTTTCATACCTTAATCTAGTTTATTTGTGTTATTGATGAAATATGAAATTTCAATTAAAAATGTCTATGTTGCTGGTACTTTGACATAACATAAACATATTTCATCTTAAGACATCGTCATTTTCAGATCTATATACATGCAAGCGTGATTAAAAAATAGCGTCAGAAGAAACAACATTTGAGACGCATCTCACTTGCGACTTATAACACCTTTAAAACGGTAAGCTGGTAGAAAAGGCTAGCCTCCCCGTCGGGGAATCGAACCCCGGTCTTCCGCGTGACAGGCGGAGATACTGTCCACTATACTAACGAGGATAACGCGCTGGCACACCAATGGTAACGCCGAGCAACCCGAAGTTTAGCAGTAGTTGAGTATGTTGACATTCGTCTTCCAAGAACTAATTCATAGGGTGTCATATGCAAATCATGCAGATCACACCATTGGCGCTAACGGAAGAGCAGCCACCCAATTTAGACCTGTGTGCTGGCAGATTTTACCAACGCCACAACTAACAAGTCACCACACGTGCTGCCACACCTTGTTTGCTGCTTCGTCTCTGACAAAGTGACCCCTTGCAGCCCCCAGGGGTCCCTGTCCCCAGTTTAAAAAAACACTGCTATGAACTGAGAAAAGAGTTGCTTCCCAAACAAACTTAATGCTTATTGGTACTGTGACTTGGCGTAACAACTGTACAATGTTTTCATACATTATTCTAATTCATTGGTGTTACTGATTCATTATTACTCAGCGTAACACATTTCCGGCATTTTTAGAACACCAAGCAGACGGTAATAAACTGCAATCTCCCCGTCGGGGAATCGAACCCCGGTCTTCCACGTGACAGGCGGAGATACTGTCCACTATACTAACGAGGATAACACACTGATGCATCAACGGTAACGCAGCGCAACGCGAGGTTTAGCAGTAGTTGAGTATAAACATAAGTATCGTTCTTCTCTCCACAGACACAAACTTCAAACCAAAAAGCCCCCACACCATCAATGACTCCCGATTGGCCAACGACCTGAACGAGTACTATTGTCAATTTGAAAGGCAATGGGACTCCCCTGAAGCCACCCCCCATAACACCTTTGCCCAGACCTCCAGCACAGCTGAGACCCTTACACGTGTCACGTAGAGATGGTCAAAGGAGTTTAGTTGTAAGCAACTGGACTTTTTTCCTTGGAGTTTGAAGACTTTTCACCTTTCACCCAAAAGGCTTCTTCAGTTCTAACCTGATGATGGAAACCAGGAGGTATATCTCTGGATCACAGAGGGTGTAGCTCCAGACCACACCCCTCGCTCCGTAACAAAGGGTCACATGAGTCACCCATTTAAGGTGTGAATTGGAATGAGAGTCGTTGTGGTCACATGATCCAGAGAATGAAACCTGCTCTGATGGTGAAGAGCAGCTAAACTTCCTGGGATGTGATCTCGAGGCAGGATGGTGAAGAGCAGCTAAACTTCCTGGGATGTGATCTCGAGGCAGGATGGTATGTAGCATACAGATTATGACCCCCCCCCCCTCCTCTGTTTAAAGTTGGTTGTTCTAAATGGACATAGATGGCCTCCTTCACTCCTCTCTCGAACCACCTGTCCAATATGTGTATATCAGTGTCTTTAAATGAGTGTCCCTTTTCCTTCAGATGTATATGTACTGCTGAGTTCTGTCCTGATGCGGGCACTCTTCACTGCTTTGTATTGCATAAACCACACTGTTGAGGTGTTGTCTTGGTGTTTTGTCCTTGGGGTGGACAAGTCTCTGTCTGAGGGTGTTGCCAAGGTTTGAAATAAACTGGGACGCTGTGTTAACTGAAGATCCTTCTTAGTTTTTCTGAGAGACCAGATATGTATGACACAACCACGTGATTCCTTTTGTTGTTTTCCCTCATGTCAGTCAGTGTTTTGGTTCCTTTCTCCTGTATTCTATTAGGATTGATGATACATACCATACTGCCTTGAGATTACAAAAAAAAATCCATGTCAGCTTTTAACTCACTTGGCAATGAAAATATTCGGATTCTGATTCAGACTGTTCGTTCTCTTTTCCTTCTGCATTAAACATTGCTATTTCTTTAGGGTTCACTGTAGCATACAACAGTTTTATTATTCAAGCACTGAGAGGGAAAATTAGCAAAGAACTGTTTCCGCCCGGTTTCGAACCGGGGACCTTTCGCGTGTGAGGCGAACGTGATAACCACTACACTACGGAAACGACTCATAGATGTGAAGACTGCAAGAAAAACGTGATAGTACTGATATAAACCGGACTCAATGCATAAAGTTAACGTCTATGATTAAATAATATCTCGCTGCGCGTCCGTCCGTGTGCTCATGTCGGTCTAACAACAGTTTCCGTAGTGTAGTGGTTATCACGTTCGCCTAACACGCGAAAGGTCCCCGGTTCGAGACCGGGCGGAAACACATCTTTGCTTCCACTTTCAGTACTAAGACAGCTCAAACACAACTAAAGATGAGCTGTACTCTCATTAAAACACTAAAATAAATAGTACAGTGTTTTCGTTTTTCATACCTTAATCTAGTTTATTTGTGTTATTGATGAAATATGAAATTTCAATTAAAAATGTCTATGTTGCTGGTACTTTGACATAACATAAACATATTTCATCTTAAGACATTGTCATTTTCAGATCTATATACATGCAAGCGTGATTAAAAAATAGCGTCAGAAGAAACAACATTTGAGACGCATCTCACTTGCGACTTATAACACCTTTAAAACGGTAAGCTGGTAGAAAAGGCTAGCCTCCCCGTCGGGGAATCGAACCCCGGTCTTCCGCGTGACAGGCGGAGATACTGTCCACTATACTAACGAGGATAACGCGCTGGCACACCAATGGTAACGCCGAGCAACCCGAGGTTTAGCAGTAGTTGAGTATGTTGGCATTCGTCTTCCAAGAACTAATTCATAGGGTGTCATATGCAAATCATGCAGATCACACCATTGGCGCTAACGGAAGAGCAGCCACCCAATTTAGACCTGTGTGCTGGCAGATTTTACCAACGCCACAACTAACAAGTCACCACACGTGCTGCCACACCTTGTTTGCTGCTTCGTCTCTGACAAAGTGACCCCTTGCAGCCCCCAGGGGTCCCTGTCCCCAGTTTAAAAAAACACTGCTATGAACTGAGAAAAGAGTTGCTTCCCAAACAAACTTAATGCTTATTGGTACTGTGACTTGGCGTAACAACTGTACAATTTTTTCATACATTATTCTAATTCATTGGTGTTACTGATTCATTATTACTCAGCGTAACACATTTCCGGCATTTTTAGAACACCAAGCAGACGGTAATAAACTGTAATCTCCCCGTCGGGGAATCGAACCCCGGTCTTCCGCGTGACAGGCGGAGATACTGTCCACTATACTAACGAGGATAACACACTGATGCATCAACGGTAACGCAGCGCAACGCGAGGTTTAGCAGTAGTTGAGTATAAACATAAGTATCGTTCTTCTCTCCACAGACACAAACTTCAAACCAAAAAGCCCCCACACCATCAATGACTCCCGATTGGCCAACGACCTGAACGAGTACTATTGTCAATTTGAAAGGCAATGGGACTCCCCTGAAGCCACCCCCCATAACACCTTTGCCCAGACCTCCAGCACAGCTGAGACCCTTACACGTGTCACGTAGAGATGGTCAAAGGAGTTTAGTTGTAAGCAACTGGACTTTTTTCCTTGGAGTTTGAGGACTTTTCACCTTTCACCCAAAAGGCTTCTTCAGTTCTAACCTGATGATGGAAACCAGGAGGTATATCTCTGGATCACAGAGGGTGTAGCTCCAGACCACACCCCTCGTTCCGTAACAAAGGGTCACATGAGTCACCCATTTAAGGTGTGAATTGGAATGAGAGTCGTTGTGGTCACATGATCCAGAGAATGAAACCTGCTCTGATGGTGAAGAGCAGCTAAACTTCCTGGGATGTGATCTCGAGGCAGGATGGTGAAGAGCAGCTAAACTTCCTGGGATGTGATCTCGAGGCAGGATGGTATGTAGCATACAGATTATGACACCCCCCCCCCCCCCTCCTCTGTTTAAAGTTGGTTGTTCTAAATGGACATAGATGGCCTCCTTCACTCCTCTCTCGAACCACCTGTCCAATATGTGTATATCAGTGTCTTTAAATGAGTGTCCCTTTTCCTTCAGATGTATATGTACTGCTGAGTTCTGTCCTGATGCGGGCACTCTTCACTGCTTTGTATTGCATAAACCACACTGTTGAGGTGTTGTCTTGGTGTTTTGTCCTTGGGGTGGACAAGTCTCTGTCTGAGGGTGTTGCCAAGGTTTGAAATAAACTGGGACGCTGTGTTAACTGAAGATCCTTCTTAGTTTTTCTGAGAGACCAGATATGTATGACACAACCACGTGATTCCTTTTGTTGTTTTCCCTCATGTCAGTCAGTGTTTTGGTTCCTTTCTCCTGTATTCTATTAGGATTGATGATACATACCATACTGCCTTGAGATTACAAAAAAAAAATCCATGTCAGCTTTTAACTCACTTGGCAATGAAAATATTCGGATTCTGATTCAGACTGTTCGTTCTCTTTTCCTTCTGCATTAAACATTGCTATTTCTTTAGGGTTCACTGTAGCATACAACAGTTTTATTATTCAAGCACTGAGAGGGAAAATTAGCAAAGAACTGTTTCCGCCCGGTTTCGAACCGGGGACCTTTCGCGTGTGAGGCGAACGTGATAACCACTACACTACGGAAACGACTCATAGATGTGAAGACTGCAAGAAAAACGTGATAGTACTGATATAAACCGGACTCAATGCATAAAGTTAACGTCTATGATTAAATAATATCTCGCTGCGCGTCCGTCCGTGTGCTCATGTCGGTCTAACAACAGTTTCCGTAGTGTAGTGGTTATCACGTTCGCCTAACACGCGAAAGGTCCCCGGTTCGAGACCGGGCGGAAACACATCTTTGCTTCCACTTTCAGTACTAAGACAGCTCAAACACAACTAAAGATGAGCTGTACTCTCATTAAAACACTAAAATAAATAGTACAGTGTTTTCGTTTTTCATACCTTAATCTAGTTTATTTGTGTTATTGATGAAATATGAAATTTCAATTAAAAATGTCTATGTTGCTGGTACTTTGACATAACATAAACATATTTCATCTTAAGACATCGTCATTTTCAGATCTATATACATGCAAGCGTGATTAAAAAATAGCGTCAGAAGAAACAACATTTGAGACGCATCTCACTTGCGACTTATAACACCTTTAAAACGGTAAGCTGGTAGAAAAGGCTAGCCTCCCCGTCGGGGAATCGAACCCCGGTCTTCCGCGTGACAGGCGGAGATACTGTCCACTATACTAACGAGGATAACGCGCTGGCACACCAATGGTAACGCCGAGCAACCCGAGGTTTAGCAGTAGTTGAGTATGTTGGCATTCGTCTTCCAAGAACTAATTCATAGGGTGTCATATGCAAATCATGCAGATCACACCATTGGCGCTAACGGAAGAGCAGCCACCCAATTTAGACCTGTGTGCTGGCAGATTTTACCAACGCCACAACTAACAAGTCACCACACGTGCTGCCACACCTTGTTTGCTGCTTCGTCTCTGACAAAGTGACCCCTTGCAGCCCCCAGGGGTCCCTGTCCCCAGTTTAAAAAAACACTGCTATGAACTGAGAAAAGAGTTGCTTCCCAAACAAACTTAATGCTTATTGGTACTGTGACTTGGCGTAACAACTGTACAATGTTTTCATACATTATTCTAATTCATTGGTGTTACTGATTCATTATTACTCAGCGTAACACATTTCCGGCATTTTTAGAACACCAAGCAGACGGTAATAAACTGTAATCTCCCCGTCGGGGAATCGAACCCCGGTCTTCCGCGTGACAGGCGGAGATACTGTCCACTATACTAACGAGGATAACACACTGATGCATCAACGGTAACGCAGCGCAACGCGAGGTTTAGCAGTAGTTGAGTATAAACATAAGTATCGTTCTTCTCTCCACAGACACAAACTTCAAACCAAAAAGCCCCCACACCATCAATGACTCCCGATTGGCCAACGACCTGAACGAGTACTATTGTCAATTTGAAAGGCAATGGGACTCCCCTGAAGCCACCCCCCATAACACCTTTGCCCAGACCTCCAGCACAGCTGAGACCCTTACACGTGTCACGTAGAGATGGTCAAAGGAGTTTAGTTGTAAGCAACTGGACTTTTTTCCTTGGAGTTTGAAGACTTTTCACCTTTCACCCAAAAGGCTTCTTCAGTTCTAACCTGATGATGGAAACCAGGAGGTATATCTCTGGATCACAGAGGGTGTAGCTCCAGACCACACCCCTCGCTCCGTAACAAAGGGTCACATGAGTCACCCATTTAAGGTGTGAATTGGAATGAGAGTCGTTGTGGTCACATGATCCAGAGAATGAAACCTGCTCTGATGGTGAAGAGCAGCTAAACTTCCTGGGATGTGATCTCGAGGCAGGATGGTGAAGAGCAGCTAAACTTCCTGGGATGTGATCTCTAGGCAGGATGGTATGTAGCATACAGATTATGACCCCCCCCCCCTCCTCTGTTTAAAGTTGGTTGTTCTAAATGGACATAGATGGCCTCCTTCACTCCTCTCTCGAACCACCTGTCCAATATGTGTATATCAGTGTCTTTAAATGAGTGTCCCTTTTCCTTCAGATGTATATGTACTGCTGAGTTCTGTCCTGATGCGGGCACTCTTCACTGCTTTGTATTGCATAAACCCCACTGTTGAGGTGTTGTCTTGGTGTTTTGTCCTTGGGGTGGACAAGTCTCTGTCTGAGGGTGTTGCCAAGGTTTGAAATAAACTGGGACGCTGTGTTAACTGAAGATCCTTCTTAGTTTTTCTGAGAGACCAGATATGTATGACACAACCACGTGATTCCTTTTGTTGTTTTCCCTCATGTCAGTCAGTGTTTTGGTTCCTTTCTCCTGTATTCTATTAGGATTGATGATACATACCATACTGCCTTGAGATTACAAAAAAAAATCCATGTCAGCTTTTAACTCACTTGGCAATGAAAATATTCGGATTCTGATTCAGACTGTTCGTTCTCTTTTCCTTCTGCATTAAACATTGCTATTTCTTTAGGGTTCACTGTAGCATACAACAGTTTTATTATTCAAGCACAGAGAGGGAAAATTAGCAAAGAACTGTTTCCGCCCAGTTTCGAACCGGGGACCTTTCGCGTGTGAGGCGAACGTGATAACCACTACACTACGGAAACGACTCATAGATGTGAAGACTGCAAGAAAAACGTGATAGTACTGATATAAACCGGACTCAATGCATAAAGTTAACGTCTATGATTAAATAATATCTCGCTGCGCGTCCGTCCGTGTGCTCATGTCGGTCTAACAACAGTTTCCGTAGTGTAGTGGTTATCACGTTCGCCTAACACGCGAAAGGTCCCCGGTTCGAGACCGGGCGGAAACACATCTTTGCTTCCACTTTCAGTACTAAGACAGCTCAAACACAACTAAAGATGAGCTGTACTCTCATTAAAACACTAAAATAAATAGTACAGTGTTTTCGTTTTTCATACCTTAATCTAGTTTATTTGTGTTATTGATGAAATATGAAATTTCAATTAAAAATGTCTATGTTGCTGGTACTTTGACATAACATAAACATATTTCATCTTAAGACATTGTCATTTTCAGATCTATATACATGCAAGCGTGATTAAAAAATAGCGTCAGAAGAAACAACATTTGAGACGCATCTCACTTGCGACTTATAACACCTTTAAAACGGTAAGCTGGTAGAAAAGGCTAGCCTCCCCGTCGGGGAATCGAACCCCGGTCTTCCGCGTGACAGGCGGAGATACTGTCCACTATACTAACGAGGATAACGCGCTGGCACACCAATGGTAACGCCGAGCAACCCGAGGTTTAGCAGTAGTTGAGTATGTTGGCATTCGTCTTCCAAGAACTAATTCATAGGGTGTCATATGCAAATCATGCAGATCACACCATTGGCGCTAACGGAAGAGCAGCCACCCAATTTAGACCTGTGTGCTGGCAGATTTTACCAACGCCACAACTAACAAGTCACCACACGTGCTGCCACACCTTGTTTGCTGCTTCGTCTCTGACAAAGTGACCCCTTGCAGCCCCCAGGGGTCCCTGTCCCCAGTTTAAAAAAACACTGCTATGAACTGAGAAAAGAGTTGCTTCCCAAACAAACTTAAAAAAACACTGCTATGAACTGAGAAAAGAGTTGCTTCCCAAACAAACTTAATGCTTATTGGTACTGTGACTTGGCGTAACAACTGTACAATGTTTTCATACGTTAATCTAATTCATTGGTGTTACTGATTCATTATTATTCAGTGTAACACATTTCCCGCACACCAAGCAGACGGTAATAAACTGTAATCTCCCCGTCGGGGAATCGAACCCCGGTCTTCCGCGTGACAGGCGGAGATACTGTCCACTATACTAACGAGGATAACACACTGATGCATCAACGGTAACGCAGCGCAACGCGAGGTTTAGCAGTAGTTGAGTATAAACATGAGTATCGTTCTTCTCTCCACAGGCACAAACTTCAAACCAAAAAGCCCCCACACCATCAATGACTCCCGATTGGCCAACGACCTGAACGAGTACTATTGTCAATTTGAAAGGCAATGGGACTCCCCTGAAGCCACCCCCCATAACACCTTTGCCCAGACCTCCAGCACAGCTGAGACCCTTACACGTGTCACGTAGAGATGGTCAAAGGAGTTTAGTTGTAAGCAACTGGACTTTTTTCCTTGGAGTTTGAAGACTTTTCACCTTTCACCCAAAAGGCTTCTTCAGTTCTAACCTGATGATGGAAACCAGGAGGTATATCTCTGGATCACAGAGGGTGTAGCTCCAGACCACACCCCTCGCTCCGTAACAAAGGGTCACATGAGTCACCCATTTAAGGTGTGAATTGGAATGAGAGTCGTTGTGGTCACATGATCCAGAGAATGAAACCTGCTCTGATGGTGAAGAGCAGCTAAACTTCCTGGGATGTGATCTCGAGGCAGGATGGTGAAGAGCAGCTAAACTTCCTGGGATGTGATCTCTAGGCAGGATGGTATGTAGCATACAGATTATGACCCCCCCCCCCCCTCCTCTGTTTAAAGTTGGTTGTTCTAAATGGACATAGATGGCCTCCTTCACTCCTCTCTCGAACCACCTGTCCAATATGTGTATATCAGTGTCTTTAAATGAGTGTCCCTTTTCCTTCAGATGTATATGTACTGCTGAGTTCTGTCCTGATGCGGGCACTCTTCACTGCTTTGTATTGCATAAACCACACTGTTGAGGTGTTGTCTTGGTGTTTTGTCCTTGGGGTGGACAAGTCTCTGTCTGAGGGTGTTGCCAAGGTTTGAAATAAACTGGGACGCTGTGTTAACTGAAGATCCTTCTTAGTTTTTCTGAGAGACCAGATATGTATGACACAACCACGTGATTCCTTTTGTTGTTTTCCCTCATGTCAGTCAGTGTTTTGGTTCCTTTCTCCTGTATTCTATTAGGATTGATGATACATACCATACTGCCTTGAGATTACAAAAAAAAATCCATGTCAGCTTTTAACTCACTTGGCAATGAAAATATTCGGATTCTGATTCAGACTGTTCGTTCTCTTTTCCTTCTGCATTAAACATTGCTATTTCTTTAGGGTTCACTGTAGCATACAACAGTTTTATTATTCAAGCACTGAGAGGGAAAATTAGCAAAGAACTGTTTCCGCCCGGTTTCGAACCGGGGACCTTTCGCGTGTGAGGCGAATGTGATAACCACTACACTACGGAAACGACTCATAGATGTGAAGACTGCAAGAAAAACGTGATAGTACTGATATAAACCGGACTCAATGCATAAAGTTAACGTCTATGATTAAATAATATCTCGCTGCGCGTCCGTCCGTGTGCTCATGTCGGTCTAACAACAGTTTCCGTAGTGTAGTGGTTATCACGTTCGCCTAACACGCGAAAGGTCCCCGGTTCGAGACCGGGCGGAAACACATCTTTGCTTCCACTTTCAGTACTAAGACAGCTCAAACACAACTAAAGATGAGCTGTACTCTCATTAAAACACTAAAATAAATAGTACAGTGTTTTCGTTTTTCATACCTTAATCTAGTTTATTTGTGTTATTGATGAAATATGAAATTTCAATTAAAAATGTCTATGTTGCTGGTACTTTGACATAACATAAACATATTTCATCTTAAGACATTGTCATTTTCAGATCTATATACATGCAAGCGTGATTAAAAAATAGCGTCAGAAGAAACAACATTTGAGACGCATCTCACTTGCGACTTATAACACCTTTAAAACGGTAAGCTGGTAGAAAAGGCTAGCCTCCCCGTCGGGGAATCGAACCCCGGTCTTCCGCGTGACAGGCGGAGATACTGTCCACTATACTAACGAGGATAACGCGCTGGCACACCAATGGTAACGCCGAGCAACCCGAAGTTTAGCAGTAGTTGAGTATGTTGACATTCGTCTTCCAAGAACTAATTCATAGGGTGTCATATGCAAATCATGCAGATCACACCATTGGCGCTAACGGAAGAGCAGCCACCCAATTTAGACCTGTGTGCTGGCAGATTTTACCAACGCCACAACTAACAAGTCACCACACGTGCTGCCACACCTTGTTTGCTGCTTCGTCTCTGACAAAGTGACCCCTTGCAGCCCCCAGGGGTCCCTGTCCCCAGTTTAAAAAAACACTGCTATGAACTGAGAAAAGAGTTGCTTCCCAAACAAACTTAATGCTTATTGGTACTGTGACTTGGCGTAACAACTGTACAATGTTTTCATACATTATTCTAATTCATTGGTGTTACTGATTCATTATTACTCAGCGTAACACATTTCCGGCATTTTTAGAACACCAAGCAGACGGTAATAAACTGCAATCTCCCCGTCGGGGAATCGAACCCCGGTCTTCCACGTGACAGGCGGAGATACTGTCCACTATACTAACGAGGATAACACACTGATGCATCAACGGTAACGCAGCGCAACGCGAGGTTTAGCAGTAGTTGAGTATAAACATAAGTATCGTTCTTCTCTCCACAGACACAAACTTCAAACCAAAAAGCCCCCACACCATCAATGACTCCCGATTGGCCAACGACCTGAACGAGTACTATTGTCAATTTGAAAGGCAATGGGACTCCCCTGAAGCCACCCCCCATAACACCTTTGCCCAGACCTCCAGCACAGCTGAGACCCTTACACGTGTCACGTAGAGATGGTCAAAGGAGTTTAGTTGTAAGCAACTGGACTTTTTTCCTTGGAGTTTGAAGACTTTTCACCTTTCACCCAAAAGGCTTCTTCAGTTCTAACCTGATGATGGAAACCAGGAGGTATATCTCTGGATCACAGAGGGTGTAGCTCCAGACCACACCCCTCGCTCCGTAACAAAGGGTCACATGAGTCACCCATTTAAGGTGTGAATTGGAATGAGAGTCGTTGTGGTCACATGATCCAGAGAATGAAACCTGCTCTGATGGTGAAGAGCAGCTAAACTTCCTGGGATGTGATCTCGAGGCAGGATGGTGAAGAGCAGCTAAACTTCCTGGGATGTGATCTCGAGGCAGGATGGTATGTAGCATACAGATTATGACCCCCCCCCCCTCCTCTGTTTAAAGTTGGTTGTTCTAAATGGACATAGATGGCCTCCTTCACTCCTCTCTCGAACCACCTGTCCAATATGTGTATATCAGTGTCTTTAAATGAGTGTCCCTTTTCCTTCAGATGTATATGTACTGCTGAGTTCTGTCCTGATGCGGGCACTCTTCACTGCTTTGTATTGCATAAACCACACTGTTGAGGTGTTGTCTTGGTGTTTTGTCCTTGGGGTGGACAAGTCTCTGTCTGAGGGTGTTGCCAAGGTTTGAAATAAACTGGGACGCTGTGTTAACTGAAGATCCTTCTTAGTTTTTCTGAGAGACCAGATATGTATGACACAACCACGTGATTCCTTTTGTTGTTTTCCCTCATGTCAGTCAGTGTTTTGGTTCCTTTCTCCTGTATTCTATTAGGATTGATGATACATACCATACTGCCTTGAGATTACAAAAAAAAATCCATGTCAGCTTTTAACTCACTTGGCAATGAAAATATTCGGATTCTGATTCAGACTGTTCGTTCTCTTTTCCTTCTGCATTAAACATTGCTATTTCTTTAGGGTTCACTGTAGCATACAACAGTTTTATTATTCAAGCACTGAGAGGGAAAATTAGCAAAGAACTGTTTCCGCCCGGTTTCGAACCGGGGACCTTTCGCGTGTGAGGCGAACGTGATAACCACTACACTACGGAAACGACTCATAGATGTGAAGACTGCAAGAAAAACGTGATAGTACTGATATAAACCGGACTCAATGCATAAAGTTAACGTCTATGATTAAATAATATCTCGCTGCGCGTCCGTCCGTGTGCTCGTGTCGGTCTAACAACAGTTTCCGTAGTGTAGTGGTTATCACGTTCGCCTAACACGCGAAAGGTCCCCGGTTCGAGACCGGGCGGAAACACATCTTTGCTTCCACTTTCAGTACTAAGACAGCTCAAACACAACTAAAGATGAGCTGTACTCTCATTAAAACACTAAAATAAATAGTACAGTGTTTTCGTTTTTCATACCTTAATCTAGTTTATTTGTGTTATTGATGAAATATGAAATTTCAATTAAAAATGTCTATGTTGCTGGTACTTTGACATAACATAAACATATTTCATCTTAAGACATTGTCATTTTCAGATCTATATACATGCAAGCGTGATTAAAAAATAGCGTCAGAAGAAACAACATTTGAGACGCATCTCACTTGCGACTTATAACACCTTTAAAACGGTAAGCTGGTAGAAAAGGCTAGCCTCCCCGTCGGGGAATCGAACCCCGGTCTTCCGCGTGACAGGCGGAGATACTGTCCACTATACTAACGAGGATAACGCGCTGGCACACCAATGGTAACGCCGAGCAACCCGAGGTTTAGCAGTAGTTGAGTATGTTGGCATTCGTCGTCCAAGATCTAATTCATAGGGTGTCATATGCAAATCATGCAGATCACACCATTGGCGCTAACGGAAGATCAGCCACCCAATTTAGACCTGTGTGCTGGCAGATTTTAACAACGCCACAACTAACAAGTCACCACACGTGCTGCCACACCTTGTTTGCTGCTTCGTCTCTGACAAAGTGACCCCTTGCAGCCCCCAGGGGTCCCTGTCCCCAGTTTAAAAAAACACTGCTATGAACTGAGAAAAGAGTTGCTTCCCAAACAAACTTAATGCTTATTGGTACTGTGACTTGGCGTAAAAACTGTACAATGTTTTCATACATTATTCTAATTCATTGGTGTTACCATTATTACTCAGCGTAACACATTTCCGGCATTTTTAGAACACCAAGCAGACGGTAATAAACTGTAATCTCCCCGTCGGGGAATCGAACCCCGGTCTTCCGCGTGACAGGCGGAGATACTGTCCACTATACTAACGAGGATAACACACTGATGCATCAACGGTAACGCAGCGCAACGCGAGGTTTAGCAGTAGTTGAGTATAAACATAAATATTGTTTTTCTCTCCACAGACACAAACTTCAAACCAAAAAGCCCCCACACCATCAATGACTCCCGATTGGCCAACGACCTGAACGAGTACTATTGTCAATTTGAAAGGCAATGGGACTCCCCTGAAGCCACCCCAGACCTCCAGCTCAGCTGAGACCCTTACACGTGTCACGTAGAGATGGTCAAAGGAGTTTAGTTGTAAGCAACTGGACTTTTTTCCTTGGAGTTTGAAGACTTTTCACCTTTCACCCAAAAGGCTTCTTCAGTTCTAACCTGATGATGGAAACCAGGAGGTATATCTCAGACCGTGAAAACGTGATAGTACTGATATAAACCGGACTCAATGCATAAAGTTAACGTCTATGATTAAATAATATCTCGCTGCGCGTCCGTCCGTGTGCTCATGTCGGTCTAACAACAGTTTCCGTAGTGTAGTGGTTATCACGTTCGCCTAACACGCGTAAGGTCCCCGGTTCGAGAATTCGAGAGAGTTCGGAAACACATCTTTGCTTCCACTTTCAGTACTAAGACAGCTCAAACACAACTAAAGATGAGCTGTACTCTCATTAAAACACAAAAATAAATAGTACAGTGTTTTCGTTTTTCATACCTTAATCTAGTTTATTTGTGTTATTGATGAAATATGAAATTTCAATTAAAAATGTCTATGTTGCTGGTACTTTGACATAACATAAACATATTTCATCTTAAGACATTGTCATTTTCAGATCTATATACATGCAAGCGTGATTAAAAAATAGCGTCAGAAGAAACAACATTTGAGACGCATCTCACTTGCGACTTATAACACCTTTAAAACGGTAAGCTGGTAGAAAAGGCTAGCCTCCCCGTCGGGGAATCGAACCCCGGTCTTCCGCGTGACAGGCGGAGATACTGTCCACTATACTAACGAGGATAACGCGCTGGCACACCAATGGTAACGCCGAGCAACCCGAGGTTTAGCAGTAGTTGAGTATGTTGGCATTCGTCTTCCAAGAACTAATTCATAGGGTGTCATATGCAAATCATGCAGATCACACCATTGGCGCTAACGGAAGAGCAGCCACCCAATTTAGACCTGTGTGCTGGCAGATTTTACCAACGCCACAACTAACAAGTCACCACACGTGCTGCCACACCTTGTTTGCTGCTTCGTCTCTGACAAAGTGACCCCTTGCAGCCCCCAGGGGTCCCTGTCCCCAGTTTAAAAAAACACTGCTATGAACTGAGAAAAGAGATGCTTCCCAAACAAACTTAATGCTTATTGGTACTGTGACTTGGCGTAACAACTGTACAATGTTTTCATACATTATTCTAATTCATTGGTGTTACTGATTCATTATTACTCAGCGTAACACATTTCCGGCATTTTTAGAACACCAAGCAGACGGTAATAAACTGTAATCTCCCCGTCGGGGAATCGAACCCCGGTCTTCCGCGTGACAGGCGGAGATACTGTCCACTATACTAACGAGGATAACACACTGATGCATCAACGGTAACGCAGCGCAACGCGAGGTTTAGCAGTAGTTGAGTATAAACATAAGTATCGTTCTTCTCTCCACAGACACAAACTTCAAACCAAAAAGCCCCCACACCATCAATGACTCCCGATTGGCCAACGACCTGAACGAGTACTATTGTCAATTTGAAAGGCAATGGGACTCCCCTGAAGCCACCCCCCATAACACCTTTGCCCAGACCTCCAGCTCAGCTGAGACCCTTACACGTGTCACGTAGAGATGGTCAAAGGAGTTTAGTTGTAAGCAACTGGACTTTTTTCCTTGGAGTTTGAAGACTTTTCACCTTTCACCCAAAAGGCTTCTTCAGTTCTAACCTGATGATGGAAACCAGGAGGTATATCTCTGGATCAAATGGACATAGATGGCCTCCTTCACTCCTCTCTCGAACCACCTGTCCAATATGTGTATATCAGTGTCTTTAAATGAGTGTCCCTTTTCCTTCAGATGTATATGTACTGCTGAGTTCTGTCCTCACTCTTCACTGCTTTGTATTGCATAAACCACACTGTTGAGGTGTTGTCTTGGTGTTTTGTCCTTGGGGTGGACAAGTCTCTGTCTGAGGGTGTTGCCAAGGTTTGAAATAAACTGGGACGCTGTGTTAACTGAAGATCCTTCTTAGTTTTTCTGAGAGACCAGATATGTATGACACAACCACGTGATTCCTTTTGTTGTTTTCCCTCATGTCAGTCAGTGTTTTGGTTCCTTTCTCCTGTATTCTATTAGGTCTGCCCGGTGTTGATACATACCATACTGCCTTGAGATTACAAAAAAAAAATCCATGTCAGCTTTTAACTCACTTGGCAATGAAAATATTCGGATTCTGATTCAGACTGTTCGTTCTCTTTTCCTTCTGCATTAAACATTGCTATTTCTTTAGGGTTCACTGTAGCATACAACAGTTTTATTATTCAAGCACTGAGAGGGAAAATTAGCAAAGAACTGTTTCCGCCCGGTTTCGAACCGGGGACCTTTCGCGTGTGAGGCGAACGTGATAACCACTACACTACGGAAACGACTCATAGATGTGAAGACTGCAAGAAAAACGTGATAGTAGTGTTATAAACTGGACTCAATGCATAAAGTTGACGTCTATAATTAAATAATATCTCGCTGCGCGTCCGTCCGTGTGCTCATGTCTGTCTAACAACAGTTTCCGTAGTGTAGTGGTTATCACGTTCGCCTAACACGCGAAAGGTCCCCGGTTCGAGACCGGGCGGAAACACATCTTTGCTTCCACTTTCGGTACTAAGACAGCTCAAACACAACTAAAGATGAGCTGTACTCTCATTAAAACACTAAAATAAATAGTACAGTGTTTTCGTTTTTCATACCTTAATCTAGTTTATTTGTGTTATTGATGAAATATGAAATTTCAATTTTTATTAAAATTGTCTATGTTGCTGGTACTTTGAAATAACATAAACATATTTCGTCTTAAGACATTGTCATTTTCAGATCTATATACATGCAAGCGTGATTAAAAAATAGCGTCAGAAGAAACAACATTTGAGACGCATCTCACGTGCGACTTATAACACCTCTAAAACGGTAAGCTGGTAGAAAAGGCCAGCCTCCCCGTCGGGGAATCGAACCCCGGTCTTCCGCGTGACAGGCGGAGATACTGTCCACTATACTAACGAGGATAACGCGTTGGTACACCAATTCATAGGGTTTCATATGCAAATCATGCAGATCACACCATTGGCGCTAACGGAAGAGCAGCCACCCAATTTAGACCTGTGTGCTGGCAGATTTTAACAACGCCACAACTAACAAGTCACCACACGTGCTGCCACACCTTGTTTGCTGCTTCGTCTCTGACAAAGTGACTGCTAAAGTTTATTTCTCTCGACCTACGCCTCACCTCATGAGATTGTCTTGATCTACAGTCTTCTCGGGCTGATAGTCTTGCTAACACCCAATGCTCCTAACGATCGCAGCAAATCTATCTTCATGGTTGTCTCACATTGGCTTCTCACCTGTTGTGAAAACCCCTGTCCTGCTCGCTCCTGCCAGCAGCAGGACTTAATTTATTCAATTAATTTGTCTTGCTATACTTTTCATGTCTTATGACACTGAGTTAGAGTTGAGTATAAACACAAGTATTGTTTTTCTCCTGTCCACAGATACACTTTAGCACTTTGACAAAATATGATTGAAAACCATGAAAGTAAATAATTATTATTATTACAGCCTTTATTATTGCAGCATTAAGTTTCATGCCAAATAAAATAAAATGTTGATAAACTGAGAAAAAAAAATCACCTCCCCAAACAAAATTATTGCTTATTGGTACTCTGCCTCGCAACTGTAGCAATAATCATCAAGTATATCTATGTGTATACACATCTGTTCATTCTGAATGCTGATATAATATGTCATAGGTAACTCATGATATCGCTGTGTGGAGTGCATACGTTAAGAACTGTCATGCCATAACCAGATAGGAAACCATTTTTCCATCAAATGGTGATATTTCTACCACATGTATGTTGAACAAAAACTTAACCTCTTTACTTCGCCAGATCATTGTTGCTATATATGATCTCTTGAGCCACAACATCCAATGGACTGCCAATACCACAGACTACTAATGAAACAGTCAGTATTCATTTTGAGCTCATTTGTTGAAGTTGTTTAATAAAAGTGCTCCAAGTATTTTTAAACAGTTCATGGATTTCCACATTACAGAAACACATGATCATCATCACCCAATTAAATGAGCAAGATGCAGCAGGTGTGTTTTATGAGGATTCACTTCTTCTGACGTGAATGTGAACAGAGGATTCTTCCTTATTTAGTGGGAAACACCTACATCTTCTGGCAGCGGGGTGTCATTTCTGAATGATGGGATGAATTCAGCACTTACTGTTATTGACTCAGATAGAGATCAGATGAGAGATTTAAAGTGGATTCAGTCACTGTGATATAGTGTTGATTTGGTGTAATGTAGCAGAGCAGAGTTACCACAGGAAAGAAAGTTGTAGTTAGAATGAGAAGGCCTGTCACAATGGAGATAAAAACTCATCACAGTTTGTCTTGTCAAACCAATAATCTGGATTACTATAGTGCATATAACAGAATTAATTGTAAATAATATTTACTTACTATCACCCCTAAAGTTAGTAATAAATGGGCACACCCAGTGTGTTGGAGATCAAAACACATACAATAAAATCTGTCACTGTCCCCAAGATGTATTTGCCAACAAGCACATTAATTAGTACTTCAAGGAACACTAAATAATTGAGGCGCCTAAAAATGTACATGAGTATTTAAGACTAAATATCTACAGGTCAGGGCAAACCGTGTGATACATTATCAAAGATAAACAGCTATTTTGAATCAAACATGTGTACCACTTTGTTGTTTACTTTTTTCCAGGTTATTAGATTGTAGTGGTTTGTAGTGGCAGAGAAGTGCAATGTTTGCCATATTTAAGTAAGCTAGTAAAAAGTGAAATAAGTCAAAGAAGTCAAAGCCTGGACATAAAATTAACTTAATGGGACAATGAATGTTTATTAGTTTCTCTTGACAACACTTTCAGTCATAATATTGAACAAACAGAGCAGCATTAGTACAAGGTCTCACATACAAATGCTTAAGATAAGGCCTGTAATTTCCATCATAGGTACAATTTAACTATGAGAGATAGAAGAAAAAAAAATCCAGAAAATTTGAACATGTCTGATTTTTAAAGAATTTATTTGCAAATTATGGTGGAAAGTAAGTTTTTGGTCAATAACAAAAAAGTTAATCGCAATATTTTGATATATACTCTTTGCTGGCAGTGACAGAAGTTTCTTTAAGTCGTCACACAGTGTTGCTGGTATTTTGGCCCATTCCTCCATGCAGGTCTCCTCTAGAGCAGTGGTGTTTTGGGGCTGTCGCAGGGCAACTCCCTCCATGGGGTTGAGATCTGGCTTGACCACTCCAGGACCTTGAAATGAGTCTTATGAAGCCACTCCTTTGTTGGGATCAGTGTCATACTTAAAGATCCAACCACATTTCATCTTCAATGCCCTTGCTGATGGAAGGAGGTTTTCACTCAAAATCTCACGATACATGGCCCCCATTCATTCTTTCCTTTACAGGGATCAGTCATCCCGGTCCCTTTGCAAAAAATATAAATAAATTAAAAATTAAAACAACAACCCCAATATGTGTTCCCACCCACCCCCATGCTTCACAGTAGGTATAGTGTTCACTGGATACAACCATTCTTTCTCTTCCAAACACGGAAAGTTGAGTTATTCCCAAAACGTTCCATTTTGGCTTCATCTGATCACATGCAATTCTCCCAATCCTTTTCTGGAACATCCAAATGCTCTCTAGCAAACTTCAGACAGGCCTGGACAGGTACTGGCTTAAGCAGGGGGACTGCAGAATTGGACGGCGTAGTTTGATACTGATGGCAGCCTTTGTTACTTACTTTGGTCTCAGCTCTCTGCATGTCATTGACTAGGTCTGTTCGTGTGGTTCTGGGATTTTTGCTCACCCTTCTTGTGACATTTTGACCTTATGGGGGTGACATTTTACGTGGAGCCCCAGATCGAGGGAGATTATCAGTGGTCTTGTATGTCTTCCATTTTCTAATAATTGCTCCCACAGTTGATTTCTTCAACTGCTTACCTATTTCAGATTCTTCCCAGCCCGGAGCAGGTCTACAATTTTGTTTCAGGTGTCCTTTGACAGCTCTTTAGTCTTGGCCATAGTTAAGTTTGGAGTGTGACTGTTTGAGGTTGTGGACAAGTGTCTTTTATACTGATAACGAACAGGTATCATTAATACAGGTAACGAGTCAAGGACAGAGGAGCCTCTTAAAGAAGAAGTCACAGGTGACCAAATACTTATTTTACAGAGGAATTTACCAATTAATTCATTAAAAATCCTACAATGTGGATTATTTCCCCCCATTCTGTCTCTCATAACTGAAGGTACCTATGACAAAAATTACAGGCATCTCTCATCTTTTTAAGTGGGAGAACTTGCACGTGGTATAAGTGTATACATATATATATATATATATATATATATTGTTAAAGATTGACAAGCACGTCATTGTAAATAAGTAGATCTGTTTGAAAATTCATTCTTCATTTTTATGTTTGGCTGCATATCCTATATACTTATGATTGTGTAATCTTCCTCGAATCCAATGAAGAGCAGGACAGCTCCTAACACCACCTTTAAGTGATAGCTTCCTGGTTTCCAGAAAATGGGACTGTTGACTTTAGTTTAGATATTCCCTGGACTGTAAAGAAAGCTATTCTCAGTTCAAATTGTTTGTTATTTGTTCCTCATTAAAAATTGGACACCAAAGGGTATGTTGCATCATTGTTAAGGTCATTAGAAATCCTTGGACATGTTTTTTCTCTATTGGCTTTGTTATTCGCAGAAAACAATGAGGCCCTAGGTGAAGAAGTGAGATGATGCAGGCAGTAAGTGTGTGTGTGTGTGTTTGAGAGCGAGTGAGCGAGCGAGCAAGAGAGACAAAAGTAGCTAAGGGACCAACAACCACACCATACATTCACACCTCTAATTGAAGGCATCAAGGATTTACATCACAGAATCTATCTGGAGACATAATTATGGAGATGTAAGTAATGTGTTAATGTGGATTAAACTTGATTTAAAAATATGAGATTGCTCTGTTTTTTTATATCATAATATTGCTTCTGGTATCAAAGTGAAGTAAGTGAACATTACAGTTATAACAGTAAATGAGGGAAGCAAAGTGTGAAGCCATAAGATATAAATACAGATCCAGTTAAATAATTTACAACAACAGAAATCTATGTTCAGCGGGAACAATAGGAAGGACTATGAGTAATGGTATGAGAAACTGTAGGAGTGGATGATTGCACCAAGTGAGGTGGTATGTATTGAGAAAAGAAGTAGCATTGACCCTTGAGGAACTTATGTGAATAAGCTATGTGGTTTGAAAACACTTCCTCTCTCTATGAATATCTCCCTGAGAGGAATTGTGACAAAGCAGCTGACAAAGCAGCTGATAGATCTAGCAGCAATAAAACTATTGAAAAATTACTGACAGGAGTGCCGTCTCCACAGACTCGCTTAAAGCCAGACTGATTCAGATCGTACAGGTTGTTCTCAGAATAGAATTTAGAGACTTGGTAAAAGACTCAAGTTTTCAACCTGGGTTGGGTTAAATGTACCGTATTTTCCGGACTATAGAGCACACCTAAATATAGGCCGCACCCACTAAAATTTGAATGAAATATATATTCTGTCACATATAAGCCGCACCGGACTATAAGCCGCGGATATCCAGGCTGAGAAATAAGTTATTTAGACAGAAAGATTTTGTACCATAAGTGTTTATTCATATACCTGAACTGATTGTTTCTGAAAAGTGCTGCAATAAAAGTAGCAATAAACACAGCAATAAAAGTGCTGATAAACAAAACAGAAAAGTCATTGATGGTCTTATTCATCTTCCTCCTGTGCACTAAAACTAAGTTACTTTATTTTTCTTCCTCCTGTGTACTGAAACCATTAAACACCAAATCACTGTCACCGTTTCCTCCTGCACACTGTTAAAGCGCAACTGCGCAACTATTAAAGTCGCTTCATTCTACCATGCACTGAAGCCACAAGTCACTATTTATCTTCCTCCTGAGCATTTAAAACTAATAAACACCATACCACTGTCACTTCATTTCTTTTGTGCACTGAAGCCACTGAAGTCGTCGGAGTTAAACAGCCTCATATAATCTTCATCACATACCATCTCACCATAGATTCATTAATGGCAAGCTTATGTGTAGCCGCTCTGTTTCCTTCACGGATAGCCAGATCGATGGCATTCAACTTAAAAGCTGCATTATAGGAATTTCTTCGTGGGTTTTCCATTTTGAGGGGGTGAGGGTGTAATACGGTAATATTATATACCCCCCTGTGGGCTGAAGAAATATTCATAGAAAAGCTGCATCTCTGTATAAGCCGCATGGTTCAAAGTATGGGAAAAAAGTAACGGCTTACTCTGGAAAATACGGTAGACTTTTTGAGCAGTGGGGTGATCTGAGCTCACTTATTTTCAGGGGAAATGATCTGTAGGAGGTTGGATATTATCGGGTCCAGCAGACAGGTAGTGGGGTGAGAGTCCGGCAAAAACTTGAAGACTTCCTCTTCCGATCACAGGGGAGACTGAGTTGGTCAGGATCTGAGAATTGGTTTCTAATTGCAGAAACCTTATCAGTGAAGAACAGGACAAAAAAAGCAGCCTGGAGAATGATGCTAGTCGGTGGATTTATGCCATTTTCTCTCTGCTGCTCTGAGCCTGTCCTTTGCTCTTCACTGCTACTTTGTTGATTGTGACATTTAACCAACCAACTCAATGTTTCATTAAGTGACTTGGTACTTAATTGTTACTTAGTGTATTACCTTTATTTGAGTATGTATAGCTTTTCTTTCAGGTTTTACAAATTGGAGATCCGTCTTCTTGAACTACCCCTTGGCCATTCGTTATGTATCCAGAATTCTACCACACTGATGTTTTTAAGATGTTTTGGTAAAAGAAATATCCCAGAAATAGGACACAGGTGAGTGGATAAAACAAAAGCAGAGAGCTGATAGACTAGGGCAAACACAGAGTGGACAATAGGGTTGACAAGGGTGATGCAGGACAGGTATGAGGAAAAGGGGGGCAGAGGGGACAGGTAGCTGATTGGTTAGTTTTTAGTTCATGGCTAGAACAAGACAGAGACAGCCTGGAAGACAGCACTTAGCTGGGTCAACAGAGTGCGTGCAATCAGGATTGTGCTCACCAGAGCATGCAGAAGGCTGTGAACCAAAGTGCAGGACGAAGGCTGGGTATCGCTCTGGAGGGCGACCAGGAGGAAGACCAGACATGTGGAGCCTTTCTGGAGGGCAACTAGGTGGAAGGATCACAGGAAATTCTGCAGACGTGCAGACTCGCTCCGGAACTCAGTAGGTTATGATACTCATGTGTGATTGGCTAATGGAAAACTGACACCTGGTTATCCAATACACAACAAAAAATGGAGACGATATTTCAATTGATCCCAACGTTTCTCCATATTAAACCAAAACAGGTTGTAATGTCAGTTGCTCAAAAATGACACTTCTGTTTAGATGACAGCTGCCTCTAGCAGCTATAGCAATTAAGCAATTATAACCCTGAGCAGTAGCCCAGTTCAGGTGATGTACATAAAAGTTAACAATTATCCTCATTTGGAGGAAATGGGGTGGTGGGTGGCTATAACCCAAAATTGCACTGCCACAGAAGACTGCTATTGGTTTCCCCATTTCCAGTTTTTAAAAAGCATTGTAACTACAATCAGATGTCTGCCCAGCTTACCCCTCTGCCTTCTCCTCCACACTGTGGTAGCACCAGACTTACATCCTACATCCAGAATACTACATCCTAGGTAGTATCCCCATATGTCTGTGATGGATGGCTTTGGAACTTGGAGGGCTTGGTCTTTATTCTTGCCAAAGTGACCAGCTTGTCCAATCACCTTACGCTACATGGTGTTGTCTGTAGGATGCTTGTGAAATTAGAAAAAAATGATTTTCAGGGGATGGAATCTATTGGCTGATGATAATCTGAGGCCTCCAATCACTGCATCCACAGGATCTTCACAACTTGAGGACAGTGTCAAAGGGGAGCATTAATGGAACTATGGCTCTGCATTGGCCCTTGATGTGCTGCCTCCTTTTTAGAGCTGTATTTTTCTTGATTTTAGCTTCTCCAACCTTCATCTGCACTCCTCACATGTGATGTCATTATACTTGCTTGCTTTCAACACAGGGAATGCTCTGAAATCCTGCTCGAGTTTCTGCCATTCCACTATGTTGCTTGCCTTTAGCTACTTGATATAACAGCACCTATTTGGTTACCTTGTTCTTATTTAGCTGGCTAGGTGTGAATGTGGAGGGGAGATTGTGTGCTCATATTCGTTTTCTCTTAGATCTCGTTCAGACAGATGTCAGGCCGGGACTTAAACAGGACTCAAATGCAGATAATTTAGAGAGCCGATTTATTTGTTATAACAAAAAAAAAAAAAAATCAGTCCGAAGGAGGAAAAACTCCTAAGTAAAAACAACTAATCAAATTCACTCTTTACACAACAGAATACTCAAAAAGGCTATAAACACTAATATCAGTGTGACTAAGGAAAAAATATACAAAAGTCAACACTAAAAAGTAACAACAGAAAAATCTAATGAGGCAAGACAAAAAGCCAATCAGCTATGTGATTTTCTCCATACAAACGGCCTATTCGAGGAGTTTCAGTCAGGATTCATTGTAACCTATTCTTATCATCAATTGTAATTCATTATAATTCATTGTGAGTATACAATATGTGTGTGTTGATTTTTCTGTACATGTGACATCCATTGCACGTCTGTCCGTCCTGGGAGAGGGATCCCTCCTCTGTGGCTCTTCCTGAGGTTTCTTCCACCTTTTTCCCTGTTAAAAGGTTTTTTTGGTGGGCAAGTTTTTCCTCACTCAAATCGAGGGTCTAAGGACAGAGGGTGTCACTCCCTGTACAGATTGTAAAGCCCTCTGAGACAAATGTATTTTGTGATTTTGGGCTATATAAATAAAATTTGATTTGATTTGACCCCTCCTAGTCCACCAGGTACTGCTTGCCCATACCCCGGGTGTATACAGCCAGTAACTTTTTGACCTTGTAGACAGGACCCCCGTCTACTACTTCAGGAGGATGAGAGGATGGGAGGGCCGGGACCATAGGGTTCTCCTTAACCGGTTTGACCTGACATACATGGAATGTGGGGTGAACAGGGAGAGACCGGGGCAGATAAAGGCAAATTGCTGCAGGCCCGATGATCTTGGTGATGGGGAACGCCTCCACGAAGCGCGGTGCCAGCTTCTTTGACAGGGCCTCGAGGTGGAGGTTCTTGGCTGATAGCCACACCCTCTGGCCCAGCTGGTATACCGGAGCGGTTCGTCTTCTCAGGTCTGCAGCTCTTTTGACCGTTGGAGCCGTCCACCTCGACCACAAACTGCAGCTGGGGTTCAGGCATAGTGAGAATGGGAGCCGTGGTGAAGCGGGTCTTGAGATGCTGAAACGTTGCCTCCGCCTCCGGGGACCAGTAGAAGTGCTCCTTGGTGGAAGTGGGTGCATGAAGTGGAGCAGCTATAGCGCTGAAGCTTCTGATAAACCGCCTATAAAAGTTAGCAAACCCGAGGAACTGCTGAGCCTTTTTGCAGCTATCAGATGTGAGCCATTCAGCCACAGCACATACTTTAGCTGGATCCATCTGTACTCTTTCAGGGGCTACAATAAAGCCCAGAAAGGAGATGGTGTCAGCATGAAACTCACTCTTTTCTGCCTTCACATAGAGCTTATTATCTAGCATGCGTTGGAGGACCTGGGATACATGTTTCTGGTGAGAGTCTAAATCTGGTGAGTAAATAAGAATATCGTCTAGATAAACATATACAAACTGATCAATAAAGTCCCGGAGCACATCGTTAATCATGGCCTGGAACACTGCTGGGGCATTGGTGAGTCCAAAAGGCATGACTAAATACTTAGTGTCCGCTGGGGGTCTGGTCAAATACTGATGTCATGAGGGGCAGAGGATAATGTTTTTTGATGATGATGGCATTGAGGGGACTGTAATCAATACATGGCCTGAGCGAACTGTCTTTTTTCTCCACAAAGAAGAATCCAGCCCCCGCCGCTGACGAGGAGGGACGAATCAGTCCTGCCCTCAACGAGGACTCGATATACTCCTTCATGTTGGTTCTCTCAGGGCCAGAGATGGAATACAAGCGACCCTTGGGAATAGCGGACCCAGGGATCAGGTCTATGGCACAGTCATAAGGACGGTGTGGAGGAGGTGTCATTGCTTTAGTTTTACCAAAAACCTCTTGGAATTGGTGGTAGCATGAGGGCACGGAACTAAGGTTGGGGGTTGTAGAGACAGTGGCTGCAGTGGTCGACAAGTGATTTACAAAAGTCTTCTCAACCCCCTGGACTGAAAACGATTTGAGGTGGTTCTTACAATCTTCCTCCCATCCCATGATTGACCCTGTTTTCCAGTTTATGTGGGGATTGTGCTGACATAACCAAGGATGACCTAAGACTAGAGCCTGAGAGGGTGACTCACACCCATACAGACTCCCCCATGCCCCTAAATCTGTAGTTTCAGTGGTTCTGTAACATGAGTTATCGTGAATAGTTCCTTTCCATTGAGAGCTCTGGGCCTGATGGGGCTGACCAGGGGTTCAGATTTTAACCCCAAAGTCTTGGCCAAATCCTAGTCAATTAAGCTCTCGTCGGCCCCAGAATCTATGAGGGCATGAATGTCTGTGGTGGTGGCATGATGGGTTACCTTTACTGGTGTTATGCTGTGCCTAGTGAAGTCTGTGGCTGGTGTTGGACTCACCTCCTGGAGATGACGAAACACTTTGGCACGGGACAAAGGGGAACACAGAACTTATATAAACTCAGAATGGTTAATGGGGAACAGGTAGAGACAATCAGGGATCACAGAGCCAGGTGACACACATGGGAAGAGCAAGTGACCTGAAACAAGAGTGAAGGTGAATTTCAAAATAAAACAGGAAGACAAGACACATAACAAAAACAAGAACCACAACATCTCACTATGTTGTGACAACAGAGGCCCAACCAGGGATAAACCCATTTAATTTTGTGTTTAAAAAGGGTCAACCTGCATTGTCAGACTCAGTTGGTTTGAACTGACAAAAGCTAACATTGAACATGGGTCAAGTAATCCTGGTCCGACCCTGGTCATTGGTCTGAAAGAGGTATTAGTATTTTAAAATCAATTATTTTAGATGCAGGAAGCTGATCTACAAACTGGACTGATTTCATCCACTTTCTTGGACTTAATGAGAGTGGTCAAGCCCATACTGTGGTAAAGAGTGAATGTTGATTGACTATTTCATGGATAATTGCTTGCTACTTAATGATAAACTTTGCAAAAGCTCAGCTGGACCTTAACCAATGAAAAGATGGCGCCTTCATTGATCTAACCATGCCTGAAATATAATACGTGCAATTAAAGACGTAATGTTCTACTGATGGCAGAGAACTCTTCATTGGAATAGAAGATCACTGCCATTCTCAGAATATATTGCAAATATGTCTCATTTGTGCAGGTTTGTCCTTCACAACATTGGGACCATGCCGACCATAACTTTCACATCACAGGCCTAGGGATTATGCAGGCACCACATATTCAACTAGTTAGACTGCTGCATTTCCTTGACGGTGAAAGAGAAGAAAAGACATTTAAAGCAAACTTGCCAATTGAGGTAAATTAAATTGGGCTTGGACTGAGAGGGATATGGATTTATGTTGAGGCATCCCAACAAAACTAAAAACTGCAAACACAAACGCATGCGCACACACACACACACACACACACACACACACACACACACACACATTGCATAATTATCTATCCATTCCAAGAGGATGTTTTCCAGCCATCCCTTATTTGGCACAGTTATGGTAATGAGAGAGAGGTTGGTAAGTATTAAGGTTCAGTACAGTGGCACATGCATGGATAATCTTGAGGGTTAACAGGCATGAGCAGGTTTTTGACTGAATTATTTTACATGCAATTGTTTCCATATTACTATAATATGAATTGTACTGAATTGTAGAAATCCAAAAACATGGAACCAGAAGTCACTGTCAACAGGACTGACATTCTGACTTTCATACACCCCTGCTATGAAATAGATCATTTAAAGTATATACTGACAAATAAGCCTTCTTTTATATGTGTATTATTATATATTTTCCTTGTATTATTGTCTGTTGTTACAATATGTGGAAACCTTCTTGTAATAATCTCCATAATTTACTTCAAACAGCTCCAAACTGCTACTAACTACCTTATCCTCTCTCTGGCTGTGGCTGACCTTCTTGTTGGGATTATAGTCTTTCCTTTCAGCATGGCATTCTCTCTTAGCTCATGTCTGTATCATGAGGATTTATTTTGCAAAATTCGAGGCAGTTTTGACATATCACTGAGCACATGTTCTATTCTGAACTTGTGTTGTATTTCTATTGACAGATATTATGCAGTGTGTAAGCCTCTGATTTACAGGACTAAAATAAATCTTCATGTTGTTGTGATCATGATCTTGGTGAGTTGGAGTGTTTCTGCTCTAATTGGAATTGGTGTCATAATTGCTGGATTAAACGGTGAAGAATGTGAGGAAAGGTGTTTAATAGATGTTCTCATGGCAAACACAATTGGACCTATATTATCTTTTTACCTCCCAGTGATCATAATGCTTTGTATCTACTTGAAGATTTTCATTGTTGCACAGAGACAGGCACGCAGCATCCACAACACAACAAAATCTGGAGCCACGGTCAGTAAGATGGAGAGAAAGGCCACTAAAACTCTGGCTATTGTGATGGGAATATTTTTGATGTGTTGGCTTCCTTTCTTCATTTGTATCACCTTTCTGCCTTTTAGTAATGATTCAGTACCAGTGCCTGTGATAGAAACACTTAACTGGCTTACACTGTCTAATTCAATGCTTAATCCATTTATTTATGCTTTCTTTTACAGATGGTTTAGATCTGCAATCAGGATGATCATTTCTGGAAAAATATTCCAAGGTGATTTTGCTAACGCAAAATTGCTTTGACTTGTCAGTGTACTCTATAGTCTAGTCTACCTAAGCATCACTGTTAATTGAAATCTAAATGCTAGGTAATAAAAAGTCTGTTAAAAGCACTACAGTTTCACTCAACTAATGTTTTGTGAAGCAAATTTAAGAATCCAACTTCTAAAGGCTGCCTTTTCTTTGTTTTCATTAAAAATGTATATTATTAGTCTCTATGTACTGCCATGTACATACAACATTAATTAAATATGTGGACAAGCTTTTTGCTCTAAATACTTTGGCCCCCATTCATAAAAGTTAAATTGGTATCTTCAATTATTTTAATGATATCTTGACTTCAGGAGGATTAGCTCTGTTTCAATTTCGCAAGTGCAACAATAAGTGCAAAATGGTAGAGCCTGTGTGCAGACTGTGTGCGGTATCTCCAAGCAGCAGCATTTGCAACGTGATGCATTTAAGAAATAAAATGTGACACAACCTATGCTAAATATAAAGATGAAAAGGAGGCAAGGAACCCAAATAATCCAATGTGTCCCAAATAAAAAGAAGATCAAGTTATAAATCGCTTGGTTTGTGTGTGATTATTCTGTAGCATCCTGGTGTCATTTGTGATTCGATAAAGGTAAATATAGTAAACAGTCGTATGTAACAGTGGTGTGCTTTGACTGCAGATTGTGATTATCATCATATCTGTTTAGGAAAAACTGTCATTGTGCCACCAAAAAAATAATATGTGACTGATAAAATCTAAACCCACCCATCTGTCATAGACATACATCTGATTGGACAACTAAAAAAGCTGTCAATTAAGGTAATGAGGTAGGGGTTGATAAAAATCAAGGTTCAGCACAGTGGAATATTAATGAAAAACACTGATGTGGGAACTATCTCGAGTGTTTCAAAGGACTGGTATGGTAAGGCATAATTATTATTATTTCCTTTATATTAATACAGAGCAGAAATATTTTAAAATAAATATTTATTTTCTTTTAAATTATTGTTCATTAATGAAACCTCATCTACAGGAACCCAGAAACATGGCGCCACAAGTTACAGAAGTCAGCCGCATGGATGTAAATGACATACATCCCTGCTATAAATTAGATAATGCTTCTTACACACTGACAAGCACCCCTTCCACAATATGTGTTTTATTATATATTGTCATTAGTTCTTTATCTGTTGTGACAATCTGTGGAAACCTTCTTGTAATAATCTCCATCATTTACTTCAAACAGCTCCACACTCCTACAAACTCTCTCATCCTCTCTCTGGCTGTGGCTGACCTGCTTGTTGGTGTGTTAGTCCTTCCTTTCAGCGTGGAATACTCTGTAAGCTCTTGCCGGCATAATGAAGACTTGTTTTGCAAAGTACGAGAGAGTTTTGATGTGACACTGAGCACAGCTTCTATTTTGAATCTATGTTGTATTTCTATAGACAGATATTATGCAGTGTGCCAGCCTCTGACATATAGAACTAAAATAAATGTTCACATTGTTGTGATCATGATCCTGGTTAGCTGGAGTCTTTCTGTTCTAGTTGCCATGGGTATTTTAATTGCAGGTTTAAACCTAAAAAAATGTGAAGAAAGGTGTTTTATTGATGTTTTACTTCCAAACATTTTGGCACCTATTTTCGCATTTTATGTCCCAGTCATCATAATGCTCTGTATCTACTTGAAGATTTTCCTTATTGCACAGAAACAGGCACGCAGCATCCGCAACACAACCTGTCGAAGAACAAAGTCTGGAGCTACTGTCAGTAAAATGGAGCGAAAGGCCACCAAAACTCTGGCTACTGTTATGGGAGTTTTTCTGATCTGTTGGACTCCTTTATTTTTGTGTTTAACCTTTAAGGCTTTAAATAATGCGTCAGTGCCTGTTGCACTGTTTGAAGCTCTTAACTGCCTTTCACTGTCTAATTCAATGCTCAATCCATTTATTTATGCTTTCTTCTATAGCTGGTTCCGATCAGCTTTTAGAATGATCATATGTGGAAAAATATTTCGAGGTGATTTTGCAAACACAAAACTTCATTGACATATTTGGTGTGTTGAAATACCCTATTCACATGTCAGTACTGAACATTTTGAATAATAAAGATTGTTGGGTATTTATTATCAGCATCAGTGTCTATGTTTTTAATTGAACTATAAAAATGAAATATGAAAGAGCTGCATTATCTGTTTATGCAATCACATACCTTAAACATGCTATGCTTAAATGTATGTATGGATAATTCATCAGCTATGGTCTGTTTTGGAATGCAAAATTTTCAATCAAATGTTTTATTTCTCCACTCTATGAAGAATCACTTCCTCAGAGTGGCTGTCACTATTTAATTTAAATAATTTAAATTTATATTGTTGCCATTTAATTGTAACATTCAGAGGAAATCATAATTTCTTTTAAACTACAAACAAACAAAATTAATGACATACTTTGTGTTCCAAAATATTTCATGAAATCTCACACAAGCGTAAACAATTATTTTCAGGACTTTAAAGATAATATTTTTCCATTACATGAAAAACAGCTTGAAACTGTTTGAGTCAACTTTATACATTGCATAACCATATTATATTATTATAATATTATCATAACCAATTCTTAAATAAAAAAATATTATTAGTCTCACTGTGGTGTTTTTATATTTAATAATATGCGGTGTGATGGAGGTGACATGGTGTGGTGGAAAAGACAGTGTGTGGGGGTAATGACATGTGACAAACAGCAATGGCGAACAATGTTAACATATATTATAACTGATACTGAGCACCATCTATTTTGAAGTGAAACTTTGTTATTATTACAACATAAATCCACAATAAATCAGAAGACAGAAAATTGCTTTTCCCCTTTTTCTCTACATGGTAAAACTGAGAAGCATGTTGCACTTCTGGCCATACCCTATCATTAATATCATAGTACTGCATGTGTTTCAACACTAACTGAGAATAAATTATATTTGATGTGATTTGTTCACTGGGATATTTTCAGAGGTGCAAGATTCAACATTTTTGAGATTTAGGGTTGATTTGCTATTTAAAATGTGCATTTAATGTGCATAACAACAAAGAATTCACAATTTTTTGAATACAGTACATTACACAATAGATGTCTTAAAAGTTGCACAACTGAAAGGGGGCATTGCTCTGGAAAAATAATTTTTACTTTGACCTGTACTGCGTGGTTGGACCATCACATGCAGTATGGATGCTGTTAGTTGTACTTAGGGAGTACTTTGTTTTAATGATATCAGATTACACATGGGTCATGGTGCACTGATGAGTTGATGGACACCATGCGAGTTTTGGTGTGCCACACCTGTATGGAGAGTAGCCTGTTTTTGGGAATCACCAAAATGGACTGCGTAGATTTCAGCCCAGTGTGTACATAGATAATTTTCCATAAAATCTATGTGCAAGACAGCCTGTCCTATATTAGTAGACTGTTATGGCATGCTGGAAGTGAAAATAAAAAAAATGTTTCACCATAAAATGACCTCAATAACAAAAGTGGAGGCAGGCAGTGACAGAGATGAAGTTACAATATCCTTCTCCGGTGCTACTCACTCCTAGCAGTCAGTTTTGCCATATACAACTGACAAAAAGTAGCCCAATAAAAG
Source organism: Pampus argenteus (assembly GCA_036937835.1). Taxonomy (NCBI): domain Eukaryota; kingdom Metazoa; phylum Chordata; class Actinopteri; order Scombriformes; family Stromateidae; genus Pampus; species Pampus argenteus. Next base: position 15,737,269 of record CM072876.1, on the reverse strand, counting down.
CTTAGAGTCCACCCAATTTAAAATTTTAATTGAAGAAAGTGTTTATATACTTACTCTGTGATATTGTAAGTAAAAGTACAATTTATTTAGCTAATGTGACATTAAACATTTAAAGTTTTTTGTCATATGATCAAGGAGGCAATATTTTGACAAAAGCAGGGTTGTTTGCAGCCAGCAGCTTGAGACGGAAACCTGGCACTAAACCATGATAATGAAAGCCCTGAACTCCACTATATGTAAAGAAGCTTCTTTCAGATGTGGTAGGAACAGTATTCCCAGCTGAAATGTTCTGTCACTTTAGAAAATCCACTTAACTTGATCAGACATGTTTGTAGTATGCACGATACTTGAAATTGGCCTACAAATACTACATTCACACACCTAGCCTTTCCACTCTATAGCCCCATTAGTAAATAATACAGACCCTAACTAGCCCAAGCAAGAAACAATCTCTGACACTACCAATGCAGAACACTGATGTCAAACACAAAATAACTTTTGAATGGACTACTTTTTGTCAGTGCTATATAGCAAAACTGACCTATGGTCAAGTTCATACTGAAAATTGAGTATTAGATCAACAACAGACTTTGACATAGCAGTAATTAATCGTTTACAAAGGTCTATTGATGTTTTGTTCATGATTAGTTGATCATTAACTAATGTGTTATAAATGACTTGCTATTGATCATTATATTATAAATTGTTACTGTTTCTGGAAAGAAACTAAGCGGTTGACCATAGCCTGATCATTCTAGGTTGGGCTCTAATAGAATAGAGTCAGCCCTGGTCTTTAGCTTCACCTCTGGAAAAGATGAGAGGCCACTGATGGAGTACATACTGATGTAGCTATGCAATGCCTTAGACGTTAACAATAAAACTAGTTCTGTCAGGTTTTTGCACAGTTTGTAGCTTATCTAAGGTTTTTTGGCTAAGGCAGTTAAAAAGAGCATTGCAGTAATTAATATGCATTAGTATGTAAAAGACTTTCCGTGTACAACTGAAACTGAGAAAGGATCAAATTGACAAAAAGTCTGTGACTACTTTGTTATGTAAAAATTAAAAGATGGGATAAAATTTTGCTGATTAATCTCAGATTTTGCACTACCTACTCAAGAAAAAAAAGAAAAAAAGCTGAATTTAAGTTAGTGCCATCCAGTTTTGTACACTATCACTTAGTGACCTCAGTGTGGTTAATTGGATATAGTGGTATAGTGGTCAGTCATCTGCATGCTGTGGTGGTGAATAACATGACAGACAGAAAGCATATACAGGAAAAATAGAAGAGGAGACTGATTCTTGAGGTTCGCCAAAACCTAATTTAGACCTATTTAGAGGTAAAAAAAAAAAAAAAAGCAGAGTGTGGGCATATAAAACCAATACAGATGACAAGGTAGGTCTGAGCAAACTTGAGCAAAGAACTATTACTTGAACGAGGCAGAGAGGTGTGAGTTTCATTTGTCCAAAGTGTATTTTCTGGGGTCCTTATCAATGCTGGGAGTTCCTTATCAATGCTTGGGTTATTCGGCCTGTCCCTTCCACCCGCAAGATCCTATGATGATTCCTGGGGTTCGCTATGGTTGCTTTATTCAGAACTACAGCTCATTGGTGGGCCTTCTTACAGCTTTCAGTTCCCATAAATGTTGTTTTCAGTGGACTCCAGTTACAGAGAAGGCGTTTAGGGAGTTGAAGTCCAGACCGCTGCTCCTATTCTCATCTTCCCAGATCCTACTCGGCAGTTTGTGACGGGGGTGGACGCCTCCCACACAGGCAGCCTGTTACAGTGCATATAGAAAGTATTCAGAGTGCTTCACTTTTTTGATGTTTTGTTATGTTACAACCCTACTCCAAAATGGATACAATTAAGAGAGAGGAAAACCTTGCAGGACCATCGCTGCAGCACTCTACCATTCAGGCCTGTATGGTAGAGGGGCTTAATTGAAAGCCGCTCCTCTGATGTGACAACGATTAAACTCTGTTAGCATCTGTTAGCAATTGTTATATCTGGAGGAAACTCATGCACCACTCATCACCTGGCCAATACCATCCCTACAGTGAAACATGGAGGTGACAGCATCATGCTGTGGGGACGTTTTTCAGTGGCAGGAACTGAGAAAGTAGTCAGGATTGAGGGAAAGACGAATGCACATCGTGGAAGAAAACCTGCTCCAGAGCACTCTTGATCTTAGACAGAGGCGCCAGTTCATCTTTCAATAGGACAATGACCCTAAACACACAGCCAAGATACAGAAGGAGTGGCTTCAGGACAACAGATTTGTAATGGGCGATGATATGTAGTGTATATACGGATGGATAATAAATTAAAGAAAAAACAATACAGGGACCAAGACCTTACCAAGTATCTGGGTAACACACACACACACAGAGACACACATAGAATGTAATGTATTACTTCTGATTGGACAAGAGAAGTATTGTAATAATTATGGTAATGAGGTAAAGGTTGATCAAATAAAGTCTCTGCACAGAGACGCAGTGAAAAAGGACATACATCAACACTGATGGTATGACACTTTTTGATTTGTAAGAAATATCATTTATATTGTACAAAATGATGAAGTAAATATTAAGTATTTTCATTTTTTTCTCAATGTAATTGATTATTAATAGATAACTGAATTACAGGAATCCAGAAACATGGAACCAGAATCGACCGACAAAGGGACTTATGTCGTTAATGGCATGCATCCTTGCTATGATTCAGATAATACAACTTACATATTTTCAAGCAATCCTTCCATAATATGTGTATTATTATATATTTTCCTTGGTTCACTGTCTGTCGTCACAATATGTGGAAACCTTCTTGTAATAATCTCCGTAATTTACTTCAAACAGCTCCACATCCCCACTAACTACCTTATCGTCTCTCTGGCTGTGGCTGACTTGCTTGTTGGAGTTTTAGTCTTTCCTTTCAGCATGGCATTCACTGTAACTTCATGTTGGTATTATGAAGGTTTAATTTGTAAAGTACGAGGCAGCTTTGATGTGACACTGAGCACAGCCTCTATTTTGAATTTATGTTGTATTTCTATTGACAGATATTATGCAGTGTGTCAGCCTCTCTCTTATAAAAGTAAAATAAATAATCGTGTTATTGGGATAATGATCTTTGTGAGCTGGAGTGTTTCTGCACTAATTGGAATTGGCATCATAATTGCAGGATTTAATCAAGGAAAGTGTGAAGAAAGTTGTTTAACTGATGCTCTAATATCAGTCATTCTGGGAGGTATTTTTTCCTTTTATATCCCAGTGATCATAATGCTATGCATCTACCTGAAGATCTTTCTTGTTGCACAGAGACAGGCACGTAGCATCCAGAGCACAACCTGTCAGAACACAAAGTCTGGAGCTACTGTCAGTAAGATGGAGAGAAAGGCCACCAAAACTCTAGCTATAGTTATGGGAGTGTTTATTTTATGTTGGATTCCTTATTTTCTTTGTATCATCTTACAGCCTTTAACGTATGACCTAATTCCAATTGCTGTGATAGAAACACTTAACTGGCTTACATTGTCTAATTCGATGCTCAATCCATTTATTTATGCTTTCTTTTACAGCTGGTTTAGATCAGCTTTCAGAATGATTATTTCTGGAAAAATATTTCGAGGCAATTGTGCCAACTCAAAACTCCGCTGATGGACCCTTTCTTTTCTTACCTTTTAGTTTTTTAAAGATCATTTGCTAAAAAAAAAAATTTAAGGTGATTTTGCAAACAAATGACATATTGTTTGGTGTGTTGAAATACCCTATTAACATGAAAAATAATAAAGATGGTTGGGCATTTGTCATCAGCATTGTGTCTTTATGTTGAGTCATTATGTTAAATTGGCTATAAAAATGAAACATTGTAGAGCTGCATTATCAGTTTATGCAATCACAAAGCTTAAACTTAAATGTATGGAAAAGCTGTTTTCTGTTTTCTGACATACTTTGTGTTCCAACATATATTATGAAATCTCTCACATTAATCACTGACCACACTGAAGTGGATTTTAAAGCTAATAATAATTTTCAGCTGTTTGAGTCACTGTTTTACATTCCATAATCATGTCTTCATTATAACCATAAATGCACAATTTTCAAAACTACAAGTATTTTTTTTTATATGTTCATATTTAAAAATATGGGATCTCAAGGAAATTAAATCGAACGCAACTGGACTTGGTTATTTGTCTTTGAAGACGTTTCACCTCTCATCCAAGAGGCTTCATCAGTTCATGCTAGCTTGACTAGGCTGGGACTATCCAAGTCCAGTTGTGTTTGATTTAATTTCCTTGAGATAACCATGACCTGGATGAATGAGAATATTCACAGGCTTATGTATCGGGATGCAGATGACTTACATTTATCACTATTTTGAAATTAAACTTTATTAGCTATAAAACATAAATTCACAACATGGTTTCATGTATGTTGGTCTCAGTTATTAAGAGAGGTTTTGGTTAGCCATTTGATGTGTTTTTCCTCATGTGTCCCTGTTCTACGTTTTGCTCCACAACTGCCCTGCATCAGCCAAACAGCTCCCTGATTGTTCTCTTCTTCTGCCTGCTCACCTGCCCCCAATTCCCTGAGTAGTTAGTTCTGTTTGTATTTGAGCTCTGGTTTTCACTTCAGTCTGCTTCACCTAACATTGATAGCTTATTTTATATCCAGGGTAGGCCGATACCATTAGTTGCTGTTGCAGCTGCCTTACAACTCTCAAACCGGAGGGTAGACCTGGGGTTGTGCAAATACAGAAGCCTAGTTGTGTTTGAATACAGAGAAAAATATGGATATGCTTTACAAAACATATAAAGGCTTTAGTTAAACAGTTAGTTATTTAAGGAGAGCATTTAAAAGCCTCCGTTCATCTCAATTAAAGGGGTAAATTCCTCTATCAATTTTTCCACCCTGCTTGCCAGCTAATGTTATACCTGAGTTTAAAGCCTTTTTGCTAAAATTTTCTTCTTCAATATTGCTATTAAATGCAATATAGACTTAAGTGCCAATTATAGTTCTAGATAGTTACTGAGGTAGTTTAATCATAAACATAAACCAATACAGTATGAATCATATAATCGTCTTCTTCATGTGAAAATCAACAGACAGAAAATGTTATCATCTCTGTTGCGCAATATCTTTCATTTTGTACAAACAAACATGCTATACACCCACTTCGCTTTTCTCAATATAAAACTGATTCACACCTAGGTGTGAAGTTTGAAGAATACCGTATTTTCCGGACTATAAGCTTCTACTTTTTTCCCATACTTTGAACCATGCGGCTTATACAGAGATGCAGCTTTTCTATGATTTTTTTTTAGCCCACAGGGGGTATATAATATTATTACACCCTCACCCCTTCAAAATGGAAAACCCACGAAGAAATTCCTATGATGCAGCTTTTAAGTTGAATGCCATCGATCTGGCTATCCGTGAAAGGAAAACAGAGCAGCTTCATGTAAGCTTGCCGTTAATGAATCTATGTTCAACTCTTCTGAAGAGGACGACTTTAGTGGCTTCAGTGCACAGAAGAAATGAAGTGACAGTGGTGTTCATTAGTTTTAAATGCTCAGGAGGAAGATAAATAGTGACTTGTGGCTTCATTTCATGGGAGAATGAAGCCACTTTAGTCGTCGCGCAGTTGCACTTTAACAGTGTGCGGGAGGAAAAGTTGACAGTGATTTGGTGTTTAATGGTTTCAGTACGCAGGATGAAGAAAAATAAAGTAACTTAGTTTTAGTGCACAGGAGGAAGATGTACTGCCAGTGTACTGCAGAAGTACTGCAGAATAAATCCTCAAGTTGAGTTGAATGCAATCAAGTTTTCTGCCTCTTTGTTTGTCACTACAGGTGGGTAAATATTCTTCCAAATGAGATGCATATACAGGGTTCTTGCACCATTTTTAAAGTCAAATTCAATGCTTTTTAAGACTTCAACCAATAGAATTTTAGACCCAAAAAATGTCAAAACAATTATTGTTAGTAATTTAGTCCTACTTTGGAAAACAAAACTTAGTTTTTGTTTTCTTTTGTTCATTGCTGATTATCAGTGATTATATATTGTTTCTAATTTTATATACACTTTTTTTTGCAGTAAGATCAGATAATTTAAAGAATCCCTGCATGTTGACTTTTTTTAAAGTCATAAATAGCACAAGACATGGAAAATCATAACTGAATAGTTCCTAAGTGTGGTGAGTATTGGAAAAAAATCTCTGCTCGTTTTGTGATAGCTGACCACACCAAAGCACTACTACTACTTGCCGCTGCATACTGCTGGTGCTTATGAGATTACATGTGGGTTTCAATGGCTTTCTTCCCCACGTGTCAGGATCAGACAGACAATTGGACCCACAGAGCAGACCAGAGACTGATGGGTGTAGAGAGGTAGTTTATTGGCAGATCAGGTATGCACACAAAAGGCAGTCAGCTCAGGCAAAGGTACAAGAAACAGGATCAGAAGGGCAAACCAAAAATCAGGTGAAAGTCAAAAACCAATAATATTGATGATAGGCAAAGGTACTTACATGGAAGATGGGATTTACACAAAGACATCTGAGAAGTTTGAGTCTCACAGATACAGGGTTAATAACCTTTGACACAGGGAATGATCCAACAAGATGAGGAGCCAATTTACGGGACTCCACCTTGAGAGGCAAATGTTTTATGGACAACCACACACACTTAATCCGACTTAATAAACTGGAGCAGGTCTCTGTCTCCTTTCAGCAAACATCTTGTGGCTCTGGGAAGCTCTGAGGAGGTTCCGATGGGCCTGAGCCCAAATCTATCGGCAACAGTGGACGGAACAGCGACCTCCTTCTCCAGTGCAGGTAACAGAGGCGGCTGGTACCCGAACACACATTGGAATGGAGACATGCCTACTGACGTGCTGGGGAGAGTGTTGTGTGCATCCACCTACATAACGTGCTTGATCCACAAGGCAGTATTCTGGGAAGCCAGGCAGCACAACTCCTTCCCCAGCTCCTGGTTTAACTGCTGCGTCTGCCCATTGGTTTGAGGGTGAAAACAATAGGCGATCAAGAAGAGTAAAGGCAACGAGAACACAAACAGGAAGTGAAGGAAACCAAAACCATAAAACAGAAAGTCAAACACAACTAATAGGTCTGACACCATGGTCCCGAATGTGGCATTAATTACACCTTGTCTTGTTTCCTGCTGGTGCCAACCAGGGTGTCTCATTGTCTAATTCTAAGTTATAAAAACAAATATACTGTACACCTTAGCCCTTATGTGAAATTCATTTTTTACTAGAAAAAAAATTGATACAAGAATATAATTTTACAACCTAAATGGCCGTTATTGTAAAGAACATGTAAAATAAAAAGTGCACATGCTGCAATACCCAGAGACACATAAACATGCATCTGTGCACACACAAACACACACACACACACACACACACACACAGGATATAGTGTACCACATCTGATTGGACAAGAGATGTATTGTATTAATTATGATAATGAGATAGAGGTTGCTCAATTTAATGCCAGGTCAAGAGGTTTTGCACAGTCAGGACATGCATCAACACTGATGCTTTGACTAACTAAAGGCATATACGGAGAGTCTTTGTTTTGTAAGAAATATCATTTATATTTATATACAAAATGCTGAAGTAAATATGCACGTATTTTAAAAGTTTTCTCAATGTAATTGATTATTAATAGAAAACTGAATTACAGGAATCCAGAAACATGGAACCAGAATCGACTGACAAAGGGACTTATGTCGTTAATGGCATGCATCCTTGCTATGAATCAGATAATACATCTTACATATTTGCAAGTGACCCTTCCATAATATGTGTATTATTATATGTTTTCCTTGGTTCACTGTCTGTCGTCACAATATGTGGAAACCTTCTTGTAATAATCTCTATCGTTTACTTCAAACAGCTCCACATCCCCACTAACTACCTTATCGTCTCTCTGGCTGTGGCTGACTTGCTTGTTGGAGTTTTAGTCTTTCCTTTCAGCATGGCATTCACTGTAACTTCATGTTGGTATTATGAAGGTTTATTTTGTAAAATACGAGGCAGCTTTGATGTAACACTGAGCACAGCCTCTATTTTGAATTTATGTTGTATTTCTATTGACAGATATTATGCAGTGTGTCAGCCTCTCTCTTATAAAAGTAAAATAAATAATCGTGTTATTGGGATAATGATCTTTGTGAGCTGGAGTGTTTCTGCACTAATTGGAATTGGCATCATAATTGCAGGATTTAATCAAGGAAAGTGTGAAGAAAGTTGTTTAACGGATGCTCTAATATCAACCACTCTGGCATGTATTTTTTCCTTTTATATCCCAGTGATCATAATGCTATGCATCTACCTGAAGATCTTTCTTGTTGCACAGAGACAGGCACGTAGCATCCAGAGCACAACTTGTCAGAACACAAAGTCTGGAGCTACTGTCAGTAAGATGGAGAGAAAGGCCACCAAAACTCTAGCTATAGTTATGGGAGTGTTTATTTTATGTTGGACTCCTTATTTTCTTTGTATGATCTTTCAGCCTTTAACATATGACCTAACTCCAATTGCTGTGATAGAAACACTTAATTGGCTTACATTGTCTAATTCGATGCTCAATCCATTTATTTATGCTTTCTTTTACAGCTGGTTTAGATCGGCTTTGAGAATCATCATTTCTGGAAAGATATTTCGAGGCGATTATGCCAACTCAAAACTCCTTTGATGCATTGTTGATGCTTAAATATCATTTAAATTTGACAATTCAGTTTTTCAATTTTTACAGGTTTTTAGACACTAACATTGCAACTTGAAACGCATTCACTGAAATCTGAAACTCATGTACCAAATTCTTAAACTAAATGCAAAAGTGCAAGCATAATTTCTGCTTTATTTTTTCTTTAACTTTACTTTTAGTTTTCAATTCTAAATTACACTTTTTGCAAAATACTACATGCAGTTCTCTCTATATGAGGCACAACATTCAAAATGAAAATCTCTTGAGTTTCTTCTTGAGCAACTCCAATCAAAATGCCAACTTTACTTACCGATAGGTATCACCCACTCCTCACGTACAAACATTAACTGCTGAATTGTTCATTTAGAGAAAAAAAAATTCTTTGCTGCTGTTTTGCTGCATACATATTGTTTTTGTCTTTTTGTGTTTTAGAGTTTTGATGGATTTTTTCTGTTGGTCATGTAAGGCACGTTTCATACTTTTCATATAATGTTTTCATTGCTGTATTGCATTTGTATATATATATACATACAGTATATATATATGAATAGATATACAATACTGTCTTCATCTTCTTCTTCTTCAACAATCTTTTACAACTGACTACAGCATAATGCTGAAAATGCTAAAGGCTGATAAACATACTGATAAAACATTCATAGTAGTTGAGTACATCAGTGTGTTATTCATATGATGACGTGTGTGTGTGCTTGCATGTGCCATTTTGATTTAGTTTTGGAAAGAGAGAAAACAGTTTTGAATGAAGTGTTTGCTTTTGCTACTCTTTTGCATTTTGTTTGTGGTTTTGTTTAAGAGTTTTGGGAAAATGAGCCAACAATTCAGAAAACCTGTAAACAATTGCGAAAAAACGTTAATGATAAAGACTAAAAATAAAAATTTGTAATTAGAGTATTTCAGTAAGTGAAGTGCAAGTGATTTCTTTTACCTAAATCATGACTCAGTCTCAACTCACTCTCTGTCTAACAAGGAATGACGTAACACATATTGATACCTTTTTTCATGTTTCTGGAGTCATTAATCTAATCTAACTAACAATGTGAGTGATAGGGGGTCAAAACCATTCTTTGCTGCAGAAATAAACTCTAAACTTTAATCGAAGCTGTTTGAGTTCGTCAAAACAAGTTTGTAACTTCTAAAGTCACAACAAAATTCTTTGGCCAAATGTAGTAATATTTTTACACAGAACATGGATTTTGACCTCCATATCTAAAAGTGTAGTTGAGAAGTGATGGAATCACGTAAGTGTCATGTCTTTAGTCAGGATGGCATCTAGCCGCGAGAAAAGGGGAGAGTTCCTTGGGCTTTGTGTGTTACTGAGGCAAGTTCTGTAACAGGCTATATATCATGCAGTCACACCCAAAGGCAGATTTAATGTGTATGCAATGTGTAGGGGAGATGTATGTGTGTGATTGGGAAATTGGGAGAGAGAGTGTGAAGAGAGGAAGAATCCACAAAAAACTGTCATCACTTACGCAGCCAGTGTTGCGCTTTCCTGGTAGCGATGATGTGATGAGTCTGCAGCTCCGGAAACGGTGTAATTTGTTAAGCCTTTAACAAAGTAGGTGCACTCATTTTTACAGAGCATAAAACCAGCTGATTGTACTACGATCTATGTCAGGTCTGAAAAGAAAAAAAAACAAAATAGACAAAAACAACAGTCTGTGTGCTCGTCCCGTGGGTTGAACACTGTGACCTAGACTTTAGAATAAAGGGAATCAAAGGTTTGATGTATTTGCTCGCTTTTACGGAGAAAGCTTGAGCGTAGCTCTCAACTGTACCAAGTACCAAGAAAAAGCATAGAGGAGGCTTATTACCTGTGCTGTTTTCAAATGGTCAGTCAATTCTGGTCCAGGCTTTTGGAAGGATATGTAGGGATTTTTTTTTGTTCTCTTCAGAACACATGAGCGGAGATCCCAACAGCTGCAAACTTTTAACTATTTAGCTAACTAAACAATACAGTAACACATTGCGTAATGCTTTACCTTAATTATAAATAAACACTTTTTACAATTTTGAGTCTTGCAGCATTCAAACAAAGTTGGGACAGTAAACGTAAACCATCAATTACTTTGTATTGTTGCCATTCCTTTTCACAACACTTAAAATATGTTTAGGGACTAAAGGCAGTGTGATGAGACACTTCAGGTATAATTTTCGTCTTCCTGCAAACAAGTCTTAAGGTGTGCATTCCTTGAATCTTTTATTTATTTTATGCATCACAGAGGGTGAAATATCCAAATCCATTCCAATCTAGGGACAATAGACAGTCAATGACTGTCCATTATCCCTATTAAATACACAAAAAGATCAACATTTAAATGCATTATTGTGCAAAGTGTGGATGCATTTGATCTCTTAACAGCCGGTATGAACAGAAGCAATGATTACAGCAAGGAAAACTTTCAGTATTCATATGGGCATCTGGCTGTTATTGTAAGAAACTTGAAAAATTGAGGACCTATCATTTAAACCAAAATGTAACACACACACACACACACACACACAATTGGTATATACTATTACTCATCATTTTGCATCTTTGTATCTCATGGAAACACAGTGTAAGTACCCACATCTGATTGGATGACCAGTTTTTTCTTACTTATGATAATGAGATAAGGATTAATAAATGTTGTACCAAGTACAAAGGTTCTGGAGAGTGGCACAGTGTCTAATGACAAAGTGTTCCAAGGTAAGGGGGAAAAAAAATAAATGGAAAGCTAAAATGAATTGAAAATCATCATTTTATTAGTATTTTTTAAAAATAAGGTAATTGTTGTAGTTGTTCATGCATCCTGAATCAAATATCTTAATGTTTTTTTATATTGTGGATCTTGATTTCAGAAATCAAGCATGGAACCAGAGTTGACTGTCAACGGGACATATGTTGTTAATGACATTCATCCCTGCTATGTATCAGATAATACAGCTTACATATTTACAAAAAATCCTTCCATAATATGCCTCTCAGCATATATTTTCCTTGGTTTATTATCTGTTACCACGATATGTGGGAATATTCTTGTAATAATGTCCATCATTTACTTCAAACAGCTGCACACTCCTACAAACTACCTTATCCTCTCTCTGGCTGTGGCTGACCTGCTTGTTGGTGTGTTAGTTTTTCCTTTAAGCATGGCATTCTCTCTTAGCTCATGTATGTATCATGAAGATTTAATTTGTAAAATAAGAGACAGTTTTGATGTAATACTGAGCACATGTTCTATTCTGAACTTATGTTGTATTTCCATTGACAGATATTATGCAGTGTGTCAGCCTCTGACATATAGAACTAAAATTAATGTTCATGTTACTTTGATAATGATCCTGATGTGCTGGGGTATTGCTGTTTTAATTGGAATTGGCATCACAATAGCAGGATACAGCCAAGGATCATGTGAGGAAATGTGTTCTGTTGATGTTGTACTGGCAAATGTAATGGGACCTGTTTTAGCCTTTTACTTCCCAGCAATCGTAATGATCTGTATCTACCTTAAGATTTTCCTTGTTGCTCAGAAACAGGTGAACAGCATCCAGAACACAACTTGTCAGAATACAAAGTCTGGAGCAACTGTCAGTAAGATGGAGAGAAAGGCCACCAAAACACTGGCTACTGTTATGGGAATTTTTCTTTTATGTATGTGTCCTTACTTTCTTTGTGTAGTTTTTCAGCCTTTAGCTTATAATCCTCCATCAGTTCCTGTGATTGAAACTCTTAACTGGCTTACACTGTCAAATTCAATGCTGAATCCCTTTATATATGCTTTCTTTTATAGCTGGTTCCGATCGGCTTTCAGAATGATCATTACTGGAAAAATATTTCAAGGGGATTTTTCCAATACAAAACTGTTTTCATGATGTCATGGAGTCCTAAAAATTTGGCATATCAATAAAGCTGGAAAGAATAAAGAGAAATATTTCACCTGAAGTAAATCACAGCAGAACATTTTCTAAAGGTTTGTTTTGCTTTTTGGTCAAAATGTTGAGTTTAAATGGAATGTACATAAATACATATTGTGAACATTAACAACTAATGTTGCAAAATCTACCAAAACAAAGGATCAAATGAGAAGAATGCCTATATTCTGTATTTATTATTGTCAGTAAATCCACTGAAAATCCAAATCTAACATTGAATTGATCCAATAAAAAGTATTACCTGTGTATCTAAAGCCTGATATAATGTATACTGTATGTTCATCATTTTGGACACAATGTAATTTATTTCAAGTGTTAACTCACTTTCACATGGCTTAGAACATACAGTAATGTTATCTGATAAAGTAAACCTAATAATGTGAGCTCAGTGTCAGAATTGCTTGAGTTATTTCATGAAAATGTTAAGAATCTCCGATCATTACTGTCATGGCGACTGCAAAGAAAAAGAGGAAAGTTTCACTTTCAGGAAAGGTATGAAATACAGTGCTTCACTGAAAATTGAGGCAATTGTGTTTGTCTTATCAAACTCTCTGTCTCTTCAAGAGGCTGTTGCCTTTTTTAGAGATTTTAACATAAAGAGACACTACCAAACTAAACATGCTAACACATACGACAAGCTAACAGGGAGTGACTGCGCTGAAAAAGCGAAAACAACTGCAAGCTGCTCTGGCATCACAACAGCGATATTTCACACTGGCCTCTGAGTCAAAAGAAAGTACCACCAAAGCAAGCTACGAAGTGGCCATGTTAATAGCTAAACATGGCAAGAATACATTTATAAATAAAGATACATTTATCAAAGACTGTGTCCTGAAAATGGTGGAGAACGTTTGTCCCGAGAAGAAGGAAGAATTTATGAATGTTTGCCTGGCACGTAACACTGGCACGGAGAGTCGAGGACATATCATCAGATATTCATAGACAACTGGGGGACAGAGGACTACCACCCTTCTCATTGGGGTTAGCAAGTTATTGGTTTCTTGATCAATCTGAAATTGAATGTTTTGAATCTGTCACTATTAACAGTGAAAAGCCAAAAGCATACATACACATACATGCACTTGGCACTTTTTTATTTTATTAAACATCTTGAATAATATTTGTTTATAACTGTTGATACAGTGTACCTGTAGATGTGACACAAACTATTATTCTCTGAAAGAGACTGTTGCCTTGTTTGTAAAAGACAAGAGCAAAGTTCACTTGTTTTAAACTTTAATGATAACAGTTTACTCCTGTTTAAAATGTTCATGAGGCAAACATATTTATCAGACTTATGGAAATTTAAGGTATATCCATACAGTTCAATGTTATCCTGACTCTCCAGATATGAATAAAAGGCAGGTAGTTCATGTCTGCCTGAGTGGCTTATATCTGGTTACACTGCCATTTAAAAAATAAAGAGAATTTTGACAATGAAAATTGTTTATTGTTAGAGCCATTACTGCAGTTTTTATGATTGTCATGTTCAAAAGAAATGTTAAAATAAATTCCAAGAAAGAAAACTGGAGTTTTTCTTTGGACAAAGATGTGTCAACTACATCCTCGTGATCCATAGCTCCAGAGTGTGTTTTAAAAGTAAAAGAACGAAACCACAATAACAGTGTACATTTGCATGTAAGGGAGTTTTGTCGACTCATCGGGGCCACAGTCAGCCTTACGTCGGGCTATCACCCGGAGGCCAACGGCCAGACCGAGCGCCTCAACCAGCAGCTAGAGACCGGCCTCCGATGTCTGGTGTCCCAGAACCCCTCCACATGGAGCAAGCACCTGGTCTGGGTTGAATACGCTCACAACTTCCTGCCCACCTCAGCCACAGGTTTTTCTCCTTTCAAGTGTGTGTACGGTTATGAGTCTCCTGTCTTCGCAGATCAGGAGCCAGAAGTGTCGGTGCCCTCTGCCCACGCCATGATCCGAGTCTGGGCAGCCGCCAGGGGGACCGGGTAAAAAAGGCAACGGACCGGAAAAGACAACCCACTCCGGCGTACCAGCCAGGCCAGAGGGTGTGGCTCTCAGCCAAGAATCTCCACCTCAAAGCCCTCTGCAAGAAGCTGGCACCTCGTTTGTGGGGCCGTTCCCCATCGCCAAGGTTATCCGACCTGCAACGGTTCGCCTTCGCCTGCCCCGGTCTCTCCGTGTCCACCCTACTTTTCATGTAAGTCAGGTCAAACCAGTTAAGGAGAGTCACTTTTGTTTCTTTATATTTAGCTTAGTGTGTTTTCAGCCTCGTTTTTGAGCGCCTTTAAGTTAATGTTTCACAGCCTTTTGTTTTTCCTCATTGTGAGTGATTTTGATTTAGTTTATTTTTCTTAAAGATTAGTTCAGTGTTTTTTCCTCCTTTGGAGTGATTTTTCGTTCTCTCTAGTTTAGGCCATTTTTATAGCGTCGCTCAGTCGAGGATATTGCTGAGCCAAATAAAACAGCTGACTGCCAAACTCTGCTTCTGAGTCCTCATTGAGTCCCGGCCTGACAAAGAGAGAGTTAAGTATTTAGTATTTACAGGAATGCCAAATAAGGATGGTTGAGGTGGGGTCCTGCCCCTAAAACATGCTAGTGAAACTTTAATTAAAATTATTAATTTGGGCAGCACAAAAGGATACCGAATTATCGCTCAGTCCTCAAAAGTTATTCATGTTGATTTATTGGACAAATTTTTCACGTGCACACAAAAATTACAAAATGTAACACAATGTCATGAAAAGTGTTTTAAAATGATGAAAAATACATGAAAATCCACTGGCCAAAATGTAGTTGGTAGATGTAACAGTAAGGCAACCAGAGAAGATCCCCCATGTATACCATTATTCATGATGTACAATGTAGTTACCCACATCTGATTGGATGACCATAATATGTGTTACTTATGATAATAAGATATGGGTTGATTAATATTGTACCAAGTCCAAAGTTTCTGCAGTGGCACAGTGACTAAAGTCACATAACCCTGATGAATACAGTACACTCTACTGAGGTGTTCCAAGGTAAGGGAAAAATTTAAATGAAAAGCTGAAATGAAATGAAAATCATCATTTTGCCTCATTTTGCCTTTATTGTTGTTGTCATGCATGCATGCTGAATCAAATATATTTTGATGTTGGATGGATCATTAAATGGATTGAAAATCATTATATTTATTTTTTACTAAGATGATTATTGTTCATACATGCTGAATCAAATATCTTAATGTGTTTTTATGTTATGGATCATTATTGCAGAAATCAAGAAGCATGGCACCAGAACTGACTGTCAACAGGACGCATGTTGTTACTGACATACATCCCTGCTATGAATCAGATAATATAGTATACATGTTTACAAGAAATCCTTCCATAATATGTCTTTCAGCATATATTTTCCTTGGCTTATTATCTGTTATCACAATATGTGGGAATCTACTTGTAATAATCGCCATTGTTTACTTTAAACAGCTGCACACTCCTACAAACTACTTCATAATCTCTCTGGCTGTGGCTGACCTGCTTGTTGGTGTGTTAGATTTTCCTTTAAGTATGGCATTCTCTCTTAGCTCATGTTTGTTTCATGAGAATATTTTTTGTAAATTACGAGACAGTTTTGATATAACACTTTGCACATGTTCTATTCTGAACTTATGTTGTATTTCCATTGATAGATATTATGCAGTGTGTCAGCCTCTGACATATAGAACTAAAATGAATACTAATGTTACTTTGATAATGATCCTGATGTGCTGGGGTATTGCTGTTTTAATTGGAATTGCCGTCATAATAGCAGGATTCAGCCATGAACCATGTGAAGAAATGTGTTCTGTTGATGTTATAGTGGCAAGCGCTATGGGACCTGTTTTCTCATTTTACTTCCCAGCAATCATAATGATCTGTATCTACCTTAAGATTTTCCTTGTTGCTCAGAAACAGGTGAACAGCATCCAGAAGACAACTTGTCAGAATACAAAGTCTGGAGCAACTGTCAGTAAGATGGAGAGAAAGGCCACCAAAACACTGGCTATAGTTATGGGAATTTTTCTTTTATGTATGTGTCCTCACTTTCTTTATCTTGTATTTCAGCCTTTAGTTTATAATATTCCACCAGTTCCTGTGATTGAAACTCTTAACTGGCTTACACTGTCAAATTCAATGCTGAATCCCTTTATATATGCTTTCTTTTATAGCTGGTTCCGATCGGCTTTCAGAATGATCATTACTGGAAAAATATTACAAGGGGATTTTTCCAATTTAAAATTATTTTGATTAATTTATGGAGTGCTGCTATTTTAGGGTTGAAAGAATAAAGACAAAAATAATACTACTCTAAAATAAATTACAGCACAACATTTGTAAAGCTTTGTTTTTTGTGATTGACCACTATCATATATTCCCTTTTTGAATGACTTTGAGCTATACAAATAAATTTTGATTTGATTTGAATACTCTTGATTTTTTTTTTTGAATGCTGTTAATTTTGTCCCTATGTACCACATTACAAAATGTTTATCATGCCCATATTTGCTATCATTTTTGTCAGCATGATATTTACTATATGATCTGCCTACTATTTTTTCAGTTTGATATACTGCATCAACACATTCCCCCCCCCCCCCCCCACCTCCTTTATGAAACACTTAAATAGTTTATTTACATAATTTGAGAGCTATATCAATGCTTTGACTTACCAGAATTGCAAATAATCCAAATGTCGAATACAACATGTAAAATTGAGACACATCAAACAATATACAACTATATGCAATCAGTCTAGACTCTAAACCTAGCATACAAGCTAAGCTAGAAATCTGAAAAATCTAAATATATCTCCTTATCTCCACCTCTCTATTTCACTGTGGCATGGTTGCACAGATTGACCCAGAAAGCAGGCTCGGACAACAGTTAGTGAGAGAAGGGGATTTATTGTGATGTGGGAGAAGAGGGGAAGGAGAGGGTCCGATAAGAGGTGGAGAGAATGGCTGAGGTGAAGCAGTGGTGGGAATGGATGGAGGAGGCACGGAGTCTGGACGGTCTGAAGATGGTGGATGGAGAGCAGGCAAGGAGGTGGCAGGAGATGAAGATGGTGGTGGACCTGAGCACAAGAGATCGGTGGTTAGAGGTCAGGAAATCAACAAGGAGCACAAGGAACAAGTAGTTTAAGATGGTCCGAACGTGAACTACCACGGATAAATGACCTGACAAGGAGTGGGAGGAAGGCCAGGGTTTATATGTAGTTGGAGTGATGAGTTCATGGAAGGCAGGTGAGCTGAGGAATGGCAGGTGTGCTTCATCTGTCCAGGAGGCCCAGGGAAGTGTGACACGCCCACAACACAGACAGAGACAACAACACAAGGATGGGGAGAACGAGGGGGGAACTGCCATCGTGACACTGTGACAGTTTCACTGTCTCAGTGGGTTCTTCAGCACAGAGTACACCGGGACCACAGCTTGTTCACAACTGAACTTTTATTTTAACACACATAAATCATACACACGGCAGCCGATCACAGGCTTCTCGCTGTCGTCTGCTGTGCGTCTTTTCCCCCGTGCCTCTTTGGCCGTGCTTCTCTGGTCGTGCTTCCCCCTCTCTCCGGTCCAGCACGCTCCTATATCGGGCAAGGCGAGAGTGATTAACCACCTGGGAACTGGTGTGTCAATCACTCCCACCTGGCGCTGCTCTCCTGAGCCCTCTCCACACCTCTCTCCTGCAGCCGATGCACCACGCCCCCGCCCACAGACACACTGCCTCCTACGCATCCGCAAACTCTCTAAATATCATTAGCCTGAACTAGAAATTTTTAAGTAAACTGCTACTCCTAAATTGTTTTAGACATCAAGCAGATGAAAGAAGAAAAAGACAAAACAATGCTGAGATAGACACAGCTAAAGTTCAGTAATACTATGATACATCTACTTACTTTTGTACTCACTTTTTGTACACCCTCATTAGCCAAATTGTCTTTGTCAAAAAGGAGAAAAGTGGATACTAAATGTAGAGTTTTCCAAGAAAAATGGACAGCTTCATATTTATTCACAGAGGTGAATGGGAAACCTCTGTGCTTATTGTGTACGTAACACGTGTTGGTGTTTAAGGAATATAACATTCGGTGTCATTATGAGACTCCATTAAGGTCTACACCAATGACAACTTTCTCACCTCTAAGAATGCTCTGCATCACTTCATCAAGGTCCAACCAGAATTTCTCCTTCTCCTCCAGCTCACATCCTCCCCGTGGAGCATACCCACTAACAACATTGAACATCACACCTTCGATTTCTAGCTTCAGATCCATCACTCTATCTAACACTCTTTTTACCTCCAGGACACTCCTAACAAACTCCTCCTTCAAGATAACTCCTACTCCTGTCATGGTCCAGGCTGCCATGGCTTCATTCTCCTCTGCCTCCTCCCTCTCTCTGTGTCTTTTGTTTTGTTTTCTCCCTGTCTGCCAGGTGGGTGTGGTTCCAAGGTGTGGTCTTCTGCTCCCAGGACTCTGCTCAGCTGCAAACCATCATGTCGTCACCAACTACTAAAGAACTCCCAGTTCCTTTGTTCCGTGCCAGATTATACCGTTCCTTGCTCGTATGTTGTATACTTCAGGCCCGAACTAGTTTATGGTTGCCTTCAGTGCATAGCATTCTGCCAGTACTGGTCCTGACTGTATTTTGTCTGCTTTTTCTCCAGGAACTCTGCCAAGCCTGCCACCTCAGCCACACACCACCTGCAGCTTTCCACCGCCTTCTGACCAGCCAGCCCAGCCCTTTTGCCATTTGTCTGCTTAACAATAAATACCCACCTTCACGCTTATTCAGCCTCTGAATCCATACTTGGTCCACATTACCCACACCAGACCACACAACAACTCCATTTCTCTTACTATCTACACCATGACAGATCAACTTAAACCCTGCTCCAAAGCTTCTATCCTTGCTACCTTTCCACCTGGTCTCCTGGACACACAATATGTCTACCTTCCTCCTCTGCATCATGTCAACCAACTCTCTACCTTATCCTGTCATAGTTCTAACATCCCTACTCTCAGTCGTAGACTCTTGGCTTTCATCTTCTCTCTCTTGTTGCAAATACACCTTCCTCGACTTCTTTGGCTCAAATGACTGCGATCAGATGATCAGCCTCATGATATGTGCACAGAAAGCAAGAATGAGCACAGAATACAAGAGCGAAAGAGGAAGAGAGAGTTAAGTTGGTATTAAAGGAATGCCAGATAGGGATGGTTGAGGTGTGGTCCTGCCCCTAAAACTTGCTACTTGAATAAATGACCTGACAAGGAGTGGGAGGAAGGCCAGGGTTTATATGTAGTTGGAGTGATGAGTTGATGGAAGGCAGGTGAGCTGAGGAATGGCAGGTGTGCTTCATCTGTTGATTATCCAGGAGGCCCAGGGAAGTGTGACACGGCCACAACACAGACAGAGACAATAACACAAGGATGGGGAGAACGAGGGGGGAACACAGGGAAACAACAACAGTCACGACTGCCACTGTGACACACTGCCTCCTATGCATCCGCAAACTCTCTAAATATCATTAGCCTGAATTAGAATTTTTTAAGTAAACTGCTACTCCTAAATTGTTTTAGACATCAAGCAGATGAAAGAAGAAAAAGACAAAACAATGCTGAGATAGACACAGCTAAAGTTCAGTAATACTATGATACATCTACTTACTTTTGTACTCACTTTTTGTACACCCTCATTAGCCAAATTGTCTTTGTCAAAAAGGAAAAAAGTGGATACTAAATGTAGAGTTTTCCAAGAAAAATGGACAGCTTCATATTTATTCACAGAGGTGAATGGGAAACCTGTGTGCTTATTGTGTATGTAACACGTGTTGGTGTTTAAGGAATATAACATTCGGTGCCATTATGAGACTCCATTAAGGTCTACACCAATGACAACTTTCTCACCTCTAAGAATGCTCTGCATCACTTCATCAAGGTCCAACCAGAATTTCTCCTTCTCCTCCAGCTCACATTCTTCCCATGGAGCATACCCACTAACAACATTGAACATCACACCTTCGATTTCTAGCTTCAGATCCATCACTCTATCTGACACTCTTTTTACCTCCAGGACATTCCTAACAAACTCCCCCTTCAAGATAACTCCTACCACATTTCTCTTACTATCTACACCATGACAGATCAACTTGAACCCTGCTCCAAAGCTTCTAGCCTTGCTACCTTTCCACCTGGTCTCCTGGACACACGATATGTCTACCTTCCTCCTCTGCATCATGTCAACCAACTCTCTACCTTATCCTGTCATAGTTC
Source organism: Pampus argenteus (assembly GCA_036937835.1). Classification (NCBI taxonomy): domain Eukaryota; kingdom Metazoa; phylum Chordata; class Actinopteri; order Scombriformes; family Stromateidae; genus Pampus; species Pampus argenteus. The sequence continues at coordinate 15,716,318 of CM072876.1, read as the reverse complement.
CAACATTCAAAGTCCCTACTCTCAGTCCTAGACTCTTGGCTTTCATCTTCTCTCTCTTCTTGCAAATACACCTTCCTCTCCTTCTTCGACTAACAGTAGTCCAATTTCCAGCGTTGCTTTGTTGGGATAAAACTTCCAATTACTTTAGAAGATGAGATGAGGAAGGAGTGTTCGGAGGTGGATGTTGTGCTCTGTGATTTTTGGAACAACAAGTAGTTTGTCAGTGTTTCAAAGGAATTTAGCTGTGATTGTACCTTTAAGCAAAAGATGGGTGTAGTCTGACTGGAATGGTTTGCTTTAACTAGAATACCAAGGTGTCATCTGAGGATAGAGACCGTAATTGTGTGAGAGTCGTAAATGTGTAGCAGCGTGGGTCAAAGTTGATGGTTGAAATGGCGAATTTAGAGTATCTGGAGAAAGATAAGATAAGATACTTTATTGATCCCACAACGGGGAAATTTACTTGCTACAGCAGCGGAAGGAGGGAAAGAAAAAAACAGTGTACATATTTACAGAAAAAAAATTTACAGGAAAAAATTACAGATTTACAGGCAGTATAAAAAGTATAAAAACAGGTATGTACAAGAGACTACAACATGATCAAGTGCAGGCGTTGTAAAGTCTCACAGCAGCAGGAATGAAAGACCTGCGGAACCTCTCCCTCTTACACCGTGGATGTAACAGTCTGCTGCTGAAGGAGCTACTCAGAGACCCCACAGTGTCGTGTAGGGGGTGAGAGGTGTTGTCCATGATGGATGTCAGCTTAGCTAACATCCTCCTCTCACCCACCTCCTCTGTGGAGTCCAGAGGACAGTCCAGGACAGAGCTCGCTCTTCTAATAAGTCTGTTGAGTCTGCTCCTGTCCCTGTCCGTGCTGCCCCCTCTCCAGCAGACCACAGCATAAAAGATGGCTGAGGCCACCACAGAGTCATAGAAAGTCCTAAGGAGAGCTCTGCATACTCCGAAGGACCTCAGCCTCCTTAGCAGGTGGAGACGGCTCTGGCCCTTCTTGTAGAGAGCATGGGTATTGTCAGTCCAGTCCAGTTTATTGTTCAGGTGAACACCAAGGAATTTGTAACTCTGCACCACCTCTATGTCCAATCCCTGGATGTTCACCGGTGTAAAGTGTGGTGCATTCCTCCGGAAGTTTACCACCATCTCCTTCGTCTTGCCCGTGTTGAGCTGAAGCTGGTTTAGCTCACACCAGCTGACGAAGTCCCTGATGACGGTCCTATATTCCAGATCGTCCCCCTCTGAAACACGTCCAACGACGGCTGTATCATCTGAGAACTTCTGGATGTGGCAGTGGGCGGTGTTGTGGGTGAAGTCCGATGTGTAGAGGGTGAAGAGGAAGGGGGAGAGCACCGTACCCTGAGGGGCACCTGTGCTGCAGAGCACCACGTCAGACACACAATGCTTGAGCTTCACAAACTGTGGTCTGTTGGTGAGGTAGTCTGTTGTCCATGCAGCCAGGTGTTGGTCTACTCCCACCCTTTCCATCTTCCCTCTGAGCAGTGAAGGCTGGATGGTGTTAAATGCACTGGAGAAGTCAAAAAACATGACCCTCACAGCGCTCTTGCCATCCTCCAGGTGGAGCAGTGATCTGTGCAGCAGGTAGATCACTGCGTCCTCCACCCCGATCCCAGGCTGGTAGGCAAACTGCAGGGGGTCCAGCTGTGCGCCCACCAGCGGTCGCAGGTGCAAGCAAGGTTTCTAAGGTTGAGCAATATGAGGAGTGCAGTATCTAGAGTGGATGGGGTGGATGCAGGATGACGGCAAGTCAACAGTGAGAGGAAGCCGGGAAGGATTTTTGGGAGGATTTTCTGAGGGTGACTGTAGGTCAGGCTAGGATTGCTGGTTGAGTTTGGAGAAGAAGCTGATGCTAATAAACAACCATCAAATATAAACTTTGATAGTATGTGTTCTATTAGCCATCACATAATAGGAATAGACAAAGAAGTGGTCATGGTGACAAAATCGAAGAAGGTAAGGTTATGTTGTTTTGGTTGTGAAAGTAATTAACTTTGATTGCTCTGTTGTGGATGGAGTAGACCGGCAGACTCTGCCTGTTTCAAATAAATCTTCATCTGAATCAGATGGGTTGATTTGCAGTTCCTGGTCTATAGTGAATTGACTTTTTTTGAAACATTGTCATTTGTCCAGGTTTTACAGAAATGCAACCATGTGTTTAGGTGTGAAGCATACTCTGTCCAGAATCTGACAGATAATAGATAATATCTGGTGGTAGCTTTAACTTTGTGGCTCGAATGACTGCGATCAGATGATAAGCCTCAGAATGTGTGCACAGAAAGCAAGAATGAGCACAGAATACAAGAGCGAAAGAGGAAGAGAGAGTTAAGTTGGTATTTTCAGGAATGCCAGATAAGGATGGTTGAGATGGGGTCCTGCCCCTAAAGCATGCTAGTTAAGCTTTAATTAAAATTATTAATTTGGGCAGCACAAATGTATAAAATGATAAAATAATATGATATCATTACGATGCACTTCTATTGCTGAAAGATACTAAATTATCGCTCAGTTATTCATGTTGATTTATTGGACAAACTTTTCACGTGCACGCAAAAATTACAAAATGTAACACAATGTCATGAAAAGTGTTTTAAAATGATAAACAATACATGAAAATCCACTGGCCAAAATGTAGTTGGTAGATGTAACAGTAAGGCAACCAGAGAAGATCCCCCATGTATACCATTACTCATGATGTACAATGTAGTAACCCACATCTGATTGGATGACCATAATATGTGTTACTTATGATAATAAGATAAGGGTTAATTAATATTGTACCAAGTCCAAAGTTTCTGCAGTGGCACAGTGACTAAAGTCACATAACCCTGATGAATACAGTACACTCTACTGAGGTGTTCCAAGGTAAGGGAACAATTTAAATGAAAAGCTGAAATGAAATGAAAATCGTAATGTCTCATTTTGCCTTTATTGTTGTTGTCATGCATGCATGCTGAATCAAATATATTTTAATGTTGGATGGATCTTTACATGGATTGAAAATCATCATGTTTCTTTTTTACTACGATGATTATTGTTGTTCAAACATGCTGAATCAAATATCTTAATGTGTTTTTATGTTATGGATCATTATTGCAGAAATCAAGAAGCATGGCACCAGAACTGACTGTCAACAGGACGCATGTTGTTACTGACATACATCCCTGCTATGAATCAGATAATATAGTATACATGTTTACAAGAAATCCTTCCATAATATGTCTTTCAGCATATATTTTCCTTGGCTTATTATCTGTTATCACAATATGTGGGAATCTACTTGTAATAATCGCCATTGTTTACTTCAAACAGCTGCACACTCCTACAAACTACTTCATAATCTCTCTGGCTGTGGCTGACCTGCTTGTTGGTGTGTTAGTTTTTCCTTTAAGCATGGCATTCTCTCTTAGCTCATGTTTGTTTCATGAGAATATTTTTTGTAAATTACGAGACAGTTTTGATGTAACACTTTGCACGTGTTCTATTCTGAACTTATGTTGTATTTCCATTGATAGATATTATGCAGTGTGTCAGCCTCTGACATATAGAACTAAAATGAATACTAATGTTACTTTGATAATGATCCTGATGTGCTGGGGTATTTCTGTCCTAATTGGGATTGCCATCATGATAGCAGGATTCAGCCATGAACCATGTGAAGAAATGTGTTCTGTTGATGTTATAGTGGCAAACACTATGGGACCTGTTTTCTCATTTTACTTCCCAGCAATCATAATGATCTGTATCTACCTTAAGATTTTCCTTGTTGCTCAGAAACAGATGAACAGCATCCAGAAGACAACTTGTCAGAATACAAAGTCTGGAGCAACTGTCAGTAAGATGGAGAGAAAGGCCACCAAAACACTGGCTATAGTTATGGGAATTTTTCTTTTATGTATGACTCCTCACTTTCTTTATCTTGTATTTCAGCCTTTAGTTTATAATATCCCACCAGTTCCTGTGATTGAAACTCTTAACTGGCTTACACTGTCAAATTCAATGCTGAATCCCTTTATATATGCTTTCTTTTACAGCTGGTTTCGATCAGCTTTCAGAATGATCATTACTGGAAAAATATTACAAGGGGATTTTTCCAATTTAAAATTATTTTGATTAATTTATGGAGTGCTGCTATTTTAGGGTTGAAACAATAAAGACAAATATTACTCCTTTTCAATCAATTACAGCTCAAATGTTTTTGTGATTAACCACCATCAAATACAATGTTTAAAATAAACTACATACTGATATATATTATATTGTATATATCACTAACAAGAGATGTTGCTAAATCCCCCAAAACAGACATCTTAAGCATTAAAGTATGACATTGTCGATGTTCAATAAATTTCATATTTTAAACTCATTGGTCTTTCATTTCCTTGGAGACCAAAATTAACAATCAACTAAATCTATTTTACAAAATTATTGTCTTTGTGCCTAAAGCCTGGCATATCTAATTCCTCTGATCCACACTGTTTTATAGGGTGACATTTTCCTTCATCACAATGGACAGGCACTGTTGTCAATTTTGAGTCAATCCCACATACACCATCTTGCCACTGTAAATACTCACTAGTATATCATGTAACGGGTTAAAATACTCCTAATTTAGTAACATTACTCAAATTAGTCCTTATTGAGCAATGTTTACTAAAACTACAGTTCCCTGGTTGTTTTATGATAAAAATATATATATTTTTTAAAATGAATGTTAACTTCTAATTAACATCTTCTGTAAGAACAAATGAGTTTGGGGCGTCTACACTGAGAGACTCACTAGTGCATTGTTGAACCTTATTTTTCTGGAGATTTGTTAACAAAATGAAAAATATGGAAGAGTTATCCTTTTATGCATCAAGCATTTCATTTGTTTTTGATTATTTGGCAAAACATGTACATGGCAATATAAAGTTGTCATAGAAACACCCAGACAAAGTAAAAAGTAGTTCACAAGAAAAGTACCATTTCAACTTGAGTTACCCATGTGTCTGTTGTTCAACCTTGTGCTGGCAGGTAGTTACTACACACCAGTGAAGCAGGAGGATTACCTCACCATCACTATGGTTTTACAGGGATCTATTGCCCAGCTGCTGCCAGCTGGAGCCCACTGCCCTACCCTTCACTCACTTCACTCTGAGCCATCAGAACACAAACCTCACATCCTGTGTATTCACACGAAGGCACTATCCTGCCTGTATGCTCTCTGTATTGTTGGGAACATTTCCTGGTACAGTGAACATTTAGTTGTGTGCCAGATAGAAGCTGCCAACCAGCAAAACCCAGCAAAACCAGTTCCTGCCCTGATCTTATCTGGTGTAATCTGCCATTCTCTAGCCAATCACATATCATCATTACGGTACATAAACAAAGCTTGTGGTGTTTCACAAATTAATTGCTGTGTATCTGAACAATTCAAACTATCCAGCATTAGGCCTACTGTGAGGACTACCTACCTCACAATCACATGTGGTGAGAACTGGAAAGTTGTTTTGTAGCAATTCAAAGTGCAGCAAAGAGACTTGTGCTTTGGCAGAAATGTGTGGCCCAAAAAGCAAAATAAATCAATAGCCAGTCTGACCATGTTCTGTCCAGTGAACTATTGCTATGCCTTCAGGCTGTTATAATGTGTACCTCAAAAAAAAAAAAAAAAACTAATCTTCATTCCTTCTGCTATCAGTGTGCTAAATGCTAACAGTAGTCATTTTAAATGAATACCACATTCTTTTAAACTTGTGTAAACTATGACAGGTGTTTTTATCTTTGTTTGCTTTTCACTTGGATTATCACGTTAGTGTCAGGCCGGGACTCAAATGAGGACTCAGATGCAGAGTAAGGCTGAAAGTGGCTTTTATTCAGGACTTGAATAACTCTCGAAAGAGTGAGACTATGACGAAGGCCTTAACTAAGAGAAACAAAAATCACTCCGAGGAGGAAAAACTCTGAACTAACTTTATCAAAGGTTAACAAAATCAAAGTCACTCACAATGAGGAGAAAACAAAGGCTATGAAAACATTAACTTAAGGCGCTCAAAAACAAGGCTGAAAACACACTAGACTAAATACAAAGTAGCAAAAGGCTAGACTATGAAGTACAACAGAAAATCTCTCATAAGAGGAACAATGAACAAAAGAACGCTTGATCTATCTCACTAAGGCTGTGGACAAGTAACTAAGGCTTGGGTGATCGCTAGAACAGACGAAACACTTCGGCACGGGACAGAGGGAGACGCAGACAATAAATACACCAGGTAATGGGGAACAGGTGGACACAATCAGGAATCAGGGAAGACAATCAGACTGATGACACACGAGGAAGGGCAAGTGACCTGAAACGAGAGGAGAGTCATTTCAAAATAAAACAGGAAGTGACAAGACAAGACAAAAACCCAGCTTGACCTCACCGCGGTGTGACAGTACCCCCCCCTCTAGGGCCGACAGCTGACGGCCCAGGCTGGTCCCTATGAGAGTCATCAATCAGGCTGTACTTGGGCCCGAAACTGAACTCGGACCTGGGGGTGGATTTGGGCTTGTGCTTGGGCTTGAAGATGCTGCATTTGTTGGACTTGGCTTGAGATTGTGGAGGAAGAGATGCTTGAGGCAGAGGGGTAACAGGTGAATGGGTGGAAACCGATGCAGGGCTGGAGGCAGGAACAGTTGCCAGGGCAGGTGGCTGCACGGGAACTGCAGCCTGCTGAGCTGGTCGAACTGGAGTCTGGGCTTGAGATGAGGCTGGAGTCCAAACCTGGGGCTGAGCTGCTCTCCGCTCTGTCAGAGCTGGCACTGAAGGTGTTGTACAAGTGGCTGTGACTGGTGTGACAACAGCATTGGCCACAGGAGCATGAAGGGGAACGGGAGCTGTAGCTTGGACTTGGGTTAGAGCTTTGGCTGGAGACGGGACAGCAATTTGGGTGGACACAACAGCAATGACAGGAGCAGACACGGGAGCGAGAGCAGGGGTTGGAACTGGGACAGGCGAGACAGAAACATTAACAGCGGACATGGTAGGCCCCTGGACTGACACTGGGTGGCAATGGTTCACACAATTCTCTCCCCACCCCTTGATGGTTCCTGTTTTCCAATCAATGTGGGGATTGTGACTGAGGAGCCATGGATGTCCCAGAACCAGAGTGTGTGTGGAAGATTTTAATAAATAAAAACGTATATGTTCTGTGTGACAACCTATGCCGAGCTTGAGAGGTTCTGTGATGTGTGTAATGGTGAAAAGTTCTTGTCCATTTAGTGTTCGGGCATGGATGGGCTGGGTCAGAAGTTCAGCCCTGAGGCCCATCTTCTCTGCCAATCCCCAGTCCATCATGCTTTCATCTGCCCCTGAGTCTATGAGGGCTCCTAAAGCGGTGGTCTTGGCGTGGTGCATTACCTTGACTGGTGTCAGGCGGCATGGAACGGGGGCTGTGGCTGGAGGTCGACTCACCTCCCGGGGCTTTCTGACCGGACAGGCGGCGAGGAGGTGATTAGTTTGGCCGCAGTAGAAGCAACTGCCCTCCCGCTGGCGCCGTCGTCGCTCCTCCGGCGTCAGCTTTGCCCTGCCAAGCTGCATGGGCTCCTCCTCCCTGGCGGTGGACGAGGAAAAGCCGTGCTCTGGCGGCAAATACCGGAAAGCCTGCCTGTCCGGGGCTGTGATGCGTGGATAACTCTCCGACGTCGAACCGCTGTACCGCGGTTGCCGGAGCTCTCGGACCCGGTTGTCTGTTCGGATGGCGAGTGAGATCAGAGAGTCCAGGTCGGCCGGCAGGTCCAGTGGCAACAGTCGCTCCTGGAGGTGATCCGCCAGCCCTTTCAGGAACACGTCGTACAACGCGGCGTTATTCCAGCCGCTCTCCGCCGCCAGGGTGCGGAAGCGGATGGCGTAGTCACAAACTGAGTCTCTGCCCTGTGTCAGACTGCTCAGCTCCCTGGCCTTCTCTCGGTCCGTAGACACTGGGTCGAACGTCATCATGAGGGCAGCTTTGAAGTCCGTGAGCGAGGAACAAAGTGGAGAGTCACGAGCCCACTCGGCGGTGGCCCAGGCTCTGGCTCTCCCGGTCAGGTGGGAAACCATGAATGCTATCTTGGATCTCTCTGTGACGAAAGCATGAGGGAGCTGTTCAAAATGGATGGAGCAATCTGTGAGGAAAGCCTTGCATTGGCCTGGTTCCCCAGAGAAACGCTCCGGGGGCGCCAGCTTGAGTCCCACCCCTGCGCCCTGGAACGGAGCCGCTGCAGCTGCTGGAGGCTCCGGCGCCGCAGGTGGCTGGGTGAACTGCCGGAGGTGGTGCACCAGCTCTCTCACCTGGCACGAGAGCTCCCCGAAATGCGATGCCATCGTCGCCTGAAGCTCCTCTTGACGGGCGATGCGGGCTTCCTGAGCCCGTAGCGCAGCCGTCCACTCGCCAGCCTCTGCTGAGTCCATTCTGGCCGAAGTGTACTGTCAGGCCGGGACTCAAATGAGGACTCAGATGCAGAGTAAGGCTGAAAGTGGCTTTTATTCAGGACTTGAATAACTCTCGAAAGAGTGAGACTATGACGAAGGCCTTAACTAAGAGAAACAAAAATCACTCCGAGGAGGAAAAACTCTGAACTAACTTTATCAAAGGTTAACAAAATCAAAGTCACTCACAATGAGGAGAAAACAAAGGCTATGAAAACATTAACTTAAGGCGCTCAAAAACAAGGCTGAAAACACACTAGACTAAATACAAAGTAGCAAAAGGCTAGACTATGAAGTACAACAGAAAATCTCTCATAAGAGGAACAATGAACAAAAGAACGCTTGATCTATCTCACTAAGGCTGTGGACAAGTAACTAAGGCTTGGGTGATCGCTAGAACAGACGAAACACTTCGGCACGGGACAAAGGGAGACGCAGACAATAAATACACCAGGTAATGGGGAACAGGTGGACACAATCAGGAATCAGGGAAGACAATCAGACTGATGACACACGAGGAAGGGCAAGTGACCTGAAACGAGAGGAGAGTTATTTCAAAATAAAACAGGAAGTGACAAGACAAGACAAAAACCCAGCTTGACCTCACCGCGGTGTGACAGTTAGGTTGTATCTGACAAGTTGCTGCTTGCCTATTTTTTGTGTGTGGAGTGGGTGGTTTGTAGAACTAAATTGTCCTTATGGAATAAATAAAGTTGCCTGAATCTGATGTACCTCAAATATGAAAGTCTAATTTACTTTATTTGTATACCACAATTTTAACAAACACAGTGTTTGCAAAGTGCTGCACAGAACAATGAAGCACAATAAATAGATAGACTAAAAACACCATAAAACAGTAAAACCAAATAAAATAAATAGATAAAATAAGGAGTACTATGTGAAAGATAAAAATATGGATATATACACATATAAACATAAAATCAAAATCAAAATAAGAATAAAATCAAAAAAAGTCAAATAAAGTCAACACTCTACAAGGAGTAAAAAGCCACAGAGAAGAGATGGCTTTTAAGAAGAGTTTTAAAACGAGCTAGAGAGGAGGCCTGTCTGACACATTCATTCCAAAGTTTGGGGGCAAAAACAGCAAACACTTGATCCCCTCTGAGCTTAAGCCTAGCTTTAGGCACTCTCAGGAGCAGAGAACGGCTGGTAGTGTAGGGGTACAGCAGCTCAGAGAGATACGATGGAGCAAGGCCATTCAAGACTTTAAAAGCAAATAAATTTTTTTAATGAATGAGATTTGAGCCATTGAGGGTTAAAATTTTCCTCGCCACTAGTAGGAGAATCTGTAATAGTTGCAATTTTCTCTTCCCCATATCATTCAGCGTATCCCTCAAACCCAGTATATAATGTAATGGATTCAGCAGTAATTTAATTTTCAGAATGTTGTTAATTTCTACTTGGATCCCCTGCCAAAATGGAATCAATATTGGGAAATCCCAAAAAATGTGAGTGTGGTCCCCGATCTGTTTACATTTCCTCCAGCATAAATTGGTATTGTTTTTGTCATATTTTGATGTACAGGAAGGTGTCTTAAAGTATCTCATTTTAATTTCCAATTGAATTCTTTCCACACTGGACTATGAGTGATTTCATACACCACCTCCCACTCTTCATCCTCAATAACGACATTCATTTCCAGTTCCCGCTTTTTCTTTATATCTAAAGAATTTCCAGAAAAATATGTTTGTAAACATTTGTATATGTTAGATACTATCTTCCTCTTACTATTCTCTTCTATACATTTTACCAGGAAATTTTCAAGTGGTAACAGTGGTTGTTTCAAAAAGTTCCATTCAGTATGCGACAAAAGATAATCCCTCAACTGTAAATAGGCCAGGCTAGGATTGCTGGTTGAGTTTGGAGAAGAAGCTGATGCTAATAAACAACCATCAAATATAAACTTTGATAGTATGTGTTCTATTAGCCATCACATAATAGGAATAGATAAAGAAGTGGTCATGGTGACAAAATCGAAGAAGGTAAGGTTATATTGTTTTGGTTGTGAAAGTAATTAACTTTGATTGCTCTGTTGTGGATGGAGTAGACCGGCAGACTCTGCCTGTTTCAACTAAATCTTTATCTGAATCAGATGGGTTGATTTGCAGTTCCTGGTCTATAGTGAGTTGACTTTTTTTGAAACATTGTCATTAGTCCAGGTTTTACAGAAATGCAACCATGTGTTTAGATGTGAAGCATACTCTGTCCAGAATCTGACAGATAATAGATAATATCTGGTGGTAGCTTCAACTTTGTGGCTCGAATGACTGTGATCAGATGATAAGCCTCAGAATGTGTGCACAGAAAGCAAGAATGAGCACAGAATACAAGAGCGAAAGAGGAAGAGAGAGTTAAGTTGGTATTTACAGGAATGCCAGATAAGGATGGTTGAGATGGGGTCCTGCTCCTAAAACATGCCAGTTAAGCTTTAATTAAAATTATTAATATGGGCATCACAAATGTATTAAATGATAATATAATATGATATCATTACAATGCAAAAATTACAAAATGTAACACAATGTCATGAAAAGTGTTTTAAAATGATAAACAATACATGAAAATCCACTGGCCAAAATGTAGTTGGTAGATGTAACAGTAAGGCAACCAGAGAAGATCCCCCATGTATACCATTATTCATGATGTACAATGTAGTTACCCACATCTGATTGGATGACCATAATATGTGTTACTTATGATAATAAGATAAGGGTTAATTAATATTGTACCAAGTCCAAAGTTTCTGCAGTGGCACAGTGACTAAAGTCACATAACCCTGATGAATACAGTACACTCTACTGAGGTGTTCCAAGGTAAGGGAAAAATGAATGAAAATCTGAAATGAAATGAAAATCGTAATGTCTCATTTTGCCTTTATTGTTGTTGTCTTGCATGCATGCTGAATCAAATATATTTTAATGTTGGATGGATCATTACATGGATTGAAAATCATCATGTTTCTTTTTTACTAAGATGATTATTGTTGTTCAAACATGCTGAATCAAATATCTTAATGTGTTTTTATGTTATGGATCATTATTGCAGAAATCAAGAAGCATGGCACCAGAACTGACTGTCAACAGGACGCATGTTGTTACTGACATACATCCCTGCTATGAATCAGATAATATAGTATTCATGTTTACAAGAAATCCTTCCATAATATGTCTTGCAGCATATATTTTCCTTGGCTTATTATCTGTTATCACAATATGTGGGAATCTACTTGTAATAATCTCTATCATTTACTTCAAACAGCTGCACACTCCTACAAACTACTTCATAATCTCTCTGGCTGTGGCTGACCTGCTTGTTGGTGTGTTAGTTTTTCCTTTAAGCATGGCATTCTCTCTTGGCTCATGTTTGTTTCATGCGAATATTTTTTGTAAATTACGAGATAGCTTTGATATAATACTGAGCACATGTTCTATTCTGAACTTATGTTGTATTTCCATTGACAGATATTATGCAGTGTGTCAGCCTCTAACATATAGAACTAAAATTAATGTTAATGTTACTTTGATAATGATCCTGATGTGCTGGGGTATTTCTGTCCTAATTGGGATTGCCATCATGACAGCAGGATTCAGCCATGAACCATGTGAAGAAATGTGTTCTATTGATGTTATAGTGGCAAACACTATGGGACCTGTTTTCTCATTTTACTTCCCAGCAATCATAATGATCTGTATCTACCTTAAGATTTTCCTTGTTGCTCAGAAACAGGTGAACAGCATCCAGAAAACAACTTGTCACAACACAAAGTCTGGAGCAACTGTCAGTAAGATGGAGAGAAAGGCCACCAAAACACTGGCTATAGTTATGGGAATTTTTCTTTTCTGTATGACTCCTCACTTTCTTTATCTTGTATTTCAGCCTTTAGTTTATAATATCCCACCAGTTCCTGTGATTGAAACTCTTAACTGGCTTGCACTGTCAAATTCAATGCTGAATCCCTTTATATATGCTTTCTTTTATAGCTGGTTTCGATCAGCTTTCAGAATGATCATTACTGGAAAAATATTACAAGGTGATTTTTCCAATTTTAAATTATTTTGATTATTTTACGCAATTCTGATATTTTAGGGTTGAAACAATAAAGACAAATATTACTCCTTTTCAATCAATTACAGCTCAAATGTTTTTGTGATTAACCACCATCAAATACAATGTTTAAAATAAACTACATACTGATATATATTATATTGTATATATCACTAACAAGAGATGTTGCTAAATCCCCCAAAACAGACATCTTAAGCATTAAAGTATGACATTGTCGATGTTCAATAAATTTCATATTTTAAACTCATTGGTCTTTCATTTCCTTGGAGACCAAAATTAACAATCAACTAAATCTATTTTACAAAATTATTGTCTTTGTGCCTAAAGCCTGGCATATCTAATTCCTCTGATCCACACTGTTTTATAGGGTGACATTTTCCTTCATCACAATGGACAGGCACTGTTGTCAATTTTGAGTCAATCCCACATACACCATCTTGCCACTGTAAATACTCACTAGTATATCATGTAACGGGTTAAAATACTCCTAATTTAGTAACATTACTCAAATTAGTCCTTATTGAGCAATGTTTACTAAAACTACAGTTCCCTGGTTGTTTTATGATAAAAATATATATATATATTTTAAATGAATGTTAACTTCTAATTAACATCTTCTGTAAGAACAAATGAGTTTGGGGCGTCTACACTGAGAGACTCACTAGTGCATTGTTGAACCTTATTTTTCTGGAGATTTGTTAACAAAATGAAAAATATGGAAGAGTTATCCTTTTATGCATCAAGCATTTCATTTGTTTTTGATTATTTGGCTAAACATGTACATGGCAATATAAAGTTGTCATAGAAACACCCAGACAAAGTAAAAAGTAGTTCACAAGAAAAGTACCATTTCAACTTGAGTTACCCATGTGTCTGTTGTTCAACCTTGTGCTGGCAGGTAGTTACTACACACCAGTGAAGCAGGAGGATTACCTCACCATCACTATGGTTTTACAGGGATCTATTGCCCAGCTGCTGCCAGCTTGAGCCCACTGCCCTACCCTTCACTCACTTCACTCTGAGCCATCAGAACACAAACCTCACATCCTGTGTATTCACACGAAGGCACTATCCTGCCTGTATGCTCTCTGTATTGTTGGGAACATTTCCTGGTACAGTGAACATTTAGTTGTGTGCCAGATAGAAGCTGCCAACCAGCAAAACCCAGCAAAACCAGTTCCTGCCCGGATCTTATCTGGTGTAATCTGCCATTCTCTAGCCAATCACATATCATTATTACGGTACATAAACAAAGCTTGTGGTGTTTCACAAATTAGTTGCTGTGTATCTGAACAATTCAAACTATCCAGCATTAGGCCTACTGTGAGGACTACCTACCTCACAATCACATGTGGTGAGAACTGGAAAGTTGTTTTGTAGCAATTCAAAGTGCAGCAAAGAGACTTGTGCTTTGGCAGAAATGTGTGGCCCAAAAAGCAAAATAAATCAATAGCCAGTGTGACCATGTTCTGTCCAGTGAACTATTGCTATGCCTTCAGGCTGTTATAATATGTACCTAAAAAAAAAACAACTAATATTCATTCCTTCTGCTATCAGTGTGCTAAATGCTTACAGTAGTCATTTTGAATGAATACCACATTCTTTTAAACTTGTGTAAACTATGACAGGTGTTTTTATCTTTGTTTGCTTTTCACTTGGATTATCACGTTAGGTTGTATCTGACAAGTTGCTGCTTGCCTATTTTTTGTGTGTGGAGTGGGTGGTTTGTAGAACTGAATTGTCCTTATGGAATAAATAAAGTTGCCTGAATCTGATGTACCTTAAATATGAAAGTCTAATTTACTTTATTTGTATACCACAATTTTAACAAACACAGTGTTTGCAAAGTGCTGCACAGAACAATGAAGCACAATAAATAGATAGACTAAAAACACCATAAAACAGTAAAACCAAATAAAATAAATAGATAAAATAAGGAGTACTATGTGAAAGATAAAAATATGGATATATACACATATAAACATAAAATCAAAATCAAAATAAGAATAAAATCAAAAAAAGTCAACACTCTACAAGGAGTAAAAAGCCACAGAGAAGAGATGGCTTTTAAGAAGAGTTTTAAAACGAGCTAGAGAGGAGGCCTGTCTGACACATTCATTCCAAAGTTTGGGGGCAAAAACAGCAAACACTTGATCCCCTCTGAGCTTAAGCCTAGCTTTAGGCACTCTCAGGAGCAGAGAACGGCTGGTAGTGTAGGGGTACAGCAGCTCAGAGAGATACGATGGAGCAAGGCCATTCAAGATTTTAAAAGCAAATACATTTTTTTTTAAATGAATGAGATTTGAGCCATTGAGGGTTAAAATTTTCCTCGCCACTAGTAGGAGAATCTGTAATAGTTGCGATTTTCTCTTCCCCATATCATTCAGCGTATCCCTCAAACCCAGTATATAATGTAATGGATTCAGCGGTAATTTAATTTTCAGAATGTTTTCAATTTCTACTTGGATCCCCTGCCAAAATGGAATCAATATTGGGAAATCCCAAAAAATGTGAGTGTGGTCCCCGATCTGTTTACATTTCCTCCAGCATAAATTGGTATTGTTTTTGTCATATTTTGATGTACAGGAAGGTGTCTTAAAGTATCTCATTTTAATTTCCAATTGAATTCTTTCCACACTGGACTATGAGTGATTTCATACGCCACCTCCCACTCTTCATCCTCAATAACGACATTCATTTCCAGTTCCCGCTTTTTCTTTATATCTAAAGAATTTCCAGAAAAATATGTTTGTAAACATTTGTATATGTTAGATACTATCTTCCTCTTACTATTCTCTTCTATACATTTTACCAGGAAATTTTCAAGTGGTAACAGTGGTTGTTTCAAAAAGTTCCATTCAGTATGCGACAAAAGATAATCCCTCAACTGTAAATAGGCCAGGCTAGGATTGCTGGTTGAGTTTGGAGAAGAAGCTGGTGCTAATAAACAACCATCAAATATAAACTTTGATAGTATGTGTTCTATTAGCCATCACATAATAGGAATAGATAAAGAAGTGACCATGGTGACAAAATCGAAGAAGGTAAGGTTATGTTGTTTTGGTTGTGAAAGTAATTAACTTTGATTGCTCTGTTGTGGATGGAGTAGACCGGCAGACTCTGCCTGTTTCAAATAAATCTTTATCTGAATCAGATGGGTTGATTTGCAGTTCCTGGTCTATAGTGAGTTGACTTTTTTTGTAACATTGTCATTTGTCCAGGTTTTACAGAAATGCAACCATGTGTTTAGGTGTGAAGCATACTCTGTCCAAAATCTGACAGATAATAGATAATATCTGGTGGTAGCTTTAACTTTGTGGCTCAAATGACTGCGATCAGATGATTAGCCTCATGATGTGTGCACAGAAAGCAAGAATGAGCACAGAATACAAGAGCGAAAGAGGAAGAGAGAGTTAAGTTGGTATTTACAGGAATGCCAGATAAGGATGGTTGAGATGGGGTCCTGCCCCTAAAACATGCTAGTTAAGCTTTAATTAAAATTATTAATTTGGGCAGCACAAATGTATAAAATGATAATATAATATGATATAATTACAATGCACTTCTATTGCTGAAAGATACTGAATTATCGCTCAGTTATTCATGTTGATTTATTGGACAAACTTTTCATGTGCACGCAAAAATTACAAAATGTAACACAATTTCATGAAAAGTGATTTAAAATGATGAACAATACATGAAAATCCACTGGCCAAAATGTAGTTGGTAGATGTAACAGTAAGGCAACCAGAGAAGATCCCCCATGTATACCATTACTCATGATGTACAATGTAGTTACCCACATCTGATTGGATGACCATAATATGTGTTACTTATGATAATAAGATAAGGGTTAATTAATATTGTACCAAGTCCAAAGTTTCTGCAGTGGCACAGTGACTAAAGTCACATAACCCTGATGAATACAGTACACTCTACTGAGGTGTTCCAAGGTAAGGGAACAATTTAAATGAAAAGCTGAAATGAAATGAAAATCATCATTTTGCCTCATTTTGCCTTTATTGTTGTTGTCATGCATGCATGCTGAATCAAATATATTTTGATGTTGGATGGATCATTAAATGGATTGAAAATCATTATATTTCTTTTTTACTAAGATGATTATTGTTCATACATGCTGAATCAAATATCTTAATGTGTTTTTATGTTATGGATCATTATTGCAGAAATCAAGAAGCATGGCACCAGAACTGACTGTCAACAGGACGTATGTTGTTACTGACATACATCCCTGCTATGAATCAGATAATATAGTATACATGTTTACAAGAAATCCTTCCATAATATGTCTTGCAGCATATATTTTCCTTGGCTTATTATCTGTTGTCACAATATGTGGGAATCTACTTGTAATAATCTCTATCATTTACTTCAAACAGCTGCACACTCCTACAAACTACTTCATAATCTCTCTGGCTGTGGCTGACCTGCTTGTTGGTGTGTTAGTTTTTCCTTTAAGTATGGCATTCTCTCTTGGCTCATGTTTGTTTCATGTGAATATTTTTTGTAAATTACGAGATAGCTTTGATATAATACTGAGCACATGTTCTATTCTGAACTTATGTTGTATTTCCATTGACAGATATTATGCAGTGTGTCAGCCTCTAACATATAGAACTAAAATTAATGTTAATGTTACTTTGATAATGATCCTGATGTGCTGGGGTATTTCTGTCCTAATTGGGATTGCGATCATGATAGCAGGATTCAGCCATGAACCATGTGAAGAAATGTGTTCTATTGATGTTATAGTGGCAAACACTATGGGACCTGTTTTAGCATTTTACTTCCCAGCAATCATAATGATCTGTATCTACCTTAAGATTTTCCTTGTTGCTCAGAAACAGGTGAACAGCATCCAGAAAACAACTTGTCACAACACAAAGTCTGGAGCAACTGTCAGTAAGATGGAGAGAAAGGCCACCAAAACACTGGCTATAGTTATGGGAATTTTTCTTTTCTGTATGTGTCCTCACTTTCTTTATCTTGTATTTCAGCCTTTAGTTTATAATATTCCACCAGTTCCTGTGATTGAAACTCTTAACTGGCTTGCACTGTCAAATTCAATGCTGAATCCCTTTATATATGCTTTCTTTTATAGCTGGTTCCGATCGGCTTTCAGAATGATCATTACTGGAAAAATATTACAAGGTGATTTTTCCAATTTTAAATTATTTTGATTATTTTACGCTACGTAAAATAATTACGACTCACTAGTGCATTGTTGAACCTTATTTTTCTGGAGATTTGTTAACAAAATGAAAAATATGGAAGAGTTATCCTTTTATGCATCAAGCATTTCATTTGTTTTTGATTATTTGGCAAAACATGTACATGGCAATATTAAGTTGTCATAGAAACACCCAGACAAAGTAAAAAGTAGTTCACAAGAAAAGTACCATTTCAACTTGAGTTACCCATGTGTCTGTTGTTCAACCTTGTGCTGGCAGGTAGTTACTACACACCAGTGAAGCAGGAGGATTACCTCACCATCACTATGGTTTTACAGGGATCTATTGCCCAGCTGCTGCCAGCTGGAGCCCACTGCCCTACCCTTCACTCACTTCACTCTGAGCCATCAGAACACAAACCTCACATCCTGTGTATTCACACGAAGGCACTATCCTGCCTGTATGCTCTCTGTATTGTTGGGAACATTTCCTGGTACAGTGAACATTTAGTTGTGTGCCAGATAGAAGCTGCCAACCAGCAAAACCAGTTCCTGCCCTGATCTTATCTTGTGTAATCTGCCATTCTCTAGCCAATCACATATCATCATTACATAAACAAAGCTTGTGGTGTTTCACAAGTTAGTTGCTGTGTATCTGAACAATTCAAACTATCCAGCATTAGGCCTACTGTGAGGACTACCTACCTCACAATCACATGTGGTGAGAACTGGAAAGTTGTTTTGTAGCAATTCAAAGTGCAGCAAAGAGACTTGTGCTTTGGCAGAAATGTGTGGCCCAAAAAGCAAAATAAATCAATAGCCAGTCTGACCATGTTCTGTCCAGTGAACTATTGCTATGCCTTCAGGCTGTTATAATGTGTACCTCAAAAAAAAAAAAAAAAACTAATCTTCATTCCTTCTGCTATCAGTGTGCTAAATGCTAACAGTAGTCATTTTAAATGAATACCACATTCTTTTAAACTTGTGTAAACTATGACAGGTGTTTTTATCTTTGTTTGCTTTTCACTTGGATTATCACGTTAGGTTGTATCTGACAAGTTGCTGCTTGCCTATTTTTTGTGTGTGGAGTGGGTGGTTTGTAGAACTGAATTGTCCTTATGGAATAAAAAAAGTTGCCTGAATCTGATGTACCTTAAATATGAAAGTCTAATTTACTTTATTTGTATACCACAATTTTAACAAACACAGTGTTTGCAAAGTGCTGCACAGAACAATGAAGCATAATAAATAGATAGACTAAAAACACCATAAAACAGTAAAACCAAATAAAATAAATAGATAAAATAAGGAGTACTATGTGAAAGATAAAAATATGGATATATACACATAAAAACATAAAATCGAACTCAAAATAAGAATAAAATCAAAAAAAGTCAAATAAAGTCAACACTCTACAAGGAGTCAAAAGCCACGGAGAAGAGATGGCTTTTAAGAAGAGTTTTAAAACGAGCTAGAGAGGAGGCCTGTCTGACACATTCATTCCAAAGTTTGGGGGCAAAAACAGCAAACACTTGATCCCCTCTGAGCTTAAGCCTAGCTTTAGGCACTCTCAGGAGCAGAGAACGGCTGGTAGTGTAGGGGTACAGCAGCTCAGAGAGATAAGATGGAGCAAGGCCATTCAAGATTTTAAAAGCAAATACATTTTTTTTAAATGAATGAGATTTGAGCCATTGAGGGTTAAAATTTTCCTCGCCACTAGTAGGAGAATCTGTAATAGTTGCGATTTTCTCTTCCCCATATCATTCAGCGTATCCCTCAAACCCAGTATATAATGTAATGGATTCAGGGGTAATTTAATTTTCAGAATGTTTTCAATTTCTACTTGGATCCCCTGCCAAAATGGAATCAATATTGGGAAATCCCAAAAAATGTGAGTGTGGTCCCCGATCTGTTTACATTTCCTCCAGCATAAATTGGTATTGTTTTTGTCATATTTTGACGTACAGGAAGGTGTCTTAAAGTATCTCATTTTAATTTCCAATTGAATTCTTTCCACACTGGACCATGAGTGATTTCATACGCCACCTCCCACTCTTCATCCTCAATAACGACATTCATTTCCAGTTCCCGCTTTTTCTTTATATCTAAAGAATTTCCAGAAAAATATGTTTGTAAACATTTGTATATGTTAGATACTATCTTCCTCTTACTATTCTCTTCTATACATTTTACCAGGAAATTTTCAAGTGGTGACAGTGGTTGTTTCAAAAAGTTCCATTCAGTATGCGACAAAAGATAATCCCTCAACTGTAAATAGGCCAGGCTAGGATTGCTGGTTGAGTTTGGAGAAGAAGCTGATGCTAATAAACAACCATCAAATATAAACTTTGATAGTATGTGTTCTATTAGCCATCACATAATAGGAATAGATAAAGAAGTGACCATGGTGACAAAATCGAAGAAGGTAAGGTTATGTTGTTTTGGTTGTGAAAGTAATTAACTTTGATTGCTCTGTTGTGGATGGAGTAGACCGGCAGACTCTGCCTGTTTCAAATAAATCTTTATCTGAATCAGATGGGTTGATTTGCAGTTCCTGGTCTATAGTGAATTGACTTTTTTTGAAACATTGTCATTTGTCCAGGTTTTACAGAAATGCAACCATGTGTTTAGATGTGAAGCATACTCTGTCCAGAATCTGACAGATAATAGATAATATCTGGTGGTAGCTTTAACTTTGTGGCTCAAATGACTGCGATCAGATGATCAGCCTCATGATGTGTGCACAGAAAGCAAGAATGAACACAGAATACAAGAGCGAAAGAGGAAGAGAGAGTTAAGTTGGTATTTTCAGGAATGCCAGATAAGGATGGTTGAGATGGGGTCCTGCCCCTAAAACATGCTAGTTAAGCTTTAATTAAAATTATTAATTTGGGCAGCACAAATGTATAAAATGATAATATAATATGATATCATTACAATGCACTTCTATTGCTGAAAGATACTAAATTATCGCTCAGTTATTCATGTTGATTTATTGGACAAACTTTTCATGTGCACGCAAAAATTACAAAATGTAACACAATGTCATGAAAAGTGTTTTAAAATGATGAAAAATACATGAAAATCCACTGGCCAAAATGTAGTTGGTAGATGTAACAGTAAGGCAACCAGAGAAGATCCCCCATGTATACCATTACTCATGATGTACAATGTAGTTACCCACATCTGATTGGATGACCATAATATGTGTTACTTATGATAATAAGATAAGGGTTAATTAATATTGTACCAAGTCCAAAGTTTCTGCAGTGGCACAGTGACTAAAGTCACATAACCCTGATGAATACAGTACACTCTACTGAGGTGTTCCAAGGTAAGGGAACAATTTAAATGAAAAGCTGAAATGAAATGAAAATCATCATTTTGCCTCATTTTGCCTTTATTGTTGTTGTCATGCATGCATGCTGAATCAAATATATTTTGATGTTGGATGGATCATTAAATGGATTGAAAATCATTATATTTCTTTGTTACTAAGATGATTATTGTTGTTCATACATGCTGAATCAAATATCTTAATGTGTTTTTATGTTATGGATCATTATTGCAGAAATCAAGAAGCATGGCACCAGAACTGACTGTCAACAGGACGTATGTTGTTACTGACATACATCCCTGCTATGAATCAGATAATATAGTATACATGTTTACAAGAAATCCTTCCATAATATGTCTTTCAGCATATATTTTCCTTGGCTTATTATCTGTTATCACAATATGTGGGAATCTACTTGTAATAATCTCTATCATTTACTTCAAACAGCTGCACACTCCTACAAACTACTTCATAATCTCTCTGGCTGTGGCTGACCTGCTTGTTGGTGTGTTAGTTTTTCCTTTAAGTATGGCATTCTCTCTTGGCTCATGTTTGTTTCATGTGAATATTTTTTGTAAATTACGAGATAGCTTTGATATAATACTGAGCACATGTTCTATTCTGAACTTATGTTGTATTTCCATTGACAGATATTATGCAGTGTGTCAGCCTCTAACATATAGAACTAAAATTAATGTTAATGTTACTTTGATAATGATCCTGATGTGCTGGGGTATTTCTGTCCTAATTGGGATTGCGATCATGATAGCAGGATTCAGCCATGAACCATGTGAAGAAATGTGTTCTGTTGATGTTATAGTGGCAAACACTATGGGACCTGTTTTAGCATTTTACTTCCCAGCAATCATAATGATCTGTATCTACCTTAAGATTTTCCTTGTTGCTCAGAAACAGGTGAACAGCATCCAGAAAACAACTTGTCAGAATACAAAGTCTGGAGCAACTGTCAGTAAGATGGAGAGAAAGGCCACCAAAACACTGGCTATAGTTATGGGAATTTTTCTTTTCTGTATGTGTCCTCACTTTCTTTATCTTGTATTTCAGCCTTTAGTTTATAATATTCCACCAGTTCCTGTGATTGAAACTCTTAACTGGCTTGCACTGTCAAATTCAATGCTGAATCCCTTTATATATGCTTTCTTTTATAGCTGGTTCCGATCGGCTTTCAGAATGATCATTACTGGAAAAATATTACAAGGTGATTTTTCCAATTTTAAATTATTTTGATTATTTTACGCTACGTAAAATAATTACGACTCACTAGTGCATTGTTGAACCTTATTTTTCTGGAGATTTGTTAACAAAATGAAAAATATGGAAGAGTTATCCTTTTATGCATCAAGCATTTCATTTGTTTTTGATTATTTGGCAAAACATGTACATGGCAATATTAAGTTGTCATAGAAACACCCAGACAAAGTAAAAAGTAGTTCACAAGAAAAGTACCATTTCAACTTGAGTTACCCATGTGTCTGTTGTTCAACCTTGTGCTGGCAGGTAGTTACTACACACCAGTGAAGCAGGAGGATTACCTCACCATCACTATGGTTTTACAGGGATCTATTGCCCAGCTGCTGCCAGCTGGAGCCCACTGCCCTACCCTTCACTCACTTCACTCTGAGCCATCAGAACACAAACCTCACATCCTGTGTATTCACACGAAGGCACTATCCTGCCTGTATGCTCTCTGTATTGTTGGGAACATTTCCTGGTACAGTGAACATTTAGTTGTGTGCCAGATAGAAGCTGCCAACCAGCAAAACCCAGCAAAACCAGTTCCTGCCCGGATCTTATCTTGTGTAATCTGCCATTCTCTAGCCAATCACATATCATCATTACATAAACAAAGCTTGTGGTGTTTCACAAGTTAGTTGCTGTGTATCTGAACAATTCAAACTATCCAGCATTAGGCCTACTGTGAGGACTACCTACCTCACAATCACATGTGGTGAGAACTGGAAAGTTGTTTTGTAGCAATTCAAAGTGCAGCAAAGAGACTTGTGCTTTGGCAGAAATGTGTGGCCCAAAAAGCAAAATAAATCAATAGCCAGTGTGACCATGTTCTGTCCAGTGAACTATTGCTATGCCTTCAGGCTGTTATAATATGTACCTCAAAGAAAAACTAATCTTCATTCCTTCTGCTATCAGTGTGCTAAATGCTAACAGTAGTCATTTTAAATGAATACCACATTCTTTTAAACTTGTGTAAACTATGACAGGTGTTTTTATCTTTGTTTGCTTTTCACTTGGATTATCACGTTAGGTTGTATCTGACAAGTTGCTGCTTGCCTATTTTTTGTGTGTGGAGTGGGTGGTTTGTAGAACTGAATTGTCCTTATGGAATAAAAAAAGTTGCCTGAATCTGATGTACCTTAAATATGAAAGTCTAATTTACTTTATTTGTATACCACAATTTTAACAAACACAGTGTTTGCAAAGTGCTGCACAGAACAATGAAGCATAATAAATAGATAGACTAAAAACACCATAAAACAGTAAAACCAAATAAAATAAATAGATAAAATAAGGAGTACTATGTGAAAGATAAAAATATGGATATATACACATAAAAACATAAAATCGAACTCAAAATAAGAATAAAATCAAAAAAAGTCAAATAAAGTCAACACTCTACAAGGAGTCAAAAGCCACTGAGAAGAGATGGCTTTTAAGAAGAGTTTTAAAATGAGCTAGAGAGGAGGCCTGTCTGACACATTCATTCCAAAGTTTGGGGGCAAAAACAGCAAACACTTGATCCCCTCTGAGCTTAAGCCTAGCTTTAGGCACTCTCAGGAGCAGAGAACGGCTGGTAGTGTAGGGGTACAGCAGCTCAAAGAGATAAGATGGAGCAAGGCCATTCAAGACTTTAAAAGCAAATACATTTTTTTTAAATGAATGAGATTTGAGCCATTGAGGGTTAAAATTTTTCTCGCCACTAGTAGGAGAATCTGTAATAGTTGCGATTTTCTCTTCCCCATATCATTCAGCGTATCCCTGGAGTCAAACCCAGTATATAATGTAATGGATTCAGCGGTAATTTAATTTTCAGAATGTTTTCAATTTCTACTTGGATCCCCAGTTCCCGCTTTTTCTTTATATCTAAAGAATTTCCAGAAAAATATGTTTGTAAACATTTGTATATGTTAGATACTATCTTCCTCTTACAATTCTCTTCTATACATTTTACCAGGAAATTTTCAAGTGGTAACAGTGGTTGTTTCAAAAAGTTCCATTCAGTATGCGACAAAAGATAATCCCTCAACTGTAAATACCTATAGAAATCCTTGGAACACAATCTATATTTATCTTGTAATTGCTTAAATGACACAAGTGTTTCTCCATCAAACAACTGCTTTATAGTTTTTAATCCCTTCACTGCCCAGATTTGGAACCCAGCATCCATCTTGTTTGGCAAGAAATCGGCAATCTTAGCTATTCTTACTGCACGTGATATTGTTAAAGGTGCACCTATTTTTTTCCTTACCATAGACCAAACCCTGTGGGTATAAATAATCCATTCATTTTAAATTTTTAAATCTCTCCATTTCTTTTGTTACAAGAATGGCATTGATTCATAAGGTACTAGCGGGCACGTGCAGCTCTCCAGATCAATCCAGTTTGTTTACCGGTCCTGTATATCCCATTCAACCATACAGCGTATACATCCCACGTATTAAAAGTGGAAGCTGGTATCCATATTGGCAGCGACTGGAAGAGGTATGTCAATCGAGGGAGTATATTCATCCTGACTGTTTCAGTTCTACCTAAGAGGAACAAAGGAAGAATCTCCCATTGGGTCAAATCTGATTTAATTTGTATGATTAATCTGCAATAATTTTCCTTAAATAATTGTGAGGTTTGTGCTGTAATCATAATGCCTAAATATCTGAATCCTCTATTGGACCAATTAAATGCAACATGTTTATCTAACTCTGCTGGCCATTTGCCTACTAGCATCATGGCCTCTGATTTTGTTTTGTTAACTTTGTAACCTGATTTCTCCAAATTCCCCTAAACAGGTCAAAAGAACTGTAATTGAATTCAAGGGATCCGTAATATACATAATCACATCATCTGCATATAGTGAGATTTTATGAGTCACTCCACCTATCAATACTCCTTGAATTCTAGGGTCTGTTCGTATTATTTCTGCCAAGGGCTCGATACTGATAGCGAACAGTAAGGTTGAAAGGGGACATTCCTGTCTAGTTCTTCTTTTCAAGTCAAAGTTCCTTGATGTCCATTCACCCGCACTTTTGACATGGGCTCAAACAAACAAACAAATTAAACATCTATATTTTTTTTTTTTTTCAAGAAAAACTAACAAAACTAAATTCTTGACAGTTTCAATATGTCAGTTATCAACATTAAGGTGCATTATCTTGTTGAATTGTCCAGTTTTGACCTTGATGGAACAGTGCACGTGCAGAAGGAAGCATGTGCATTTCGAGAATTTCACAATACTTTAGCAGAGTTTAATGTGCCATCACAGATGGTGAGATGACCAACATCAGCAATACTCATGAATCCCCAAACCGTGACTCTACCTCCACCATGCTTGACAGTAGGAGCCGTACATGCTGACAATAATGCTTTGCCTGGCCTTCTGTGTACCCTCATATTAGCAGGAGGAAGATCAAGCTGGAAACTGGACTAATCTAACCACAGAATCTTCTTCAATTTCTGGATGTCCAGCTCTTGTGTGCTTGGACCCAACGACACTGGGCTAACCTCTGTTTCTTATTGATCATTGATATGGGCTTCTTGACAGCTTTGTAGGACCTTAAACCAGTGCTTTTCAATTATTTACTGTTATGCCCCCTCCAGCAAGAAGAAAACTTTACTGTGTTATGTTCCTTGTTTTAGTCATTTTTGTCTTTCAGATGTGTTGGCACAAAGACACATGTTTTGTTGCCATTAATAAAGAGCACAACCTTCATTAGTGGATTATTGATACCAAAATGACCTAATACTCAAAATGTCTTGTGCATTTTTTAGCCAAACAGCATAGCTTTCTTTTATGTACAGTTAATACTCAGTTTTCTAATATGAAGTTGGACTGCCTTTGACTACCTGTGCTTTCGTACTTTTTTCTTTCACTATGTCATTAGTGCTGTCATTCAACTGTTATTGTTGTATTCCAACTTTGTTCAGACATTACATAATTGCCCAGTGACAATTAGATATTTGCTCATAGAACACACCTGTGGGAACGTGTGTACCACCTGTGGGAACGTGTGTAGCCGCAGAGCAGCTTTGGGACTCCTCCAAAGACTCAACAGTCATTTACACCTCTAATAGGACTCGGGTCAGGTGTCAGGTTGCATAATACGATTGCATCAGACTGTAAACAATCAAACAATGCCAAAGTAAAAATGATGTAAGTTAATTTGCTTTATGAAATTCAGTTTTAGTAATAAAACCTCTGCACATTTTAATTTATGAATGAAAAAGAGTAAAATTGGAGGAACCAGTCTTTCTGACCGCTAAGTGTTATTCCATTATACAAAATAAACTGAAATCTCAATAGGAAAAATCAATAAAAAAATAAAATCAACATTTAACTCGCAAATTGCAGCTTGCAAATTTGCGAAAAATGTGATTTCTGCTTCCCAGAGAGTTGGAACAGGGAGTGCTTCCTTAATTACTTTATTTAGAAAAGGACCAACATTTGAGCCTAATTGGCTATTTATCAGGTACAGGTGTATTGACTATTTCAGGCTGGGAACATTGTATTGTGGGAGCATTCATAATGTTGCAGGTTTCCAGTTTAGTGGCTCTCTTTAGTGGGCCTTGACTTATTGGCCTACCGTTCCAGGTTTGATCAAAATAAACTTTGTAACAATAAACATAAAATATCATATTAGAAAATAAATATAAACCTGAGTTATTGTTGACTTGTTGTATGTGTGTAGAATGTATCTTCTGATTAACAGTTGTCATAGGAAGGAATGTGAATAAGTTGTAAGTTGCTTTGGTTCTGACATGCACACCTCCCTGAAATGCCTTCAGCCAACTAGCTATCAGTCTTTTCAGGCGATTTAACATTAACGCTATAATAATGGCTTATGTTTTTTAATGTCTTGTTTTAAAGACACTGAGGAAGAAGAAACACCACCTCTTTTACAGCTGGTAATTTATAATAGCAATTTTACAAACTCAAAACTGAGAGGCTCATTGCTTACTGAGTAGCATTGCAGTAGTAGAAAACGTGGCATCCGTACGAATTGAAAGTGAAATTGTTATTTTAAGAAGAGGATTTATCAGCATCAAATCATGGCAGGACTAAAGGTTTCTAAGGGGACAGTGCATGGAACTCTTTGTGGAAAAGGATGAAGGATAATGACCCCAAACACATTTCAAAAGTTTGAAAAAACACTACTTGAAGACCAAAGAATATCAAGACGTCCTGACTCTTATGGCCTTTCCTACACAGTCACCTGACTTCAACCCTATTGAATATTTAAGGGGGCACTTGAAGACAAAGAAAGCCAAACATTATGTGACATCACAAGAAAAAACTATTTGGAACATTGTCACATCATGCTGGGATAACATGATATGGTAACATCAGGTTTTGCACAAACATGTGAAGTTCAAGCTGGGATAACAGCATTGACATGCCCACCAATGTAGTGTGTATATACTACATTGGTGTGCAAGTGGGGTATTGCAGGTGGGGGTGATAGGTGGGGGCTTGTTAGCAATGGACCTTGTCTGTCAGAAATCCAAAGAAGAAGAAATACAACAAATACATCAGACAGTTAATATATAATATAAAATAACACAATAACATACCTACACAACACAAAGACAATGAATCAAACCACATGCAACTATATGGGTTCAGTGATAGTAGCATCCATAGAAACCACCATGATAGATAACGTTATATTTAAAAAAAATTCTAGTGAGAACTGCAAAAATCTTTGCAATAACTAACAAATTAAAGAATTAAGAACTGAATGAAGATTATGAAAACAAAAGGTACATTTCTCACTATAAAACTCATTTAAAAATATAGCATTTTCCAGTGAGAATAAAAAGAATGTCTACGGTTTCTTTCTTTGCTTTCACAGACAAAATCATGACATGAGTGAATAGGATAATGTGTTTAATTGTGCTGTGTTTTCTATTAATTGTGGTAGCTTGATAAAGATAGTAGGTATGCAAGTTAGTGTGGTAGCTTAATAAGAAAGACACAGGCACAGTTTCAATTTTATATGTCCATTTATAATTTATAAAAATAAATGATTTGAAAAAATAAATTCACACTGACAACTCAGTGAACTATACACACATATTACATCGGAGTTCATTATAACTAACAAATTTTGGTCCAACAATATTTGTAATTTTAATTTCATTGCATTACTACTTTTAACAGCCTGCACAATTCCGAGTACTTAGTGCTGTACTAAACCTGCAGTAGCTCATTTGCTCTATTTCACTTGAGACGACATAGAAAGGTGGTCGGTAATGGTAAGAAAATCAAAGTTAATCATGAAAAGTGACTAGTTAAACTAGTATGTATGAGGCACCACTTGAGTGGACACAATAAATAGTATCTTTTTACATTGATTATTGATTCAGTTATTTGTGTATTACTTGTGAGCCATTCGTGACTTACAAGTTGCTTCCTTCTTATTGGTTCCTCAGAAACTACTTTGGCTTTTGTGCACCTCAAGGGTTACACACAAGCAAAGTGAAACTAGACTTCACACTTCAGCAACTACAACTAGCAGCAGGTAACTCCTTCAAAAATACAATTTCATGGTTTGATTCACAATATTGTGTCACTGAAAATAAAGTTCAATTACATTTCAGTTATATGACATGCTTTTCTTGGGCTTCTCATTATGGAGATGTGTGAACAGTGACAATACAGTGTAGCCTCCTTCAAACACAATGTAATGCTGTTTGTTTGCTACCACATCATATACCTTATGATTTAAATACTGATCATGTTTGTAGCATGTGTGTTCACCATATTGCCCTTGTGAACTCGGCTCATGTTTCACAGTCTCTGATTATATACTGAAAAAACTTACAATAACATTTTGAATCAGTAATAAATTAAATGTTGTGTGTACAGGTTGCGTTGATTCAGATGCTGACGAAAGACTCCGATTGCCCAGTGCTGCTTGAGTTTGCAGCTTCTGACACGCGGTACATATCTGAAGGATAACAACAGATAGTAGTTAAGACAGGTCAAATAAGTTGATAAGCTGCTAAATGAAAACTTACATCTTCTTCCACGTAGTCTGCTTATCAAATTTAGTCCACTGAAAGAGGAAAAACCAACACTTGTACTCTACAGTAGAAACAAATAAATAGTTAAAAGTTTAGTTTAGGATCTTGTCATTGAGATTTAAAATCACATTTTCTATAGCAGGTGTGTATCTATGACTAGGAAACATAAACTTACAAAGAAACCAGCTAAATTATAAGTTCATGTACAACCTTTGGTATATTAAAAACATCACTTACTCTTGTTGGATTTGAACCTGTGCTTGATGTAGACACATTTTTTAAGAGAATAGATCGGATCTACAGACACAATCAAATTCATGTCAATTTCAAAAGCAACTGTATTCCACGAGGGTACAATTTGGAAAATATTTTATACAATTAGAAATATAAAAGAAATACTTTTGGGAGCATTCATTTGCTTTCTCGACAAGAATTAGATGAGAAGTTACTGCCCTCATGTCTGTGCACAAGTATAAATCTGTGAAGCAGGAGGTGATTAGCTTAGCTTAGCATAAAAACTGGAAACTTTAGGAAACAGCAAGACCTGCTTTTGTCATTTTTACATTTCTGTTGATTTATGAATTGAACAAATGAGATCTAACCCGTTAATTAGTGAGCTTTAGAGGTGCTGGTAGGCATATTTATAAACTGTGAAAAAACATTTAGGCTCGGTGTTCCTCCTGCTTCCAGTCTTTATGCTAAGTGAAGCTAACTGGCTGTAGCTTCATAGTGCACAGACCTAACCTTACTACTTTAGGATTTATCTTCTCATCTAGACCTCAGCAATACAGCAGATAAGTAGAGTATTTCCCCAAGGTTCAAAATATTCCTTGAATGTCAACTTACCTTTGAATCGAATAGTGTCCCAAAAACTAAAATGAAGAAACCCTGAGAAAAATGAGACATGTACATTTTTTGATTATCAGACAAAAACACCACAAACAAACAAACAAAATATTGCCTTGTAACAATTAAAGCACAATCTTGTATCTCAGTGGATGGTAAATACCTGGAGTGAATTGAAGAATGCAAAGGCAATATGGATTCCACTGTATGTTGAAAACATGGTTCCCACTCCTAAAGACCACGTCAGTCCAAATAAAGGAGTCAAAATGATTAAACATCTAGTAATGACAACCATGGTATGCTTTTCTTCTGGTTGGGCCGCATCCCCCACACCTCTTCTCAGCATTTTGAACAAGACCACAATTACAATCAAAATGTTGATGAAAACTATGGTCAAGGCAGGTATCACTAAAGCCAGCAGGGCCATAGTATCATTCCAGTTCAGCCAACAAGCATTTGTTTTTCTGATGTAGTTATCGTTTTGTGGTGCTGTAACAGCAACAGTGATGACAGCTATAATTAGAGGGCATCCATAGCCTAAACTGAAGCCAATGGCCAACATGGTTGACTTGGACATGTGGGAGAAAACCATAACCGTCCGGTAAAAGAGGAGAAGTCCTGACACAAGCATCCAAAAGAACAGAGCAAGGTAGAAAAAGTGCATAAAAAATGTTGCTGTGCTACATGGACCCACAGGAACTTTAAATCCATTAGTATCATCTACAATAGAAGCACCAATGAGGAAACAAATGTCCGCAATCAACAGTGACAGGGCAGTGTTTACAATGGAAACATGTCGCATGAAGGCAGTGCTGTTTCTGGTAATGGCTTTCCAGACATATCCTTCAATAATGAGACATATAACTAAGCTTGCCAGAGATATCCCAACTCCAAAATAAGTTATTATAGCTAAGTCATTTCTCAGAGATGCAGGGATGTCAATGGCCATCAGAATTGAGAATGAGGTGAGATGGTTGCATCTGCAGGTTACTGTGTTGTCTATATCAGAATCAAATATGCACCCCTGATTATCCCAAGCGCCAAGATTATCAAGCTGTGTGAAGTTCCAGAAGACGCACTGTGGGTTCAGTTTTAAAAAGTTATTTCGCTTGTCAAAGCTCAGAGTGACATTCTGAATGGATGCATCTGTTTTCACAAGTACCACAGCAGCATTAATGGTGTCAGCAGAGACGAGTTGATTGTCAGTGGCGTTGAAGATGCTGGAATTAAAGCTGGAGGTCCGTGCTGGCATAACATTATTAAGTGTCGCAAAGGTGATGGTGGTGATGGAGACGTTGTCATTGTTGGTGTTTGGAATGTCAATGCTGACACTGGAGTTCAGGTTTGCACCGAAGGAGTTGTTAAACGTAGTTTTGTTGAGCTGGATCCGTTGAGTCACGATGGCAAACTCCCCAATCAACCCTTCAGATAGAGTCTCCATTGATCCCAGTAATTGCGAGCTGGCATTGTTGGTTTCATTTGTATTCAGGACTTCCCAGGACTCTCTTGCATCATCACCAATGATGACGTCAACTGTTTCCAGCACGTTCTGCAGATGATGTGACATTCATGGTGAGGATACGGCCTTCTCTCACAAACAATGCGCAAACTGTACAACAAAGTACATTTGTTGGCATAACACACATGTCCTTCACTAAGGTTCATCTTACCTTCATGACACTTTGAACGACAGCAGTGGAAACCTGTGCAACAGTGTTTAGGATATTCACGATTGCTGATATGGTTGGAGATGAATTAGTAATGTCTGTTTTTTCACTCTGGACAATTGTACTCAGATTCGTCACAAATTGTGGCACTTCCTCTACAGCCAAATCCTGAAAGAATTAAACATTAAAAATTGTTAGTAGGCCACAAAACTATTGATGACAAATGCTGAGATGTTCCTTGCTGGTCAAAATACACAGCTCTGCCCCTTTTAGGCCAAAAAATTGTGGGTGCCATTGAGCGAAAATAAAGCAATTATGCCTCATTATCCTTTAAAAATATTAAAGGCTCTCTTAATACTCACTTTATTAGGAACGCCTACACAATCTAACACAACAGTTTTGCCATAAATCCCACTTTTATGAAGCTTATACATTTTCAATTTTATTTAACACTGCCAGAAAGGTGATAATTCTACTTTATGTTTATTATTGAGCCTGAAGATTGCTACTGATCATCCAACAGTTAAATCACTCATCATACACACAGGAGCCCTCGATGTTGTGAAGCAACAGTCGGAGGTATTAAAACGGGACTTTGTTGATCTGATGAAGAGAGTCCAATGCCTAAATACTGAGGTGTTTTTCAGTGGACCTCTACCAACAGTTCGACGAGGAGATGAGCGATTCAGCAGGCTGGTGATGTTAAACAGATGGCTCAAAGATACATGTGCTACTCAATCAATAAACTTTATTGACAATTTCAACATCTTTTGGGAACGCAGGCACCTCTTTAAGGCAGATGGATTTTGCCTTAACAAATCAGGAGTACAGCTGTTAAGCTCCAACATTTTTTATTTTCTGCGTCAGACACCAGCAGCCACTGTCAAGGACCAAAGACAAGACAATCCAAAACAACAGATAAGGCGGCGCTCTGGTGAGGGCGCTGAGATTAGGACTGAACAGGGAGGACAGCAGACCCAGAAAGAACCGGCAACATCATTACTCTCACCCCAACAAGTGGAGTCTCCCCCAGCCCCAACAGGGGACACTCAACCTCCACCCCCCCAGACCCCACCCAGCCCCCAACTCTCTCCATTCAGTCTGGACGACTCCCCACTTCTGGATTTCACAGACAGGATGAAGAGTCTTGTCAATATGGGAATGCAATTAACACCACGCCAAAATACCCTATTTTCTCCCCTTAAGCCACCACACCGTCCAGCCCCACCTATTCCACCTCGGAAACAACACTCGACTAAAAGTCACCGAGCCCCCCCACCTCCTTTGAATCATCTTATCTGTGAGTCTGACTGATATGTGCCGGGTCCAGGCTGCAATACTGATATAAATAATCTTCACCAGAAAAAGTCAGGACCCTATGGAGTTCAGATACCCGCCTCAATCCCTGTGATGACAGGTAACAGAAAAGTGGTTAAACTGATGAGAAATAAAAAGGGTTCATTTAAATCTGCCAATTTACTGAGTATAGCATGTCAACCACGAAACTTACCAGTGTCTCCTGTTATCCCCACAAGGATAGCCCTACTCAATATCAGATCACTAGTTAACAAATCACTGATAGTAAATGACATGATTATGACCTATAATCTAGACTTTTTACTTCTTAGTGAAACATGGCTGACTGAATGTAGTTGTGCTACCATTCTTAATGAGGCAGCGCCAACAAATTACAGTTTTATGAGTAAGAGTCGAAATGGCAAGAAGGGCGGGGGTGTTGCTGCCATTTTCAAATCAGTATTTCAGTGCAAGGACATTACATTTGGCGATTTTAGTTCTTTTGAATATCTCTGTTTTTTAATGAAGGGTGATCCAAAAGTCCTTTTTCTAATCATTTATAGACCACCAAGGTACTCAGGAAAATTTATTGATGAGTTTGCTGATCTGATGTCAGTTATCTGCACTGACTACAACTTTTTTATCGTAACTGGGGATTTTAACATTCACATAGACAACAACATGGATACTAATGCCAAAGACTTCTGTTCTCTACTTGACACCTTTGGCCTTGTCCAACACGTCAAAGGGCCCACACACACTCGGGGACACACTCTAGATCTGGTTATCTCTAAAGGTGTTGACATTTCTTCTGTTGTTGTTGAGGACTTGGCTCTTTCTGATCATTTCTGTGTGTTCTTTGACTTACAGATAATTCCAAACATCCAGATAACCTCTGTGTCTGTTAGGAAAAGGTACATAAACGAGAATACTAGTGCTAAGTTTATGGAGGCTATAGCAATGTCACCAACTGTGAGCGCAGAGACAGTTGATGAACTCCTGGATAATTTCAACTGGAAAATCTCAAATGTCATGGATGCTGTTGCACCTATTAAAACTAAGATGACCATGAGTAGACAGAGATCACCATGGAGGAACACTATGATGGTAAAGGCATTGAAAACAGAATGCAGGAAAGCAGAGCGTAAATGGAGAAAAACTAAACTCCAAATTCACCACGACCTCTACAAACAAAGTCTCAGTAATTTCAACCATGAGTTAATCAAGGCTAGACAGCAACACTTCTCTAAAATTATTAATAAAAACATCAACAACACTCGCACTCTGTTTGCTATAGTCGATAAGCTTACAAACCCCCCAAAAGAGATGGTTTCAGAACTCTCTTCAAAAGAAAAATGCAATGAATTTGCTCACTTTTTCGATGAAAAAATAAAATCTTTAAGGTTAAATATCAACACAAATCTACAAAATGATAAAGTGACGCAATCCCTAAAACCGCCTAGGAATGAATCAACTGTGATGTTAGAATTTAATACAGTTGATCAAAAAAGCATAGAAGAAACAGTTCAGCATCTTAAATCATCGACATGCTGTCTTGACACAATGCCATCCGACTTTTTTAAAGCTATTGTAAAATCTGTCCAAACAGATCTGCAGCAAATAATAAATTGCTCACTTCAATCAGGCACGTTTCCTAAACCCCTAAAAGTAGCTGCCATCAAGCCACTCTTAAAAAAGCGAACGCTGGATACTTTCAAGTTAACCAACTACAGACCTGTCTCAAATCTTCCTTTTATAGCCAAGATTGTTGAGAAAGTGGTTTTTAATCAACTCAGTAATTACTTGAACTCCAGTGGACTTTTTGACAAATTTCAATCAGGTTTTCGAGCTCACCACAGTACAGAAACAGCTCTTATTAGAGTGTTAAATGACATAAGGTTGAACACTGACTCAGGCAAAGTATCAGTTCTGGTCCTGCTGGATCTCAGTGCTGCGTTTGACACTGTGGATCACAGCATACTGCTGAACAGGTTGGAAACATGGGCAGGACTCCGTGGAACAGTCCTAGAATGGTTCAGGTCCTACTTGGAGGAACGGAGTTATTTTGTGACCATTGGAAGTAATCAATCAGATCGAGTGGCTATGACATGTGGGGTTCCTCAGGGGTCAGTTCTTGGACCCCTTTTGTTCAGCCTATATATGCTGCCTTTGGGTCAAATTCTGCAGAATTCTAAGGTCAACTATCATAGTTATGCAGATGACACACAGATATATCTTGCGCTGTCCCCAGATGACTGCAGTCCTATAGAGTCATTGTGTAACTGTCTAGAGCAAGTCAAAAATTGGATGAACCAAAATTTTCTTCAGTTAAATCAAGAAAAAACTGATGTAATTGTTTTTGGCAATAAAGAGAAGAGGGTTGCTGTCAGTAAACACCTTGAGTTACTGTCTCTAAAAACTAAAGACCAAGTCCGAAACCTTGGCGTATTGATAGATTCAGATCTGACCTTCAGCAGTCACATAAAATCAGTCACCAAAACAGCCTTCTACCAACTTAAGAACATATCCAGAGTTAAGGGCTTTATGTCCCAAACAGATCAGGAGAAGCTGATCCATGCTTTCATCTCCAGTAGACTTGACTACTGTAATGGTCTTTTGACTGGACTCCCCCAAAAAAGTATCAAACAGCTGCAGCTCATTCAGAACGCAGCAGCTCGAGTTTTGACCAGAACAAAGAGATCAGAACACATCACCCCAGTTCTTAAGTCTTTACACTGGCTCCCAGTTAGCCACAGAATAGATTTTAAAGTTCTGCTACTAGTTTACAAATCACTGAATGGTTTAGGCCCAAAATACATGAATGAAATGTTAGTAGAATATAGACCCAGTAGGGCTCTGAGATCTACTGACTCAGGTCAGATAGTGGAGCACAGAGTTCAAACCAGACACGGTAAAGCAGCATTTAGCAGTTATGCTGCTCACAACTGGAACAAACTACCAGCA
The DNA here is from genome assembly GCA_036937835.1 of Pampus argenteus. Taxonomy (NCBI): domain Eukaryota; kingdom Metazoa; phylum Chordata; class Actinopteri; order Scombriformes; family Stromateidae; genus Pampus; species Pampus argenteus. Next base: position 15,680,196 of record CM072876.1, on the reverse strand, counting down.
GGACTGAAATCAGCCCCAACTCTTAGCACTTTCAAATCCAGGTTAAAAACTTTTCTATTTTCACGTGCTTATGGCTGAGCTCTTTTAAAGAACTTCTTAAGAATTTTTAATCATATTCCAGTGATTCGTTTATTGTTTTAAATTGTTTTAAAATTTGCTTTTTTAATTATTTAATATTTAATTAATTTTAAATGACATTCTGATGTTTTTAATTAAATTTTCTTCTCTCTTTAATTTTATTTTTTATTGCTATTTCTTGTCTTAATGTCAAATGTTTTTCCTTGCCTCTGTAAAGCACTATGAATTGCCTTGTGTACGAATTGTGCTATACAAATAAACTTGCCTTGCCTTGCCTTGCCTTGTAGTGGGTGGTGGTGTACTGGAGTGCATTATACTGAAAAGTGTTCATAACATTTAATCCACCCCATTGATATACATGCAGGGGACAAAACATTAGGTGTATTTATTACTATTTATTATGTAGGCATTAGCAGTCTGAGATTTGGTATCTTACAAAATTAGTCCTTTTTGTGCCATATTCCATCATTTTGTTTCGCACTATCATTGTAGGACACTGCACAAAATATTATATATAAAAAACAACTGTTGGTTGTAGAATTTCAATTATTGTATTAAAAATATTGGATCGTAAAATTTGGCCAGAACATTTAAAGCGGAAAGTCTGATACCTGCACTTCAGTACATACAGTGCTACAGTCTATCTACTGCACAAACAGTCATAAACCTGGATAATGTTAGAATTATACAAGGATATGAACCTGATTAATATCAGGATAAGAAATACCAAGGATTACTGCATGTGTACTGCTGTACTAATTGACTGCATCATGTTGATGACACGGCACACACCAGTAGTTGAGTGAAGTTCAATAAAATTTTAAAATAAATCACTTTAAAATTATTATAGTTGTTATGAAATGACGTAATGATGTAACGAAAAGACCAGTCCCCTCAGTGGTCATCTATCTAAAATGATTGATAGATGCCCACTTCATTTAGTGTTACTAACTAATATTTGTCTGTATATTATACTGTATGTTCCAGAGATTTTTAAATGTGGATGATTTGTTACAGTAGATCACCTACCTGTGAATCAATTAGTAATTCCTTGATTTGTGTTACAATGCAGCTGTCCACCTCAAGTGTCCACTTTCCATCCTTACAGACCGCAGTCTTGCTTCCCTCTTGACCTTTATTACATGCTATGCTTGATCTGTCACCTTCTCTTCCTTTCCCATACTGAGTATCATCACATTTAACATCTAAAGAGGATAAATAATCAATGAGTGTCACATAAATAGATGGCGAAACAGCATAGGAACAGTACAGTTAACATTTCAATCTTTGCTCTTACCTTCTCTGAAAATGATCACTGTTGTCGTCATTTCATAACCTTTTGGTTCATCTACCCTACATATAAAACTCTGTTCTTCCTGCTGTGATCCACTGCAGCTTTCTATGTTGTAATTGTGCGTGATGCAGTAGGTGTTTCCGGGTTCGTTGACAACCTCTACAAACAATCAATTGACAATGTTGTTAATAATATAAACTGCTTTTATTTTTGCTGCTTCCAACTTCTCAGCGTGGCTAGATTGAAGAGTTTTCAACATCAATTTATACTCACCTGACTGTAAAACGGTTGTACCTTGAAACCACTTGACTTTATAATTGGACTGTACACAACACTTAAGTGGTTGTATCTGTCCCAATTGGCATTGGACATTAACCATACTCGGCAGTCGCAAAATGGGAGCTTGTTTGATGTTATTTGATGTTACAAATCCTTTTTGAAGGAAATTCATTACTCTGCCCTCCAGAGTACATTCATAATCTCCTATGATTAAGAGAAGCAAGTATTACTTTTATACAGTGAAATACAGAAAAATGGTAGTGACATCAAATTTTCACTATGAATGTTATTAAATAGTTTGATACTGTGACAATATTTGGGTGTGACTGTAGGTGCTTTTAGTACAACATGTAATGTAAGAGACAGTAGCAGTGGGTGATAACCTGTTATCAAAAACTGTTATCTTACTCTGAAAAAGCTAAATCTATTTTACAATATTCTTATAGTTCAAATCCCTTTATATAGTGAGTTAATTATTCAAATTGTACTGAGTTATGTATCGGTTACTGATTTCTTTTGCGTTAACTGATACAGCTAGATTAGATTTACCAGCATCAGCAGGAACGACCTGGGCAATTCTAAGCTTAGACATCATGTTAGACGTAGTTATTTTAATTCTTCCACTGTCTTTAATTATCCGTCTTTTAAATTTCCATTCAGAGCCAGAAATTTGTCCCACATTAATGTTTGCAGGAGGCCCACAAGTCAGCGTCATGTCATCATTAGTATAAGTGAGATCTGGAAAGCTGATTGAACTTAGACCTTGAAGAAAGAAAACACCAGTTAGGGATTTAATTACGTAATTACCAAAGAGGAAGAGACTACTAACTTTCTTTTAACTTACTGTTGTAAAATGCAGAAACAGAGCCAATGACAAGGGCAATAGGCTTCATTGCTTCTGGGAGTTTTTTATTTGCTTCAGCTATTTCATCAGGCTCAACTTGTCTTGTCTGAACAACAAAGTCTGTAATTATGCTTCCTTCTCTGTAATAAAAAAACCCAGAAGTCAGTTGTTTTGTTTAGATATTAAATGTACACAAATTTTTGCCTCCTAAATATTGTTGAGGCTGTATTTATCATACCTGAAGCCCTTCACAAAAACATTAATGAATCCAGTGATTCCTTTATACTGCTCCACTAACTGTGGAAGAGATTTGATAGATTTTGTATATCAACATTAGAACCGAAACAACATCTGACAACTGAATTCTGTAATTGCATTTTTTTAGTTTAGTTTTTTTAAATACCAATACAAGAATTGATTACGGAGTCAAAAATGCACTTACCACTGAGCTAATCCTTGATTCAAGCTCCTTATATGTAGAACTTGTTGCATTATTCAGTTCTGGTGTGTACTCCTTGTCTAATCTCATCAACATGTCCACATCAAATCCTGTATATTTAGAAAAAAAATATAAATAGAATGAGCAAAGCAATATTTAAACATTTCAAGATTTTGTTCTGATGTAAAAAACACAAATGCACACCAGAAAAAAATGGCACGATGGACAATAAAATATAAAATAGTGCACAGTACAGGAGACAAGTGGACATTAAGGTTCATAGAGGACAATATCTTTGTCCTCTATGAACAACAAAAAGCACAAGACTCTTTGTTATTTTGACCTTCAGTTCTGAGTCCGCAAATGGCACAACTGGAACAGTTGTTTAAAATATATGATATACTATAATTCATAAAATACAATTTGTGACGGGTCAAAGGGTGATCATACTGCCTCCCTGCCCCCTCTTCTTTCAATAAAACAATACCTGTATTAGTAGTTGTAGCAGTAGTCACTGTTGTATCAGCAGTGGATGCAGTAGTAGTTGATCTGGTTGTTGTAGGGGTACTGGTAGCAGTTGTAGTGCTTGTGGTGGTGGTAGTAGTTGTGGTGGGGATAGTAGTTGTAGTGGTACTATGCTTGGTACTAGTAGTTGTGGTGGGGATAGTAGTTGTAGTGGTACTAGTAGTTGTGGTGGGGATAATAGTTGTAGTGGTACTATGCTTGGTACTAGTAGTTGTGGTGGGGATAGTAGTTGTAGTGGTACTAGTAGTTGTGGTGGGGATAATAGTTGTAGTGGTACTATGCTTGGTACTAGTAGTTGTGGTGGGGATACTAGTAGTTGTGGTGGGGATAATAGTTGTAGTGGTACTATGCTTGGTACTAGTAGTTGTGGTGGGGATAGTAGTTGTAGTGGTACTAGTAGTTGTGGTGGGGATAATAGTTGTAGTGGTACTATGCTTGGTACTAGTAGTTGTGGTGGGGATAATAGTTGTAGTGGTACTATGCTTGGTACCAGTAGTTGTGGTGAGGGCTGTGGTTGTAGAAGTAGCTTCTGTTGTGGAGCCAACTGTGGTAGTTTGGCTGGTAGCTACAAACACAAAGTATATTTACTTGAACATTTTAATGTTAAGTACAAAGGAATAATTGTTTCTCAACAATTTGTTAATACTACAGGCATAGCATTGGATGTTGTTATGACACATATTTCACATCATACACGTAACATTTTTTTATTAACTTTGTTTATTGAGTTTTTGAACATATAAATGACAGTTATAAGAACGCAAGTATCAAGTTTCTCATTATTATTATCACAAAGCTCAAAGAAAGACAAATAATGTACAAGACACTTGTGTATAAGTATATAAACAAACAACACTAAAACCAACAAACAAACAAAGGCAGGTCAAAAATTAGTTAGTTACATGGATAGCAGTCACAATATAGTGTACAATCACATACATCTGAACAGTTAAGACAGTGTGCAAGGTTGTTGTCAGTTTGGGATATTAGGAAATGTCAATTTATTTGCATACTCAAACATGGCCCCCATGTTTTCCTAAAAGAAGCTGACGATCCTCTCAGTGTGCAACGTATCTTCTCCATGATAATAAAGTAAAACATGTCCTTTATCCACACATGACAGCTTGGTGGTGTCGGGGATTTCCACTTCACAAGAATAAGGCATCCAGCTAAAAGGGTTACAAAAGCTACCTGGTTCTTCTTACACTTAGGTACAGCAGGTATGAGGGGAACTCCAAATAGGGCAGGAACCGCCGATGGTGTGAAAGTAACAGAGGTGATCTGTGAGATAAAATTAAAAATCTCGCCCAACCCGTGCCTAGCCGATATGGAGGAAGAGTGGACCAGCCGCAGACACTCATCTCTGCATCATCTGCGAGTTCACACTGTAAATCTATCTATCTATCTATCTATCTATCTATCTATCTATCTATCTATCTATCTATCTATCTATCTATCTATCTATCTATCTATCTATCTATCTATCTATCTATCTATCTATCTATTATACAAGTCCTTGATTGTTTTGATACCCCGCGCTTGCCAGGAAGAGAACGCTCCATCAATTATTGAAGGGTGAAATAACAGGTTGGGTGTTAGCGGGGCCAGTCAAGAAGGAGCCTGAAGGCCCATGCTCATAGTACGTGGATCTAGATTTCAGTAGGAGGTCTTCAACCTGAGCAGAATCGAGAACGTCGTATTCTGCTTTCAATGAAAACCGTCTTCTTTAAAAATATCAGGTGATGGTGAAGTAGCATACATATTGTCAAGCTGAGCTATCCGTTGCTTCACTTCAGACACTTTTTCTGTCATGGCTTGAAAACAAGATAATTTCCCCTCGTAAATAGGCCTTCAGAGCCTCCCAAACCACGACATGGAGACATCAGGAGTTTTATTTAGCGACAGAAAGTAGTCTATTTGCTGTAAGACAAAATTCACAAAATTTTCATTAGATAGCAACCGTGTGTTAAGACGCCAAGGGGGATGTGCAACATTGTAGTCCTTAAATTGAATATCCAATAATAACAGGAGCATGATCAGAGATTACAATGGCATCATACGAGCTGGAATGTACTGATGATACTGATGAGATGGTTATCTAACAGAAAGTAGTCAGGGCAGGGTTATCTTCAGGACGGCTGGGAAAAGAAGTCCGAAATTTGTACCAGGGCAGGAGTGGAGCTGCCGCTTCACTGAGACAGACGCAGTGTAGTTAGGAAAGATGAAAAGTTTTTTTCTCCTCGTAGAGAAGTGGAGAGACCCGAGACATCACCCAATACAAATTTCATTACGGATACGGAAGTACTGGATCCGGATGATGAAGGGATTTTGCGCAATGAGTGTGGTGGGCTCGGTCCAGGAGCGGCATCTCATCCAGCTTCAATATGTCCTTTAGGAGTTGCGCAATAAAGTTGGTCGGTCACTGTCCGGGACACCAATCAAACGGATGTTATTTCTCCTCGACCTTCCCTCTGGGTCCTTGTATTTGTTGTTCAGAAGTTTCACCTGGGCTTTCAAGGAATTCACCGTTGAGTCTAGCCTGGACAGCTTGGTGCCATTGTCAGTGCATGTGCACCTCAACTCGTGCATGGTCTGGTCATGTTCGTTTAGCCGCTGTATCATAGGTTCAACTGTATTTTCCAACTCTTGTTTTACCGAAGCGATCTCAGAGCAAAGGTCAAAAGCCAGTGAGTCAATCCTTCTGCATATATCACCTTTCATGGAGATAAGCATTCGCTCGAGCCGGTCCCATTTAGGAAAGTTAGCATCTAGCTTCGGTGGGAAGCCCGGGTCAATCGAGGGCGAGGCTTTAGTGCAGCCTCCGCGCAATGACTCTTTGGGTGAGTAGAGGTCATTGTCGACTCAGGAGTGCAAAAGGTATTCCAAAATAAATACAAATGTCAACCATGGGAGTGCTAACCTACTTCTACACCTACTGGTAATGATAGTGTTTATATGCTGTACTCTAACAAATATTTTTAAGCTCTTACTTGTTGTTCCGGTGCTATCCACTATCAACATATATAACCTTAGTGAATGCAATAAATGCCCAGTTAAATAAAGAAAAGCAGCACACTTACTTGTTAAAGTTGATGTTGGTGTTTCAGCTGTTGTAGAGATGTCATCTGGTGTCACAATGGTCGCTGAATTGGATCAGATGATTTGAAAGTTTTAAACCAATTACAATTATATGAAAAAGTAAACGTCTATACATAATTATGAACTCCTTACAACGTTCAAACAAATGAACCAGGGATCTGTTACCCCATTACTTATATCTAAAACCTCATTAGTAAGTACAGTTGTTAATAACTGTTATTGCTGGCACTACAAAATATAATGTTTACTGTATATTTACCTTAGGTGTGTCACATAACTAACATTCACACAAGGACAATGATTGTAACAAATCGTGGTACTGTAAGTTATGTAGAGTTCGGATTTAGTATTACTTATTTATACTGTAAAAAATATTGTTAAATACTTACTTATTACAGTTGTTGGTGTTGTGGTAACTCTTGTTGTACCCATACCTGTTGTACCAACTGTCGTTGAATCTGTAATACCATAATTATTAATATAATTATGCATGTTAAGGGGAGAAGTAGTGGACTGCTCTAGTTATCTATGCTCTTGATTTAACAGGTTTCACCATCATGCAACTCTTTTGGCCAACGTACACCATCATTGTGGATCACTTTATTTTGATCTTGGACTAAGATATGTGGATATACTTTGTGTTTTATCTAAGATCCCTTATAATATAAAGTGTAGAATACTGAATGACTTGTTGGCGTTGTGGTACCGTTGTTGTGTTCACATATGTTGTAGCAACTATTGTTAAATATGGAAGCAACAATGTATGTATAATTTTATATGTTAAACCAAAAAAGAAAATTTCAAGACATGAAGATACATTTTTAAACAAATCCTCATAAAGATAAGAGTTAGCGCCTCCATTTATTCGAAAAACTACTGTTGAATACAGTTGATGGTGAAGTTGTCAGTGTTGTAGTGTTCATTTGTGTTGTAGCAACAGGTGTTGAATCCGGAAAGAACAATTTATAATTCTGTTTCCCATGGGGCAAAATTTCGAGGAATGAAGATACATTTTAAACAAATCCTCAGAATGTAGGATTGAGCCTGTATTTATTCTAAATACAAAATACTGTTAAATACAGTTGTTGATGTGTTGTAGTGTTCATATGTGTTGTAGAAAATGTTGTTGTGGTCTGGTTTGTTATTGCATACGGCAGCAATAGGATTTTCCCACAATGATTTTACATACCATATATGTAAGCAATTATTTTTTTAACATCATGTTGTAGCATCAGGTGTTGAATCTGGGAAATAATTCACAATTAGGCGTGTTAAACTGAAACTAAGATAAACAGCTGTCTACTACATTATTTGTATATTGGTGTTTCCTGTATATAATGTAAAACCTACTGTTAATTACGGTTGTAGGTGTAATTGTGGGTGATGTAGTGTTCAGATGTGTGGTTGCAATAGTTGTTGAGTCTGCAAAGACCACATTATAATCATGTGTTATTGATGGCAGAAAAAAAACAACAACACATATTTCACAAAACCTTAAACAATCACTGACTACCGTAGTTGTAAAAGGAGAATAATATATTTTGTAGTACTTGGTGTTGAAGTACTTATAGCGTTTACATGTGCTGGTGTTGAATCTCAACAGGTAAACTGAAAAAGCTCTCATGACAATAGCTGGTTTTGAAATTGTGGATATTATAGTTTGGTTTGAGTATTTGAGATCAGGTGATTATCTTTTACTGCTGAATATACAAAGCAAAATTATTGAAACACACACAGTATATTACTGAATGCAAACATTTAGTTTTTTTTTTTTTCATTGACATTCACTTTAAAATCCAACAACTGACTTTGGTTTGAAACACGTACTGCTTAGTTTCAACATCAAAGCTGTGTAACAGTTGTAACAAATGTTTTTTTTTTTGTTCATATAAGTGTTCATATCTGTTGTAGTAATATATGTTGAATCTGAAAATAAAAAAAATAAAAAAAACGTTGAGATGATGTTGAGTCTAACATTTTTAGTCATTTATCTGCAATCTGCAAAGCAATATCCTTTCAAACAGACCTTAAACAAAAACATTTTATATTAAAACTATATATACAGGTGGTTGTATTGTAATGTTCAAACCTGTTGTAGCATTAGGTGGTGTGTCTGTAAAGAACATTTTGTAGTAATGTGTCAATGCAAATGTATTCAAACCCAGATCATTCATGCCAGCATATTACCTTAAAAGAGACGTTTATTTAAAAAAGTGATAGTACTGTTACAATCACACTTACTTGTTATAGCTGTCAGTGATGTTGTTGCAGCTGTAGTAGTGTTTTGATCAGTTGTAGCAGCAGGTGTGGAATCTAAATGAAATATTATTATTTATTGTGTTAAACCTAAAGTGACCATTTTACATTTATTTACATGTGACAGTGTAAAACAATATTGTTTTTCCAGCATATACATAACTAGTCCATGAGATAAATGTTCACAAAAGAAAAAAAAAATTAAATGTAGAGTTCTGACACACTTATTTTATGTAATGTTTAAATCTTAACCAGAAGACTGTTACGTATCCCTTACTTCTAAATACTTACTGGTAACTACTGTCGACCGTGTAATTGTAGGGGTTGTAGTGTTCAAGTCTGTTGTGGCAATAGGTGTTGTGTCTATAAAGAACATTTTGTAATCATATTTAAATATCGACAATAGAATTCAAAATTAGTCACAAGCAAGAATGACATTAATACGCCAGTGTTATATTATAGTTTACTATACATATAAGTTTAACCCTTATGGGCAAAAATCCTATTTGTTTCATTAGTTGTTGTGTTGCTGCTGTGGTTGTAGAAAAACTATACAAAAATACTGACTGACGACAAAAAGTCAATGTCAATATTTCATGTCAAATATATGTGAGTATCATACAGTACATGTTATAGTAGAAGTTAAAAGTCTCAGTCTTACTTGTTGTTGTTGGAGACGATGTTGTAGAAGGACAAAATGCGATGTCTGTAAGAAAAAGGAAATGAAAAAAATAGCTGCTCAAATATGTTCAAATATGTTGAATAATACAAATTCCTATGTTCACAGAACACAACTCACTGTGTTGATCAACAATCTGACAATATTGTCCATTAGGAGGGAGGGCATTGATGCATCCACATGTGTCATTAGTGATGTTGTCACAGAATCCATACAGGAAACACTGGTCACATGACCAACGGTACTGATCCTCACATCTGCACTGGAAACCAGCGCTGCTTGGATAGCAGACTGATAAAACAAACATTTCATTATTATCATTTATGAAGACATGTTTAATATCTAAGACTTTATTTATATGCGATAAAAATCAGTCAAAATTACACATGAAATTATGGAGCTATGTTTTCAGAAAATTAAAACTGTCTGTTTAATTTGAATAATAAACACATAAATGACTTTGCCTGAACAAACTAAAGGCAGATGATAAAAGTTTTTTATTCAGTCAAGAACCCAACTGGAAACATGGATAATAACTTCAAGAAAACATACTTGAAAATGAGTGTGTTTTTCACATATTCACTGTACAAAAACTCAAGTAAAGCGTAATTTACAGGAATTTACCTGTAGAAATGTTGATATCATTGATTTGTATGTGGTTGTTGATGCTGATGGGGTAACTGATGTTGCTCAGCATTGTCCTCAGTTGATTTATTACTGCAGCATCTGAGATGATCAGCTCAATAGAAATGAGGAATTCATAAACAACTGGAGGAGCTGTAGGGCGATATTAAAATAAACACGACATAATGTAAAATCATGTTTCACCCGGAGTACTTAAAATTACAACTGTTCAGTGCTGTACAGTGATTTAGTACTGTCTTAGTTTCAGTCTTACTTGTTGGTGAAGGAGAGGGTGTTGTAACAGGACAAGCTGTAAAGTCTGTGAGGAGGGAAAAGAGAGAAAAGTAGAGTAGCTGCTGAATTTAAACACATTTTGGCATCTCAGCTTTCCTAGTTCAAAACTGCTTACTGTGTTGATCAACAATCTGGCAATATTGTCCATTAGGAGGGAGGGCATTGATGCATCCACATGTGTTATTGGTGATGTTGTCACAGGATCCATACAGGAAACACTGGTCACATGACCAACGGTACTGATCCTCACATCTGCACTGGAAACCAGCGCTGCTTGGATAGCAGACTGATAAAACAAACATTTCATTATAATCATTTATGAAGACATGTTTAATATCTAAGACTTTATTTATATGCGATAAAAATCATTCAAAATTACACATGAAATTATGGAGCTATGTTTTCAGAAAATTAAAACTGTCTGTTTAATTTGAATAATAAACACATAAATGACTTTGCCTGAACAAACTAAAGGCAGATGATACGTTTTTTATTCAGTCAAGAACCCAACTGGAAACATGGATACTAACTTCAAGAAAACATACTTGAAAATGAGTGTGTTTTTCACATATTCACTGTACAAAAACTCAAGTAAAGCGTAATTTACAGGAATATACCTGTAGAAATGTTGATATCATTGATTTGTATGTGGCTGTTGATGCTGATGGGGTAACTGATGTTGCTCAGCATTGTCCTCAGTTGATTTATTACTGCAGCATCTGAGATGATCAGCTCAATAGAAATGAGGAATTCATAAACAACTGGAGGAGCTGTAGGGCGATATTAAAATAAACACGACATAATGTAAAATCATGTTTCACCCGGAGTACTTAAAATTACAACTGTTCAATGCTGTACAGTGATTTAGTACTGTCTTAGTTTCAGTCTTACTTGTTGGTGAAGGAGAGGGTGTTGTAACAGGACAAGCTGTAAAGTCTGTGATCAGGGAAAAGAGAGAAAAGTAGAGTAGCTGCTGAATTTAAACACATTTTGGCATCTCAGCTTTCCTAGTTCAAAACTGCTTACTGTGTTGATCAACAATCTGGCAATATTGTCCATTAGGAGGGAGGGCATTGATGCATCCACATGTGTCATTGGTGATGTTGTCACAGGATCCATACAGGAAACACTGGTCACATGACCAACGGTACTGATCCTCACATCTGCACTGGAAACCAGCGGTGCTTGGATAGCAGACTGGAAACAATTACAGACAGCGTGTAATAAATGCCATATATTTTTATGTAAATACAATGAAAATTTCATATGAAATCCAGCTTTGAAAGAGTGAAGAGTATTTCATGAAAAAATACATTATTCTGATTAAATTTATCACAGAAAAATAGGGACTTTGATACAGAAAATGTCTGACCTAGTGACTACAAATGTGTACTGAGATTCACGAATGAACGAATAAACTTTTCAATGTGAGAGATAAAGATAAAGATAATAATAATAATGTGTGATTTTCTGCAGTTTCATGATTGCATTCAGGCTCATTTTGCCAAAGTGTCCTTTACTGAAACTGATTACTCTACTTATACTCTATCATGATTCTCTCCACGTTGACAATCTTAAAAATCTGGTCATATTTGGATAGCAGACTGGAGAAAGGTATCAAAAATATGTATGCCTTATTTTGTTTTCTTTGCTCATTCTGCCTCGTTGCCTGCCTTCAGTCTCACATCCTTCTTCTTCTCTTGGTTTTGTCATTCTCCCCCTGTCCAGCAGATGTCCCCAGACCTTCTTGCCTGGTTCCCATACCCACCTGCTCACCTGTTGCCACCTCCCTATTATCTTCACCTGTTGCTCATTATCTCATCATCATTATCTCATTGTGGTACAGCCAGCCAGCCAGCCAGCCAACCAGCCAGCCAGCCAGCCAGATTTCCTGGTCTGCTTATCTGCTTCCTGTGTTTTTGATCCTATGCCTGTTTAGCAGCCTGCCTTGACCCCTTGGAACTTGCTTGCTTGTTTAAAGTGCCTTCACATTGCACGTCAGTGTGTTTTTGGTTTTTGGTTTATTAAAGCACTTAACGTTCTGCCTGTCTGCCTTGGTGTCTGCAGTTATGTCGTCCCCCTGTTTGCCTGTTACACACCAGTGACAAACTGTCCCAGTAAGCCAAGGCAGCATGCATAATACCAGGACATTAAAACTGAAGCATAATTTTTATTATTTTACCTGTGACATGTCAAATATATCTTTAATAAAAAGGTTTATAAAATAGGACTAAATTGAATGTATCAATGAATATAATTACCCTATTTTAAATGTTTTTTTTAATGTTGACATCAGAGAGTTGTATGTGGTAATTAATAACTATTTATCATACTTTTAAAAGAACAAGGTGTGGGCCAAAAAGGTGTATTGCATCTATTGTAACAGAGGGGTTTTTTTTTGTGAGTATGAAAAAAAAAGCCTAACATGTACATCAATACACTACCTGTAGAAATGTTGATGTCGTTGATGTTGATTTGTAGGTGGTTGTTGATGCTGATGGGAAAAGTGCTGTTTCTCAGAATGGTCCTCAGTTGCTCTATTAATGTAACATCTTCGGTGTTCAACTCAACAGAAATCAGGTATTCATAAACAACTGGAGGAGCTGCAGAGGCAGGAAATAAAAGAACAATCGCTTAGTTTATGTGTCGGGAGAAGGAAAAAAACTACAATTATTCATGTTAATATGTTTTCTGATGAATTGCAGCAAGGTTTTACTCATTTACAGCTTTACCTGTTGATGATGGTGGTGCAGAGGTTGTTGTCAGAGGACACACTGTAATGTCTAAAGGAGAGTTATACATTCACAATCAGTTTCAACATTCAGCATTACATCTGGGCACATAAATGATAAAGGAAAAACAACACAGTACTCACTTTGATGCTGCACTGACTGACAGTACTGTCCATCTGCGGGAATAGCGTTGATGCACCCGCATATGCTGTTCGTATCACCTTCACATTTCCCATAGGTGACACACTTGTCACAAGGCCAGAGATAGTCATCCTCACAGCGGCACTGGAACCCAGTGTCATCTTGGCTGCAAACTTCAGAAAAACAATTGCATGGAAAAGTTCAAGCTCACCATTTAAATTCAAGTTCAACATTTCAAGCTACACAAGGAAGAAGTTATCATAAAATCTATCCTAAATATTCATTCTTACCTGTAGTAATATTTGCATTGGAGATGTTTATTTGTGTGCTGATTTGGATGGGGAAAGTGATGTTTCCCAGGGTGTTTCTTAGTTTATCTACATCTGCAGTGTTCACCTCAATGGAAATCTGGTATTCATAAATAACTGGGGGCACTGTTGAAAAAAAAAAAAGAGAAATTATTTCTTTAGAATGCCTCATGTATGTATTAGGGGTTGGTCTTACAGTAAGCCTTTGACTTTATTTATGTAGATTATGACATCAAATTTTGGAGAAAAAAAAAGCACATGAAGGCCATTGTTGTCCCCTACAGTTTTCGGGTAAATTTTATTATGAAAGTGCAGGATCATATGACCTGGCATTATAATATCACCTGTGAAGATTACATCAATTTTTGTGATGTTGATTGTATTGTTGAGTCTAATAGGGAAATTGATGTTGTCCACAGTGTTCCTCAGTTGTTCTATGAGTGCAACGTCACCAACCCTGAGTTCAACTTCAAGTAGGTATTCATACAGTTGGATAACTGCTGTAGTGGATAATACAAAGCAAGAAGAACATATTAATACATCAAGATGCATGTACTTTACATATAGAAAGAAAAGATCAAGATGCTGATGAAATGTTAAATGACAACAAGAAAGGTAAGTCTTTAAAGGACAAGTTCACAATTTCTCAAGTGTGTCTTAAAACAACAGTCAGGTCTCCATATGAACAATAAAAGGTTTTCCTCGCTGTAATCATTCACCCGGTTCGTGCTGGTTGTTAAAATGTAAGTGAAAGCACAGTCATTTTGTGCAAATATGTGTTCAAAAGCAGTCTGTGTTAGTCATAACAAGTGGATATCTGACACATTCACAGTCTGTTTAGCATCAGATTCCCTCTTTGTGTTTCCCTGTTGAGCTGTGGTGGAAGTATAGGAACAAAAAAAGGGACGTTGGACAGCTGAAGCTTCATATTAGCTTCAGATATATTTTTAAATTACTTTTTGCACAGAGCCAGTGCATTATGAAGGGATCTTCAAATAGCCAGTATGTACACGTGGAATGATTATGGCAAGAGAAACGTATTTCATTTGGGCATGACTATTGTGTTAATACAAAAATTGTGGATCCATCCTTTAAATAAGTATACATTTAGCATTGACTCACCTGTCTTTGGCTGGCAGTATTGTCCATCGGATGGAATGGCATTGATACACCTACATGTCATGTCATCAGTGATGTCATCACAGGCTCCATATGTAATACAGGTTTCATGCAACCATACGAAGTGATCCTCACATCTGCACTGGAAGCTGGTGCCATTTGGGTAGCACACTAGACAAGAAAAAACACATGAGAATATAAATACAGACTGAGCTAAATGATTGGTGATATATATACAGTATATTGTACAAAATGGCAGTGACTCATATTTAATTATCTCTGTCCTGTACTCAAGCACATTGGATTTCAGGTACATGCACTTTCTAACACGTGACTATGTTTATCCATTTATATCCGACATTATCAACAGATAATTATCTTAATAAATCAGTTTAGCGACTTATAATATGTGTAGCCCAAACAAATAAAAAAAAAAACTTTAAAATTAAAGAAAAAAAAAAAACATTGAGTAAAACATTAGATGAGATAGAAGGAAAGCATCCATAATGTTAAGTCTGGATGAAGCTTCATTCTTACCTGTGGTGATGTTAATGTGTGTGACATTCACAGTGGGACCCAGAGTCAGGGAAAAGCTACCATTGGTCAGTAAGCTCCTAAGGTAGTCCAATGTGGCTATATCAGTCACATTCAGCTCTACATCCACTTCATACTCAGAGTGACCTAGCAGCGCTGCAGGAAAAATACAACATGATTTAGTGTCTTTTGATTTATTAAAGACAGATTGCTGTACATACTGCAATTTATTATTCGTAGTAATAATATAATAATAATAATAATAATACATTGTTTTTATATAGCGCTTTTCCAAATGCTCAAAAACGCTTTTACAGAGGAAGTTCATAAGACAAATAGTCGGGCAGCGGAGATTTGTTCATATTGCAATTTTTTAAGTACAGTGGAGGGGAATCATACAGGATGCTATAGTAGTCAAGTCTGGTGGTGATAAAGGCACAGATAAGTGTTTCTGCAGCAGAGGAGGAGAGAGTAGGCTGAAGGTGCGCTATATTGCGGAGGTGAAAGAGGGAAATCTTGATGATGTGGTTGATGTGAGGCTTGAAGGTGAGTGCAGGGTCCATGAAGATTCCCAGGTTTCTGACCAGAGGGGAGTTACAGAGTGACCATCAATGTAAAGTGAGAAATTTTGGGAGGTGGGGAGGATCATCATGAACATCATGATCATGATCAGGAACAGTCCAAGAGAAAAAAAAAAGGGGAGGATTGCGCAAAAGGTGGGAAAAAGAAAAAATAAAGTTAGGAAAAAGTTTGTTTAACGTGAGAAGCGGCAGCCAAGTGTGCCGGCATCCTCTCACGTCGTCAGCTGCGAATTTAGTTGCTATTTTTTTATTTGTTTTTCAGACAGTGCTTCTTAAGGATCCCATTCTGTTTCATATATTCAAGGCTATTGTTCATTCTATACATTAGTTTTAAGGACATAATACAAGACATAAGCAGTGAAACTGTCTATTTTTTTTTTTTTTTTAAGTAAATTAGATGTATTGTTACCGGGAACTGGGTTTCGTTCTTTGCTAAGGTATTTAGCCAGCAACACCAGTGTGTGTGTGTGTGTGTGTGTGTGTGTGTTCTGCTATGCATATCCTCTTTAAACTTGCAATAACTGATTTTCAACTCTCTTGTTTCAACTCTCTTCTTGGCTACTGAAACACAAGACCGACATATATTTCCTGAAACAGTTGATATGGTCAACTATGGAGCAACATACCATAAGTAACTGGATCATTGTTGGTATAAAATGTTTGATTATAGCCAGTGAGAAATTAATAAGGTTCACTGAATTGAATTAACATGCACAAGCATAAATTGACCTGAACTGTATTTAACATGTCAATTCAAGACCACAGGAGATAAATGGCCCTGAATTCGTTGTGATTGAATTTAATGCAGTAAATAGAATTGTATTTACCTGATATTGGCTGACAGGTCTGACCATCAGGTGGAATAGCATTGATGCATTTACAGATGCCACCGGATATGTTATCACAGGCTCCGTATTTGACACAGCTGCTGTATGGCCAAGCAAATAGTTCCTCACATCTACACTGGAAGCCAGCGCCAGTTGGGGTACACACTGTCAGGAGAAAAGCATAGTTTTAATGTAGTAGATTGGTAATGTGTTTATATGTTGTCGTTCACAGTAGGTCAACTTGTTGTACTCACCCATGGTCAAGCTGATGCTGGAGATCTCTGTCATGTTATCAAGTTGTATGGGGAGACTAGTCGTGTTCAAGAATGATTGAATCTGCTCAAATGTTTCTACGTCAGAGACAACATCAACAATGTAATTCCATTGGTCTGTGAGCACTGCAAATTGAAAAAGAAACATTCATTTTGTGATTATTATTTGTTTTATTTTTTTTGACAACCATAAATATATTATCTACACGTTCTTATAATACAGCTCTGGAAAAAATTAAGAGGATCTCTGCGTGTATGACAGCCTTTCCATTCGAGCGTCTGATGAGGTGATCACCTGAACCAAATCTTATTTAAGGAGGAAAAGTTTAAAAAAAGCTGCTTCCTTCTGCACTGACAATAATGTTCCCCAACTCTTAGGATTGCATGGATTCCAGCATGACAATGCTCCATGCTGCGCAGCTGGGTCAATCAAGGTGTGGATGAAGGACCACCAGTTCAAGACCCTGTCATGTCAAACCTCTGGAATGTGATGAAGAGGAAGATATATGGTCACAAGCCATCAAACAAAGCTGAGCTACTTGTATTCTTGTGCCAGGGGCGGAATAAAGTGAAAGCATGGAGAGCATGCCGAGATGCATGAAAAGCTGTGATTAAAAATCAGCGTAATTCTACCAAATATGGATTTCCGAACTCTTCCTAAGTTAAAACATTAGTATTGTGTTGTTTTTAAAATAAATATGGTCTTTATTTTGGCATATTTGTCATATTCTGCAAATAAATGCTCTACATGCCAATTTATTTAATTTGGAAGTCAGCAGTTTATAGAATGAAACGAAAAGTCATTTTACTCAAACGCATACCTATAAGTAGTGAAATCAGAGAAACTGATCATTTTGCAATGAATTTCTTCCAGAGCTGTATATCCTGTCTTGATAATTCAGTGCATCTGCTAACACATTTTACCAAATGTTTGAATTTTGAAATTATAAAAAATAAAAATATTCATGCAGCAGACTGACCATCCCTTTTCTCCCTGCTGTGAGGTAGAAAGTGTTCTTCTTCTTCTTCAGAGTGTACCTGAGAGAAAAAAAAGAAGAAGAATTGCTTTGTGTTATTTATCAAAACATGTGATCGTGCACCTGTATTTGTTGCTCAGGATCATAAACACAGTGTACCGCAGTGACGTACCGCTGAAACCAGACTTGAGAATTCAGTAGAGTCGCCTGTTTCCAAAATATAGAGTGTCACTAGAAGGGCAACGATGGTCAAGCCATTCTTAGATATTGCCATGTCTTCCAAGAAAGGTCAAGAGGGAAAGAAAATAAAAATAAAAATTATACGGTGATTCCATCCATCTTTACTCCCTGCATTGTTTTACAGGCTGTTGTTTGTATTGTTGTAGCAACGACACATGTCAAACTTCTCATATTAGTCATAACTCTGACATCTAACTACACCTTCAACAAAGGAATGTAATTATGCCTTTAAGGTTACTTGTAACTTAAATATCACATCACATCAAAGCTATTTATTTATCAGTGTTGTCATTAAAGTTCACAGTGTGGCTTTGGGGCTGGTCTAAATTTAACCCATGGACTTTAAACCCTGTCTCTGTTGTGTGTATATACTGACGAAAAACAAACCTGCTGAATTCCTTTTCCCTCTGTTATTCTAGTCTTCCAACTACATCTTTATTGCTCTCCATGATTGTTTTGTTCCAACAACAGTCAGTTCATTCAATACTTCAAAAATGCTCCATAATTAAACTGACTTAAGTATCTCAGTTTACTTTGGATAACCCATATATCTCGCCGTCAACAGTTTTCCTGGGACTATTTCTTCTCCGGAAAATAGTTCCACTGAAAAATGTTGACAGTGAGATAAAATCCCAGCAAAAGAGAAAATAAATAATGCCATAGCTATATACCAGTGGAAGTAAACGTGATTTCATGTTCATCATATCCTGAGAAGCCAGCTGTTACATCAGATATCAGACTTAGGGCCTATAAACACAAATTGTATAGTTTTCCTGTATACACACCTTTTTAATGTGTTGTCTTCTTTGAGGTAACTATAGCTGCACTGGACAGAGGAGCTCACACAGTGTTGGTTGTGAGTCAATAAGATCCAGTGTTACTGGACGGCACATCAGCAGGAGATTTATCATGGTTAAGGTGCCAGAATAGAGACCTGTTCAGAACTGCAATACACGTGAGTGACAAGTGTGTGTATGTGTGTGTGTGTGTGTGTGTGTGTTTGGTTTGGCATTGATCAAGATGAAGATATATTTCCTGTACATCATAAGTGAAAGCATTGTTCTTTCAACAGCAATGTGTTTACAGTGAGCGACAGAACTCACTAACTCCAGATAGATCCTGACAACTCGCTCCACAAACGTTTATTATTTTGACAAATATGAAAATCGTATGAAAATCCTGTAAAGCTGATATCCAGTAATACAACAGTAATATGACACACTCGCAAAGACTTGATATGTACTTACAGCATCGTCATGTCAGGGAGGACAGTAGAGACACTAACATGTTGTCAGTGTGACCAGTCAGGTCACAGGAGTAGCACTCAACAAAGGAACAGTTGTCACTGATTAGTCTGGAAAACAGGAATATATATATATATATACCACAAACTTCACATATATTATTGTGTATTGAAACAGATTAGTGCATACCAGTGAATACTGGAGTTATAACAAACAAAAAATTAGAAAAGATATTTAAGAAACATCATTATAATACAGCTAATAATTACATGTGTAGTCCAAAAGTATACAATGACACATATGATTAATTATGTGCAAAGGACTTTTGTGTGTTTATTTAACATTTAAAATGCTAAAGATGGCTCTTTTATCACACTCAATAAATATTGTTTTTTTTTTTATATTAATGAAATTGTTTAGGCTGGTTTGATAGATAGATCTTTTGAATGTGTTTGGATATGAAACATTATTTTTCCTTACTATTCCCTGGTATAATTGTGTTTTACTTTAATTGTTGTTTTGTTTTGTTTACTCCCTCCCACCATGTCGCCCTTGAAAATGGATTCCTAATCTCGGTGGTACTTAACAAGTTATAATGATAAGTTAATAATAATAAATAAACTTTGTATCTATAGCACAGTTAAAAAACAAAAGTGCACATTAAAGCAAATATATAAAAACATAACAAAGGTTTTGTCTTATTGGCTGCATTTTTTTCTCTGAAATTGAAAGCATTATAGACGAGGTGTAAATATTTTAATTATGTTGTTACATTTATGCTTGATTAGCAGTTTTACCTAGATATCAATATGAATGTCATTAATGACAGCTTGTAATCATCATCCAATCATATTGCATGAGTCTTTTTTTAATAGAGAATCGGAGCCTCAGATAAATATTTATGTAAAAACTACGCAAATGCCACTTATAATTTTTTAATTTGGGAGTGAAATGAAAATTTAAAACTAAAATCTGCTGAAATATCGAATATTTCAAACCTTTTTTTAATGTCAATAATTGTCTATGATTTGTCCAGGTTATAAACAATTGACCTAACCCAACATTATACCATATGTTTACAGCAAACATTGTTCTCAATCCTTTCACACACTCGCAGAAAAATGTATAAAGTCTACTGAAAAGACCCCCTGGAAAAAGAGTTCAATACAATCAGAAACTCCCTCAGCGAGCCAAAGCCTGAAAAACACCCACTCCCAACAAATATGCTTTATCAAAACAATATAAATCAGCCAATTTTCTTACCATCGTTCACCTTTTATTTCTCTTCTGCTGTAGTTGTTTCGGGATACAGATTAGAAGACTAAATGAGGACGCTGTCAAACCAGTACTAGTTAAACTATGGGAAACATGCTGAGCAAAAAACTTCCTGAAATATAGTAAGGGACACACACACACACACACACGCACACACACTGTGCTGGCAGTGGATCAACAGGTTTATTTCCTCAGTTTCCTTGTCTGATTTTTATCAACTTTATCTTTGGTCCTGCATGTGTCACACAGTTTATAATCTCAGATGGAAAATAAAACAATGGATTTTAATATATAAAGCAAGAGTTTATTCTCAGAGAAGTGGCAAAAGCAACAGCAAAAAGGAAGGAAGGAAACACATAGGAGGAGATGTTAACACAAAACACTGACTGGGAGTTCAGCATTGTGGGTCAGTTAGAAAAATCCCCTGCAAGGGGAAGTTAATGCACATGTGACTCACCCTTTTATTGTGTATACAGAGTATAAATCTCTTCAGAATATAAACTGATTAATAAAAAAAAAAAATACTGTTTTATATATTTGAGTGTGATTGAGAATGATGATTTTTTTTTTTTTTTTTTACTTTATGGAATTCTTCTGATTGCTGTCTATTATTCAGATTATACATTATATATTTTTTATAAATTAAATGAACTAAAATGCTGTGTATTGAAAGAAACACACAATCAAAATACAAAAAAAATAGATTTATTATAATAAATATTCTCTATATTGCCATATTTTGAGCATACTTTGGACAGGCTGTCCACTATAATTCTGTTAATTTTGTGCATTGATTACATTTTGTCTCACTATTGTCTTTTGTACAGCTTATTACATTCAATATTTTCAGCTGAGCTCCACCACACATTATGGCTGGTGTATTTTTACAGTAGGTTAAGACCCTAAACCTCTCACAAACATCTGGTCCTTATAAATATGAATAAAGTTCCACCTCAAAACGTGTTCTAGATATGAAATCTGTGGCTGTCAACACCTCGTTTGTCTACCTGTACAGTATTGCCAGGCTTGGCACACACCTGTGGGGTTGGCATTAGCTGTGGTTTCTGCGGGTAAGGTTTAGAGGAATTTAACCCTGTGTTGTCTGGAACAAAATCACATCCTCTGTGTCCTCAGAATGTGCGGTTTAAGGTGCATCTATGATTTATTCCAAACCCAGTGGCTGTGTCAAGTACAGCAGAAGTATGTGGTGTAACTTAAGACCCACTGGTGCAGGAACACAGCACATGGCTATAGCCAATTGCCTGTAGGCAGCCGGCTCATCTGTCGTACACCTGTAGCCACTTCCTCCTCCACCTCTTTCAAAAACCTGCCATCCAACCACATAACCAATATATGTATATTCTCCTCTGGCAAAAAAAAAAAAAAAAAAAAAATGTCAGTTCACAATAGATGACATTCATGGTCATGAAACTTGTAGCAATCTGTGGTAAATACCTCAGTGTCATTTGTTTTATGCTTTGTGATGTGTGTATTTATGGTTTAAATCAAGGTTTACAGACAGTTAAAACAAA
Source organism: Pampus argenteus (assembly GCA_036937835.1). Taxonomy (NCBI): domain Eukaryota; kingdom Metazoa; phylum Chordata; class Actinopteri; order Scombriformes; family Stromateidae; genus Pampus; species Pampus argenteus. Next base: position 15,658,003 of record CM072876.1, on the reverse strand, counting down.
GTTACTTTACAGTCGAAGCACTTGTTAGGCTCGTCTCATGTCAATACCTCGGAATGTGCATTTAATTCCTAGTGAAATATGATAAGATTATTCTGCATGGATACACACACTTGCCCTTAAGTACTGCTTTGGGAAACAAAGAAAATCAAGAGCAGTTGTAGAAAACACTCTGAACTCTTGCGATGTATCATTAACCCTTGTATGGTATTCGGGTCTGTGGGACCCGTTTTCAGTTTAATTCATTATTTTTTCAACCTGAAATTCATTGGCTTTGGCTCATTTTCTGTGAAGAACATAAATCAAAACACATTTGTTTAGTATTTTAAGAGAAAATGATTGGATTGTGGTGTTTTGAAAGCCCAAAACTCTAGCGGGTCCACCAGACCCATAAATACTAATACCACACGAGGGTTAATAGGAAGTCAAGTTAATTGATAACAGCAACCATGTATGAGGTAATGCTGCAGTGTGATACCTCTTTGTCAGTAATTTCTGATGGTGAGTGTGGGATAATTATAGAATATATAGATGAATATGATGCAAATGCCTGACTGAGGAGTTTCATTTCTTCTACATCAGTGAGACACTTGAATTGTTCACTATGATTCACAGAAAATAATAATTTAATCTTGTATTTCATTGTCATATATATTTGACAGGCTATTCGTACATACATACTTTGAGTTATTATAGGGGCAAAATATACAACAATATGATTTCTATTTATTTTTATGATAATCAAAAGTTATGTGGCGTTTCTCTGAATCGCCATCATCAGATATTTTGGGGAGGAAGCATCCATTTCGAATATTTGAGATTCTTCAGTTTGTGCATATGTCACATATGTGTTAGACAGTCAGTTTGGCTCTAAGTTTATTCCTTTAATCTGCCTCGTGTCCATTAAAATGCCCTAAGGTAAGACACCAGCGTTTAGTCAGTCGCAACAACAGACTCCATGGCTGCAGCGATACTAAACAGTAGAACTGGCACCTAGCAGACAGAAAACGACTGCTGTCCAGCATCAAGACAGGAGGACTAGCTCAACAGGTTTCACAGCACTTACAATAAGAGAGGTGACACCTCTCAAAACACTTCTCTTGTTATCTGTCAGCAGTGAAATTTAAAACCACAGTTTAAAGGTTATTTCTCGGCCTGCTGGTGATCCTACGACCACAGCTTTAAACAGCACTTTGTTTTCTTCACATTTTTGACTTGTTTGCAGACAACCTGCTCAGATTTGAGACAAAGATGTTTTTTTTGTTTTTTTAACAGGGGAAGCTTCAAAACAAGCAAGCAAGCCTGTATTTATAAATCACATTTTATTTTAAGTGAAATACATTAAAAATCAGTGTAAATCCAGGATAAATCAAAGTTAATCAAATGTCTGTCTGTTCTGCCTGAACAACATGACCATGTTCATCTGACTGCTGATCTGGCATGAAGCCTCTTGCTTATCTTGTGCACAATAATAATAAAAAAAAGGTTTTAGTTGTTTGAAGCCAACAAGAACAAAAATGCAAAAACACATTACACATACCAAGACTTCAAAATGGTACTCTAATGTACATTTGTCTATGTGTGTATGTGTGTTAGATTTATTGTTTAACATGGAATATGACAATTTGATGTGCAACGGTTACTGCAATGAACATTTAGTGTATTGGTGTCTTATAAAATGTCTCTCAAGTTGCTGCTTCAGACTAGACTAGAAATGCTTCTTAGGAATTAACTTCCTCTTAGCTACAGCAAGTCATCGATTTTTATCTGCAGTAGGCCTACAAGGAAATAATAAATGACATTGCATTTGTACAGTGCGTGTTATGTAACTGATAAAGATGAGCAATAAAAATGTAGCTGCTCGGTTACATATTTGACTAACTCTGCTTGATTGACTGTACAGATTGTAAAGCCCTCTGAGACAAATGTATTTTGTGATTTTGGGCTATATAAATAAAATTTGATTTGATTTGATTTGATTGTGTTGTGTTGGACCACAAGCAGGTTTCTTAAACAAACCCGAACAAGAATATATGTCCAAAAGGTTTCAGCTACACGCTCTAGTTGCTACGAGAAAAAACCCCAAAAAACAAACGATGAATGATGACATTTCTATCGACACAAAGCAAAAGTCACACGTCGCTATGCGCTAGCAGCTAGCAGCTAGCTGGTGAACAGCTGCAGGAAAGTGACCAAACTGAGATAATGCAGTTGTGTGACTGTAATTAAAGGAAAAGACACATTTATTTCAAAATGTCAACGTCGCATTACGTAAGACTATAAAAAAGGGGTGGCATGTTGCCAAATGAAAGTCTAGTGGAGAGGCTCCGATAAAAAGTGAACCATGTGACACAGTGTTACTCTTAAATGTTTGCTTTCTGTGACTTTACGGGAGGATGATATGTCGAGACACATCAAACCTTTTTAGGTTTGTTAGCTAGCTATCCACCTATTAGCCTCGTTTAGCCAAGAAACATTATGAATTGTTAATTCATGTAATAGGACCTTTGCTCGCATTGCATTTCTTCTTCGAGTTTATATGTTATCTATTTGTAAAATACAGGAGCAACGTGATGGTCATTGACTGTATTTACCAAGAATTAGCTAAATCTAAAAAAAAAAAAAAGTTTGTATGGTTATTTACTGACTTAATGGTTAGTTTGATATCAATTAAATAGTTTAATATCAATATCAACATATACAGAAATGGACTGTGTCTGTTTAATTCAGTTGAGATAGACGAGTTGTACATACAGAAAGATAAAATGAAATTGTTCCTGGCCTCTGTTAGACGTCCAATATGGCTGCCAGAGGATTTGTTCCATCGTGTACACACCCTCTATTCTATTCTCTTAAATAACACGTCCTTTGTGAACTGGTGGGGATCTCTCAGTAGGTCCTTTGCCTGGTGCAGTTAACACACACACACGCACACACACACACACACGCACACACACACACACATACACACACAAACACGAATAACAATCTACCCTCAACAACCCTCACTTTAGTCAGTGTAATTGGAGCCAGACTGACCTTCTCTGCTGCCTATTGTAGATAGTTAAGTGAAAAAGTGAGAGATGTACAACAATGAGAACACATTAGAGACTAAACTTGTATGTGTGTGTGTGTGTGTGTGTGTGTGTGTGTGTGTCAAAAAAGTGTCGGTTAGTGTGTAGATTCTCAGTCATCCAGGTCATTGTAGTCAAAGGCATCCAAAAGGCTTCTTCAGTTCAGAACTGAAGAAGCCTTTTGGATGAAAGGTGAAACATCTTTAAGCTTAAAGAAAAAGTCCAGTTGCTTACAACTAAACTCCTTTGACCAGTGTCGGTTAGTGTGTGGAAAAGACTCGGTATGTTGTTCATGTCATAAAAGATTTACACATGCATTCATACTTTTATTTTGGCAAGGAATGAGAAAGAGAAGTGACACATGAAAATGGAAAAAATGTAGGAAGCAGATGATCATTTTTATCAATCTTGGTTATAATATGAAACCATTCTGTGTGTTCTGTGAAAATGTGATTGTACAAAAAATTATTTGTATAATTTACAACATTAAAAAACAGCACTAAAATATTGGACACAAGAGTGAATGAAAGACACTTTACTATTTAAATGACTTAAAATTCTTCATAAAACACGTTTGAATGGCCAGAATGAAAGCTAAATGTAGTTTCTCTCTAAATCTTGTCTTTTTTTTTTTTCTCTACATGTTGATGTTATAAGTGGATAGAAAAATGTGACAACTACAAACAAAGTTATGACAAATGTTTTGAGCTTTAATTGGTTGATTTTTAAGAGGTTACATAGTAGTAAACATACTGGTTACGCGTGTGAAGTTTGATTAAATCATCCACTCGAGCCACATGTGCACCTCGCCTTCATCCTTTCAGACTCCCGTTAGAAAATAAAAAAAGCTCACACCCTGCATTTTGAGTCTCCACAGCGACATGGAAAGCAAACTTACATATCCTCATCATCACCATCAACATCAACATCCCCATCACCAGCACAGCACACTCCACAGCAGCACAACCTTCACTCTTCTTCACTCACTGGAATACTTTAAAGTCATTAGTCCAGAGTTGAATCCCCATGCGTCAGGCCAGTTGGTGAGAGTCCACATCTAGCACCACAGTAGTTTTTGATAATAACTGGCTCGGTGAAAACATAGTCCATCATTTGCTGCTGCCATGGCGACATCATCTCTGATGAGTTTTGTTTTTTTTGTTTTGTTTTTTGGTGGTGCTTTTCAGTCTCGTTATTATTTTGCGAACGTTTGAACTTTGAAGAAAATGAAAGAGTACATTATTTCTTGCTCTTTTGAATCAAGTAACACAAGTAGACAGACTTCAAGTAGAGTATGGAGTATGCATATCTTACATCCCAGCCAGGTCATTTTGTCACGCCAAGCAGGGGGGGGGGGTACATCTGAATGCCCGTGAAAACATGAGATACAAAGAAAATGCTAACAAAAAAAGATGCTACAATAACACATTAAATCAAAGTAGGTGTAGAAAACATGACAAATCATCAAACGTTAGTTAACAGCATCTCAGAATAAAAGTAAGGACATGTGTGCCTCTCAAATAGAAAATAGAATTAGTGCATCATTACATTTTAATATTAACTACAGTACATACAGCATGTAGCAACATACAACTGCATGAAAAATGTCACTTTTATTCTATTTTTATTTACTATAAGCACTGAAAGACACAGACACTCTTTTTCTGATGAAAACCCACACTGACATGAAGCTCCAAAATGTATAAAGAACACTTCATCAACGCTACATTTGTTGAGGCGAACGGGGCTAGCTAGCGGGTATCTGAATGTGCGTACTGGTAGAAGTATTTATTGTATACTGTCCATGAGTCCAACAGTGACAGAGATTCCAAAGCAACGTATCTAAACTGTTTTAGATATATGGCTTTGGTTCCAGAGAAGCAGGATGGGGCACAAACACTGCACCCTTCCTGTTCAGTCAATTGCTTGTTTTGGAGCTTTTACCCAAAAGCAAACTGTTCAAGGCAAAGCCATTTATCATAATATTAGATACATATTACTTCAGTATTGTAATATTGGATTCTTTAAACGTATAATCCAATATTTGAGATACATGGCTTTGGTCCCGGAGCAGCAGGTGAGCCCTCTAGTCTAATGCTGCCCCCTGCTGGTCTGGCAGAGTAGTTACAAGTTAAAATGCTAAAACCCAGAGAGGTGATGTGCTCCAGATACACTACAGGCAGCTGCGGGAGGTTAGGAAAAATTAAAAAGAGGGTTCATGGGTTATGAAAATGAACATGTAACAAGTTCAGGCACAAGACTTTAGGGCCAATCCACACCTGCGAAATACATTTGTGAATGTGGTCTCCATCGTTTATCTTTTAACAAGCTCAAACCCCTTAACTCCCAAGAATAATACCAGTGTTATAGCTTATTTACTGTTGTTCGTGTGAAATTTCCATTTTAAATTATATTTTTTAACACTAAAGGCAGATGAAGCCTACATGATTGACACAAACAACAAAAAAAACGGTATTATCCTTTGAAGGTGAAGGCATTGGCTAGTTAAATAAAGAAAGTGCTTTCTATAGTTTTAAATACATATTCAGCTCCTTTTCAGCCCAGTTTTTTCTAAGTTTGGAGGCTCTTGAGCTTCATTGCTAAAGCTGAACATATTTAAGAAGAGTACTCCTCCTCATTGATCTCGGAAGGCTTCGATTTACATTGAACTTTGACCCTGTATCATGATGTAAAGGATGGATGAAGAAGGAGTAATAGCATGTACACACAAGACAGCAGAAGAAGGGGATTTGAGGGTAAAGAGGAGTAAAGTACCTGTAAAGATTTGAGAGTCATTGCAGGAAGTAGATAACCTCACCTACAACACCCTGCTGAAATCATGTAACAAAGTGACATGATGACTCTTATCAGATCAAACATCAATCCAAACCTAATCTTCAGAAAACTAGATCTAAGTTACACATTCCTTTTTAATCCTGTGCCACTTCTCGTCCGTGTGTTTTCTTCCTCTTAACTCCATTATAACAGGTCAGGGAGGTGGCTGTAGACCGAGTCCAGCAGCGTCTGGCTGGCCTCCTGACTCTTGACTCCAGCGATCTCAAAAAGCTGGTCCAGCTTGTCCTCGGCAGCCGGGATCTCCTCGATGACGTGCAGCTCTTCCGGGTTCAGGATGTGCAGCATGTCGTCGAAGATGGGCTGCAGGTCGCAGGGGTCCAGACGCACTTGCCGGAGTACTGTGTCTTTCTTCTCTGGAGGGAGGACAGAGAAAGGGAGAAGATGGGCAACTGTTTACTGTGCTACAGTTATGTAATGACCGTAAAGCTGCACTAATCAATATGTTTATATTAACAACGGATCAGATGACTGAAAGTGGTTGTTCATAGTGCAACAGGAACCTCTAAAAAACACAACCTGCCCTAGTTAGCTATTAGCTAGTGAACAAAGTGGAGCATTTAGTAGTTAAAGAGCCAGACATTTCCCTCAGGAGCTGGTGGAAACTAAAACAGAGCTAAAAGTAGTAAACACTGGACTTGCTGATTCATCCGTCAGACACATGTTGTATGTCACTGCCAAAAAAGTGGCCAAAAATAACTTTAAGCACGTTTAACTAGTAAGTTTATTTAGTTAATTAGGTTTAATTACCTATATTTAGTTGAATATGATTAGAAAATATGGGGATCTTTTTGATACGATGAAGAAGATCAGACATATCTAAAGGATATCAGAGGGATAAATGACGAGATCAGCATGTAGAACGAGTCCGGATAACTTATAACGTTGCTTCATTCTCTAATTGTACACTGGCGTATTTGAATCTATGGACACCTTTCTGAAACAATTCATGTTGTCCCAGATATTGCTATATATAAAAAAAAAAAAAACAATTAACATTAATTAAAATAAGGAATCATTTCTCATGCATTATTTGATGTACATACATATAAACATATGACGTATGCAACAAAATACAGAAAATTAATATCAGTACCCCGAGTGACCACATGAGGGCAGTCAGGGCCCACACATGTATATGTGAAGTAAATGTACTGATGTCACATCATTTTCAGTTAGTGTGCGACACATTAGTGAGTGTCTGAACAATTTGCTAAGGGTGTGGAGAATGTGAAAGTCTTTTCCTGTGAGGATAAGGATCTGTCTGGCTACCAGAGATACTTTGTCATATGAAAAATGTGAGACATGAATGAATCTCCAGGGGAGATTTGGGATGCCCAAAATCACAAAATACATTTGTCTCAGAGGGCTTTACAATCTGTACAGAGAGTGACACCCTCTGTCCTTAGACCCTCGATTCGAGTGAGGAAAAACCTTTTCTCTTTTAACAGGGAAAAAGGTGGAAGAAACCTCAGGAAGAGCTACAGAGGAGGGATCCCTCTCCCAGGACGGACAGACATGCAATGATGTCACATGTACAGAACAAATCAAGACACACACATAATAAACAGCAGACCTCTGCTGTGTTGAGGTTCTGGAGGATGACAAATTCACAACCTTCCATTTACTCACCCAAATGAAAGGCTTAATATTGCCTGACAAACACCACAGATTGGCCTGGATACTAAACATGATAACAGACTAACAGACACGAGGCGTAAATCAGCCCTTTCTACTGTATTGTTAACTACTCTACAAACCAATAACCCCAAACACAGCTGCTCCTTCAAGTTTTTGGCAATGAGATGCTGCTGAAAGTTCGGCGATGAAACTACAAAGTGGACATTGAGGCTTTTTTGACATTTGTTTGTTTGCTTTTTTGGTCAAACTACTATTTTGTAAGGATTTGTTCATGAGCAGAAGCTTATCAGAGGCAGAACTCAAGTACTTTTAAGATAAGTAGCCAATCCTCACCCTACTGCCACTGACAAACCCTGTTACCTGTTGAGGCACTGACTTGTTTTTCCTCTCACCTTTGGTAATGAACGAGCCGTTTCGGCTTAGGGCTGAGTCTTTGCTGGAAGTGGAGTCACAGCGGAGCAGGGGCTCTGATTCGTCAGGGAAGAAGCCTTTGGTGCGGTCCACCGGCGACTGCTCCACACCCACACCGCTGCCCCCACCCACGCTACCACCGTGGCTGCCGCTACCGACGCTGCTGGGAGACTCGAGTGGCTTGTGAATGGGACTGAGGCTTTGGCTTACATTCACTGAGGTCATCAGCTGGTTGATGTCAAACTGTAGGAAGAGAGGGATAAAAAGGGAAGTGTGAGAAACCAAAGCTTACATACACAAACACGCACAAAGGTTTCTATTCGCTTTCCACAGGGCACATGAGCTGTTGTCCCACATCCGTCCTGTATCTCTTCATCTCTCTAGCATTCTAGTATGTGGCAGATAGCACTAGAAAATGACTTCCATGTCTGTCTGAACTACTGCAAGACTTTAATTTTTCTTAAAGGGGCACTCCATAAATTTTAGATATGATGTTCAGTTCACTCATGATGATCAATCAAAGCCTGTGAAAATAACTAACTGCAAATGTGTAACAGAAAGTTTGCATTAAAAACAGTTTAAAAAATTTAATGTACTGGGCCAGGAGCATCTAACAAAAGACTTGCATTATGGGAAATGTAGGATCCAGTGTCTTGTGAGAGTTGGACCCACATAGAGACTGAAAATCATGTTATCTCAGCCTCTGATGGATCGATTTTTGCATAACTAAATCACTGCAGTAACCCTTTAAAAGTCTGCTTTTGTGTAGGTTTTTCATCTGTTTTCATCTTTGTTTCCTCGCCATTTCCTTTTGCTATTCTTCAATTTCTGTCTTTTGACCTCTCATTTCAAATGTTTTATATGTATTCCATAGATGTAATTTCCCATGGGGACACAGGAAACATGTCCCGATGTGTTCCTATGAAGAGAATTAAGTGATAGTTACTAAAACTACATTTTAGTCTTTGCATGCTGTATTATTTCATATTATGTGGGTACATGTAAATAAAGTCTTATTTCAGTCTCAGTTCTCTCTGTGATTTAAACTAAGACATTTAGGCAGCATTTCTACCTTTCCTTTTTCCTTCTTCATCAATCTCTCATTCCATCTGTTTCTTCCTCTCAGTCCCATTTTATTTCAGTTTCTCCATCTATCTCCTAATCTTTGTCTGTCTGTGTCTCTCTCTCTCTCTCTCCCCCATCTATCAATGCAACCTCCTGCTCTACTCCTCTCTCTCCCTTCCTCCCTCCCTCCCCCTCTCTCTTTGGTGTGGTAATGAACCTGTGGTTTGAACTAGTAGTGACTGGTTTGGGGATGAGCTCATGAGAGCACATCTTGTTTTTCCCAGAGTGAGCCCAGTCAGGCCTAAAGGTCGCAGCACAACAAAGCAACCCCCCCTCACCACCACCACCACCACCATATGGAAATTCAACTTGCTTCAATTTACTTTTATGAAAATTCATTTCCATGCAGTAGGATTCAATCTATTCCAATGGATTTCTGCTTAGTCCAGTATCGGGTCTGATGAATGAGCTGTAACAGGACGTGACACAGGAACACCAGCACCGTTCTCTTTCTCTCGTGTTTTCTTTCTTTATTCCATAACGTCTGGGTCACTGGGCTGCAGTGTGACACAACTAACATGATTCTGACAGAACAAGCACGCTCTGTTCAGCTCACAAAGGCATGTGTATACACGCACAGAGGCACGCGGACCCATATACACACACCATGGCAAAGACACGCTGACATTCACACAGCAGCAGACGCAACTGGAACAAATTATTTTTAAGAGCAGATGCGGGAAAAGAAAAACACACAGATCCACAAGGGATGACAAAAATTCAGCAGCCTCGGGGGACAGGAAGCCCTCTTTGTGGCACAGATCTGAACTTCTCACCCCTGCTGATTCTCTGCTGATTACCACGTAAAACATACACACGTGCTTTTAAAAATGAATGAAATCCATACCTAACATCAAGAACAACCTGCACAGCTTCACAGGTTCTGCTTCATCAAGAAAACTGCATCATATCTTTTCTTGCCACAGATAAAAAAAAAAAAAAAAGTCAACTTAGAACCATATTCATTCAGCTCTCTGAAGTACAATAAATAATTTATAGGAAAAAGTCAGCAAACAAATGATCAAAACAACTTGTGATCATTTATGATAAAAGTTGACTAAGCATGTTTGCACATTTCCCGTAATATCTTGCTTCACATTCATCCAGTTTAGAACAGTCAGCTTGCAAGTATAACTCTCTAGTGAAGAAATCTGCATACAGTATCTGAAAACCTAAGCAAATAAAAGCAAAGCTATGTGCATGAATATGTACAACAGATACATGGAAATATGTGTCATGGGGTTTTGTTGTGTGAACTGACCCTTTAACATGATGTTTTTGATCATTATAGCATCAGTCTTCATCTGTAGGACCTTTAATTTGTATGACTTTGTTTTATTTGGGTTTAGCAGTGACTTATTGTACAGGCTGTATGGCTGTGATTAAACTGACAGTAATCACAGTAGATTACACTGTTAGCCCACTACACAACCACTGCCCACCCAGGTAGAGCACTTTGTGTACGTCTGCCAGCCTGTCTGAAAGCACTTCTAACCACATTGAAATCTGATTCCCCCTCCGCTGGCGGCTGGTAACAGCTCAGAGATGAGTTGCTGGGGACGGAGACCGAGCACAGAGGTCACTGTGAGGAAGAACAGTGCTGCTATTCCAGAAAGCTCCCAGGCTGGTGTGTGTGAGTGTGTGAGAGAGGAAAGGATCAGGCTGAGTGTGTTGCTGACTTCTCCTTGTCAGCACAACACAAGGGGGCCTGCTGGACACACCACACACATACACACACTTGGCACAAAGCCCAAAACTCATATGTACACACACACACATACAAAGTGAGCCAGCTAGTGCGTTGCTGGAGTTGGCAGATCACAGCAGCATGAAGGGCACAGGGGACCAGCACACACACACACACACACACACACATACACACGCGCACAGGTTATATTTTGATTAATTAAATCAAAAATGTTACACTGAAGAATCTCTGCCGTAATTACTCCCAAAACACACGAGCAATTAACTAAAGATGCCGCTAAGAGAAGAACTGGCTCATTTAAAGTAGATCTATGATAGGTAAGTTTGCTCCCAGGCTGAATTAATGTCAAACACGCTCATAAACATATGTAGATAATCACTCTGAATTAACTTAAATTAAAGAATCAGTGTTGTTTCTGGGAAATTTTCTGTCCTTTCCTCCAGAAAGTAATGGATGTGGTTTGGTTTTATTATCTTATGGGTCTTGTTATGGAAGGGTCTGAAAGGCGTCTAATGGGACCTGAGTCATAAACACCCAATTAAGGCAGAAATTGCATTTGATTGTGCATCATTGTGGCAGGAAGAGAAAATGACTACTGTATGTTGCAGCCCTGGTGTGTGTGTGTGTGTGTGTGTGTGTGTGTGTGTGTGTGTGTGTGTGTGTGTTTTAAGCATTTTCTCTTCACAGAAGTAGGAAGTCAAAACAGTCACAGTTAAATACTAGTTTAACTAAATAATCTTAACTCAAGGTCCAATTATTTGTTTTTTATGCTAGTGGATGGGGGTTTTAAAAAATAAACATTCATGTGTAACTTTATATCCAGCATGAACAGAAGCCTTAAAATGTCTATAACTGAAGTTGCATATGAACAAATCGTCTCCGTGAAGAATGCGCAAACACCAACCACCTGGTGGAGACCATAGGGAAACACACAGTGTTATTCTTTTATTCATTCTAGGTTATATGCTTTCTTTTGGTGCAGTGCATGGTGGGTAAGAAACTATCCATCGCCCTTTTGACTTCCTAAAGAAAGTAGTCATTAATTGTGTCTCGAGCATGATATGCTGCTGTTTTACCACAGCTTAAAGGATAATTTTTCATAACTTTGTAGTGTTGGCTATTGTTTCTACTGGTCATGATAACAGTGTACTCATTATTCCTGAGACGTGAGAACACAGAAGCCAGAAAACATCAGTAGTGAGACAATCACACCACACATTCACACCCAAGATGATGGCGATGACTTTGCTTCAAAGATTTTGCTGTTTTCCCAGATCTTAATTACCTTAATGCAACTTGGTAGACAGAGATGATGGCCTTAAACCTATATTAGTCTGACACAGCGGTAGAGTTGAGCCATTCATTTTCTTTCTGTATTCTCTTCCAGTAAGATTGAATAACCCATCGCGCAGCTATATAGACTCATAACTTAGGAGCTGACAGCCTTCAGCTGTTGGTCATGAGCCATCTGCAAACTCCAATTAGCTGGGCAGTTTTTGTTTCTACAACAGAGTGAAATTAACTTTTGAGAGCCAAAATTCTCAGCACTTGGCCAAGCAATCGTCGAGTCATTGATATTGATCACCAGATACCATCACCAGATTGGAGAAGCATTTTTGTTACTTAGTGTTCCGGTAATAATAAGAATACTATGCCCCTTTCAAAAACAAAGGATATGGAAGATGGTTTCAACCTATGTTTGACCATCTGTCACAGACTGTTGCTCACAAGGAACACACTTTGTCAACACAAGTCAAGAGGACACCGAGTTCTCAATACAGAGGACACCGAGTTCAAACAACTTGACAGTTTTGGAGTCCAAACTCAAGAAGTGGAGAATGCAGTGCACTTACAAATGAGCCAACAGCATTTTGATGTTCTCCAACTCAACTCAACTCAGGTCAGATAGTATAACCAGACACCTGATGCAGGTGCTTGTTTGCAGTTCTAACAAACTGTAGACAAGGAAGGCCACAGTGAGGTTGAACTAGATAGACAGATTAAAATTAATCCGAAGGAGGAAACTTAAATTGAAAACTTTTAGGTAGCACAAACAGAAAAGTTCGATCAAAATGAGTTCTATGTGTAATTGAAACATGTCTACCTTCCACTACGTTCAAAGTCAATCACTCCCCACTCCCTGCTGTACTGAGCGGAACTCTTCTTTTAAGGGGAGCTCATTCCACATGAGTTGGCTGACTGAAAGCATGCTAGTGAAAAGGTCCACGAATCGAGCAACATTGATCCATACGCACCAACAGCATGTTCGACTTTTCCAGAACCATTTCTGTGGTGGTAAAGGCTGATTCTTGCAAACTTTTTTTTTTTTTCTTACTACTTTTTCTGACTTGAGCAGACACACGAAATCCTGCTTTATGTCGATAAAACAGCAGAAGCACCCCCACCCGCCATCTTTCCCCTTCGTTGATTCCTTCTGTTTTTTACTCCTCCCTCAGGATGGCAGCTCCATCTGCCCCAGGGTCTGACATGATGCATTCATTAGCCACACACAGGAGAGTTATCGAAATGAAACAGCATGTCTGCTCTTTAATCACTTACTTGTACATACTGATGCCAGGGACAAAGCAGCAGGCAGGCACAGCAGTATCTCCATTAAAAAAAAAACATTTTATGCATGAATAACACATGCGTTAACCATTGTTTCTTGACTTACCTGATGTTTGACTAGAATCACATGAGTTGTGTTACTTCAAAATAAATAATCTGTCAACTTCCTGCCAATGGTTCAAATGGTGCCAAATGGTAGTATAGTTACATACACTGCATATAATCGCAGTGTCCAACATGTGGCTTACATATAAATACAGATCCATGACTACAAACTCACTTCATAGGATGCTCATAGCTTACATTGCATCCAAACAGACAGAGAAACAAGGGAATCACATCTATCACACGTTTGTCTGGTCTCAACTCTCATGCTGCAGCTGAGATAAAAATAGCAACATCCATCGGACAGCTGACGCTCAGTCGTTCCGATGGGAATAACATCGATACTGTGAATGTTTTATTTTCCCCGCTGTGCTTTCAGTGCTCAATGTTACTGCTTTTATGTAACATACACATTAGCTTCCTGTACTTGAGTCATATTGACCTGGTATGAAATGAATGAGAACATACAATTGAGCATTGACTGACCCTGACCTTTTAGAGTACGCTGAAGTTTTGCACATATCTCTGTGACCGTTGTCCATCTTTTGCCTTTCTGGTTTGAGTTTGGTTTTATTTCCATATGTGCCTTCAGGTTTGGCCTGTAATGAAACTTCCCTCCACAGTGAAAGCAGGTATAAAACCTCTTCACGAGACCTCTTTTGTTCAGGCACTTTTGATAGTTCCAATTAACCCATTTACACTCAGCCACTTCATGCGTCTTGGGTGGACTGGATACCTATCCAAATACCCAAAAAAAAGTGTAAATGCAACCTCATCTCACATAAATAAGCTTTGAAATCAAACTGAAAGTCTCTCTGTCTTGGTAAAACAAAATGAATTAGTGACTCCAGCTATATCAACACATGCAGTCATATTGTGCAAAATGTGTAACTTGATGTTGTAGCATTTATCTGATCCCTGATCAGCGTAACCACTGAATTACCTGTGTGTGACAACAAAGTGGCGTGAGCCAGGAAGACAACAAAACCTTTGTCTTTCCCGTAGTCTGTCCATGCCACCATCCATGTGTTTGTGTAGTCTACAGATAGCTAGGTAGCTAGCTAACTGTTGCAGTACATTAGGTATACCTCTTCTGGCATTTCCGACAAACATCTTAACCTGCATCACCACCACACTGATCAGTCCAGTAAGACAGACAGAAAACAATACCAGGAGATCATCTGTTGATTATTACGTAGTGATGAAAGGCCAAATTATTTGAGCACCAAGCTCAGAGTCACATGTGTCTTTAAAACCAGAACAAGACTCTTACTGTGCAGCGCTGACCTTGAAGAATGCAGTCGAGGACACTAATGTGATACAAATCACTAGAACCCTAGAAGTTAGAAGAGTAGCAGGAAGAAAGAGATGAAGAAAAGTGGATGGTGATGAAGGATCCGTTGTGTCCCCTGTGTCCTTCATGTTTATCAACTGTTTTTTAATGCGTGTTCTGTATTCAGGCTCCATTCAGGTCAAAGAGAAAGAAAATGTGTGTTTGTGAAACTGCACAGTACAACGGAATCAGCTTCACCCTAACAGAGGCAATAAAGAAGAAGATGAAAGAGAGAGGCAAAGGCAGAGATAATATGTGCATGTTTCTAGTACTAAACATCAATAAAGGTTTGTGGTTAGCGGTTAACCACTATTACTCATCAACTATAAGTCACTAGCGCTTACTTTCAGTTTGGACACCTACTGTTACACTAAAGTTCCCACATGTGGTTGAACAAAAACCATTAACAAGAACCGTGCTAGAGGCTCTGCAAGGGCTGTGCATAGACACAGCAGCGCGTTGAGTTAAATGCAGCTATGGCATCCTATTTTAATTTAGCACAGTAGCATGCTAATTAGCACTAAACACAAATCACACCTGCAGCTGACGGGAATGACTGATGATTCATTTTACAGGTATTTGGTCGTAAAGCAAAATACTGGACAAACTCAAATTTTGTTGATGCTGAATGAAACTACAGTTCAGATTTTATTCAACATGTTAACTCAAATGTGGAGAATATGAATGTACTCCAAGCACTTAGCACTGGACTTTTGTAATGCTGGTCTTTCAAGAGTGAATTGGGTTTTTTTTTTAAATGTCAAAACTGATGGAAACATGTTTTATTGAAGTTTTCACTGGCCCCACCTCAGTGTGTGATGTCAGAATACCTCTTTAAAAACAGTTCGGATCTGAGGATGCGATTCCTACCTAACATCCTCACTCATCCTTGCAAGTATATTTCAAAAGAGTGTAATTACTGTGTAGTGTAATTAATTAACATCAAATCATTCTCCTAAAGAGAACTGTGGCTACAGAGATTAGTTTTCAGTGTGAGAGTGATAGAGAGGACAGTGTGTACTATAGTAACTACTACTGCCAGTGATGTTGACGTGTAAAAAAGATGTAGAGACGGAAAAATGTATTGACTTTGTGCATTTGTAAAATAAACCATTGTTAAAATAAACCTGATAATCTCATTCTGAACAGGGCAAAGCAGTTCGATGAATGTCCATCATACCTGTGGGTTATCCTCCATGACGCAGCGGATCTTCTCCACCACATCGATGCGGCGCTGCCGGTGCAGACCGTTGATCAGCTTGGCCAGGTTGGCATCGCTGTCCCGGATGGTCCAGTGTTGCAGCGCCGCATATGCCCGCTCGTGATCGGAAGAGTAGCCGTTGGAGAAGGCAGCCACCTCCCGCTCGGTAGCGTTGGCCAGCGACTGATAGATATCGATCCACTGGGTGCCTACCTGGGCCGCCACCAGTTTCAGAATATCCACTCCTGAGCAGACAGAGAGAGAGAGAGAAAGGTCAAAGCCTTGTCTATTATTGGATTAGTTATCCAATATACAAAGTATACAGACTAAGATGATGTCTGGATTTCATCTTAATTGAAGAATGTAGGAAAGTAAATGTAAGCTACTAATAAGATGCAGCACCAAACAAATCTCTAACTAATGGAGGCCTCATGATCCTCTCTTCATAGTACAACGTTGTTCAATCACAACTATATGTGTGTCTAGAGTGAGGTGCCATTACGTATAGTTTTAGCTCGTGCAGCTGTCATGTGCATGTTCATACCACAGCACATCGCCCATAGCACTGGTTCCAAAACTGGAGGTTGTGACACATGAAACAGGTCACGATTTACAGTGCAGGAAAGACCACGTCAGGCTTCTGAAAGTCACAAACCACTGGCTCATGCAACATGTGACAAGAGGTCACAGGTAGACTTTGCTTCATTCTGAGTAAAAGGATTGAGAAGTGTTGACCCTTTATGCAATGTGGTATGATTGCTTTTTTTAATCTGTCAAGGACTCCCCCAACGTTATGGAATTTCAATACAAAACCATGGAAGTCTTTCCAATTCCTGATTAGTGCATCCATAGTGGCTCAGTCCTCTGTCTTCCAGCTTGTGAAAATGTCTCTTATGCCAGCCAAGTGCGTATAGATTGAGCCAAATTGTAACGCCCTGTATTGGTCATCCCCAACTAATTTTCTAATTGGGACACATCTGGAAAATCACATGTCATGTGACGACCAGTTTGAGTGTGGATCATGACCCAAGATTCAACTGGTCAGAATTCCTTCAGAGGAAAAATCTTAGCTGTGTCACACAGAGACACTCAGTGTGATGCAGCGTGCCATGCTATTAGCCTTGGATCTCCCTAAGATCACCTGGAGGAAATGTCTTCTTTTAGTATGTAGACACATGTGCCTGCTGTGTGGTTGAAAGTGGCGAAATATGCAGAGCCATTCATCTTGAGGACAGAATGTTGTTAAAGCCACTGCTCCTCTGGATCTGATTCTCGCGTCATGTTTGATCTTGTTCTAATCAATCATAGAGGAGAATCGAAGTGCAGCTGGGGAACTGTCAAGTGTGTTGAGATTTATTTTCTTATGAATCCCTCAAGCAACAAAATGAATGTATGAATTTAGGAGAGCTCACAGTCTGCTGGGTCTAACTAAGGAAGCAGTTGAACACGGGCACCGGTCAAGACTACGTTTCCCTATAAGCCATGACAGTGTTACAATATGTAATTAATAATTTGCATCTTCATCATCTGAGGTGGAAAGATTGACATAATGATGAAAAAAAAAAGCAACAAACTGCAATAGAAACAGAATTAGCAAACAAATTATGACTTACATAAAGCTTAGATGACTTTTGACTGTGTGTAAGTTTCAATGTAAGTATGTAACAAACAGAAATGTCATATACCCATCACGTTTTCCCCATGATTTTCCATCGTCACTCTTTTAATTTTCATTTCGTTGCAGCCTCTTCCTCTGCATGGTTTATCCGATCCAACAGTAGGATGGAAACGCCCATTCATTTCAAGAAAAACGATTACAATTCATGCTACATTTGGATGTAAACTTTTATGTGCAATACTATGACCATAAATGCTAAATGGAATTCAGCCATTTTATTATCAAAACCTGTGATTTTCTACTGTGACATGTCAGGTCTTCAGTGGAAAAAGCCTATCGCACCAAGCACTGTTCATTAGGCAGCTTTACAGTGATTAAAGTCTTTGCGTTACCACAACTGAAATATCGACTATATTAGAAGAAGAAACAAGCACTCTTATGGGTGCATATTTCTCCTGATGAACTGTGTAACATGTTTGGGTGCATAGATTTTGTTCTGTTATTTTATTTTATTTTTTTTTAATTGCCAGCACTTTTATTAGAAGGTAAACAAGAAGGGATCGCACCTTTCTAAAATTAGAAACAGCTGGAGTTTTCAGACAAGTGCACATGACCTGGATTCGTTTTGTTGGTCAACTGATCAAAACAACACAGCAGCACCCGGTGCAGGCAGCTGCCGCACCAATCTCAAATAACCCCACACTGGATTGTAATTCATAATATCTCTTGTGACCCACACACACACACACACAGATCACCACTTTGTGTTTCTCTTTTGGCATGAATACTGATTTTTCACGAGCAGCTCTCAGTCATCCTGCTGCCTGTTCAGACTCTCTCTGCTCCACTTCTTCACTGACACTTATGTGAGTCGACAGTGACTCGGCTGGAAAAAAATAACCGCTGACTCATCCATTTGTCAAGCAGAAAAGATGACACAGAAAAGGCAACGCTGATATGTGTGTGTGCTCCTTGTGGTTATATATTATTCATATTATTCATACTTTTCCACCAATGAAACACAAACTGTAATGAGTGTTTGATATGCACGCAGCATCTGACATTACAGGAAATGATGCTATTACATTTTACATTTTTTTCATCTCTACTATGTGAATAATATTCCTTCATTATGACATACAGTGAAGTTTCAAGATTGATATAATCATAATTTGTTACCATTTAACAACATTCCTTTGTCCAAATAAATTGGTTTTAGCAAACTGTAATTAGAAATTAACACATTAGTTTGTTTAGCATGTGTCACTACATTGATTGCACCTAATGACTAATTTCTTTATTCATCCATCTGTAGATTAATTTTCCGAGTGTTCGATTAAGCTTTTGGTCTATAAAACATCAGAAAAGAGTGAAACATGCTCACAATTTCCTAAAGTCCAGGAGGACAGTGTTAGTTTTATCCAACCTGCAGCCCCAAAACCCCAAAATACCGTGATATAAAACAACAACAAAAAAAACAAACTTGCAAAAATGTATTATTCTGTGGAATTTTGCATACCTTTGCCTTGCTGCAGAAATGTATGTGCTTGCTAACAGCTGAAATGCTGAACTCCATTGCTGGAGACATGATCTGAAGACGTATTGTCTGAAAAGAAGCGAGGTGAAACCATTGCCTTTAAAACTGGATAATAAAATGAATTACACGCATGTTGCTCGCTGATTTTAGAAATTTGGAGCAAAGCTTCGTGTACTACATGGTCATTACACTGCCCGAGCATCAACATATAATTCATTCCTCCACTTTTGATAAGTACTGTATCAGGTTGATCCCTGATTAATGTCCACTGTAGCATAAGTGCGTAAGTCCAGGATGATTGAGAGAGAGATTGCACCAGAGAGATTAAATGGATGCAAGCCAGCGGTGGGGATCCATGGCTCAGCACACACATACTATAAATACATACATTCATGTGTACATAAATGTATAGACACAGATATGAAAGCACACAAGAGGCGAGAGGAAAGTATAAATAGATGTGTGGTGCTCGCACATGCTCACACACATGCATAACCATGAAATTTAACCTTTATCTAAACCTTAACTAACCTTTACCCTAAAACTAAACCTAACCATAACCCCAAACCAGAGCTTTAATTCTTTTGACGAAGTGAGAGTCTGCTTCATTTGACCTCATTTTGCAAAGAGGACTCCGAATGGTTTCAAAATCGTTCTAATGGATGTATAAAAACACACACACACACACACACGCTCAGTGCTCTACTTCCTGCTCAACATCAATAAAGTCGCGTGAGTGCTGCAGGGACCCAGAGGACCTCGCGTGCCGGCCTTCTGGACAGAGAGCCTGTCGACTCTTATCTACCTCGCTCGCCAAAACGCACAGTGACAGAAGAAAACTCCCCTTGCTCTGCATGCCTCACTGTCCCTGTTGGCTGGCTGTGTTTAAATGACCTATATATAAGTCTTGTGATGAGTCAGTATGTCAGCCTGCGGGATGTGTTTATGCGTTTGCAAGAGGAAGTAGCAGGCTTATGTATTCATGTGTATGTATGTGTACTTATATGGAGACTTGTAAGTTCTCCGAACCATAAACAAATCTCAAAAATGTCAAACAACGGCAACTTGCTGTTAGCTGCCAATTTTTATCCAAACTGACAATGTCTCATAAAGCATGATACAGCTGCCTGGAGGGGACACACTATGCTATACTGGTGGTGCATCACTATTTCTGCACGTGTTACAGAACGTAATGACACGCTGTTTTTGTTTATGTGTTGTGGCAATGAAAAGTAACACAAAAGTGTCATGGCTTATTCGCGACTCATTGTGTGTGGTAAATGATTCGTCCTTTTTGCAGCAGAAAATGATTGCAGTTGTGACACTAATTGCTGAGTCCTCTGTGCATACACTACTTCTCGTGTATTGGTTTGAATTGGAACGTGCATCAGCTGGTACACTGAGAGCTAACATGGCATCGATCCATCTGTCAGCCTTTTGTTCTACTTTATCTTCACTTCATTCTGTTGCCCATTCCCCTAATGTTTAATTCCTCAAACTCATCCAAGAAAGGGACAATTATGACTTCTGTCTAGCATTGAAGTTATTGGTATAATGATACATTCAAAGGTAACTGCTAGAGCAAGAAAGAAAGCAGTGGTCTCACCTCTGCACTCTGTTATTGTGTGTAACATGATGTTAGGCAGGGAGCTGTGTGCGTCAGCGCCTTAACAAATACCATTCTATTCCAATTTGAAAACATATAACGACGTTAAATTGCTGAAATGTGTGCACGGGCGCTATATACCTCCAACCAGGCAATAGGCCCCCCAAACCAAACCCAGCTTTTTACAATCAAACGCAGGCTGCCGCACAGCACAGTATATTCTAACACATGGCTTCCTGCTGCTCTTGGATGTGGAACTTGGCATTATTAATGGTGTGGATGTTTAACGAGGGAGGATGGTGGGCAGGTAGAATGTTGTTTTCCTTTGTGTTTTCCTCTATAATCTGCATCTTACTTTGAAAATGTACTTTTGTAAATAATGTGGCCGGTGACCACACCGAGTGCAATCTACCTCTGCATGATGTTCTCTTAAAGGATCATTACAGTTTATAACCATTAACTACATAATGAATATACTTCTTAAACGTATCTGCTACTGTCAAGTCATCGAGACATTGTAAAGCTTGCACGAAAAGCTAATCTATCAAAGTGACCATTTTATCGCATTATTTGAGTAAAATTGAAGGGCGCCAATCAGATTGCAAAGCATCATGTGATCTGCATCATTTTGATGTGCGATATGTAGGGGTGTGACGAGACACTCAGTTCACGAGACGAGACACGAGATTGGGTTCACGAGATCGAGACGAGACGAGATTTTAAGAAAACTAAATTACAAATATGAATGCCTGGACAACAGACTTTTATTTAACTTTGTTTTTTTGTTTTCCGACGTCATTGTTTTCCGACGTCATTGTTTTCCGACGTCATTCGGCTGCTTGTTGGATCACAATTTAAAAGTGGCGGGGGCGTCGCAAATAGTTATGCATGTGTTTTCCGGCTGCTTGTTGGACAACAAATCTCGTCACACGAGATCTCGTCACACCCCTAGCGATATGTGATGCTCCGCTGCACAAACTAGATGCATCACACACATGGACATGGTCGTTAAGGTACAATAGCCAGGATGTTAATGGTATTTCATGTTGCAATTTCAAGGAGATACAGATCTAACGATTGCCATTTAAGTCAATTAGTATGCCATAAAATACCTTTTAGTGTGAAGTGAAAAGTGAAAAAAGTGAAATACATGAAAACAACAACAGATATTCAGTTTGCAATAATAGGAAATATCACAAAGGAGCAGAAATTTAAAATCTGAATATTTGCTATTGTTTTTATTGAAGAACTAAGATGTAAAGTTAATGCGATTTGAAGTTAACAAGCTGAACCCATCACGGTAGCCATCGCTGTGGTCCTTTAAAGCTTCAGTATGCTTCAGACAAACTAGACCAAGAACTAAACAAAGGCGACGGTGTGTCGAGCTGTTCCTCCTCACCAGTCTTTACCCAACAATTCTCATCGCTTGTGTGTCTTTGTAGTCTTATAAGATGATGTATCACAGAAATGGCTCTGCAAAGGTGTTCATGATGTTGCACTTTGCTGAGGAAACATGTTGAAAGTAGTTATGTGAAGAATTAAAAAAAGAGAGCTGCAGCAAGACAATGAAACTACTAAACGACTACTAACTACTAAACCTTTACACATCCACGCACCTGGCAAATTGCTGAGTAAAGTCATCGTGATTGTCGAAATGTTACAAAAGTTCATTTGAAGCATACTGAGTCCCTTACCATTGCTTTGAATATTTTGGTGTGAAATTAAACAGTACCACATTAAATATTTATGTGTCTATAATCAGTGACATAATAAAGTCCAGAGGAAAAAAAAAATGACAGGACTGTTTGTACTGAGGACATTTGGCTAGCAAACTGTAGCCTCAAACTCACCTTTTTACATCATTTTTGTGATTCTCACAAATACAATTTAACTACTTCACCGTCATTTCAGATAAACAACTGTGTTTTTCAGATTCTGTGCAGTAAATATCTGGCCCGTGGCCGTGGAAAGCCCCATTCAACCCTGCTGTGGAGGAGTAGCAATGTTCACTACTTCCTGGCCGGCTCTGAGCAAATGCCAAGTTCTGTATGTGTGTGATCTTTGCTTTCACATTTCCCTTTCTTTTTTCCTTTATTGCCTGAGTGTTTTAACTGCTCTAGTAAAGGGATATTACAACCTTCAAAGGGAACCAGTCATACACCTTGGAAGGATTAAGGGGCTGTTTAGTTTTATGTTCCCTGGGAGAAAATAGCAGTGTAAAATGGCTGTTTGGGTTGCATGTGCATACATCTCCACGTGAATACATACACATGGGCACATGATTACTTATCAAATCAGGAGAACACTAATGCACACAATGCGCGCACACACACACACACACACACTGAAAATTTGTCTTTAATGTATTTTTTAGTCTTAGGATTCAATACTTGTCTGCACACATAATGTTTTCACAATTATGTGCTCACAGTGGCTGCCTAGAAAAGGAAATGCTGTACGTTATCTGTAATACAAAAAAAACGATGTCTTATTTATTACTGGCAGCAGCGACAGCCACAAGCATTGGTGACCACCAACAGCAGAAACTCAAGCTCCATCAACAGAAAATCCAATACAGCTGCCCACTTAACCAAAATTATACCAGTAGGGATTGGGTGACTATTCAGGGCAGATTTTGTCTCTGATGTGTACAGCATGTATGTGGTGTGTGACATCATGTGACATGCGGGAATAACTGTAAATAGAAGACCAAAACTATCACAGCAATGAAAGGGTCAAAGGTCATCAACCAGAAGTCGGTGGTCAGCCAAAGAAACATCAAGGTGGACGCTCACATCTGTTGCCAGAGACATTCCTTACACAAAGATGCCCACATATGTGACCACTTACTATTATATCACCAGGAGTCCGCACTTAAGTTACGTGATAACAACTAAGCCATCTCCATGACAACTGAGCAACACCATCTGCTGAGGATGGGAGGCCCTGTGATGTGGTTGAAAGTCTGAAGGGGGAAAAAAAATAAATCAATTTGAGTCACAGTGATGTTTCCAAGGTCAATAATGATTCTTCATACGTAACATAACCGTGTAGTTTGAGTTGCGTAAGGCAATATTCGGGCTCTGAGTTTTGAGAACCAGGAATGAAAAGCACTAATGTGACACAATCCATTAAATCTCCTGTGAAATACAATCAAACGATACATACACAGTAGAATGCTTTGTACACGGTGGTGGGTGCTGACAATCTTTCCACTGATGGTTTGATTACTTTCATTATTTTGCATCTGTTTACAGAAGTTCGCATTGCTGAAAGTGCTAGCGTTCCTAGAGCCCATACTCTAAGGTTTCAAGTATTAATATAATATGATCAGCTGATCCCAAACACATGTACATGGTAGTAGCCTTCATGAGAGCGAGCTATGAACATATTCATGACAGACAAACAAGTATGTGTAATTAACGAATTTGATCAAAAATAAATTACGAATTACGAGTTAACACAGTCTCTGGAAACCGTGAGATATGGCCAACACATACTGACAGCTTAGCCATCTAAAAACAATTCCTAAAGGCCGGTTTCTATTCAGCTTTTTACTAAATGCTCCACTCAGCTAGTCACCAGCTACTCGTCGCTAACGTTGACCGCCTGCCGTTTGGTTCAGGTCAGGTAACGTACAGTCGGTATCAACGAGGTTGATGAGAGAAATAAGACTGAGCGAAAAGAGTAAACTTAAAGGCTGCAAAACCAACACGATGAGCAGAAACATGCTTAAATGGGCCCTATCGCTGAGGGTGATAATTCTCTATGCTTTATCACTGAAAGAAATCATCACATTACATGCAGTACATTTTGATCTATTGTTAATATAAAAATATTGATTGGCGCAGGGCTGAGGACTAAGTTGTTCTTTTGATTAGGCAACTGGCATTTATCACAACTACTGTATGCACTAGAACCTAGCTGTTGATGCTTTGTGCAACAAAATACAGTTCAAAGGTTGGTGGAAATCTGCACTTTATCTTTTGTGACGTGAAAATTGACTCTCTGTCTCTGTATCTCTTTGTCAAGCATCTTAAGTGTCAGGGCTCACTAGTGCTGCTAGGTAACATCAGGGAAACCCCAGCATGGTTATCCAACAGTACAATACAACACTTCCCCCTGTCAAACCCACAATCCCCTCCTCACAAATACACACACACACATTCACACACACTCTCTCTCTTCATTTCCTTCTGTCTATATATCTCTTTGTCGTCCAGTAAGAGACCCGATTGACCCACTAATGTGCCTTGCCAACCAAACAACAACCCTGATGCAGCTGAAACCAGATTATTCCAGTTCTCTGTGGTCAGTCACTGAGGGAACAGAGAATGAGAGAGGGAGAGGGTGGCGGGTGGCTCAGCTTTATCACATCACACACACACACACACACACACACACACACATAGTTCTGAAGTAGATTTGAGTGTCTCAGGCAGGAGGTGTCCCCTAAGTGTGTTTCTCCGCCTCTTTTTCAGTGTGAAATCAAGAGCTCAGCGGTGCGGGAAAATGTTTTCTACTTGTTGATAGCCAGTGTGTCAACAGACAGGAGCAACAGACAGGAGCGTGGGGGGTAACAGTGGTAATAGAGGATGCGGGGTGACATGTGAGAAACAAAAACAGAAAGAAGGGAAATAGAACAAGATGGAATTGGAGAAGGAAACACGAAGACAGGTAGTTATTTCAAAATTACACAAAGGACAGGAAGACAGGGGAAGCTAAAATGAGGTAGTGATGTAGTGAAGAGAGAGGAAGAAAAGGCAAATAAAGGTGGAGGTACACAAAGGAGAAAAAAGCTGGAGATAAGAAAAGGTAAAACAGTAAGATGGAAAAGAAAATGAGAGGAAATAAAGATCTGGAGAAGTGAAAACAGGAAGCTGGAAGAAACTGGAACAAGGGGGTAAATTGAAGAGGAAATTGGAGAGGAACTCAGTAAGACAACCCGGGTGTGTGTGTGTGTGTGTGTGTGCGTGTGTGGGCGTGTGTGTGTGTGTGTGTGTGTTGGGGGTGGATAGTGACAGCAGGTTGGTGCTAGAACAGGGTCATGTCCTTGCGTGTGTAACCACTGCCCTCCACACCATGTGCTGTAGGGCAGAATTGATCCGATCATATACCCACAGCAGTGCTATCGCATCAACAGATGGTCCTACACAGCTCAAGAACAGAACACACCCATGTCAATACACTGGATACATTACATCCAGTATGTGACTGAAACTGCATGACTCTCCATGTTAGCTGCTGATGTGTATATATAGAGCTACCAGCCCACAAAAACTGTGATAAGAAACACTCTCTGAGGGCATATCACAGCCTTGCATATTGCTCAGGAAGTTACAATGACGTTGATATTCTCGTAAGTATGACTTTATGAACACGTTGCAGCACTGATATCAAATATGTCATCTTCACTAGAGCTTTGTGGGAGTTTACAAAGTCTTTTGAGGTATGTTTTAACATACATGTTTGTCCAGTATCTATATGTGGTCATTTAAAATTGAGAGAGTTTGGTCCTAATGGCTAATTACAGCCAAATAGGATATTATAGAGTACTCTCTGCTATAATGTGCACAGAAAAACAAGGAAAAAAGATACGACTAATTGGAAATATCAGCCTGTTTTTCCTGTTGTTCCTGTAAATATTGCACTTATTTAATGGGTTTAAAAGACCTGTGGTAGTCATAGCAACCTTAAATTTTGTGTTGTGTCAGCTGACTCAAGATCAGCTCGAAGAGAAAATTCAGCGAAAGAAGAAGCAAAACCAGACCTTGAACAAAGAGGTTGATAACCTGAAGAAAGAAGTTCAGAAGTTGACAGAGAAGCTTAAAGAAGAAGCCCAAATGAAGTCTCAGTATGCGAAGCTGAAGAGAGAACACTACGCCAATATGAAGTATTGCGATTTCTGCGATACAAATCCTGGGATTGAGAGCAGACTATGAAAGTGTGAAACCAAGGCTCAACAAGATGCAGGACATGAAAGCTGTTCGCCAGAAAAGAGACATCCTCACACAAGAATACCAGGAACTTCAAAATAATCTCCAACAAGACACTGAAGGCAGCACGGAGGCCTCAACAAATCACTCCAGACATCCTGCTCTGCGACAAACACACAAAAGAAAAGTGTTGTTTCCCAGTTTGTATCTTTTCCTTTTGTCTAGGACGTGCTGTCAGTGATGTAGAGTTGCAAACATTTCACTCATGTAGTGCTGGTTAAATGTATTCAGAGAGTGCTTTTGTAGAAAATACAGAATGTCTGTTATGAGGAATTCTTTTAATTAACTTGTTTTGAATGGTTATTTCGTTTCTATGATTTAACAATAGTTCTACAGTACACAGGCATTTTCATTTAACTTGTGAAATGCACAGTGTTTTCACAGTGTTTTCATTCTGGTTTCCGGAAGATGAGTGCCATTTGGTGCACACCTTCATGTCCCTCTTGGGATAAATTGCAATTTATTAGGTGGTCCCTCAAGGTCAAATTTGCACTTAATACTTTGGTGAAAGCCACTATGTATAACATAGTCTTTGATACTACCACTGGAGAGAGTCAAGAATTTTAACACATTCACAGTAATGTTCCAAAGACCTGGAGAATCTACGATGGCCCAACACCTCAGCAAGAAATTTTAACTGTACGGCAAAACAACGCCACATCTCTAGAACCACTCTGCTTGGAATAAAAGACACAGGGGACTCACCCTGTCCATTGGAGTAGTATATCCACTTCTCTTTGACCTGCACTGGGGGCGCAGAAGGTTTCTTCTGAATCGCCTTCTCCATGATGCTGCTAGGGTCCTGCATGGGGCCCTTCTTCAGCACCCGAGAGCTCCGCTTCACGCTGCACACCACGATCACCACCAGCACCAGCAGGAGCAGTAGCACGATCATCCAGGGAAGGTGCTCATTGATGTCAAAGTGATTATGGGTGCTCGGCCGTGGGGAACCCCTGCGTGTGGGTCTGTAGGAGTTGGAGACTCCTCCTACACCACCTCCGCTCCCCTGTCCAGCTACCTTGTTGGCTCCCATCCTAATTTTGACTACATCGTCATCCTCTAACCTCTTGTTAGGGCCTGGAATAGGGTCAGAATTTGGGTGGCCTTCGCGATCTACTGGTTGCTTGAGAGCTGGTGGCAGTGGAGTCTGTGTGAGATCACCATTTGGTGGGATGGAGGTGGTCGTCCGGCTGAGGAGTAGACCCTCTGCTCGGTGATCATTTCCATCTGTGTTTTCCCTCAGTTGAATGGCTGCTGACTGGCTGTAGGTTCCTGATGGAAGAGAGACAGAAGAGAGATGAGAGTGAACAAATAGAGCAAAAGAGACGGCATCGCGGGAGGGAATCCTAACACTTTAATCCATGTGAGTAATCTGGCATGCAAACAGAAGACAGAATAACCTTCCTCCTTCTGCTCTCACTCATCTGCTACCCTTCCTAACTGCTTCCATCCTTGGGTGGACAGTGTTCTGCCCCAGCCGTGCTCCACCTCCTTATCTCATGGCAGATGAACTCTGAATTGCTCACCCCACAGTCTGCTCCTTGATCAATCTTAGGTGAGGGTAAATCTAATCAGACTCAGGCCTTAGTTGGAGGAAGAATTTGAAAAAAAAAAAAGAGAATGGATTGGGTCTAGCAGTTCACAGCCAAACAAATCCCTGTAGCCTCTTAAAATGGAAAAAGAACATTTAGGGCTGTGAGTGTCTTTTGACAAAAGCAGCAGCAACAGCAGAGGCAGTGTTTTTCTGAATGTGAACAAACTCTAATGGTGAGTCGATATTAGTGCGTCATTAACCTCCATTGATTATCGATATGTGTAGCATGTAGTGCCACTAATGGTATTGGAGTTGTATAATGACTTTATATCATAAAAGGGTGGCTGAATGTATTTTAGGAAAGTCAGGTGAATATATGTTAATCCCTGTAATCCTCTTGTTATCCTCTTGTTAGGAGACAGGTACACAGGTGCAGATCTGTATCCCCAATTTTAGGCTAATGTTTTGGCTGGCAGCAAGACGTCTTTAACATATGCATCCAGCTTTTTAGAACCATACAGAAGGGTTTGTAGCCACAGTGGTCCTATTGAGGATATCTGTGATTCTACATGTAGTCTAAATAAAACGACAGAAATAAAACTATGCAACAACTACTGGAGGGTCTAATCCATCTAGTCGTCGATAGATAGATAGATAGATAGATAGATAGATAGATAGATAGATAGATAGATAGATAGATAGATAGATAGATAGATAGATAGATAGATAGATAGATAGATAGATAGATTTTATTCATCCTAAACTGGGATTAATAGCACCACCAGATGTGTGTATATTGGCTTTTTTTTTTGCACGTTTTGCAAAGGCTGACACCACTGGGCTTGAGTTGTTGATGCATTCTATCAAAACTGTTTTGAACAAACTTTTATTGCAACCTGAATCAACATTTTCCCCAGTGTGTCATGACCCATTAGACCAATTTCTAACATGATAAATATGTATTTACTGGCATGGTGCTGGATCCAGTCCAGTAAAGTTCATTGTGTTCCAGGTACTGGTATCTCCTTGTCTTGGACAAGTTGATATATAGTCAAACATTCACGGCAAATTCTTTGCTAGACTTGTGAGGCTGCTAGGAGATTTGTGAACTAACTTCAAAAGCCACTTTACATCTAGTGAATTATATAAATTAAAATGTAGTGAACATAGCTTTTATCACTCCTGTTACTGTTGTGTTAAGACACTTTTGTCTTAACACGCTCATTCTACACTCATTGGTGGTCCTCCCTCTTCTCCAATGACAGTAAAAGGCAGGTGAGTAACACCCCCACCGGCTTCTCCCACGTTCTCCTCTTACAGCACAGGCCGAGTGAAATTAATTGGCTGAGGAATCATCGATCCCATGCCAACACAAACAGCAGTGACAGTATTATAGGTGTGGGGGTCTGTACGGGGAGGAGGGGTATACTGGCTGTGGATGGTTGATTCTGAGAAATGACCAGTTGACTGATGAGAGAGATGACGAAGAGAGAGGAAGACAAAGACAAGAAAAGGGAGAGGGAATGATTTGTCATGTTTCCTGACCTAACATATCATCAAATTGAGAAAAGATGGGTGGAAGAAGGAAGAAAAGAAGTATAAGTAGTAGGATAGAAATACCCATAACTCCTCCTGACCACAAATAGTAGCATTCCTGACATAGGGAGCTGCCACCAGTTCGTTACCATGCCTACGGATGTACTTCCCCTTAGGAATTCTCAAAGGAAAATATGTGTCATTGATTTAATGATACTCCCTCTGCTAAATGCCCACTCTATACATAGCACATATAGTATAATGTATACATAATGAATGGGGCTGGAACAGGGAGAGAGTTAGCTTAACTTCACATAAAGATTGAAGGTAGGGACACACAGCTTCTACTAACATCTCTAAAACTAGTTTGTGGTTTTAAGGAAAGTTTGGTGTTCAATAGTTTCCATATTAATTAGTATCTATTGAAATTGACAGATCAATAAACTGCTGTTCATCAAGCAATAGTAACAGGATGGAACTCTCTCTTAAATCCCTAATTATTGGTTTCACATGTCTGCATTAGAGGTGTTGGTAGGCATATTTTTGAACTTCTGAGAGCCAGGCTAGTTGTTTTCCCCAGTTCCCAGTATATTTGCTACGTTAATTGCTTACTGGCTCCAGCTCCGTACTTGACACACAGACGTGATTGGTTTTGATCTCAACATATGACTTCCAGGAAAACAAGCAAATAAGGAACTACATGAGGAATAGCAATGAAAAAAACAGGGTCCCTACTCTCACCTTTGTGTGCCAGCAATACTGATGGAGAGGATGAAGAAGTCACTAGTTCATGTGCAAGCACAGCACGTGCAGGCCCCAGTGGGGTGGTTGTGGAGACAGACGATGATGAAGAAGAAGTGGGAGCTGTAGAAGATGGTCCACAGACATTATCTGTCTCTCTTGTCCCTGGTACGAGGAGCACCAGCCCCTTAGCTTGGCAGTCTGTGTGGGTTCGGCACTTCACAGCACTCGACGCCACATCTGAGAAAGTCCCCTTGGTGCACGGCTTACAGAGAACATCCTCTGTTTCACTGCCCCGTTTTTTCACCCTCGTCCCTGGAGGGCACAGTGAGTGGGGCTTACACTCGATGCTACCATCCCCTGATAAGAATTTGCGGGGGGGACATGTGCAGACACGGTCCTGGGTGGCAGTGCAGGGGACTTTCTCTATGAAGCCTGCAGGACATGGAGCCCGACAGCGGTGGCATTGCTGGACCCCATTCTCGCCCCGTGTAAAGGTACTTTGAGGGCAGGGGCTGCACTCCCTCACGGCTGTAGAGGAGCAGTGGACGGACACATAAGTGCCTGCCGGGCACTTGTCACATACCAGCTGGGTTCCCGAGTCTGGATCGATGTGCTGATAGTGGCGGGCAGAGAGGAGGGGCTGGTCAGCGGGGCTAGTTGTGGACAGAACCCGGGCTGAAATGTCAACCACCACTGTCCATAAGAGCTGAGGAGAAAAGAGCGTGGGAGTTAAAAAAAATTGGCAATAATAATAATAATCATCATCACATGGGTTTATCCTCTGGGGACCATGAGTATCCAGGAAAGACATTATTATTATCAGTTAACTTGTGTATAAGATTGATATGATGGACTAACAGTGGCATAAGAGCAGAGTAATATATTTTTATTATTTACTAATTTATTTAACAGTAAAAAAAACAACTCTACTCTAAAAAGAAGGAAATCGTGAAATGGATTCTGAAAGGACTGACTTTCAATATACCTCAGGCTTCTACCTCAGCTCCAAAATCAACAAAGAAACTCATTTAATCAAACCTCATTTCATTTACTCACTTTGCTGACTCATCCCATTCCTCTTAAAGTTTCCAGTGGTGTGCATTCACTTTACAACCACAGCTGAGAATTTATCAGAGACAAATGACTCGGGCTTTCCTTTATTTTGTTTACCAGGCTCCCCTATGACCTCTGCTGGGAAGCTGACAGCTCACAGGGTTTAGGGGAATAAACCACACATGGCTATGTTTACACACACACACACACACACACACACACACACAAACTGAGTCATGTCAAAGCAATAAGATCAGGTAGTCTGACTAGTGGAAGACTCCAATAATAATATAGGCTTAAAAATGCTTTCTATGCCAACCTCAGCCTCATTGTCTATTCTTCCAGTTTTTCTTTACTTCCAGTTTTTTTAAACCTCGTATATATGTGGTGACGTCATGACGTCACAGAAATGTAAATTAATGCAAGATGTCATCTAGCAATATGCCTGGAGTTTCCCTACTGGCTTGGCATCGGGTTGGATCTACCTGCTGCACAGATCCCTCTCTCTGGAGCAAGTGAGGAGCACTGTGAGGATCCTGTTTTTTGACTTCTCCAGTGCTTTCAACACAATCCAGCCACCACTGTTGAGAAGGAAGCCAGGGGCAGCTGGGGTGGACGAGCAGCTGACAGACCATCGACTACCTCACCAACAGACCACAGTACACAAGACTTCATGACTGTGTGTCTGATGTGGTGTCTGCAGCACAGGGGCACCACAGGGCGCAGTCCTCTCACCCTTACTATTCAGCCTGTACACTTAAGACTCCACCTACAACTCAAACCACTGCCTCATACAAAAGTTCTCGGATGATACAGCCATCATCAAATGAGTGTTAGACGGTAATGACCACGAATACTTTGTCGACTGATGGGAGATCAATGCTCTGCAAATCAGTGCCAGTAAGACGAAGGAAGAAGTCACCCACTACCACACCAGTCAACATCCAGGGAAAGGACATAAAGACAGTGGACTCATACAAGTACCTGGAGGTTCACCTCAACAATAAACTGGACTGGACCACAAACACAGACGTCCTGTATAGGAAGGGCCAGAGGCAACTCTACCTGCTCAGGAGATAGAGGTCCTTCGTAGTCTGCAGGACTCTGTTATAAACATTTTACAATTCTGTTGTGGCATCTGCCATTTTCCATCCATGATGGACAACCCCCACCACCCTCTGCATGAGACCGTGGATACGCTGAGCAGCTCAGTCAGAGACTCAAACACCCTCGCTGCAGGAAGGAGCGCTTTCACAGGCCATTCATCCCAACAGCAGTTAGACCTCAACACATCATGATGGTGATAGTCACTTGGACCTTACTCAAGCCACGTGGTCACTTTAACACCAAAGTACTCACTTTTTGCACACAATCTATATATATATTACACGGACGGTGTATGCTTGTATTTGCAAATTTTACTTACTGTATATAATGTTCCTTAGTGTATCTAATGTTACTTTTGATATATATATATATTTTTTCCCCCATTGATTGCTTCTTTGTATCGGAGTAATGCACAAATTTTCCCCAAGGTGGGATCAATAAAGTAAATCTTATCTTAACCAGAACCACCAGAGGAAAACACACACATCGATGGAGACAGGTCAGACAAAATGTAGATCTGTGTACAAAAATGTGTGTTTAGGTGTGCTTCTCCCTGCAGTGTGTGTAGCTACTCAGACAAATGGCGACAACTCGTGTGTGTGTGTGTGTGTGTGTGTATGCAGGACAAACAGGGCCGGTGGGTTTGAAGTGATGCACTGATGACACATATGAATGTTTGTCATCCATGAGTGGTGAAATTTCAAAATCTTCCACTGAACAAAAAGCATCACTTTCGCGTCATGCCAGTGTAGTACAAAAACTTTCCTAAGGGAACAGAGGGAGCCAATGTCCAAAAACACACCACACACACACACACACACACACACACACATAAATCATGAATTGTGTTTTGATGCCTACTTTTAGTCAATTGAACACTTCAGAAGTTTGAATTAAATCTATTGCTTGGGACACTGGAATCAGTGAAGTTTTTCAATGGGGAATCATGTAAGTTCCCCAAAAGCTTCTCTTTATTCAATGGTCAAAGGAAGACAAACTCATTTTATGATTAGTGCTAATAAGGAGAATGCTGTCCATTCTTTCTGCGCTCCAGTGCCCTTTCACCACACCACCAATTCGCCTCTTTGTGTTCCTTCCCAGAACCTCATCCATAAACATCAGCGCATGTTCTCGACATGCTGCTCATAACTCAGTTGCGTCAGTAACATCAATGCATTCATTCACATCAATGTTCAAAAGTGAAACACTGGTAGGGTGTGCATGCAGGAGTAAATGGGAACATTCTACTTGTTACTGGACAATGGATGGTCCCCCTGTGGCTGTTTCTGCTTGTTTGTTGAATTTTATTATTGAAACAGCATGTCCTGCCCTTTACCATAACCATAATTGAGGGATTATCACTCACTATTTCGTGTGAGGCTGTGGAAGAAAAGGCATGCTGGTATTAAAAAGGAACATTCTGATGGTTTAGTGCAGAGCATTCGAGCTTTTCATGCCGGTACCCATGGTGCGGACTTTCTTTTGTCTGGAGAAGCAGGCTCATTAAAAAATACCAAGAGAGAACAGCTTCATAAATCATTTTTGTAGGTAAACATTGTAAAAAAAAAATCCTCTGTGGTTCTTTGTAAAACCTGAAACATGCTTCTGCATTTGCAAGTTAGTGAAATTGCCATTAGTGTCCGTCAACATATTTGTATGTAATATTAACATGTCGGGGCTGTCTGCAGTGTATAATTGCAGAGGCTGAGTTCACCGACATAAAATGATATTATTACACTTATATAATTCATGTGTTACTATATATTTTTGATGCAAAATCAACAAAATATATCCTTGTTGCTTTATCATGGGCGAAACTGTAATTAACAAAAAGTAAATTTAAGTTATTTATTTCCCTCAGTCACTCTGTGACACTGTGGTAGAGTAATCACAGTTTTACGGAGTTACTTGTCTTGTGAATCTGTGCTAATGTCAGCAAGCTAGGCTAACTAGCTTCCACTTTCTGAGTGTAATACAAACTTCATGACATGCTGCGTCTTTTCAAGTGTTGTACAAGGGACAGACAGATTAAATCAACTGACCGATTGAGAGCTAATGCAAATATCAGACTTGTCTTTGAAGAATTAATCAACACTCAATCCATGTTTTTGCATTAGCAAAACTTTGTCATACTACTAATGGATTCTGTCCCAGGTGCTTGGGAATTTTCCGGAGAAATTCGATTGTTGTAGCAAAGATAAAACCAAAATGTAAAACTTTCATTCCTGACTTTTTTTTGTGTGTGTATAGGATAAACAAACAATATATAACATTTTTAGTATTAAGCGAGTTTTATAGGTGCTTTTTTTGGACGGAGCCAAGCTAACTGTTTTCCCTTGCCTCCAGTTGTAACGCTAAGCTAGGCTAACCATCTGTTTGCTCTAGCTTCGTATTCATCTTCTCTCTCTGCAAGAAATCTAAATTAAAATTACACCCATTTATTATAACTGCGATTTATGATTTATATCAATCTGAAGATATTTTTATGGTAAATAGACCTGAGTCACTGAGTCGTATTTCGCAGGTCACACTTCTTCACCGAGCTGATATCATTGCGTGTGTTGCCCTCTGGATAAAAGCTTGTGATAAAGCTCATTGGGGGAGTAGGCTGACCTCAGACAACCGGGCCATGTCTGCAGTTACGGTCTTAAGCCAATGAGGATAATTACTGTGGCGGCTGCTATTCAACATGTCAGGAAAGGAAAGAGTGCAGTAAGCTAATGGCAGAAAAATACAGAGGCTTGCAATTGTCTGAGTGTCTCTCTGTGGTTGTCTCTGTGAGGCATTTCCTGTTCGCCACTAAGAAAATAAAACAGCGACAAAAAGGAGAAGAAACAGAAAGTGCAGCGCTGACACTTTGTCAGTACACATGCTCACTTCACACACACACACACACACACACACAAACACACACACACACAAGACAGACACTGGCAGGAGTCTCCTCACGGCTACTTCTGCAGCTCAGTGGTGCAAGAATCAATTTAAGTCTTAACTGCTGCCAGCTTTCCCACGTGTTTTGCCAGCTTCTTTCTATGTCTTGCCGCACTGCCCATAAACTACATCATATGCCTGGTGCATTGGCCCGTCAGCCAATCACACAGGCGGTGCTTCTGATCTCTATCTGTCCATTTCCAGTTTGGTATTTCCAGCTCCCTGTGCACTGCAGTTTTTCTCACTGTGTTCAACCTGGAGAAGGTGTGGACAGTCCTATGGTACCAACCTGACACATGGTTTCACTTCTTCCTGCTTATCAGTGATGAGCTTCCATATGAACAGTAAAAGAGTCAAAGAGGTTTTTCTATCATTCCTCCTGTTCATATTGGCTAATAAAATGTGCTTTCAGTGGGGTCAAAATCCACAATCAATGTATCTGAAGCTTATAAGAGGTTTCATCAGTCTGAGTTAGTTATATCAAGTGGATATCTGACACATTTACAGTCTTTTTAGCATCTCTTTGAGTTTCCATATTGAGTTGTGGTGAAAGTACAGGAACAAAAATAGGGACTTTGGTACTGAAAACACTGTAATGTTGAAAGATATCTGCTTGATTTGACTCATTTGGACGACTGAAGCTTCATATTAGCTTCAGATAAACGTTTTGCACAGAAGGAGGACTGTGGCGTTAGCCCCCCTCCACTTACAATGTAAGTTGCTTCATGAAGGGAACTTCTAATGACCCTTATAGACAAGGGGGAATGAGTATGGCAAGAAAAACTTGTTGTTTTAAGACAGACTTGGAGAAACTGTGACATGTCTTTTAATTGGTCTCGTAACTGTGACGACTCACTGTACCACCGGCATTGCTTTTTCTTGTTAGTTTTTTTTTTGGTAAAATGATTCAAGCTTCCTGTATGATTTGACACTGCTAGTAAGTGATCACACATCACTTACATCTCTACAAAGATAGTATTATATCTCTAGTTTGAAACTAGCATTTACTGCAAAATTAGTGCAGACATTTTTATTTACATATAGCTGGTTCAAACTCGATCCTGACCACTCAGATTCTGCTGTATGCTGGGGTTTAATCTGTCAGTGGAAACTGTGGAGGGGATCACAGGGGACCGATGACCGCTGTGACTCACTGACAGAGCAAAGGACAGAACAGAGGGTGTGGTCGTCGTGTTTACATCATATAGGCAACAGTGGCACTGCTGCAGAGCAGGTTCCTATCGAACGC
The DNA here is from genome assembly GCA_036937835.1 of Pampus argenteus. Taxonomy (NCBI): domain Eukaryota; kingdom Metazoa; phylum Chordata; class Actinopteri; order Scombriformes; family Stromateidae; genus Pampus; species Pampus argenteus. The sequence goes on along the minus strand of CM072876.1, from coordinate 15,621,073 downwards.
AGCCACCCACAAAACACACAACCACACACACACACACACACACAGTCACCACCCCGACTTTGTGACTCTCTGTCTGTCTGGCTGGCTGAGCTGAGCTGAGCAAAACACCCTGTAATTCAACCTCCAGCAGCAGAGACACACCTAGCACCCGATTTGCTTGCAGGCATTGAAGCAGAAGTACAACTGATATAACTGATCAAGTCTTTTTTTTTTTTAGGTGACAAGGCGGCTGAATCTCTAAACCTCTTTTCACTTCCCTTATTTTCTTTCGTCTGTGAATGTGAACCATCAGTCGTCTGTAAATTTTTGGCGCATGATGCGGTACCATGGCTGCACGCGTAATTTCTCAGATGTGTGTTTCGACTGTTATGAGAGTCAACAAGGGGTGAAGACTTTGCATTAATGGAGCGGTGAATGAGGGAGTGTTTATACGGGGGTGTTTACTCTTAATCACACGTACTGTGCACACCGATAGTTCCTTTCCTCTTTGTGTTTTGCGCATGTGTGTTTTGCCTGCAGCATTTTTAAACGTCAATGCATTATTGATGCCATATCGTCGTAGAATTACAGTAGGCAGCCGTTGTCTTATGATATTGTTTACTGTTGTAGGTTAAGACAAAAACAGTTGTTACATCACCTATTAAGTTGATTATGGCATTATGAAGCCAAACCAACGTTCCTCCAAATATTCCCTTCTTTAAGCCTTCACATTGGCAGAAATGAACTCTTAAGCTCTGTATTTGTAGAACATGTGCTGTATTCAGAGAGAGAAGTTGGGGGTTTTCTTATTGACTTCAACACAGATGGTGTTTTCTTTAAGATAGCCTCTAGTGGCCATTAGAGGAACTGCAGATTAAAGGGCCAAGTCAATTTACTCATCACGGGGAGCGCTGACTGAGAAAGTGAACAAAGTCGTTTCATGTCTTAGGGGTCTCAGGAGGAGCTTTGTCATGTCTGAAATTATAACCCTGATGATGTCATGGTGATGTCATCTCATCATGGAGAAGTTTAGAACATAAAGCATGTGCGTTTGGAGCCGGACACATGAACTTAAATAGAGGAAAATAATGTTAAGAAGAAAATGCTATTGCGTTGCATTATGGGAAATGTAGGATCTGGTGTTTTCAGTGCGAAGAGTGAGGATACCTCAGCCTGTGCTGCTTCAACGTTGACCACTTTATTTTTAATCCATGACTTGCAAGTACCAGTTATGGAAGTACAATGCTAGATCGCTGGAGTAACACTTTAACGCTTTAGCTTTAGGTACTGTTAGTGATGTTGTTGTGTCTGTAAAAATAAAACCACATTTCCCATAAAACCTTTTCCTCTTAACACGTTCTTCTTTGACTTTAGGATACTGGACGCGTTGTACAGTTAAATAAAATGTAATTATCCCCTCATGTTCACCCCTACTGCATTGTATATATCACAAAGTGAATGTAGTAATTTTTATGTACGACACTTTAACTCGGAGGCTAAAACGCAAGAGTACACAGCAACGTTCGGGAGGCGCGTCTTTACATTTCCTAAAATAAGCAGTAAAGATGCACGTGTACAGACAGGCCGCATGCCAACACAAGCAGCCTGTCAACATGCTGAACAGCCTCAATCTCATCCTGTGACAAGACTTGTGAATAATAATTGCTAGCAATAAACTTTACCACAGAGCAGGAAGTATACTGTTGTTTGAAATATATATAATAATAATAATATAAAAAATTATAGCCAGGCTTTCAGTAATGATTGCATTTTAGTGTCCGTGGTGGGTCGGGATGAAAAACAACACCGTTACTGTTTAAGATGGTGCATGTGTGTGTGTGTCTGAGAACACGTGTGTTACATAATGAGGTGTATGTATACAAACGTTTGGGTGTGTTTGTGTGTGGCAGAGAGCATTAAGCTGTAATTACTATCCAATTAAAGCGGGGCCCACCACCAAACACACACACACACACACACACAAAAACATTAATAGACAAGCACACATTGGCAAACAAACACTCACAAAAACACAGACACACACACTGCACCCCTCCTCCAACACAACACACACACACACACACACCAGGCAGCACCTGTTGCTGTGCGTCCTCGTGTCGTCCTGCACTGTGGTCACAGCTCATTTCAGCTCAGAGAAAGAAACGCTGTTTGGACTCAGTGGTGCTGAAATTTATTGCTGGTAATATCCAGCGATGATTATTTATGTTTGCGTTTACCGCTAATGAGCGAAGCGACGGGCACCGAGGAGAACTAAGCTCAGCGTTTTGCTGCCTGCCAACGTTAGTTTCTTCTTCTATAGATTATCTTTGCTGTGCTTTTGTAAAGTGATAGCAGTTATAAATATTGCATGTGCATATATTGTGCAGCAGGACTAGTTGCATGTTAAAAGGTGGTCTTCAAGCACAGTAATGATTATTATATAGAAGAGCTTAAAATGTAGTAAGCAGACAAGGTCAGGCGATGATATTTGAAGAGATGTTATTCAGGTTTCGTTTTCATGTAGTGATACACTGAATGTGCTAAATGCAAAGTGGTAGCTTGGTGAACCAGCTTTTAATTATTTTTTTATTTATTTTTATTTTGCATTGAAATCCAACCAAGTGTATCAAATATGTATACAAGAAGGGTGTGGCGCATGCTTAATAGGCTATGCTTGCTTGAAACAGATAAACCCGACTGATTCGTCCCACTTGAGAGCCAAGGCTTTACTTTTGCTCTAGTTCATCGGTTGTTGACTGTAAGCTTGCTACGCTGTGTAATGTAAAGTCAGAGAGAGAGAGAATCTTTAAAAATCCCATTTGAAACATGAACCTAAATGCGGCAAAAAGCTTTATGCAACAACACAGCCTGAAGGCTAGACCTGAAGGCTGATACTTTGTTTCGGTCGAGCTGCAACTAATTGTTATTGTCATTATGGATTCATCTGTGGATTATTTTATTGTTAGGTTCCAGAAAATGTCAGAAAAATGGTGATAAATGTTGATTAGAAAGGCCAACGAGACGTCCTCAAACGTCTTGTTTTGTACGAGCCAGCAGTCTACAGTCCAAACTTATATTTTCTTGCAGAATGACTAAAAGCTATTGTGCCATTTAACTTTTAATTGACTGGACGAAACAAGACAGTTGAAGTTGAATGTTACTTTGGACTTTTGGGAAATTATTTTACTGTTTGCTAACATTTTAGAGACAAAACGATTAATCATTAATGAAATTATCATTAGTCGCCATTTACCATAATCGTGTCTTAAACCTAAAACAATCCAATCCGGAAAAAAAAAAAATCACAATCAACCCTGATCAACCCAACACACAGACTTCACCATCAGAGGCCAAACGTATCAACATGGCCTCGGCTCTGCCGTGGTCTTCCTGCTTTGTGAGGAGACAAAGGCAAAGTCTTTGTGTGGAAAGCCTGGTCTGACTCACAGAGAGGCTGGTGAGACCTTCAGGTCTACAGTACTGCTCCAACTGTATTCAACACACCACTGTCCTAACAAAGGGACACCAATCAGACATCATAATCACAGGCACATATGATAATAACAACATGGTCTGAATAAAACAGGCGCGTTAACAGCTGCAATTCACATGATCTCACCTGTAGTTTGGCTAAATAAACCAAGTTTTTTATTCATTTGTGTTCCCTTTTTGTTGTTGTTGTTGTTGTTTACTTGTTTTTGTTTTCCCATAATCTGGGGGAAATCAACCCTTGTCTTGATAGTGACAAACAGTCAACAGATTAGGACTCAACTGACATTCTCAGTTGTTTTGCTCAACACAAGAGCAACGAGGTAAACAATAGACTGCTGAGTGTCTTTTCTTTCTCCATCCTTCCACTGGAGACTCTTTTGTCTTGTTCACCCACAAAGGAATGAATGACATACTGATAAGACGTCATTATTAATATTATTATTAGTGTTATTATTTCTGAAATGTATTTAACAGTCAGACTTGGAAACATTTTTTTGGATACTTGATGTACAAGTTTGTAGACGAACTGGTAGAAGACAAACAAAAACAAAAACAGGGGTACTGCCCCTTTAAATGGAGAACCTGCTGGAGGAGTCCTTAGAATAAAGAATAAAAACAAGCACAGGCGGAGGTGAATGAAGTGTAATGTACTCACCACTGCGGACACACACATGACGGGCATCGTCCCGATCTAGAAAAAAAAACACACGCACACACACTCAGATGAAGGTCGAGCGAACGTCCTTGTCCAAGTTGTCAGCAAGAGAAACACTTGTCATCTCTAGATGTGTCTCATCCTCACCATCCTCCTCTTCTCTGCTGGAGGAGAGAAGCTGAGCTGGGCTCTGTGCTGCAGCGACACTCTCAACTGCAGTGCTTTATAGTCTGTGTCTCCAGGTGGACCGGTTTCAGATAGTACGGGATGAGGGCTTGGTTCAGAAAGAATGCTGTGGTAATTCCCATAGCGATGATGGATGAAGGGCCACACCGGGATCGCCGCCTCGCCCCAGTCCAGGCTCGTTCAGTGTGCAGTGCGGCTCTCCGTCCGCGCTGCAGAGCCCCGCACAGACATGACGTAGGCAGGGAGGGGCGGGTGATACAGACGCGTCTCAGCCAATCGCGGTCCTTACAAGAGCCATGCACGTGTGTTGAACCCTATAGTTGAACCCGGCTTCCGAGCAGGGCGGGGCGGCATGAGTCCAGCAGGTGAACCCAGGTTGACACCCACAATGTCGTGTCCATGTGTCACTTATTTTTAGATATATGGAAACATGTCACATTTTGATATAATTACATGTTCCATAAAAACAATATTATTTTAAAGAATAAGCTATCTATCTATCTATCTATCTATCTATCTATCTATCTATCTATCTATCTATCTATCTATCTATCTATCTATCTATCTATCTATCACTTTAAAGGATGAGTACACTATTTTTTTTTAATCTGTCTTAAAGTTAATATGAAGCTTAGATATGTTTCAACATCACAGCCTTTTTTGTTCCTGATAAGTTCCTGATATCAGATATCCACTTGATGATGCACTTGATGACTAACTCGGACTGATGAAGCATATAAGCTTCAGATACATTATGACTGTGTGGATACACTGTGGATTTTGGGCCCCCAAGCACATTGAAAGGGGATCTTTTAATAGCTCTGTGTTCATATAAACACCTGACCTGACTAGACAACACTTGAAGAAGTGTGAACCTCTCCTGTATGGGGGGGGGGGGGGGGGGGGGGGGGGGGGGGGGATTCTCAGATTTTATTTCTCTGGTATTTTACATTTTCATATATTTCTATATATATATTCATATATTCGTCATACAAGACATTTGGTCTTTGTTTATTGTTTTGTTGTACAACAATATTTCGCACGGTGCTGTGATATGACAACACCTGTAGCATCTGCAGCATACAGTAAGAGTTCAACAGTACGTTAATCAGGATGCAGCAATATAACACTCCGTATATAGCGTTCCATGTGTCGTCGCATATATTCAGATCACATTCTATGAAGGTTGTATCTACTGTATGTCCTAAGTAATATTTGCTAGAAAAATTCGAATCCACAGAATGAGACAAAAACACACAAGCACAAGAAATATATATATATATATAAGACACACTGAAATCAACCTATTTTACGTTTTATTGGCGATGTTTGGTCCATCTGCACACCAGGACATTCCATCACACAGGACTTTCCCTCAGACATCAGCTGAGACAAAGTTCAAATTCCATTTTCTACCAATAATCAATATCTTCTAACCATGTGTCGACCAACTTCCCCCAAATTTAACTGAAAGAAAGTTTCACTAACTTAAAACTTAAACCAAACCCATCATTCAGCCAAGCAGATCAGAAAACCGCTGAGTCATGACGGGTTTTAAACACTCATTCTGCCATGCAACCATACAGACATGTTGGAAAAGAATCAAATGGGATCAGGGTGTTTGCTGTCTTCATCAACAATCCACTGCACAATCACAAACACCTGTGACTATCTTTTATTATGGTGTCAGACAGCAACTGTGTGGGGATCGTCACTGGTTTATATGTGTCAGTGGAGCAAACACGGCAGCTTGAACCAGCCACTCAGTCATCTGTTCCGCACAGTCAGCCTGTCATCCATCCAGTTACCGTCCTGGTAATCCAGACGGTGTTTTGGCCCGCCAGGCAGGCAGTTAGTAAACAGTCAGCATACACACGAGCTGGCGTGCTCATAGCTTCAGATGTTACTGCAAATAGCAACAGCCGATAAAAGGGTAGAGCACCATCTGCCCTGCACGTGGAGCGGAAGTGAGTGGACACTGAGGGAGGGAGGGAGTGAGGGAGGGAGGGAGGGGGGAGATAAAGGGATGAAACATGTCGCTTTGCTTTTGCTGGTGGGGCAAGAACTGAGTGACTCAGTCGGATGATGGGAAATCCACAAAAAGTAAAGAAGTAAGGCAATCCTGCTGGGTATTAGGAATATATGACTGAGAAATATCGAGATAAAAGAGACGATGCTGGGTATATATTACACACATATGTCCTGACCGACACTGCTGCTCACTGAGGCTGACGTTCAGTAGGCCAAAACCGCCTCAGTGGCTGCAGGGCCACACATATCCTCAGACTGCAGTTACTAGGTGAAGTTGCCTTATATAGAACTGAAGTAAAAGCAAGTCATTATGGGAAGGAGAGGAACGCTCGGCAAGAGAGAGAGTGTGTGTGTGTGTGTGTGTGTGTGTGTGTGTGTGTGTGTGTGTGTGTACATAAAAAGAAAAAGAGAGCAACACACCGCGTGAGTCAGTGCTGATTATGACTATTACGTTCATCCGTTATGCTTCAGTGGTGTTCACACACACACACACACACACACACAAAATTACAATTAGTGTGTTTAACCTTACCGATTAGCTCTGGTCTATTGATAGAAATCAGGATGGGGTCTCTTTTTACCAGGTGTGAGGTGATAGTGATGGATGACGCATTAATAGATGCTAATGCAGAAATGATTACAAATCATCATCACTCTATATGATAATATATCACACAGTCACATGGTTGCCCGAAAGTTTGGATTATCCCACGTCTCGTCTCTGCTGCTTATCAGTCAATCACGTATTGATTGAACACTTTTCGTGTAATAAATCGAAAAGCTTATCTTGGTCAAAATATGAAAAATCTTTGAGACCATAAATATATTGTATTTAATGTTTTAAAGATTTGAATCACTGCTGCTTGAAAAAAATCCACTTTATTACAACTTTTGTTTTCATTGATTTGGCAACATCATACAGACAACAAATCATTTGGAATAAAACTAAAGTTGAACATAACGTAATCTATATGTGCATGATTTGTAGTCGCATCAGTTCTGTATCTGATTATGATTTTTGCTCCATCTGAATGTTGCTTTGTTTTTTTGTTTTTCAGAACTCAACAGTTACTTTCATAAGCACAATGTGATCATAACTGAAACACATCATGGCCAAAGCTATGAAAAAATGTAATAAACTAGAATTATCCCATAAACTGAGCTTTCTACTCATCCATTAGACGGTAATTAATCCAATTCAGAAAGTCGTTTTGCATTCAAGAGTTCCTCTCTGCTCACCTTAAATGTTGATTGATGACGATGATGATGATGACTAGATGATAATTCAAAAGCAGAACATTTCTATGTGTCTGGTGTGAATCAAAAACATCAGTCAGTCATGTCAGTGCCGCTTGATGTCAGGCGTGGTTCAACTCTGTCTTCATTCTGGTGCTTCTGGGATGAAAGGATCAGTTTCCAGTCTGTGATATCAATGGGTTCAAAGGTTCTTTAAAAAGATAATTAAAAGGCATTTAGTGCAGGTGCAGGTGAGAACATTAGAAGATCTAATGATTAATAGAAGTCATGCTTCTTTTTTTTTTTTTTTTACTTTTAACTCATTATTTGCTTTGAATACCTTTAAAAGAAGTTAAACACATAATCAGTACCATAAAAAAGTGTTATGCTATTATATATTATTATTATTATCACCAAAAAAGATGTTAAAGGAAAACAGATGAACAGTATTTATGGTTTTATACAGTATTAATCAGATGTCTGCTGTTGTCATGTAGCTTCCTCAGTTCTGTTTGGAAAACGTGACGTCGCTGTTCAGACCTGTTACAGGCCTCAGGCACATGCGTTTCTGAATGATAGCTCTTCACCAGTAGATCTTATAAAAGTCATACAGTCACTTAATGCCTCTTTAAAACATCAAACAGCTTCTATTACGAATCCAGAGTGAAAGACTTACCGAGCTAAATCATAGAAACTCAACGTGAGTAAACGTACTGTGCAGCTTACGATCTTACAGACGGTTTTCAAAAGTCTTTACCATTTTTGCTGTAGGTAAATTCCAAGCTGCCACCCACGACTGTGTGTGAACTAGATGCTTTTGATCACTTGTAGTAAATACTTGACTTGACTGAGTCGAAGTGGAGTTTCCTGGAAACAGACCAAACTCACAAACTCCCGCATGAGGAAAGCCGACAGCGTCCCCAGACGTAGACAAACTCAATATTATGGCTTCCCATCAGTGAGCCAGTGCGTAGCGTATACTGTATTTCTCTGCCTGCTTAAAGCGTGAAGCCCTTTGTCAAACATGTAGGAGAACACTTGAGAAGTTACCAGGCAGCTGCTCCGGAGAAAAGCTTGAGAGAAACGTAAGACTTCCTCAATGAAAGACCTTTTAAAGTGTGTTCAGTTTCCATGCAGCGGTTAGGGATACCCTGACCTCTGTTTAACCTCATTAACTAAACATTAGAACGCCAGTGTCCAGTGCTAGTTGTCCCTTTCTACCTTTCTTGTGATTTTGTCCCCAAATGTTCTTTTTGGAAATCCAACAAAAATACTGTAGGATCGTCATAGTGTGTGTGTGTGTGTGGTCTTCTTCAGATGTGAGGCAGACATTCACTAGTATTTAGTTTACATACCCATAATGCCTTGAGCCTTCCCAGACAGGAAAACAGCCAGGGATTTATTTAGACCAAAAAAACATTTTACTTTTGGATGAAATCATTCAATTTTTACTGACCTACTTCTCTGTTTTTCGAGTGTTTCTGGTACTTTGACAAGAAACTCTGGGAGGTTTCTTTTCCTACTCTATGCATACAGCACAGTCACAATGGTCCAAGATCTATTCATAACTTAACTCAATGAGCAGTTAAGATATGAATAAAAACACTGACAACAACACTACAGTTATTCTAAATGTCAACTGTCAGGCCGAGGTCCATGGTTGTAACAATAATGTAATGTGCCATCTTACATTCGTGTTATAGCTGCAGTATGCAGATATGTGATTTTGAAGTATTTTTGCAGTATTTTGTGCTTTTATTGAAGAGTGAATGAGAGGAAAAAGAGATTTTTATGGTCAAACCACTATAATAGGCTGTGAGGTAGCCCCTTAATCGTACTTTAATTTAAAATATACCAAAAATGCTATTTAGAATAAAACAAGTGCAAACAATTCAAGAAGAAAAGAAAAAAAATCACAAGTCTTTAAAATGATTTGTTTAACTGAGTTCTGAAGGATTTAGCACAGACACAGAAATGTGTGAAAACAACTGAGAGAGAAATGTTATAAGTCAGTTTGGTGAAACAATACCAGGGTTAGTGTATCCTCTACTGGACAAACACCATCATTACAAGTTGAATACTCCCCAATCGAATCCAAGATGTTGCTCTTCATTCATTCATTTTTATACATACATATTAACAGTTCCCTGCCTTTTAATATATTCTACGATCAAATAATATGTCTCCAGTAGGCCCCATGCTGACTGGACAGAACTGGAGTTAATAAGATTGATGTTGGCCTCCTTTCTAAACTATGAGAGGCTTGTATCTTGATTATCAGACATGCAAATAACCACCTTATCATCTGAGGTACAGCAGGTGCACCAGAGAGGATTAATAACAGAAATCATAATAATTAATTCCATTTCTTAGGATATATAGTGTTACATGTAAAGCTGTTTCATGTTTAAATGAATGGAAAAAAAGCACATACTACTAACAAGAACTAATCAATAAAACAAGCCAATAACAAACGATAAGATACAAGGCTACAAAATCAATACACAGGAGTAATTTTATATGATTTATATATGATATGATTTATTGATTTAATAAATAACTGTCATTATAATCATTATTTACAGTTGTGTAGATTATATGTATGATTCAATAAATAACAGTGGTGTTAGAAGTATTCAGGTCCTTTAGGTCCAAATACTCCACTACTAAGTAAACGTCTTGCATTTAAAACCCTTACTTAAGCGTATGTAAGTATTATTAGCACAGTTTACTTAAAGTTTCAAAAGTAAAAGTACACACTATGCAGAAGAACTGTCAGTGTTTTACTATTGTATATGTATAATGTTTTTGGATTAATATTACTGCTGCATTAATGTGCATTTAACTGCTGTAGTTACTTAAGGTTGTGCTAATTATAAGGAAATACAGTGTTTGAAAGAGCCGGACAAATATGAGCTGACGTATGAGATTGCTTGCAGTTTCATAATTTAGCCACAAGGTATCGCTAGTTTACACTCATTGCTGCTGAGCAACAGGTGTTTATTGGAAGCACCAGTTACAGTGAAATCTTTGTTTTTGGCCATCGCAGATGTTTTGTATTATTTTTTTATGGAAAATAAATAACTCAATCCAAAATAAATAATCTGTCATTCTATCTATCTATCTATCTATCTATCTATCTATCTATCTATCTATCTATCTATCTATCTATCTATCTATCTATCTATCTATCTATCTCTCTATCTATCTATCTATCTATCTATCTATCTATCTATCTATCTATCTATCTATCCATCTATCTATCTATCTATCTATCATGTTACTAACTAAACTTCTTCCCCGGAGTTTCTGTGCTCTCTCGTCCAGCAGGTTCTTGTGGACTGTGTCTGCTGCTGTGGTCCTGCGTGGCGTCTACTGCATGTGTTGTCGCCGTCATCATTGTTGCCATATCCCCATTACAGATTATAGTTAGTTAATGATTTGCTGCTACTGTAATAATTCATCATTCATTGTAATTCATTATTATTCATTGTGAGTGTACAATATGTGTGTGTTGATTTGTTCTGTACATGTGACATCATTGCACGTCTGTCCGTCCTGGGAGAGGGATCCCTCCTTTGTGGCTCTTCCTGAGGTTTCTTCCACCTTTTTTCCTGTTAAAAGGTTTTTTGGTGGGCAAGTTTTTCCTCACTCGAATCGAGGGTCTAAGGACAGAGGGTGTCACTCCCTGTACAGATTGTAAAGCCCTCTGAGACAAATGTATTTTGTGATTTTGGGCTGTATAAATAAAATTTGATTTGATTTGATTTGAAATAAGTGGGACATTGTGGACCCTAAAATAAACCATTAGCAGGACAATAATGATAATGAATCACTGAATATGAACAAAGACCTGTTAAATAGATCCTTCACATGAGGACATCACTATGTTCCCTGCTGGTACTAGTTCCTATTGGAAATAGTTAGGGAATTATAAAACTGTAAAATAAAGCTTTATAAAACACAAGGCTTAGTAATCAGTTGGAAGAGTCCAAATTTAACACTGTGTTTTCCCCAAATCCAGTGCAAAGTGGAATTCTTTCCAGGAATCAAGTTACGGTATTAGGAAATTATTCTGAATTAAAAACCCCCCCACCATCAAAAAAGATTAAAAAAAATGTGTAACAGTGTAACAATATTCAGATGCCTTGACATGAACTTAACAACAAGTACATGGTTCACATCAAAGTGTATTGATTAAATAAAGGCTTTAATGACTCCATATCGGGGGACTTTAAGAAGAAATGAATCAGATGTGGTCAATAAAAAGCCTCTCAGATGTTTGCATTAATGAGAGCAAAAGAGTGCAGTGGTTTCTATTATCTATTTCAACGACTTTTACTGCATGTCATTCATACCCGCTGATAAAGAATGTGTGTGTGTGTGTGTGTGTGTTTGTGGTATTTATGCGGTCAAATACATTTGTATATGATTTGTGTTTACGCTTCCTTTTCATAAGTTGTTGACATTTTGCTTTGAATGGATCCTGGCCGAATGAAATTGCCCTCAACAACTTCCTCTTGTACCAGTTCATTCTCTGGTGTCAGAGATAAGCAGGGCCATTGACTGCAGGTGCTGGCTCGCTTTTTCATGTAGCACCACAGTAAAAAGGGTGTATAGCAGCTTTTAGCCTCGAGATTCATGAATTTATGGTGAAAAATCAAAACCCCAAAAATATGTATAAAAATCCATTTTTTCCTTGATTCTACTTTCTCTTCCCAGATGCAACTTAGTACACAGGCATCCGCTGTGGACGTATTTATTAAGTTTTAAAAGGTTTTTCCATTTCATTTCCTTCCCTACAATCACATTCTTTGGATTGTTACTGTAGTGTGAATATTTCGAATGGCGCGCAGACAGGAAGGATGTGCTCCTTGATGCCAAAGCCTTTTGTGACCCCGCCGAAGCTCTCCGCATCAAAGTGGGAATAAAATCATTACAACATTGATGAATCATTGTTGTGCGAAAGAAGACAGTGAAGTAAGCGAAAGGGAAGAGACAGTGACGGGTGAGGAAAACAGATGAACAGATCATCATGTCAACACATGGCAAAAGACAGTCTTTTATATGGTGAATGGTATCACAGTTAAAACCTCACACACAAACCGCTACAGCACCTGGCTACCTCTCAGACCACAATACACAGTAGACCATGGGAACCTGCATAAGACCCCCAGCTTCTTCACTCCTACTATATATATAACCACAAACCCAGGCTGTGTCTATTTGAACCCATTATTCCCTTTATTATTATCTTATTCCAGGCTGTAGCAGTTCAGTACAGTCACATGGAATACTAGTTGGGAGGAGTTGGAAGTAAGTGAGTTAAGACACGCGCACGCGCACGCGCACTCACACACACGTACACACACACACACACACACACACAGAGTGGGCATGTTACTGTACTTGCTGAGTGGGACAATAACACAAGGAAGGGATCAACATTCCTTTAAACATACCTCTCGCGGGACTGTCCTGCCTGAAACATCGCGAAGTTTCCTGCTGTTTAGTATTTTGGTGGCAGCAGGCAGCAAAACCGTGAAGGCAAGTCCAAGAAAGGTGGAGACTCCTGGTTAACTTCCTGCACAATAATCTTGAAGCACCGCCGAGAGAGAAGTGGGGAGGCTGCTGCTGCTGGGGGCAAGGACGAATGGATATACGGCTCACTTGACGTCTTTTTTCGGTTGCGAATCGACAAAAAAAACAAAAACTCCACTTTGTGATCGATTATACACACATTCTACCTGGCGTGTAGCTAGCTAGCAGCGCGGCTGCTGGAGAAGAGATTCCCAACATTTGATAGCAAGGCGGTGCGAAGGACAGGAATGGGTGAGTTTTCCATGATGTGGCGCATGTGTTATGTTTATATGTATATACCTCTGTGTCCTTTCGACACTACTACGAGAGCAAGTCGAAGCCACGTAACGTTTTAACGAGTGTCAGTGTCTTAAATCATGCTACCGTCAAGGCTGTTAAAAGTTAGCTCGCTGGTTAGCCTAGCTTGGATAACGCCACCTCCATCCTTACATTTGGCTGCAATTTCTTGCTAATGTTAACATGAGCTACCTCCATAGCTGGTGTCAACACGGCCTCTGCAAAACAAAAACAACGACAGCATAATTTCTAAACAGCTCTGAAACCATTTGCAGTTCCTCAGTTTATCCTTAACCGCCCTTACCAGTATTCAAAAGTTGGTTGCAGTTTAACTCAGGTTAGCATCTTTTAAAACTGGTGGTTTTAAGTTTCCCGTTTTGCAATGTTTGTTGCAAGATTAAGAACATATCGGCTATTATTTCTTTAAAGTGTCGTAATTTATATAGTTTCCATGACAGTGACTCAATGCATGGGCCAAACGTTTTAAGTGGATTTATTAAGCATTAAACTTAACTTAAACTTAAGACTGAGGACATCACAGGAACAGTGTATCTCACCATCAAACTGTGTCAAACCTTTGTAGTTACAACCAATAGAAAGTTCTTATCTTTTTGAAGTTCTTTCTCATGGGGTTTACAAAGCAGCAGACAGAGAGGCTGAAGCTCTGTTGCTGCATCAGTATGTGGTGTCTGAATGTTAGAGGAAACACTCAGATGTTGTGTAAGTGTATTGCAAAGCTTCTTGTAGTGTAAACCTGCCTACTGCATCTCAGTAAATGTGCAGTTTGTGGTTTGTGTGGTTGTGTGCAGTAGGACCTGTTTGAGAACTTTGCTATGTTGTAGAACAGGTTCTTTTTTTTTTCTTTTTTTTTTTTTTAAACCTCAGCCCCGCTTTGCCTCCTGATGCTACAGAGACTTTGCTTTTAGATATTCTAAGTCAGAGGATTTGCTTTAACGTGCAAAACACAACTACACACAAAGTCTGTGAAATTGGTGTTTATACTCATAGTGTGATCGCACTACAGACACATGAACACAACGGTGTACTTAATTGCAGAAACGTATAACAAGTTGTGGGCATCTTGAGAATGTAACACTGACAATTTGCAGAACCAAGCTTTTAAATGGAGACTGCATGTGTCTTATGCTTTTGCCCCGCACCAGTTTGTAACGCATTGCACTCTTCACTGTGGTATGCCTTTCCTCCGCTGTGTTTGAACATGTCGAAGCCCCTCGCATTCTATGTTTGCTTCCTCTGAACTGTGCTCCAAACTACCTGCAGTCTGCTACTGGTTGATGGTTGGAAATACGAGTGCTTTCTTTGTCCCAGCAGCAGTTCTGCAATCTTGCATTTTGTTATTTGATTTTTTTTTTTTTTTTTTTTTTTTAAATATTTTTTAAGTGGATACTAGAGAGGAGACAGGAAATGAAGGGGGAGAGAGCAGGGGTGACATGCAACAAAGGTCCCTGGCTGGACTCACACTGGGGATGTTGTGATTACATTTTCTGTCTCGGCTAACTTCACTGTAGGATTCCATAGAAGCAGCTCTGTCGGACTGAATATTAACCTCACTGGCCTCAGCCAATATTTACCAGCATGCGGTTGGTGTTGATTTCCCACCCTGATTGTAACTTTAGCGATGAAGGTTAAGTTCACCTCGACACACCAGGTTACATCCGTGACCATGTTTGTACGCCGTCAATTTCTAAATTTTTTTTTTTACAGGAGAAAATGACTTGATATTACGAAACTGCACAGAATGTCCTTTAGTAATAAACTGAATCTGGTAAAACATGTCAGAAATTTTGATCGTCGTACTTTATGGAAGGTGTCTCCACCCTCCTCCCACCTGGCAAACATAGACTGTGCTGTGGGTAAATACAGGTGAGCAGGAAGCTGTCATTTAGAATAACAACTGCGCTCTCTTCTGCGCATTGCTTAATTTCTCTTGGTAACACTTTGTCCGTCATATCAGCTACGTCTCATATCAGCGGGTGACAATGCAGTTATGAATTTCCTCTTTGCTGCATGTGTGTGTGTGTGTATATAAGTGACTGAGAGAAGCACAGATAGCTCTCTGATTTACACTGTCTGCCTGGCAGCCAGCTCGCCTGCGTGGCCTTGAGTACCCCCCCCCCCACACACACACACATCCTCCTGTCACCGGCTTACATAAGACACATCTTGTACAGACTCCCTACCTGGAAGCATTGTGTGAGGAAGAGGAAACGATAACCTGGAAGTCCGTGTCCCTCTGTTGACCCTTGACCTGGCATACAGACAGGAAGCGTCTGTCCTTTACTTTCTCCAGTTTGCTTGCTCCACTTGAAAGCAAAGATAACAGATAGGAATTAATAAAACTGATATGGAAACACCTACAGATTTGTCTTGTGAGACTGAAATCTTAATTATTATTATTAATACTTGTAATTACAGTGAGCAAATATTTGGGTCACTCTCTTGATTTAACTCCTGAGACGAGGATTAAAAAAAAGATAAACTGTATCTGATAAGAAGCCATGAAGCAAGACTGGGCATGATGGAGGTATGCTGGAGACACAATACACAAACGCACACAGAGTTTCATATCAGAGCTGCATACAGGGAACAATATCAACATCAATGGTCTGTGAAAGTTAGTCACATCTCAGGTAGACATACAGGTTAGTTTGACATGGACAGGACAAAGGTTTGTGTTGTCTTCTGTTGGACCAAAGATCCGTAGACACTGGAGACTGGCTATTTTTCAACAATAAAATGCCAAATATTAACTTGTTTCAGCTTTTTTAGATATCAGGATCTGTCTGATGGTGAAAACTGCAGGTCAAATTCGAGGCTGAAGTTCGGTTGATGAGCAAATGGACGCAGGATTTTAATATTGTGGCGATGAAATCGGTTTAAAGTTTGTATTGACCGGCTGTGATCCACGGTAGGATACTTTTTGTATTATTTGAAATCGCAAAACTGAGTTTAATGGGATGAGACTCAGCTGTGTGCGGAGCGGCATTATGTAGGAAGAAATTAACAATCATAACAACATATTTTTAATAAATTGGACTGTGTATCAGACTTCTCCATATTTAAGGAATCTGAGGCGATAAATCAGCTTTTCTTTTGCAGTACTAATGCAGCTGATGTGCATTGCTGGTTGTGGACAACATGTACTGTCTGCTTGAACAAACGGTGCATACAAGGACACACTGGGCATGTTTCAACCCAAAGTGTTGCGGAATGAATCCTTTTGGCTTCAGATCATCCTTCTCCCGTTTTCCTTTTTTTTCCCTCCCAAGTGTCAGCTGCAGCAAATATGTCAGGAATTCTACGCTGCCACTCCCCAAGGCTTAGGTGTCACTATTAAACAGAGTGTTTTTTTTTTCTTTCTTTTAATTCTTGGTTGTTTTTTTTTATCTTTGTCTCTGACTAGTCTTTTAACAATCTCGGTGTGTGAATTAGTTAAATTTCATGTCTCAGGTCACATATTTTACACACAAGAAAGGGGCATTGGGAGACTGCTGAAGATCTTGGTGTTTTTCTTAATATCTGGCACAAAAAAAAAAAAAAAGATTCTATGGTCACGTTTTAAAGATGCAAATGTAAACCTACACTTCTAACACAGCTACCAGCAGTCCGTGTTATAATACCAGGTGACTCCCGGCATCCTTGGTTACGTATCTTGGGCGGTCCTCCGACTCTCGCTCTAGTCTCATCATCTGCTTGACAGT
Organism: Pampus argenteus; assembly: GCA_036937835.1. Taxonomy (NCBI): domain Eukaryota; kingdom Metazoa; phylum Chordata; class Actinopteri; order Scombriformes; family Stromateidae; genus Pampus; species Pampus argenteus. The sequence goes on along the minus strand of CM072876.1, from coordinate 15,603,895 downwards.
ACATCATTTAACGGATGTGCTTTTGGCCACAGCTCTTAGCTTTTTGACCTATTTCTAATATAAAATATATTTCTTCTTGTTTTTAGCGACGCCTGGTTGTAGGTGGTTGGGGCGAATAGTCCCCAGCGAATATCGAAAAGTAATACTTGTCCCTACTAAACTGAACCCAGGCTGGAGAAGCTAATCTGACATTTAAAGTAGCCCTAGCTGGAAAAATGGACACGTCTCTCGAATAGAGACATCCTATCACACGCCACCGCTTTAACAAGGCTGCTTTGACTGGTGGTGCCCAAAGCTAACTGCAAAGCTAAGGCTAAACTTGAAACTAAGTAAACAGAGTAGCAATGAAGGCTACCTGATGGACTAAGCACAGAATAACAACGTAGACGGTGAAATAAGCAGCGTCAGCGTTTTCTGACATTTTTTGGACCGAACGACAAATCGATCAAGAAAATGATCATCAGATTCACTGACTACACATTCATTAATTAGTCAGTTACCAATCTAAAGGGAGTGTAAGCTTTACTCATACTTGTGGCATGTAAGTGTGAATATCATAGTTGAAGCAGTGCAGCTCTTCCTGGGACAGCGGCCAGGACTGGATGAACAAAGTAATCCTCCAGCTCTAAACACTGACTGAAGGCTGTAGTCCAGCTCAATGTGTTGCTACTGTTGTTAGCAGGATTTTCTTTTTTTTTCTCTTTCAGAACTTTAAGAAAAGTCTCCGTTTTGTCCTCTGAGCCATTTCCTAAGTCAGTAGAACTATTTAGGCCAGAATCCCCCCGCTGCAGCCTGACTGCAGTGAACTGGCAGGAAGTGTGCTCCTGCCACACACACACACACACACGCGCACACACACACACACCTGTACTCTGACAGTGTTTGGCTGCGTTTAATGTATTTAGAAAGGCATTTCCTCTAAGGAACAGACCGAGGAGACTTTGTCTACTGCCTGCATTTCACAAAGCAACACCTCTCATGCTCTTATTCATTCAGTAGCAGCAGCCCTTATTTGGTGGGTAAAAACGCTTACGCAGGCGTTTTCTCCTGGATTTTATTAAATTTTTTCCACAGATGGCAAAGGCAGGAGACCATGTGTGGTGCAGCGTACACAGTTTGTGTGCACATAGGGGCGTTGTGTGCGTTAAGTGAAAAAAAACAACACAATGTGACAGACGAACGTGGCCATAGGGTTTAAAATGTTATACCAAGATAGAACAAATGAATGTCAAAGAGACGATCTCCATCTCTTGATATGATACTATCACGATACTTGAGTGCCGATTTGGTTCAGAATCGATTCTCGTTTGAATGTATAGAAAAGGTGACGCTATTTTCACACACTGGTCCTTAGTCCACTGAAATACAATATGAAACATAGCTGGCAGATAAGATGCATGATCTGCCTTCATTTTATTTAAAAAAGTTAACAAGTTGTAACAAGGTGTGTTAGCGTTATGCAGTGGTTAGCTCTGGGGAAAGCCGAGCAGGCGCAGAAGTTGTTTTGTTCCTCATAGCTGGTTTAGGTTTTTTATTGCTGCCATCATTGTGTGTGTTTTTTCAGCCATTCTTACTGCTGATCGCTGCTCCCCTCCGTTAACGATAGCCTCTGAGTGACGGCGCAAGAAAGTTTACAATATACTTCACGTTCATGAAATCAGAAAAAAAGTTTCGCAATCGCTGCCTTTTTTTGTTTTGTTTTTGAAGATGAATAGTAAGATAACTGTAGCGTGGCTGCGTGCCGTAGACTCTCCAGTCGCTGCCCTGCCCTGTCAGTTGACGTCTGTGAACATCACGTGCAGGAATTTTCAACAAAGGCGGACAGCGTTTGACGTAGATTAGCAGGGAAAACCCAGGGAAGTGACCGTCGCAGGGCATCTACATCACGTGTTCCAAGACAAGATCGTTCCTCACGAATGAATATAGGCCAAGATTTACTGTTCAGAAATAGAAGCTTCCTCTTTTCTTTCTTTCATTTATGACTATTAAATGCTTTCGAGGCACAATATAAACTGAAATACCCTCATATTCCCTCAAAATCAGCCTGGAAGGCAGCAAATGACGGAATTCAGTTTAATGTATTGCATTAAAGAGAGCAACATAAATCTTCCCACTGAACCATATGCAACATTAGTTTACAGTATTTCACTCCAAACTATGGAAAACGACGGGTGTGACGGCACACTACCAGTGGGTGCTAGTTAGTGTTAATTGTGCTTTGTTGAATCCTCTGAGTATCGGTTGAAACTGAATATAAAATGGAAAAACATGCTTGTCACGGTTTGATGTTTGATAGTTTTGTGTTGCTTTTCCTTCACTGAAAACAACAATTCAAGCTCAACTTTATTATCTAGTATAAAAAAGGTTTTGTGGGCAAAAACCATAACTTAATATAAAGGTAAGCAGTGTGTAACAGTATGTTAAAAAAAAAAAAATCTGATTTAAAAGTTAGTGATTTAGCTGGCCTGCGTTCTCAGGCAGGGTGTGTTTGTGTGGTTGCTCATGCGCTGTAATCTACGTGGTTGTAGAAAGTCCCTCTGCTCCATGTCCAATCATCTGGAAGACAAAGAATGGAGGGGAGCTGAGTGACTGGTGCGTGTGTTGCATTAACTCAGCAGGCTATGATACTGTCTGTCAGCTTTGCGTCTTGTTTTGTTTACTACAGCGGATAATATCTCTTCCTGTGGTTACACGGAGAGATATCCTGAAATTACTGTCTGGGGTCTTGGCTGAGTTGTTTGTTTGTGTACGTCTCTGGGGTTTTTACTGCCCCGGTTACAGCCAGCCTAGGGTTTAAGCTTATAAATAGTTTAATGCACGGTTGATCTGATGTGCTGGTGGGCCAGATAGTGTGTGTGAAGAGGGAGAAAAGATGAGTAATTTAAGTGTGTTTTGTCTGATCCACGTCTGCGCGATCACCTCCTAACTGGAGCTCACAGTCCCGTCCATCATCCTACAGATCCTACAGATTTTAGCTTATAGTTGGACTGAGGTTGGATTCCATCTGATTAACAGGCGCATTAACAGTGTGTTTGTGCAGCTGCATGCTGAGGACTAGTGGAGCTGACAGAGCTGTTGGAGACGTTTTTAAAAGATAATTCTTTAGGAAGTAATGTGAACGAATGTGAGAAAAGTGTGTATTTGTGTGTGTGTGTTGAGGGGTGTTCTGAGGAGATGAGAGTTTTGGGTCGTAAGTACAACTAAAGAGAAATAGCATGAATAACGCTTGTGGAGTTTTCAGGTTGTCCTAGGAGAACTTAAATAATGAACAGGTGTAAGGTTGTTTAATTGGTGTCTCTTTATCAAGTTTTAGGACTTGAATAAAAATCAGATCACGTTTTTTAGATCATGTTTACGCAGATAATCAATTAACAGTTGTTTTTTTGTCTGGCTGTTTAACCATAACAAGTCTGATCTCCAATATTATATGAAATAACAGCTTAAAGATATTCAGCTTACTGTCATACAAGAAAGAAACCATAAATTATCACATCTGAGAAGCAGGAATAAGAGAATTCTGACATTTGTACTTAAAAAAAGACTTAAATGATTCGACTGTCTAAGTTTGCATTGAATAGTCTACTGAATTGTTGCTTGCTACTGGACGTCTTGATTCTTGTTTTGTGTGTTTGCTCTGTGTGTGTCTCTCTCTCTCTCAGCAGACCACCCTGTTAGTGAAAGTATGTTTCTGTCAGCGGAGCAGACGGCGAGCTCTTCACTCCTCCGTCTGCTTCTTCTTATCCTCTTTCCACACTCTTAACTTGACTGAATTTTTGATGTAGAGGGGGAAAAGTTGGTCTGAGATCATCGGTCAGGGACCATTTCTCCTTGGAGTTTGGCCCAGACTGCGGTGTTGGGCCAACGTTGATGATGTCAGAGGGGGGAGAAAAAAAAAAGAGCCAAACATGTACCAGCTGCAATTCTCAGCCAAGTGAATGACTCTATCCTGGTGTGTGTGTGTGTGTGTGTGTGTGTGTGTGTTTGCAGTGTATTCTGAATGTTGTTTTTGTTTGTTTATTTAGACTGTGCTTAGTGTGATGCCAGCCATACCAGTGGAGTCTCTCTGCTATGACTCATGTGTTTAAAGTAAAATACCTCAGTACCAGTCAGTCCTATGCAGTCTGCATATTTTTAGAGGCTGCTGAACCTGCTGCACTGGAAACAGTCAGGCAGGCTGTCAGTCTGTTGTGCCTTCTGCTGTCTGTCGAGATTGGTAAGTGTATTCATAGCCAATCAAAAGCCAGGATTCAGCATATGGATAGACAGACATGTATAGACCCATTCACCTTATCTTTTATGCGCCGTTTCTTTCTGTGATTTTTTTAAAAGCAGGAAATCACAAAACCATTACAACCATTTAAAATTTGTAATTATAAAATATATAAAAAACAGTCATTTCATATTTAGACTTGTTGAGGAAGTGATGTTTGTTGTGTGAAAATAAAAGTTGGCCGGTCATGGATGAAGTAATATAACCATAATCCCATTTTAAGGGGAAATGAATGAACAAAACATTTGAAACCTTCCAAGCCTTGTGGTTAAAGGCCAGATTTTAGCCAGTGAATGAAAACCATATTTTTTTTCTCTTCCTCTGATTGAAACATCCTCAGAGCCAATAGATTTATTTTTTCCCCACCATTAGCACTTCCACATTTAGTCTAAGTTTATGAGATTAGATCACTGTGCATTGTGATGCTTCTGTGGGCTGTGACGCATTGTGGTTCTTATCACAGAAATTAAACACAGCGTTTTCTGAGAATTTGTGCCTGATTTTGATATTCTTTCCTCATCTTGTAATTGTAGTAGACGATTCAAAAACATGCTTTTTAAACATATTGTATGTTTTGTGTACGCTGAATTGTTTTGAATTGTCTTTTTCCTCATTTCCTGAGCAGTATGTGCAGATATTCAACCGTAGCAGTAGAGCAAGAAATGTACCAGATGCTCTTGATGCCTGCTCTGTTTTATGCACCAGTCAGTGTTTTTGAAATAATATGTGTTGATCTTTAAGTGATGATTGGCCGAACCAGACAGTAAACATTAAGTACTTTAAGTGAAGCTTTCAAATTAAAATGATAACAACTGAAATCTTATAGTATTGTAATTTTAAGTCAGATTCATATAATAGTAGAGACCTTCAACAAACAAGCAGCTGCTATGCGTTTTCGTCACTGTTACTGTTAAACATTCACATATGAAAGTGATTTTAAATATTACTTCAACATATTAATGTTAATGCCTTTCTCTTTCCCTGTGTCGATCAGAGGTTGTGGTGGAGTATGATTACGACGCGCTCCATGATGACGAGCTGACCCTGCGACTGGGCGACATCATCAAGAACGTGCGGTATATAGAGGAGGATGGCTGGATGGAGGGCGACCTCAACGGGAAAAGGGGCCTGTTCCCCGACAACTTCGTCAAGGTGAGAGAGGAGACGTGGCTCATTTTACAACACGACTCTGTTGTCAAACCGCTCACTAAACCATATCGCAGATATAAAAATTAGTGTTGAGCTGACTCCACACTTCAGCTGAGGTTTTAAATGCACTCGTCTGCTGTCCTACCATTAGGGATAATCCTATTGAAGCATTATTAGACCAACAGCAGTCTGTGGTTGAGAGCGGTGGCCACTCGCAGATGTGTGCCAGTCACTCACTTCTTTTATATATATATTCATTTTTTAAATCAAGGTAATGGCTTTGCAATAAAAAATAAGAGAAGAATGCATTATGATGCATATATGTGATGTACACTGTGTGAATAACAGTTTCCATCGTCTGATTTCCTTTAGTATCTATGGAGCATGTGTTTTTTTTTTTTTTTTTTTTTTTTAAGGAATGGAGGTTCAGAATTCTGAGATCACTTTCCCATTTTGGAGCCCACTGTATCTTCTACAGAGAGTGTTGCATTATGGGTTGTTTGTAGCCTTATTGTTGCTATGCTAGTGCGTTTATAGTTTGTCAACTCAGTGTTCAAGGAGCCCAGTTCAACTTATTGGAGTTTCTGGCAGAGGGAAATGAATTCCTGATGAATAAAAATAAAAAGTAAAGTGTCTCCCCTCTTATCACAGCCAAGAGCCTGACAGTGTGAGCATGTGATATCTGATATTTATGTCCCGCTTCAGTGGAAGTATTAAATTCTCATTTTTTTCTGTAAGCTAGCATAAGGCCAGGGATCACCCACCACAACTGAATGGATGTCGGAGAAGCAACAAATATTATGACATAGTCAAAGAAACTTAATGTGGGTTGATCATGTCATGGCTAATAACCCGATCCACTGAATAAGATCAGTATCAGCACTGATTCCAATCTGGCTTATCACTACTGCAAAGGTCACTGCTGTTAGGATGTTTGATTTACTGTTGACGATTATTATTATATTTTAAAATGTCACCAAAGTAGATTTACACACGCTCAGTTTAGCAAATCTGCCGTCATGATATTTAATGAGTACACACAGTTAACGTTGCAGCTGCAGAGCAACACACACACACACACACACACAGTCTAAGTGTGTCGTTTTGGTAGAGTTGAGTCACAGTCATCATTTGAGTGCAAGATATTTACACTGCTAATGTACCATGAACATCTCCTCACTTCCTATAATCCTGCGTTGTGAGATAGGTAATCTGCTAAGAAGGCTGGGCCGGTCACTGAGCTCGGATAGTTAATCCTCTAAGGAGCCAGGATGGCTGTTGAACTTTGCTCCCGACAACATAGTGGCAGCCTGAGAAGTGGTATTTCTTCTTCTTCCTGCTTCCTTTCGATCAGTGCTGTAGCTGTAAGGATCAGGTGACATGAAACATGGACGCAGAGATGATGGTAAGGAATGAAAACTGTGGTTAGCTAGGATTAACGGACATGAGTGTGTGTTGTTGATGATGTTTTTAGTTTGGTTTATATGTAACTTCAATTTAGGTGACTTTCAAAACCAATTACTAATGGTCTCAATATGTCTCTACTACTAATACGTGGTAAAACACTTGCTGTTTAGAAGTCTATTGTATCTTTGTTGTTCATTTAATATGTCAAACATGTCTCTAAAGGCAAAAGATGACACAGTTGAGTATGCTTGAAGAAGAGGTAACGCCCATAATGTATGCACTCACTGTATGTGGCGTTTCATTAACACAGCAGATGTGTGGAAACCGCCTTCTTCACACGTCTCCACCGGCAGCAGCATCACACAGTGAACCACACACAGACACCCGCGAGAGAGAGAGAGAGAGAGAGACGTCCACTTCCACTCTTGTGTTTTTACATCACTGTTCTGAAACACAGCTGTAGATATTCAGTCTGTGTCTGTGTCAGATTAGCTTTTATCTGTTTTTATTCTCATCTCTGTCTCATTGCCTAGTACACGCACACACACACACACACACACGCATGCACACACACACACACACACACACACACACAGCTGGACTTCCTCTTGAGTGGAATTGCAAAGTCAGCGGTTGTGAACCAGGAAGTGGATGATGAAGTGGGGTCATTGTCCAGCTAAACACTTATATAAAGACACACACACACACACACACACACACACACCCAGGCTTACAGTATAATTGAGTTGAGTTAAGATGTTGTCTCTGCTTAGTATGAGTCCGATCCGTCTTTCATGATATATGTGAGTCATAATAGTGACCATTATATTTCTATACAAAGTATGTTTTGAGATTTAAAGATATATAGATATTGACTGGGTGTGTTGGTGTAAGAGCTCTGTAAGTCTGTCAGTCACCTTTGACTTGAGTCTATATTGAGCAACAGACAGAACTGATCTGTCTGAAGACGTGCTTATGACCGTGAGTCAGTAATGTCTGCTAAGGTTTGAAATGTAACTATACAATTTTAAAAATCATCAGTTATTCGGTTTCTTTTGCTAGCCATAGGTTATCTTCAAGTCTTAACTGTGGCTGTGAGCTGCTGGGAAACATCACACATTTATAGACTTCAGGTAAGACTGACGCAAAGCTAGATTGTGCTGCAAGAAACTGTCTAATCCTTTTTGTGGAGTTTTAGGCCCAAGTGGCCCAAATCTTAATTATTATTATTTTATTTTTTTTCCATCTCCAAGTGACTTAAATCACTTTTTGTTTTCTCCATATCATATCTGGGCCGCTTGCATATGTTGTCTTAGATCTGATTCATATCCTATCTCTGGATATGTGGCTGCTGTCTAAACACGTGGCTGTTATCAAAATTCAGCCTGGTAAAAATAAACCCTGGGGGGAGCGACTATCATACACACATGACGTTATTGTTTAACTTTAACGGTGTTCACACAGGAACTGGATACATGTCACTCACAGACATGTGAACATGACTCAGCACCATCAGACCTGCAGCAAACACCGTCACTGCTGCTAGTTAGAGCAGTGAGAAAGCTCTTTGTTCCAGATGAGGAAGTGTTGACTTTAGTATGAACTTAAACGTATGTGATCCAAAACGACTTAAGGAACAGTGTTTGGCATCAACATCTGCCTGCCTGTGTGCGTTTAGCACTGTGATAGATTAGTGATCTGCATGCTGGGATAGACTCCTGCCATGAACCCTGCCCAAGATGTCAGATACTACACTGCATACTGTTCTGTCTCCATGTGTTACACTCGCCATCAGTGTGAAGCGTTCCTCAGGCTGGTGCTCAGGCAGCGTTTTTACTGGCTGCGTGATGTGATTTGGGATCATTAGCGACAGCTACATTTAGCATGAGTGGGCTGTAATTTGCACAATGGTGCATTGAGCACTGATGCAAGTTGCCATAGTGATGGTTAGTTTTGTGTGTCTTCATCTCGGCACAATACTTATTTGTCAAACTCATCTCACTTCCCCTTATGTTGTCTGAAACTGATTCACATGGTCGCTTCTCTGTCCAACTAATGTCTTGATTGACAACATGGTTAACACCTCAGCTTTCTGCTTCCTGCATGTAGATTGTACGTACTGTATAATATATGACCACACTGTTGCAATCCACTCACAAAGTATACACACTCATACCTCCATAATGGGCTAATTTAAGTTTATGGTCAGTGCTCAGGGAAGAAATCCCACCACAAACACCTCCGCTGAAAACAAAACAGTCTGCTAACAAACAAATGAGCTAAATACAGTCGCTGGTTGTTTTGCAGAGCTGTTTGACAGAATCTGAGACGTTAGTGTAGATTTATATTCCTTGTGTCCGTGTTGTGCTCTCTGAGAAGATTACTTTGTGTGTATGTCTGTGTCTCTCATGATAATTCTCTTTGACCTTTACCTCACTGACCCATCCTGTCCCACTGTCCTTGCTATATTTCGTCTGGAGCTGTTCATGTTGGAGTTGTTTTAAACTTTGCTTATATTTTGGTAGGTGTGGATGTCTTGGGAAACAATACTAAAAACCACAGCATCAACAGAGCATAAATGCATTTGCATTTGTACAGTATTGTCTTATTCCAATCATTAATAATGTATTCTAAGTATAGAAAGAATATTTTTGTTCAGAATCGCTAAATATACAATACAAAGGAATAGTCGTACCATTCAGAAGACTTTTGTATATCTATATGTTATTGTTTTTATTCATCTGTAAGATTTTTTTTGACTGAATCTACCCATCGTTTTGAAAGCTAAACCAAGGCAAATAAATGGTCCTTGACTCTTTGAAACGGAGTTAAGAAATATATGTTGTAGTTAAACCCGGTATTAAACAGGCAACGGGCCTGACTGTAGTATTGATAAACTCTGACGTTAGCGGTTCTGATCTCAGTGTTGGAGAAATTAAGAAAGATTTCCGATGTATTCAGGCTCCACAAACGTTATCTTACACCTGACTTGATGCAATTTCACTATTTCCAATCAATCAAAGAAGCGAGAGATCTCTCTTGGAGTCTGTGTGCAAAGTCTTTCTCTTTCACATGCTGCATCAGTGCCACACACACACACACACGGACCCTTCTCTCAGTGACAAAAAAACCACTTAAAAGTGTGGTTACACTTTACTGGAGTCGATGCCGACAAATCTGGTCTTTGCCACAGGTGCAGCAAGTCTTTTGCATGTGAGGGAGGAAACACGAGCAATCTTTCGAAACATCTAGCCAGAGCATCACAGGCGGAGAAATGCACGGTTCATCTCTGGCTGCCCCATTACAATCACCACAACACTGTAGTTTCTTTTGCCGTATTATTTATTATACGTCTCAGTTATCACATTAGAGTCTGTGATTTGTTCAAAACAATGCTATTCATTTCATACAGTACATATGAGGAAATAAAGCATGTTAATTCTCTTCCTAATTAGTTTTTTTCTTGTTGAAGTACTGGATCGATGAGCAGTATCAGTAAGAGCAGTATTAAAATCTTAATGATACCCATCCCAACTAAAGTATGCTGCCTCATTGAGTTGGAAAAAAAAATGCTTGTGTTTTATTTATTTATTTATTTATTTATTATTATTATTTTTTTAAGGAATTGAAGAAGGACTCCAAAGAGGTCAAGGAAACAAAAAATGAGCCAAAAGAGGAGACCTCTCAGCCTGTCAGGAGAGAGAAGACGGCAGGGAACGTGGCCAACCTGGTTCAGAGGATGAGCACCATCGGCATCCCAACTGGCGGCTTCCTGCCTCAGCCTCCAGCACCCGCAAAGAGTGAGATGCTGTAGTTTCGTGTGTGTGTGTGTGTGTGTGTGTGTGTGTGTTTTGGAGTGAAATAATACTTGTGAATTGTCAGAGTTTGCATACATGAGTATGGCTTACTACAGAGGTATAGTAGTTTTACTACATGGTAAAACTATATTAATGATATTAACATGACAGCTGGATTCATCCTCATTCATGTGGCAGCTGGATTCAACCTCATTCATGTGGCAACAAAATTGACACTTATTTGCAAATGTGTTTTCACCGGCGTCTCGTGTGTGAGATCATGTGGGCTTTGATTATATATACATGTGTTGCATACCTCCACCGTGTCCAGTCTTGTTCAACAATCTTATCATGAGTACCGTTTCATCTTGGTCTTCTTTCTCCTAGCTACTGTTACTATGTTTCTATTCTTACAGGATGACTTGCTCAGTGAGAATTCGACTTCTGAGTAAAATTGTACATGTAGCTCCAAACACAATAGCACTGTTGCTATGCAGATATTGGTGACGTTTCCGACATTTGTGTCCCAATTAGTAAGCGATAAAGTATTTCTCCCCGGCCGCATGTAGAAAAAGTAGATTTTGAGACCAAACCGTTTATCAGGTACAGAGGCATCATGGAGAAATAAATTGGATCTTAAATAATTTCATTCTAGGACACACGTTCGTTGAAGCTGCTCTAATCAATATTTTAATGGTAACAATGGATCAAATGGCCACGTGTAATGTGAAAGCACAATGATCATGTGACGTAAACATCATCATCTCGTTACGTCCTCTTCTTCTGCAAAGATTAGTAAGTACTAGACTGGAGAATCAACGCTACCTATTGATTATCTTAATGACCTCAACTCCAGATTATCTTGAGATTCTGTATAAGTTTACGCTGCATTTAGATGGAAATCAAGCTAAAGTTGCTGACTGAGTTGTCGGATGTGTAAATAGAGAACAAATTTGCCAACAACAACTTTATAAGGTGATAATAAATCGGCCTTTACAGTTTCTTCTGCTGCCTCCAAGTAATAATAATAATGATGAATGCAGCTTTAAACATAAACTAATTGTTTTTTTATTGGTTGATTTGATGATTTAAATTAATATCCCTGTTGTTAACTACTTCATACTCTGAAGATAGTCATTTGTAATAAATGGTGCTCAGGTTGAATCCTGGTCCACTGTGTCTTAGTATTATTAAAGTAATACTTTTATTTGTTTAAAAAGTTACGTAGTATCTTTGTTGCTGGTTGAATTTTCTGTGTGCAGCAGTGCTTGTTCAGCAGGGTGTGTCTACTGCCTTCATGATTGCCCTCCCATTTCCTGGATTTACACCTTGCTTACTTTCTCGTCTATCCCTGTTCGCCCCCACACGCCCTGATTTGCTGTTTTAGAGGAGATAGAGACACACACACACACACACACACGCACGCAGTTATGTTAAAGAATATAAACACAGACTGGCGCACGTGAAGCCACGCAGCAGGTTGGTTGACTAACTGGTGTTTCGTGACCTGCCTTTTGTCTTCACAGAGCCTAAGAAGAGACAGTGCAAGGTGCTGTTTGACTACCAGCCGCAGAACGAAGATGAGCTGGAGCTGAAAGTCGGAGATATTATAGACATCACTGAAGAGGTACTTTTAAATGTCCGCAGTGACTGTACAGTTTGTAAATCTAATCTGCTCACATTTAGTGCACCCTCTGATCTGTTTTAAATTTGAAATGGTGAAAGTTTAGAAATGTTATGTTTTTAATTACTGACACCGTCATGACACAGTGTTATTTATGGTGCTAACAAGTCAAGACAAGTAAGAGAGGATTGAGCAGTATAAAACATTTCAACATATTGGTAAAATTTCCATTTGCAGGTCGAAGAGGGCTGGTGGAACGGGGTCTTTAACGGCAAGTCAGGACTCTTTCCCTCCAACTTTGTGAAAGAACTAGAGGCCACAGGAGAGGACGGAGAGTCCAACGACACTGTGGTAGACGAGACTGGTAAGAAGGAGACGGACAACCAGCAGGGCCTCATAAATGTGAAGGGTGCAGCGCAGTTGCTAAAAACACAGGAAGAGTTCTGGAATTTAATGTTTAAGACACTTGCACAATAACAAAACAGCCGCCGGGTGCTGCCTTTTTTAAATATTTATTCTCTATTTTGTGCAAATGATTCCAGCCTCATTTCCAATGTTTTATGGCCATAAATCAGTCAAATTAAGTGCGGTAATGGAGCTGTTCAGGTGTGATTGCAGCTCAGTGGAAACAAGTCTCAACAGGAAGCTTTGCTGAAGGTTTATTCTGCAGCTGGATCTCTCTAAGCCTTCTGTCTGCTTGTCATATGACCGGGAGGTACAGCAGCTCTTTAAACAGCTCTGTATGTGGTATGTGTGCACTGGAGCTGGACGTTAGATGCTGTATGATTGTATCATGTGAGGAACGTTCTGCATCTGTTTTAAATTAATGAGGTGTTATAAACTTGGAGACATTCAGAAAAAATGTCTTTTTGAACAAATCTGTTCATTCGTGTCTTTAAGAAGTAAAAACACAAATGTCATTTCAGCACCTTCTGGAGGTTGACAAGAATACAATTTGGATTTTCCAAAAAAATATATATTTAGCATTAAGATATTCTACATATAGATTGATTGTTTCTCCATCTTACATCTCTTCCTCAGATGGGAGTGGTATGGAAAGCACTGCTACCCCGACATCACCTCAACCAGCCGCAGGGAACGGAGTTATTGCCCAGCCCAAGAAGATCCGAGGCATCGGCTTCGGAGATATTTTCAGAGAAGGTTCAGTCAAACTGAAGGTCCGACTGCCCAGCCCCGAAACGGAGGAAAGGAAGGAGAAAGTGAGTGACGCAAACTGTGTATGTAACACACACAAAGTTGCCAAAGGTGAACTCAACACATGATGACATGTGCTTTTTTTGCAAAATGTTGCATACCCAACAGTTAAAAAAACTGCCACCGATTTGGAAATATAACAAAACATTTGAATCTAGAATATTGTTGAGAGTAGTAAGAAAATAGTAGAGGTAAAAAGACTGACAAAACATTCTTAATTTTGTTTCTGAAATATGTCCATTAGTAAATTATTTATTTTATTTTTTAAATTTATTTTTTTGGCACGTACACAGACTGTAGCCAGGTCCAACGAAAGAGAAATTTCCAGACAGTATCTTCAGCGAGTTAAAACACTTCACATTAAAGAATATTAGAACAAATCAAAAAGATATGACTCAAAAACTCCTTGAAGCAACAGCCTTTGATTTGTCACATTTTTACTTTCTGTTTCTGGCCTCCAGCTGCATTAAAATCCTTATTAAGTAGGTCTGATATATTTTTACAGCAATATTCAATCCAAAGTTTAACCAAAAATTAGATTTTTATTTTTATTTCTTTTTTACAACTCATTCAGTCACTGATCTTTTAATTGCACTTACCACATCAGGCTTTTAAAATATATTTTTTTAAACACACAGCCTCGTTATATGATATCAGTTCAGCAACAAAAAGCATTGTTTGCGCTCCACTGCTTTCCAGACATGTGCAACATGTGTCAGCACAGCCTGACATCAGGTCTCATTTAGCAGCACTTCACGCAAATCAGATGAACTGTGGCTGGACTCATTTATATATGTGGTCTCCATAAATACCACACTAAATCCAAGTAAGTATCATCTTACCAACATTTCTGTTACCTTTTATTTTTTTAAATCTCTGTATTGTTTTGGAGAATTTTTATTTGGTCAGCCTGAGATTGATTTTCGTTTTTTTTGAGAGGTGTGTTTACCCTTGTTGTTTACTGTCTACTGTGAGAGGGAACATACCCTGATTGATGTGAAGTTTTTGTTTGTTGTGAACACACCCGTAGTTTCGGTTGTCCTCAGTACACGACACAAACGTTTAGTTTGGAACTTTTTTTTTTTTTTTTTTTTTAAATGAACGTTTTATCTTGTCTTCCTATTTCATTGGCTCGGATAGACCTCGTTGTAACATACTGCTGCATAATAACATGGCTCACTGCTTAATTAGTTCAGCATGTAACTGTTCTGAAAGTTTTCCCTCTTTTCCTTCTCTCCTCTTCACAACAGCCCTCACACTCTCTTTCACCACTAACACAGCTTCCTTCACTCTCCTCCACTCCTCATATACCACCACATACCGCATGGTCCCACTCTGTCCTGTTCACAGCCTCGGGTATCTCCATTTTGCCTTGAATAACCCACATTATCCACTTACTGCTTTCCCCTCTCCCAGTAGTAGTGTCAAGGACAAACAGCATCCTGTCTGTGACATCAAAGGCATGCGGTCGCAGCAGTTTACAGACACATCATTTTTTTGGTCTTTTTGACACTTTTCCCAAACGGTCTGTTGATTGTAGCTGGAGCTGAGTGCGTTCAGTGTTGAAAGAAGCAAAGTCATAGGAGACAGATAACTTGTTCAATTGGTTTGAAATCTCAATTCGTTTTCTAACGCATAAATCAATATTTATAAGTAAGCTATTTGTTAAAGTTTGGGTATAAAATCCTGCGCTGTTATTTATCTGGAGTTTAACTTTACACAAGTGTGAGTGTAGCAGCTCTGTGAGGCTGCTCACAATGATAATGTTAGCATGTTGAGGTGTGCTGGTTCAGTGTGTTACTGTGCTAATATTTGCTAATTGGCACCAAACACAGTGTATAGCTGAGGCTGATGGAAATTTCTTTGAGTTTTAAGTATGTGGTCATAATCCAAATGTAATATTGATTAGATTAGGGCAATAGATGAAAAGCAAGCAGATCAAAGTTAGTACAGTTCACCCTCTGGGGACTATGAATGTCTCAATCAATTGAACTAAAAAGTCAACCTCGTGATGGCGCTGGGGGAAAAGCCACCAAAGTCATCAGAATACATTAACCGGGAATCCATCAAGTAGCATGAACGGCGTTGGTGGAAACCTGGACTAGGATCAAGTCAAAGAAAGTGTCCTCTAGGGACCTTGAATATCACGGCACAATATTTCAGTCTGAACCACAAATGCCAACCTCATGGCGGTACTAGAGGAAAAGTGAGAGGATCACCAATGTAAGTCCTCTGGGGAATATGAATGTCTGTACAAAATGATATAGCAATCCATCTTACTGTTGTCACGATATTTAAAACCAGGCTGGGGCTGTGTGAGTGTGGTGTGATCAGATTTGATTGATAGAAGCCTGGCAACACAAGAAACGACCCACAACTGTCATCAGGTTGTAATTATAATATTGCTATTGAATGACTTTTGTGTTGAAATATATGACAACCCACCCCCCACCCACCCACCCACCCCCTTGTTATGTTAAATAACTGTTGTGTTCATGTATGATCCCATTGTTCATAGTAGGAGGCAGGTGACCCTCTGCTTTTAAATCTGTTTATTCGTATCCTTTTTGCTTCCATATAGACTTTGTTTGCGTGCGACTCAAACTCCTCATCAGCATCAGACGTTCCTTGTAGAGCAGAGAACGCAGAACTTTAAGCCCTTCTACTTTCTGTCCACATCCTCTACGATCCTTAACTACTAACCTCCGTAATTAACAGCACCATCCATAAACGTCCATAACACAACATGATCGTTCAGTTCAGACACACCTACTTCATAGACAGGACTCCTCCCCTGTTGAGCCACATATCCACTCATATCCAATAAATCATTTCCATCTGTATGATTTGCTTCATTTTAGCCAATCCCATCATTACCATCTGCTGCAAAGCCCGCCCATTCCAACATGACAGACGGAGAGAGCAAATCCAAAGGTAAAAGACACTAAGATTACTTAAAAGTGTACTTTATCATGCTTGTAGTGTATTTTCTGTCACTAGATACTCATTGGTGTGAACATTTTGCTGCTTTGTCCTGTTTATACTCAGTTGGGAGGATGTTTAAATCCCTGACAAATCCATCAGCTTTAAGATAAACCCGTGTGTGTTAGCATGAATAAAAATATATCTGTATACATGTACAGCTAGTGCACTCTGTTAGGTTTCATTGTACGCTGTTGCCCTTGAATCCCTGTTAAGACTCCACCGTTTTTTTGTTTCCTCAGCTAAAGAATACTATAAGGTCACCTTTGGTTTTGAGGCCACGAACGAGGATGAGCTGACCCTGAAAGAGGGCGACATCATCCATGTACTGACCAAGGTAAGCTGAACTGTTAGCTGAACTAACAGTTCAGTTGTCTTATGTCATCCTACATGTTTGTTCACACTTGCAAAACTGCACATACTGCCTGAGGTGAATGATATTGCTTAAACACGAATACTTCCTACAACTTCCTGGGTATACTTTCCAATACAAGTTTTCTTAACTCTCTGCGTGCAAGTCTATGACCGACGTGGCTGCAAGCTGCAGAAGTTTGTCAGTTGTCAGTTGCAGAATCATGCTTAATTTAACTATATCGCATGCGCCACAACACGGTAGTGTGTGAAATGAGTCTGGATCTGCAAGTTCATCTGCAACAATTCTCTCTATTCTACTATAAACCAGACTTGGGGAAACTAAAACAACACGAAGGAGTTCAGTTGCTGGAGAAAAATCTACTGATTTTAAAATGGGACTTTAAATAGATACAGACCGTATACTGTTAGACTATTGTACATAGGACTGAAGTAATGACTTTTTAAATCAAGACTTCAGTGTTCTCAGCTGCAGACCTAGAAGTTACATTCAAGGTCACATGTTATCGTCCGGGTAATTATTACAACAAATATTTCCATTTAAAATAGACCCACAGCTTCTGTTGTAAGACAGATGAACAGAATATATAGTGTATTCTGATCACAGGGAGGGTTATTCTAAATTAAAAGACATTGAAGTCCACGCTGAAAACAAAGAGTTACCATTTGACGTTATGTGTAACGTAGTAATTAAAAATTAGCTCAGACTTTGAGACAGGTAGGACAGTAATAATCAATCACTCATTGAGCTCATTAGCACATCTTCATTTCCCTCTTTCACTCTTGTTGAGACCCTTTCTTAGTTGTGATGTAATCCAGAGAATAGGCCCCCCGCGTCTGTCATTCAGGAGTAAAGCATTACAACCAGCCAACACATGAAGCTCCACAGACTCTTAGCTGCCTCAGCTCAGCTGCCTCTGACACATTGTGGAGGTATAATGACTCTGGTTTGTTGTTCAGTAGCAGACAAATAGTGAGTCCTCCAGTTTCACTGCCAAGTCTGTGTAGAAAGCTGCTGCCATCAAGTGGAGGCAGTTGAGAAGACAGTGTCTGGACAGTGTTCAATACAGATGGTGTTTTGTTGTTTTGCTGAGGCCTCATTCAGCATCTTTTTAACCCTTTACATGACGTCTTTACGACAGTAGAGTGATTTAGAAACTGAAAGCTGCTCCGTGAAGTTTTGTTTATTTTCTTCAGAAGTGTCTCACAAAACTAAGAGACAAGACTAAGAGAGACACAGTAAAACAAGCAAATGGCACAATTCGATTACACAAGTGCAGTTTTTGTTTGACCCCCCTCTTTCTTTGTTGCTTCCTTGACAGGACACAGGAGAGCCTGGCTGGTGGCGAGGGGAGATCGGGGGCAAAGAAGGCGTCTTTCCTGACAACTTTGTCGTGATGCATTCAGAGGCAGAGAAAGAGGTGAGATTCAGAAAATGAAATGTATTAAAGTTTCCCATATTATAGTGCAATGCCTTTGTATATTAAGGTAACCCTTCACTCAAAAATGTGTTTTTACTTATTGTTGCTGTTCACTATGCAGAATGATTTGCATTAGAAATCTGTTTCACATTAATTTTTCTAAAGGAGGCATGTCTCCTTAAATCTAAGCAGGATATGTGACATCACATCTTAATAATGAAGCCAGCCACGGTTTAGTATGTAATTTACACACGTGTGATGCACACATACACTGAGAATGGACTTTTCAGTGAAGTAGAAGAGACATCTTGCATCCATCTATTAAACTATTGAAACTGAAAACATCTGCATATTTATGGATTCTGGATTTTTAGATGAGGGAGAAGGATTTTTAGGTAGTTTGTTGATCTTGAGCACTTTAGATAAATCACTACTTTAAGCAGAGCATTTTTAAATAGTCAGTGCGATGTTATGTGGTTGTAGTAGGTATTTACACTGGTATGAACTGCCTTTAATTATGTAATCTATTAATTATCTAATAAAAGTCTTACATTAAAAAAACATGCATTGTGCTTGATGTAAGAGATTAAACCAGTCCCGCTGATGTCTGAAATGTCATACACGACTGCATTTTAAGTTAATGAATCATACAGGCATTCTGAACAGGGATTTGATTTATGTAATAAGTTTGCCTTTTGAAATGGAAATAGTATTCGCAGCCTGGAAACGTTTCATCTAAATGTTCTTTCATCAGGATCTCAGCAGATATGGCTGACACTGAGCCAATCGGATGAAATATAACAAATAAAACAAAGTGCAGCGGAGGTTGACCCTAAATCCATTCCTCACACTGCCCATTTTATTTCAGCTTCGACATATGGCGTGCTCTACCTTACATCATCTGATTAATGGAGCAGTAATCATGGCTTAAATTTTCCACATCACAAATGCAGGAATCCTGTTTGATTTATTATGAAGGCTTTTCCACACAACTAAAAAGGCCTCTTGATAATCAGCCAGATGCATTTTTGAAGTAAAGAGCTTAATGCTAAGAAGTCTCCTCCAGGCATCGTTAATGATCAGTGACCTAGCTTCTGAAGAGGGTCTTCAGGTCGTGTTCATAGTGTCTGCGCTTTATGAAGTCTGAGTCTCACTGATTTCTAATCCCCGACGTTGTCTTGTGAGACAATAGAGGGCTTTGAGGTCTCATTACAGGAAGTGGTTTGGCAGATGTCACTGCGTAATTATATTTACAATTACTGTGTTCATGTTTCAGACTCCAACGACGAGAGGGTCAGTGAAGTCATCACCTAAGCAGGATTTGGAGGAGGTAAGCCGTCATTGCCCCTGATGAAAGACCACCACTGAATAGGTTTGTTGGGTTTTCCACTGCTATGGAGCATATGTTGGCAACACTTTGACAGACACACCTAATGGCATAAGGCTCTGTGACAAGTCCTGTGGTTGAGTCTCATGAGAATACAGCAGCCTGTAATCAGTATATGATCAGCCTAGTAGAGCCCAGAGACCTTTGGGTCATTTGGTTCCTAATAACCAACAAGTCCAAATAATATACAGTTTACCTGGTTCTGGGTCCTGTCCTGTTCTATTGGGTAATTTCACTAAAAGTCCACCATTCTAGGTCATTGGAAGATGCTGATTGGATTATCTTGGTCCTGGGCGTAAACTGATTTCAGCAATACTAAACATTATTGGTCAGATTATTTATGAATCGTTTCAAATTAGTCTGTAACCTCTTTGTTTTGGATTTCAATGTTTTGCAATGTATACACAGCTGCTGATGATTCAACTGCAAGAGATTCTTGTCTATCCGAGCTGTGGTACGACTGCAACTGGTGGAAAATGTCTTTCTATTCTGTGATTGGTTGGCAGGACAGCTTATAACTGAAAACAATTAAACACAAGAACTTAAGTATCCATGAAGGTTAATTTGTCCTCGAGTCACTCAGTTGTGTTATTTAATGCATGTCAGACTTGAGCTGTGGCTCAGTGAGAATTCTCTATATACAATATACAGTATATTTCTTGTGCTGAAATAATTGAACATGTTTGTTTTTATAGGTGTGAATGTGTAAAAACAGGACTTTGCACCTCTGGCAGGATGATATTAAATTGTGAAGAAGGCATATTGCGGTAAATGCGACTGTGTGTCAAGCAAGACCTATCGGGGTTAAATAATGTGATTGGATTGTAAAAGGCTTGCTTATGCAACCGCTGTCGGCAATCAGCGAATCATTGCTGATTATTCAGCCCACAGAGGCTGTGAATCCATTTGCAGTGGAAAGAGATTACAGTGATGATAATGAAAATGACGACGTCCAAATCATTGAATGTCAAATAAAGAAGTGGTTTTAAGAGCTACTTGAAAACTAGTCTATAGGAAGAGGAACAGGAAGAAGGGAGAACGTATGGTAAATTGTTTACTTCTTGACAACGGTGCGGTGTAGATTCATTTTATGGTCCTTTTTTGGACTTTTTCGAGGACTACAAATAAGTGATGCTCATCCGGTGTTTCCCACACGTTGAGAACTTACTTGTGGTGGATAATACGACGTGTGACGGGCGGGTACAAGCAACAAACTAATCAAGCAAAGGTTTATGAATGAAAAGGTTTTAGAGTTCTTTCTAATAAAATCCAAACACTTAAAATCACTCAATGTTCTGTTATTGGGACCATTTTTAGAGCTTTAACCCACATCAGTGTCGGCAGCATATATGTTTCTGGTGTTTATTCAGTGTCTTGTTCAGGGTCTTTGCTGTCTTTCTGATGTAGTCCCCCCCCCCCCCCCCCCCCGCAGCTGGCATGTTGATGTCATGATATTGTCATACACCACCCAGTCTTCCTCCCAAAGGGTTCTGTCTTTAGAGTACCAGCTGCGTTTCAACCGGAGGAACTTTCCTCAGGGAATAACAAACTTTTGAGGAACTCAGTTCCTCGAGCTGCGTTTCCACCGGAGGGACCAGAGTCTAATTCCAGTGCGATTGCTTTATCCACAAAAAGTCCCTGGTGGGGAGGTTCAATTTCATTCCATTGGCTACTGGAAATGGTTGAAACATGGTTGCACAACCTCCATAAAGATACTGTTTATTAGTAAAATTAGTTTTTGATTTAATTTATTATTATCACAAATTTTTACTTCTAGTCACCCCTGTATGTTATTTAGTAAGCACACTAAACTCAGTACAGCTGTTAGTGATGCTTCAGGCACTACTTATGTTATATATGCATGTATTGTCTGCAGCTGTTGCCCTGGAAACGATTTAGGAACTGGCAGTCCTGACTGAGTTCAGTTCAGATATAAAGTTTTATTTTTTTTTCTTACTTTTTTTTTTTAAATGAAACTTGGTGAACTCTGTGTGCTCCATGTTTCCTGAACATGACATTACCCAGCAGGCTGTGCAGAATACTGTGATTGAAAATGAGCACAGAAGGACAGCCTGCTGCTGGTTGAATCCTGATTGAAGAGAGAGGTTGCACTTCAACCCAAAATCCAGTAAGCATATTCCAAAAAAATATGAAAAGGTAGCACATTTCAAATTTCCAAGTCGGTGAGGACGAAATACTAAAACATTTCAGCTGTTTATTTGGCTCCCATCACAATAGAAACGCAGTTGTGTTACGCTTCAACACAGAGCTGAATCAGGGTCACAGTGTAATAAAGTGTGATCTGTTGATGCATCTGCTAGTTGAATAATATATAATCAAAGTTAAGCAACCGAGCAAAACATGTAAGTAAATCATACTGTGATGTGAAAATCAAGGAGTGGTCAAGTGAAAGAAACAGCTTCTTTAAAAGCAGAAGCTAAGAAGGCCAGAGCTTTATGGTCACAGTCTAGACACAGTGAGTTTACTTTGTATTGCCTAATACTCTAGTCTAGTGAATCTCTTATTTATATTAGAAAATGAAGCCTACCACGCTCCGACCAAGCGTGTAGGAAGCACTAACGTACTTGTTAACTCAGAGTGACATGATGCAGAAAAACACCTACTGACTTACTGGAAGTGTGGAAACATTCTTCAAGCTATGGTCTGCACTTTTTTTCAATTGCTACGATTCGTTTACATTTGTTGTCTTGATACTCGACCATAGAAAAACATCAATTATAAATGGAACAAATGGAGCTGAACTGATAATCGTTTATGTGTGATCTCAAACAACACAAAAATCTTTAAATATTTTTTCTCGCCAAATTGTTGCCCAGCCCTGTATACACAATCCCTCTTTGCAATTCACCAGCCATAACCAGTTTGAGTTCTAGATTTCAATCTGGCATATTATTAGGTTTTCCTTGTTTAGACCAAACCTAATATGTTGTCCCTTTCTCCTTGCCTGTGGGTCGATGTATCTGTATTTGAGAGAATAAAAGTCAACGTCAACTTTGGTGCCAGTCTGACCTACTTTCCCTTTCTCCCTCCTTCTCTTCCGTTAGAAACCGAAGAAGCCACCTCCGCCATCAAAAAGCATAGGTAAGTAACTTTACACCTCCCACCTCATTAAAAGTGTCAGAAAAGGTTAGCGTCTTGATGATCCTGCAGTGGAACACACTGGTGACTTAACATGGCACACTTGATATCGAATACATTTACTTCATATTTCAAAATATGCAAAGATGCACTGATGGGACCTGTAAGCTGTTCTCAGGTTCATTTACAGTAACAACTCTGACCACAGGCCACTTGCTTTGACTTATGTGATAATCAAACGCCATGACAAAACAGGTTAAAACCTTCATATATAATACATCACCCGTCACCCTTTACCCACTTCTGTGTATATCAAGAGATGTAGTAGTTGAACTTTGTCTTGGAACATTGCTTTCAGTAGACTATAGCTCAGTATTTATCACCATTGTGCCATAAAAACCGGTGGTTAAACTAAAACCTGTGTGACTCAATCTATAACAAAGTATATGGTTTTTTTAAAAGAGAGGCCACAAACGCTGGCAGTGGGCAATTACTATTCCTCTCATTTTTATTGTGAGCACAAGTGTGCCTTCTCACTTCCTCTGCTTCACAGCTCATTTATATACGACTGTTAACTAATTAGCAGAACATCCACATTAATAACAATGAGGCGAGGGAGCTTTCCCTGTAGTGCGTTGAGGGCAACCTTTCTCTCAGTAGTCTGACTTAATGTTAGTCTGATGCCAATTTAACACGTTGGTCTCACGTCTGATAAAGCGCCTGAGTAACTAAGCTGGACCCAGTACCATCAGATACTTTTTGCATTAGTGGATAAACTGTGAGAAGCGCTCATGGTGGTCATTAAGTGGTGTATCTGCCGACGTAGCATACGGATGCTCGGAGAACACAGACTGCGTACTAAAAGCACAACGAGACGATGTCACTGTTCCACTCGAGTCTGCTTGGAAGGTTTCCGAGGAAACCAGTGACAGAGATTGTAGTCTGTAGGCCTCTACTATACTTTGTGTTGGTGTTAATTAACTAATCTTTGCATGCTAGGGTTTAGGGTGCCCCTAAATTAACACGTTGAACATGGTAGACATTATTGTGAACATATTAGCATGCTGATGTTAGCATTTAGCTCAGCCTCACAGAGCCACTAGTGTGGCTGTATACTCCTCAGTTAGCAAAAAATGCACAAAAGATGCACTGGCATCTGTTTTTTTTCCCTTGTCTGCACAGGAAGATGCAATTTGCTTTCTTTTCTTCCTACCACAGCTTTGTGTGTGTGTGTGTGTGTGTGTGTGTGTGTGTGTGTGTGTGTGTGTGTGTGTGTGTGTGTGTGTGTGTGTGTGTGTGTGTCTGAGACCTCTGTATCGTGCAAGATCATGAGTGAATGTGTCTATGCACAACTTCCTGTCTGAGTCGAAACTCAGTTTTAAAGCTTTATGTTTCACACAAACCAAACCGCGACTGTGCACGCAGCTACAGAATACAGTAGTTTTGCGATAGAACTGTCGGTATGTAAATGTCTGTCTCTGTCAAGGCCGGGTAGAGGGCGGTGTGTATGTGTGTCAGGGAGGAGTGTTTTCTTTGGCGTGAATGTGCTTATGAAAGTGTTTGTTCCTTCCCGTCATCTGTTGAGTCTTGATTCCATCAGAGCAGGCAGACGAGGTGTTCCTCTGACTTTCTCTGGCCATGTTCCGTTTTTCAGGTCACAAGCCGGAGGTTCCCAGTGCTGACAAGAAGCCTCATCCCATCAGGCCAGAGGACAGAGGTAGGACTCTCCAACACTCCTCGCTTTCCTCTTTACTTTCTTGCTCTCATTTCCTCACATTGTGTTATAGCTTTACACAACACATCAGACTGTTACCTAATTTGGTGCGCTCACTTCCCCGTTACCGCTTCATTCCTCTGTTGACCTGCGGAAGCAGTGGACAAACCTCCCAGCTTTTTCCTTTTCATCCATGTGTCACATCCTGTCTTACTGTCTTCTTTCCCCAGCTCCTCCATTTGTTTCCCTTCATTGCAATCTTTCACCTTCTCCTGCTGTTCAATCTCCCAGAACTGTTAATAAAAGAGAAATGTTCTATGGTGAAATAAAGGTTTCTGGGATCAAAAGACAATGATAGGCCAACAACTCGTCTCCTACTGGAGCTAGTTTGACTCAGTTTGCCTGCTGAACACAAACATGTTTAAAATTTGCTGCTCCTGATCGGTGAAATACTTAAAAATGATCCAACCAGATTCTTTTAAATCCACGCCGACTATCTCTCTCCTTCTCTGTTTCTGTCCTTCTTCCATCGAACATCAATTTCCTCTTCTCGCCCTCTAAGATTGAGGAAGAATCGGCTGAATACTTATTTCTGACTTGATTTATTAATGGATCGACATGGAATTAAATAAACATAAATAAATTCAAGGGATAATATGTTACAGTGGCAACACTGGTACCAAGACGGTAAAAACCAAGATGAGCAAAAATCCAATTATATAAAACATATTAAATCCAGGAAGTTAAAGCAAACCCAAGTTAACTCTTTATATCAACTAGCACCAAAAAAGACCTCAATTCTCAAACAGACACTAATCAATTTTATATGTCTGTCCTATTTTAATGAACTATGGCTGCAGCTAAGGATTATTTTCACACTCTGTTTCGAATGTCTGGTCTAAAATGTCAGACAGTAGTGGGGAAAAAGGGTAAATCAGTCTGACCAACACTGGAGAACCTGCAACCAGGCAATGTGAAAAATAACCGAAACAATGAATCTGTTGCCGGTTGATTTTCTGTCAGTGATTGATCGACAACAAAAAGTGACAAATCTAAAATTAACAGTGAGCTTCTGTTGTGGTTGGTCTGTGATTTCAGGAAGATCTGATACCGCAGGTCAGTTTATTTTAAGTAATGCAATCACATCACATGTTGAGGCGAGCTCTGTCAAGTCCTTCTTGGTAAAGTGACAGATGTGCTGTCAATGTAGTTTCCATCTCGGCGTACTTCTCACAGGAAATGATCTGCGTGTGTTTGTGTGTGTCTGAAAAAACTTTACCTATAGTGCTGTGCCTGATTAGGATTGTAGGATAAAACCGTATAGGTACTGCATGGTTGAATCAATAATAAAACTGATAAATAACTAATAAATGAATAACCTTATGAAATGTAATGGGTAGATTAAATATAGATGAACAGTCTGAGTTGCTCTCGAACAACATACAAACATTCAGTGTCTCTGAATTATATTGTAAACAGTAAAATCTAAATCGAAGGCTGTTACTAGAATATATCGTATGATTATATAACCGCATGTCATAGAGCTTTAGAAGAGGACGTTCAGCAATCATATTTTCCAAATGCATCCATCAATTCACAGCAGAAAATAAAGTCCTAACAGCCATTCACTAGAACCATGAAGCATATTAGTCTTGATGTTTTTGTTATGCCACTGTCGACATAGGCGATGTCAGTTTGCGTAACTCATGAGAGGATTATAAACTCAAATATATTAAGTAAGTATATACTATACCATGCATATTAGATGCAGTATTTAGAGCATGAAATATACATGTGACGTAATGATTGTGTACTATGTCAAATTCAATTTATAGAATTTTATTTATGAAATATGTTATACGAGTTCATCAAGTTAATTTTTGGATGTTTACTGTTATCATGTGTCAGAAAAGAAAATAGGTGAAGTTGCTGATGTAGATATCTGTATATATGTAAAAACAAACACAACAGAGCCAAACGGTGTCACTGCAGATACACTCTGCATCACACCTCATTACACTGAATTGTTGTTGAGTTGTATCTCGTATTTAAAAAAAAAAAATAGTAAGAAGTGTCACTTTATGCACAGAGGTGTGTCTGCTCCTCCTCTTCAGTGCTTGATGGCAGCTTAGTCATTCACACCTCTGCTTTCACCTTTTACGTCACAATAAAAGCAAGTCACAGAGTGCAGATGCATGTGCCCACTCACTCTCTGTTTCTCTCTGCGTCCTGTTATTAGCACTGGTTAGTTTGTTCCACCTCCCTCTGTGTCTCTATTGTTTTCTTTCTACTTTGTAACTGTGTAACTATCTTGTTTCTTCTGCTTTTTTCCCTCCTACTCCTACTCTTACATCAGTCTGCTTCTTTTTGTTTTCTCTACTTGTTTCCTAGGAGATCCCCAGGGGACGTGAGATCTTTTCTCAGAGCCCCGCCAGGTTTATTTAGGTGCAGTGTGAAGGGATGAATACTTCACAGTACAGCTGTGTGGTTCTAATTAATACATTACTGTCTTGAATATCCAATTATAAGGCCAACTCCAAAGGGCTGTTTATGAATCAAAAACAAAAATAGAATATTCATCCTTTAATGCAATGTCACAGTGAAACAACAAGTATTACTTTTAATACAAAAAAATAGACTCAGTCAATTAGCGTTTATAGAGATCTATTAGAGATAATACAATCAGTAATTGATCATTGAATTCTTATATTAAATAATGTCATTATTACCGTCTGCATCATTATAGTCATGTCATGCAGTCATCTTGCGCTCTAGTAAAGCATGTCATCAAAGAGCCCCCATAACCACAAAAACTCCTTCAGACGTATGTGGAACTTTAATTAAAGGCTGGTTGATTTTTCCTCATCTCTTTAGTTTCTCTTTTGGCACATTGTTCTCATTTTCTCCAACATTTTGTTAACATTCCCCAGATCACAAACCATCCAAGCCTGTGGCACCGTTAGTCCCACCCAAGAAGCCGGTCCCCCCTCCAGGGAAAAGCAAACCGGGAAGCCTCCCACCAAAGAGGCCCGACAAGCCTCTCGCTCCCTCGCCAAACCTGAAGTGAGTCCGTCGATCTCTCTATTCAGGAACGTGTCGTGATCTTTTTCACAAATCATTTCTTCCAGTTTTCCCCATATATACTGTACAGTAATTGCGTTTTTCACTTTCTCTTCCATTTCCCACTCTTTGTTGCAGGCACAATGGAGAGGTGCCTTCCGCTCGACCAAAGTCCGACTTCGAGCCATCATTGCCCACCAAACCCAAAACGCTGTCTGGTGACTGGGGGGAGAAGTCCTCAGATATGGGTATGTATGACATACAGATTATTTTGCTTTTAACTAAAGTTCAAATCCTTAATAATAGGTGGATTTGTTTTGCTAGATATTATGTAAGTTATTTTCTGGTATAGAGGGCGTTCAGGATTAAGTTAAAAGGACTGCGTCCTCTCTCATTCCAAGAGAAAATTGAATTTTCGGTCAAAGTGAAGCAAGGTTTTTGTTTACTTTGACTACCGTGATTTTTTTCGGTCTGTCCTTTGCTCACAACAATTCAGTTACTGACATTTGCTGTGATAACAAGCGCCTTTGTGTGTGACAGCACACATAAGCCCCCTTTTTGAACAAATGTTCCAAGTACTTTGGACCCAGAGGAACTAATCTCAGGAACTAAATTTGAAACCCGGTGATTTAGGTTTCACTTATTTTCCTCCAGACTCCACTAACCACTAATATTTATTAAAATAGAGACATTGCTGCTTTCATTGGACAGGTCTTTGCCTTGGACTTTGCTTGCTTGCTGCATCTAAATGACTTCTTCTTGTAACATTCAGCTCTGGAAAATATCAGTTCCTCAGAGTTTATACATTTATTCCTTTTCTTTATAAGGAAATTCTTATCACGACGTGTTTCATTAGTTTTATGGATCTTCTTGTAAAAGGCGTTTTTCATTTAAGAGCATTATATGCAATAAAATGTAGAAAATGTATTAGTCTGTTATCAAAAAATTAGTCTTTTTATGAGTGAGAAGGAATGAAAGAGGACTTTTCCACTGCTGTAGTTCATTGATCTGTACATTATCCATGCAGATGTCCCATTAATAAAACTGTGAATGACAAGATGAAGACAGGTGCAGCTTTGATTGACGTCACCTTTTAAAAAAGCCAAAGTAGAGCTCAGTGTCAGAGAGAAATGAAAAGACAAGGAAGTGAGAGATTGGTGAAAACGAACAGGAGCTGACATCATTGAAAAGATGAATAGTTTAGACGTTGATGTTTCAAGAGTGGAAGAGAAGAGTTCAGTGATAAATTAAGGCACATCGGAACAGAAGGAGTAAAAGTAAAAATGCATATGAGATGGATTTAATAGAGCCCATCTGTAGGTATTTCACTGGAGGATTTAGTGTTTGTTCCAGGTGCATTGTAAAGGTGGTAAAGAGCTGCTAAAACTCCTGACGTGCATCGCTGTGGAACATGAAAACTCAATCACAGGCAGCGCTTTCTAACTGCGGCAGGTGCAAAGTGCTTTTACGCAACAGCCACCAAAGTTTTTCACACTTTCAAAGCTTTTTTTTTTCTTTTTTCTGTCTGTTGTTAAAAGCCTTCCACAGGCTCAAACCTCATACTCTTTTCCTGGCTTTGCCTTTAATTTACAACAGCTGCAGGAAGTGCCAGAGAATTCTTCACAGCCATTTCACAGTGATTAAAAAAAACAACAGGAAAGTAGAAATGATAGAAGTGAATTGGTGAAATAAGACTATTTTTTTGTTATGTACTATGTTATGTTATGTGCTGATGCAATTACTGCTTTCTAAATATGTCATTATAATCCAAATAATTTCACTCAGTTTGTTCAGTCTATATTTTTTTACGCTATTATTTGAGACTCGGCCAATCTTTGAGTATCTCGCATTGATTTGAGAATGTACGGTATCTTCGCAGTCACTCACTGTCTGTTTTTAGATGCGAGTTCAAAACCACAACAGCACTGTGTCAAAATACACGGAGAACGACATGTTGCTAATCCTGCCGTGCACCTTCTCACATTTAATACAGAGGAGAATATTATTGCTGCTGTAACGGTTTCATTTTGCTGCAGAGCTATTTTAAATGTCCTCCGAGGGAAATCTATCTAAAGACCCGACATACCGACAGATGCTACAGGCGCTACATTTGTATTCAGAGCTGGAAAGCTACTGTCCAGCTGCAACACAGCAGCAATTCACGCTCCTCCTTCTCTGCAGTACGGTAGATTACCATCTTATCTGATGCCGTTTTATCCTTGACTGTAGCAAGTAAAAATAAAAAATAAAATCTTCATCTTCAGAGGTTGAGTATTAAAAAAAAAAGATGATAATCCACGTGATCATTAGTAAAGGAATGTCAGAACTATATGTGATCAAAGTTCATAGGTATTGAAGTCAAGCATGAGCATTAAAGCCTTTGTGAACATTTATAATGGACTTGCACCTAACCATGAACGATGAGAGTATGACCTGATGCACCCTAAAGAGCTAAGAGACACTGGAACACAGAGGAATCCCATGTGTTGACCTAATAAGGATAACAATTAGATCTCTACCTCGTTTAACCTGCTTTCTTTTTTAAATAATTTCGATTTTACAGAAATGTAGGATTCTTTTTGTTTTCCGATTCCTCTAATGTATATTATATTATATATTTCTCTACATGGTTCTTTTTTTTTTTTGCTGCACCGTTTAATATCGTTAACTGGCAGAAAATAAACATGTGCCCAAGCAATTTAATTGCATTGAAATTAAATGAGTAAATCAAATGTTCCACTTAAAAACTAATTTCAAAACTAACTTATTTTATTTTATTATCTCTCTCTTTTTTTCTCTCTCTCTCTCTGTCTTTAATTCTCAACAGATCTGATGAGTTTTGATGAGTTGTCAACGTCTACCTCAGAGAAGCTCTCTCACCCCACTGCTAACAGACCAAAGATGCCTGGCAGGAGGCTGCCCGCCCAGTTCGGCGGAGGACTTTCGGTGAGCATGCAGCATACTAATTAGATTATGGCAAATACGTTTAATAATATTTAGCTCATGTGAACATGTTTAGGGTCTTAGAAAAATGTGCAAATGTGTTACTTAATTTGTATAATTAGCATTTAGTTAG
Source organism: Pampus argenteus (assembly GCA_036937835.1). Classification (NCBI taxonomy): domain Eukaryota; kingdom Metazoa; phylum Chordata; class Actinopteri; order Scombriformes; family Stromateidae; genus Pampus; species Pampus argenteus. Next base: position 15,573,322 of record CM072876.1, on the reverse strand, counting down.
TTCCATTAAGGATCTGCTTCCTGTCAAAGTCATCAGTCTGTCATGAACAGATCTCTTCTAGAAATTTTTATTTTTTTATTTTGCAGAAATCAAAAAACATTTTAGTATTGTTAGCAGGCTTTACATTTTTGACTGACGGCACGTTATATCAGCTATAGCGAATTATTAATGACCAAAATTCTCCCGTTGTCTGGTTTTCAGCCAATGTTTGTACTCAAAGATTGTTTGTGAGGGGAAAGAAATAATATTTAATTCATATTTTATCAATACTAAAGTGAATCAACTTAATAAATATGCATAGGAATATAAATTGAATCTTTGAGTTTCCGTTGTTTACCTGCAAATATTGAAAGCTTAAACTAATTGGATTTGATAGGGATTTGATGGAATGCTACCAAACCCCAACTCTTATATCACACCACTCTATCTCTGCTGCCATCGAACACAGCCAAGAAATTACTGCTGCATATAAACAATTTAATAATTTAATGCAAGTAACAACCTAAAGCAACCGACAGGGCTCAGTATCTATTGATACTAATGGTAATCCCATACCAGAACTACACCTTCTTATGATACCTTACCTTAAGAAATCAAAAACTTATACTACAAAACCTGTTTATTATTAACACAAGATAAATGTTGCTTAAATACGAACAGTTGATCATCTGATCGCTACTGATAGTTTGCCCTTTGAATCAGTTTTTCTTTAGTTTATTTTGTGGATTTCTTCTTGAATTGATGTGCATCTCTATGGATTTCTTTAGTCTGCCATGTCTCTCAGCTCTCTGTAACCTGTCACCTCTATTGACAGGTCCCCTTTGTCACGCTCACTCTCCTTCACACACAAGGTTGTTGCGTTAGGATGCAGCATCTTTTCCCATCACCAGCAGCACATTTTACCGGAACACAGACCCACCATTTGCACATTGACAGCCACTCGCTGACCATACGACAACGTGGTGAAACGCCCCTTTAATGGCAGCCCGTCTCATACAGGGGTCAGCGCCTGTCAGGGCATCAGTCCGCTACACTTGTCCAAATAATTGTGTGAGATTAACGGTCATTATCATCAGGCTGTTCTCTGAATGTTGTTTTTTATCAGTCAGGTTAGGCATTCTGGGAGCTGAAACAAATGATAAATACGTGCATATGAATTAAAAAAAATAAAAATAAAATAAGAACTCTTTCCTTCTTTACAGCCCAACAAGGAAGTAAACGTGGAGAAATCCTTCAAGATGGACGAGGACGATGCAGCCAAACCAAAGCTAACAGAAACCAGAAAGGTAACCGGGAAGCACCTTGATTCACCCGTGTTATGATGGTAACAGATGGCATATGTTTGTAATGGAGGCAGCTAATGCTAGTAACTGATACCTTTTACCTATAGTAAATTCTATTTGAAGCACATTGCATTGCTTAGTGGCTGAACAGCAGCTTGTCCTGTCAGTCTGAAATTCTAACGTTAGCTAACGTTAGCTTGGCATTTAAAGTATCACAGGAATATAGCTATTGTCACAGTCAGTTGGTGTGCATTGATTTCATACGTTTCAGTTAGTCTAATCAAAGTTATATGTATACTATGTCTAATGTTAGTTATCGTATTATTTTAATATTATTTTTTAGCACTCCTCGTGTTTAAAGCATATAGGAAATGTAGACAAAATGCATTTCAGGAGTATCTGGGGCACTTGGATAGTCTAGATAGTGTATAAAAAAATAATTAATGATAATAATAATAATAATTTTGATATTTAGCCATTGACAGAATTGCCTAGCCTGTGTCTTTATAAAGTTCAACAACAGCAGTGCACTTTCTGAAACACAGAATTAAAATTAATCTTTACTTGTTTATTCAGTCCAATCTCGTTCACATTAAGAAATGTGAATCACGTCCAGATTCAACGTGCGGCTCCTTTTTGAAAAACAAGGCACATAATCCTGTTGTATAAAACGCTCTGGTGTTCTTCCTGCACACCAGCAGTGAATTTAAATCTGTCCTGCTGGTTCCAGTCGCACTGAATTAATTTTAAGCCTCACCATTAACCTGATGGTCACAGCTGCTTTACCCTTTCGGACGCGATTATGAAAATGACAGGATAAATATATTTGATGAACACTTTGCCGTGCACAAGACCAACAAAATTACACAGTGACTCGATTCCTCTAAAACAAAACAAAAAAACCTACACCGCTCTTCCAATCTGAATAATGTATTCAGATTGCTCATTTTATTCAACCGTCAGTCCTGCCGCCAGAAATATTAATTGTATTATCATATATGACAAATCCTCATATGTAAGGTGTGTGCGCGTGTGAAGAGGAGGACCACCACCTGCTGTCAGTCTACTAGTTCAGCATGTCTTTAATTGGCTTCGATGCTATCTTGTCTGGATTGGTCATGGTCTACCAAGACAAATTAGACCTGGTTGTTCAGCAGGGGGTACACAGCATCAGACCACCTTATTGTTGCACACAGAACATTCGAGTAAAGAAGGGAAGGAAGAGACTGGAGCAGACTATGCAAATCCAGCCTTTAAATTCCTCTTCAGAACTGAATAACTGGATATATTGTAGTAGAAAGGACAAATGTATTTATCAGTTCGTAGGTTGTAAAGGTTTTTCCATGCAGCACTTCAACATAACACCATCAAAGAACAAACCAGCCTTGATCTAATAGAGCAACAGTAAGTCCAGTCCAGTAAGTTTAAAACGAGCGTTTCCTCTCTTAATCCAGTCCTGACATGTCATCATTATGTACGCTGAAAGAAGAAATGGAGAACGATTGATTAATTATTAAAGCAGGGATGACGAGCGAGTCGCAGAAACTGGCATTGAGTTTCATTATTCGTTGTTATTATATTATAACAGTGATTAAATTAAAGATCCGCATATACATATATGGAAAACAAATTAGTGAACAGATTTTAGCAGTTGTGGTTTAAAGCTAAAATAATTCATATGTCCATAGTAAAACCATAGTAAAAATAGATTTTACCAATAGTTTTGTAAATTAAATGAATTAAATTTACATTCAATGTTTCTCACCGAACACAGATTGTGTGTTCCTAACCATAGACTGTGCATATATAATGATGGAGGTACAGAGGTGTAATGTCACCGGGTTGCATTGGAGGTGCCATCTTTTCCATTTGCAGCCAGGATGTTTCAAATAAAGAGACTGGGAACCCGGGTGCGGCACAGTGCAGGTGTCGTAATCAAGTCACATTAAGCTAAGTGAAAAATTGTTGGGTCTCAAAAACATTTCTTCATAACATGACTAGCGGTCAAAGCTTTTTAAGTTCACACAATGTAGCATGAGATTTGTGTGGAGGTTCACAAAGCCGAGCACCAAAGAACAAAATGGATTTGGAGTAAAATAGAAGAATGCTGTTCTGGTGTGCACCGCGCGGCAATATGTGAAGGAACACTACATAGAAAGGGGTATATAGTTATATAGTTACCCTGCATAAATGTGTGATTGCAAAGGTGAAAGCTCATGTGAGAGTTGAGTGATACATACAATGTAAAGTGGAATGATCAGTTGAGTCACTGTTTACCAACACACATTCTGTAATGTAGTATAATAATGATGTGAATCATATTCTGTGTCACAACCACGTCATCAGATCACTAATCGAAGGAATTATCTCTCCATCTCATATTTCTTTCCTGCTTTTTCTGTCTTTTCTTTCTTTTTCTTTTTCTTCTTTTAAATCTCCACAGCCTTCCACAAACACCTTATCCCAGTCACCATCACCCCACAAGCCCAGCGTGGCCAACGCCGTGGCCAACGTCGTAGCCAACGCCGAGGCCAAACCCAGCCCTGCCGCCGCAAACTCCAGCTCCGACAGCGCGTCTCAGAGCAGAGAAGAGCCCAACTCCCAGATGGATGAGCTGAGGAACCAGATGAAAGAGCTGCTGCTGTCTGTGGAGCTGCTCAAATCTCAGCAAATGTAATGAGAATACTGCTCTAAATGTGTCACGTTAGGATACAAACTTGCGGTGAACTCCAGACCTCATCTATGTTTTAATGCATATGTACTATACATTGGGGGTTTGGACAGTGACAGTACAAATTGAAGTGACAGTACACTATGTGACATGAATTATGGAGCTGCCTTTGAGACCAGGATATTATGTTCGTTTATGCTACAGTCAGTCTGAATTAGTAACAATATTAGTTTCTGTCAAGCTTTCATAATCCCCAAAGCAAGTTTTCAAACAGTTCTTTACTGTTGCAGGTGTATACACGTGCTAATAAGTGTGTGTGTGTGTTTATTTCCAGGAAAGAGATAGCGGAGCTACGAGGAGAGCTGGATGAGGAAAAGATGAAGCGTGTGGCTCTGCAGGTAACATTGATCCCCATAGAAACGCATGCTGGGCTGTCTGGACTCATTACTTTCATTGGTTTAGGCAAATATTGATGGCATTTGTTCACATACGGACGCACTTGGATACACGCGATTTAAAGCGGTGCAAGGAGGTCACCCTTAATCTGTCATTTCTTGTGAGTGTTATTACTCAGCGTTTGGGTAAATTTCATCAGCGTTGTTCTAAATATGGCCGTGCCTCAGGTTCCCAGCATATGATTATGATAGAAGGAAACATGGCATCAGAGCAAAGTGAAAGTGTCAGAAGTCAAATGTCTCAACTTGTGTTTCATGACATACCAAGCAGCTGTAAAGTTTGTCAATGCCAGCAGTTTTGTTAAGTGTCCTTAAAGAGGCACGCCGCCAATTTTCCACGTGAAGTTCGGTTTCCTCATGGCGAGGGGTGTGTTTTGGTTTTCAGCCTGTGACGACAGTTGTATAAAGTTTCCAGTGAATCACGAAGAGCTTTTAAAAGTTATAAAATGATGATATCAGAGTTATCTCAGCATCTGGACTTTTTTATTCTTTAAAAGAATGTCCCAACATATCCCTGCGCTTTCATGTGATCGGGCATCAGAAGTCCAACCGTTAGATCTTTCCAGTGTAACAGCATCCAACATGACACGGCCCGGCCCGGCCCAGCATGGCACCGATATAAATCACATCACAGGAGGAGAGAACGCCCACAGAGAGCCCCCAGAATCCCCATCCATATGCAACTGCAGATATGTTTCAAACCTCCTGTGGTTAACTGCTGCTTCCACACAAACATAGAAACATGAAAAACCAAGGAAGAGAAAAAGCTGGTGGGGGAGAACAGAAGGGATCGCCGTCACACTCATGGTCCCTCAGGACTTCAGAGCTTTTCTCTCGGTTTGTTGCTGGGCGAAGCTGCAAGTCGCTCACGAAATGCGTGAAGCAACGTGCAAAGACACATTTACGTCCAATTTGTAGATCCATTGATCGAGGAGGATGTGTGGAAGGACGGGGGTGATCTGCAGCACGTTGCATGTCATGTGTTATGTAAAGATTTATACTGTGATCAATTTGACAATTCCCTTGACTTCCTTAGTGTTTATCTTGTAGACGTTAGCGTATCTAAAATGGGTTTTTCAAGGTTTAGGTTTTTTTTACATTTCAGTTTTGTGAATTTGTTTTGTGCCAGTTCTGCTTTCTGTCACCTCAGTCAACATGTTATGTTGCATCTTGTCTTCGGCCGATTGGTTTTGGGTGAAGTTCTTGAGTCTTTGCGATGGTAGTTGTAGCTCGGGTGGGTTAACTAGAAGCCTGATCGTGTGTTAGTCTCGTCCCAAACCTTCTGGATACTAAGCGTTTATATCACTTTGTCGAAGGCATTTGCTGCTCCGCTCAGGTTCTCCTGTAGCACGTGGCTTCATTGTCTTTCCAATTCTCCTAATCCCTGCCACAAATAAATAAATAAAACCCTTCCACAGCGGGACGCCTCCGCTCCCTCTCCTTCACAGCAGGGAAGATTTGGGATGAATCTTGAGCCAACATAGAATATTTAGCAGTTTCTAATTTTCATACTGAGTGCTGAATGTGTTTTTTTTTTTTTTTTTTTTTTTCTCCTCGCAGATGGAGATAGAAAAACTAAAGCGGACTGTCCACTCAACGTGAAGCCCAGGCTCCAATCAACAGCGAGCCTCAAGGTCAGCTGCTGGCCTGTCGACCAACCGGAGCGCTGGAGGGCAGTGACGGGCGGATGTTTGAATAGGCGGAGAGAGGGTGGGGATGAACCACCTCGAGCACAATCCTTTTTCAGTGATCTACAAAAATAAACTCTCCCCATATTTGTAAGATTTACATTTTGCACATATATTTTTTTTTTGTTTTCAAGCTAGATGTAATTAAGTTACAGATGTATATGTTTCTCTCTTTTTTTTTTTTCTTTTTTTTGCCAACACATAAAAACTGAGGCCTTACTTTAAACTACTGCGCTGGACTTGCAACTCTGCCACTCACGCTCTCTCCACTTCACTCCTGCGTTCCTCGAACTCCTCGGGGAGGAGGTTCGCTCTCAGTACTACTGACTTTGTATAAAGCAGGGGGCGCTTGATTTCTCCAACTAATTTTCTTTCTCATTTTTTTTTTCTCTTTATGATGCACAAATAGTTGAGTTTAAAAAAAAAAAAAAAGACATTTTGTTTGATTTCATTTAACGTCTTTGGATCCTCGCAGCGAGGGATTTTTTTTTTCTTTTCCTTTCTGTCAGCAGTACTCCATCTCTGCAGCGCCTTAGAGAGCTCTGCTTTCATTTTTCTTTGTCTTTTATACGTTTTCTAGCATTCCTATCCAGGGTAACACTACTGTGCCTGTTTAAACAAACAAAAACAAATCTATTAAGTGTTTATAATGGGAGCTTATATTTACCATGATGGTGTCTGGAAAAATGTGCAGCATGATATTGTATATCTATATTTTTTAAGTCTACTGATATGTCTGGTCAAATACTATATATATATATAGTATCTTCTATGCTGGTCTCTTCTATTTTTGTCAAACTGTTTCTCCTGCTGGGGACATTCTCAGAAGTTTAGCCACAGTTGGAGTCTGCAGATAATGCAGAAAAGTCTCCATTCTTCCATTAACAATGTAGCTGACCAACATATTGACATATTTATCAAAAAGGCAGCCTGTTTATAATCATCTCTGCAACGTGCTTTCTTTTTCTTGTTTTTTTTAACCTGGCAATCATCCCTCTATCCCCTGTCACAGTCCATTCTATCTCTTCCCTCTCCTTTATCCCACCATCTCTTTGATCCAAAGTGAATCTGATGATCTGAAGATGGCCTTGTTTTTTTTTGTTTTTGTGTTTTTTCTTGAACAGCACTCGTCAGTTTTCCTTTCTGTGTTGTACATGTGTCTGTCATGTCTACATCTCTTCGCACATTCCAAGTATTGAGGTTGAGGTCCAACTGGAAGCAGCGATAATATTAGAATTCACTCACAGTCTCCATATTTTAACTTTGATGAACAGAGGGTTAAAGCCCAGTGTCATTCTGGGATTTTTTTGTTTTGTTTTGTTTTAATAGAAAATTGAGACAATCGTTATAAAACACTGGTGCAATGTGTGTGTTTAATAGTGTCTGTTTAGCCACACTAGCAGCAGAACTCAAGAGATGGTTACAATCAGTCATTGGTCAGTCCACTGCTTTGGTTCAGAGTACGTTTCCTGGTGCCCAAAGTTTTCACTAACCCAGTGAAATATCTCAACATTTAATCATTTACAGAAAATTCTGTAAAGACGCTTTCTCAGTTCATGTAATCTCCTGTTTTGTTTTTGTGGGTTTTTTTTTTGTTTTTTTTATAGCCATCGTCAGATCATATTTTAAAGTTAACAGCAGACTGATGAGCAGCTCCCTGTTTGATTGTTTCAAGTCTGTTTTGCTTCTGAACCCTTGAGATCACTGCTGAGTGTGCTCTGAAGTTTGCTCCATTGCACCCGTAATCACAGCCGACAGTGATGTCACCATGTACACATGTACATCACTGCAGTTACTCTTTACATTTAAAGACCTGCGAAGCTAATAATCCCCCTCAGCTGTATTTTGTCTTTACAGCATGCTAGCAAGCTAAAGGACAATGGTGACCGTGTTAACCTGCTATACATCAGCTTATTAGCATTATAGCCCCACTGATATTGGATTTTGAGGCAAATTTTTTTTAAATGACATATTAGCAGATAACTTTTTTTTTTTAACAAAAGTAGTAGTTTTAAAACATAAAATTGTGACAAAGTCCAGTATTGTCTTTGCTAGCATAACTGTACAATCTACAGGTCCTACATAAGGGGTGTAAGCAGGAGCTCATAAACAGAAGAGGTCGTTTACTGCACATCGCTGTACTTTCTCAAAAGCAGTCTCAGCATTACAAAAGTGTTGCTGTTACACTTCTGATTGCTCATCTTGTGTTACTGGATTTTTATCACTGCTAACAAGGTGCAGGGCTGCAGAAATGTAGCGTTGAAGTAGGAGTTCAACTCTGGACTGGGTTATGAATGTACAGTTTAATCATTGTGCTGAGACGCTTTAGAGAAATGGACACGGGTACAGTACCACATGTAAACCCTCTGTTACCACACATACTGGTTACCATTATCTTTGTTGTTTTATTTTACATATTGTTATACCCATCTCACAAATGTCTTAGATGCGTAACTTTACTTTTCACATCAGGTTCAGGCTCCATATGTTGTGTGTGTGCGTATGTATGTGTGTGTGCGCGTGCGTGCTTCCACTGGTGTCTGCCTGCATGGGACTCATGCAATGTGTCAACAGCCGACATAAAGCAAGGAAACGCTTCCTTTTAGCTCAATGCTGTTTAACAATGTGGCTGCTCAATGAAATAATCACATCATGGGAACGTGCGATCGGGAGACGGCTCTACATGTAATAATCTGTAACACGGCTTAACTTTCATATATTGTACATTCCAGAGTTTGACACCAAGAAAGGAAGAAATCTGTGCACATTTATAAACATATTTTCAAGTGATTTTGTTTACAAGAGCTGTATCCTTGCATGAGCTGAGATTCTTTCCAGAAAACAAAACAAAACAAAAAAAAAGAATAAATATCATCTTTATTTACTGTCATAGATTCCCTGCCTCTGTTTTGTTGTCCTCACTCACAGTTGCACTACCATAAAGCTTTTTCATGCTTTCTTTTCTTGGAAATATTGACAGGAAGATACTGACTTTCCAGGTGAGTGAGTTTCTGAAATTATCTGACTTCTGTCAAGCTCCATGTTGGTGTGCCGGTGCCAATGTGCTGTCAAATAATAGAACATCACATACATAAAGTGAGATGCAAGTCTGTGCTCATGGTTTTGTGAGTAAATCATGAAATGTGGATCAGCAGTTGTTTCTGAGCCCCGTTCTGAGAATGTGCAGCGTTTTACAGATGAGGGATAAAAATGTAAATTTGTGACACTCATTCTAATCCAGACTCTGATCTACGCCCTAATGCATCTTTCTCCATCTGCAGAACATTATAAAGAGCTAGTGCCACCAGACTTCCCCAGTGCAACCCTGTTTTATATATAGTTGTATTTCTAATCCCATTCTCCACTATAAAAAAAAAAGCAACTTTACAACCAAATCAGGCATTTCACATGACAGAAGGGTATAATTATAAGCAGTGAGCTGATCACATGAACAGCTGTCAGTCCAATCAGCAGGCTGTAGCATATAAGACACATTCACTGCAGGTACTGACTCCACCAATCAAAGAGAAGTAAACAAAAACAAATGGAACCGATACAGACGTCAGTGATCCATGACCCTTTCTGACAGATACATCTATTCTGTTTCAGCTTGTTGCTATGTGGCTGCACCAATTTAACAAGTAGAAATATTCTATTTTATTCAAGAATGAGCTTTACAGCCTCACTTTGTATGTCAGACAAAATGTAAAATACATACAGCACTAACCATGAGGCAGAAATGATGCAGCATGTCATTATTGTCACTCTGGTCCTCCTGATGACCTGAAATTATCTTCTTGGCTGCGTCTGCATGCGTCGCCACGCAACAGTCGCCTCCCTGGAGGCTCTAAAAGGTCATTCTGTGAAAGGTGCCACCTTCAACAGAAGCGGACGTGGAGGTCAGTTTTGCAGTAATAGAAACCATTCTGCAAGCGGCAAAGGATTCTTTTGAAGACTCATATTGACATTGTATCTGAATTTTCACCCTTTTCTTCCCTCTTCCTCTTTTCTTGCAGCCTTCTTATCAGTAGCATGTGACTTTTGCTCATAGCGGTTTCATTTTTCCCTGTCTCTTCTGGTTTCGTCAGCCGTCCACGTTTATGCCACTGGGGGCTACTGAACTTATCTCACTGAAGCTTGAAAACTGTTTCTACACTCCGAATGCGTTTCGCTGTTAAACCTGAAGAAATTACATTTTGCTCTTATGTAAAGGCCAGAGCATTTTGTCTCACGTTGGTTTTAGCGGGTTGACATTGTCACCTGAAAATAGACGTGTCTAAATCAAATCAAATAAAATCAAATCAAATTTTATTTATATAGCCCAAAATCACAAAATACATTTGTCTCAGAGGGCTTTACAATCTGTACAGGGAGTGACACCCTCTGTCCTTAGACCCTCGATTCAAGTGAGGAAAAACTTGCCCACCAAAAAACCTTTTAACAGGGAAAAAGGTGGAAGAAACCTCAGGAAGAGCCACAGAGGAGGGATCCCTCTCCCAGGACGGACAGACGTGCAATGATGTCACATGTACAGAACAAATCAACACACACATATTGTACACTCACGATGAATCATAGTGAGAACGTTTACAATGAATGATGAATTATTACAGTAACAGTGAAACTTATGATAGAGAAATAGATGCACAGTAGCAAATTATTAACTAACTATAAACTGTAATGGGGATATGGCAACAATGATGACGGCGACAACACATGCAGAAGACGCCACGCAGGACCACAGCAGCAGACACAGTCCACAAGAACCTGCTGGACGAGAGAGCACAGAAACTCCGGGGAAGAAGTTTAGTTAGTAACAGGATGGATGGATGGATTAGATAAGGAGAGAGAGAGAATGAGAGAGAGAGAACGAGAGAGTATGTGAGTCCCCCAGCAGTCTAGTTCTATGGCAGCATAACTAAGGGATGACCTGAGCCAGCCCTAATTATAAGCTTTATCAAACAGGAAAGTCTTAAGTCTACTCTTAAAGGTGTTGATCGTGTCTGCCTCCCGAACACAGAGTGGTAGTTTATTCCACAGAAGAGGAGCTTGATAGCTGAAAGCTCTGGCTCCCAATCTACTTTTAGACACTATAGGAACCACAAGGAACCCACCATCCTGGGAGCGCAATGTTCTAGTGGGGTGGTAAGGTACTATGAGCTCTTTTAAATATGATGGTGCCTGACCATGAAGAGCTTTGTAAGTTAGTAGAAGAATTTTAAATTCTATTCTAGATTTAACGGGTAGCCAGTGCAAGGAAGCCAAAATGGGAGAGATGTGATCTCTGATCTTGGTTCCTGTCAGAACACGTGCAGCAGCATTCTGAATCAGCTGCAAACTCTTAAGTGAGTCTAATGTGCAGTAGCTGCAGCCTCATCATGTACATGCACATCAAACAGTGCAGAACCCAACTATGTGTCTCTAGAGAACACACTGGTTGAAATAGTGAGTTATAACTTAAGACTTTTTCACCTGCTGCAGGAAAATTTAAACTTTTCACACAGTAGCTCTGCACTTTATTGTCTTATCAAAACCGTCTTTGCTCTTATCTTTTGAAAGAAATCAATCATTCTCAATGTAATTTTTTTTTTTTTTTTTTTAAAGTGGTCCACACGCTGCACCAGATGATGCAGACTGTAACTGCACCATATACTTAAAACATCCGGTTCCATTCATTTTCATTTACAAGGCCTGAAGCCAGATATGTCAGCCGAGCTGGTTTGAGTTGTGTGTTTGAGATACTGCAGCAGAAACAGTGAAGCTTCACGCTGCTACCAGGAGACACAAAGATGTGATAATGAGCTGAAAGTGCAATTTTTAATTTTTTGATCAAACTATGCTGCTGATAATTAAACATAACCTATATGCTATCAATGGAATTACCTTCGGTCATAAGGATACTGTCAACTGGTAAACTGGTTTCCAAACTACTGAATAGAAACTGTTGTCTTCATGATAGAATGAGTAAGAATCACATTACCAAATGAACAAGGAGTATCTCTCACCACACAAGACACAAAATAAGAAGTTTCTCATTGGTTTCAACTGCCAGTGCCAAAACATAACCATAAAAAGATGAACAATGTTGGAGTTCCCAGTAACATTTCTGAACAAGACTTATTTAGAAAAATATTTAGAAAAATAAATAATAATAAAATAATAAGTTCTACAGTGGTTCTGCACACATGGACAAATATCATTTGAGCTCTAAAGAACAATTTATTAATTAATTGGAAATTAAAAAAAATGTTCTTTTACAAGCCCCTGCTGCTTTTCCAGCACCACTCAGTGAGGTTGAAGAAATCAATTCTTGAGAATTGTTGGGGAAAAGTGGATTTTTCACACTTAGTACATGCACATCCCTGTTTCAGCCAGTGTTATCCCTCCACCTGAGCACCAAGCTGCCATTTAACACGTGTCATAGCATGTGCTGTGTGTTGTCTTCAACCATGTCTACATATCACATGGCCAAAACACAGTTCTACCTGTGATGAGTCTCAGATGTCCATGACATAGAGCTGGACCATACTGATGAAAATCAAAGCACCTCGACCCCGACACAACCTTGCAGTGTTGAGCACATCAGTGCAAACCAATCATCAGACTCCCACTGAGTGCTGCTCATCTGAGGGTTGACTTATCAGCCTTTCAGCTCCACTAACATTCCCAGGAACTCAGCAGGCTGAACAGCATCTGCTTGCCTTTTTCTTATGTCCGTCTTTGAGTAATTATTACACTGTGATGAATTTGAATAGGAAAGGAATTAGATTTTTGGTGTTTTTGCTCTTTTTTAAGAAGGCAGCATGCGGTTTTAAGGCAAATGTACTGTCTCTCTTAGTTAATTTCTTCTGTTACATTAGAAGAAAAAAAAATGTATATACTAATTTAGATTCATAAATGTCAATAAACCTGATACTAAAAATCCCATCGTGAAAATTCTCTGCGCGTGATGCAAAATGGCTTTTTGGAAAAAAATAAAATAAAATAACAACAGAAGGTTAAAATGTTTTGTCCACATGGTTAATGAAGGCTGTAAATCAGTCCTGGCTAACCCGCGGCTCCCAAGCCTCATGCGGCTCTTAAGGGGCTTTCACATGACGAACGTAAAAAAAAACACTTGGCCTGGCGCTGCCATTCATTCCATATGTGGCAAGCTGACCCGGTAAGCTGGTTTGAGTTGCACAGAAGAAGAAGCAAGTGTCAAACGCGCATGTGTGCGCTCTCAAAATGGCATTTGTTGAATCTTATTGGGAAGCCATTCTGCCTCATATGTCAGGCGTAATTAGCGCATTTCAAAGCTTCAAATCACTCCATGCTAACATCGAGCAGGAATTAACAATAGGGACCGAACTTCGCAAGCTCGGGTTGGCAGACAAGCAGGTACGGTTGGAAAAGTGTGCCAATGGAAAAATACCCCAATGTCAAACGGGCTGCGCTTAAGATACTATAAATGTTTGGGTCAACATACGTCTGTGAGTCTGTGTTTTCTACCCTGAAACGTGAAACAAAGCATCGATTTGTTGTCACTGACACCCATGTGAAAGAATTGCTTCGAGTGACAACAACAGAATACAAGCCAGATTTGAAGAGGTTAGAGTCCCACTAAGAAACATGCATAGTAAGAGAAAAAACGCTGCCATCATGTTGGTGTGTGACATTTACAATAAATCTGGCTGAGCAGAGGTGTGTGTGTGTGTGTGTGTGTATGTGTGTTTGTGTCTCTGTGTGTGTGTGTGTGTTTGTGTGTATGTATGTGTGTGTGTGTGTGTGTCTGTGTGTGTGGAAGGGATGGGGGATGGTTATGTGTGTCCATGCGTATGATGACATCATAATGACATCATATATAAGCTCCTTTGATGGAATGATACAAAGTAAATTCTAGACCTGTGATCCACTTTGATCACTGCAGATTAAAGAAGGGTTAAAATTTTAAGTGAGGTTGTTTCTACAAACTGAACTATCAGACGGATCATCGTTTTCTACAGTAGTAGTAGTAGTTGTGCGAAAACTTTACATTTTTTTTAGTTTCTATTGCTTCGTTCAGAACTACGTGAATACTGAGGATCATCATGACAGAACAATCATCTACTGCGCCGGAGCAGATGCCTGATACTCTGCATATTGACCTGTCGCACATTGATCCAAGGGATATTTGTTTTCCCATCTATGAATATCTGATACAAATATCAATGAAGTAAGTGTTACAGCTGAAAACACAAAACAAAACAACACTGTGTAAAAATTGTGAATATCAAAGTTGTGTTTAGATATTTTATGTGTATTAATACCACAAAATTGTGTTTTCTTACAGTTACTGGGACTTTATTAAGAACAACCTGATCATTCCTGAGGTGGCGGCTTTGTTCAATGACCTTTGCATGGAAATCATCCAGATTGTATCACAGACCATCCTGGATGCTGTGGTGCGACAGGTCTACAGTTACAGAAGAACCGGGGGCACTGTTTCTGAGGGGGACCTCTTTCTTACTGAGGCCCAAATCCACGTCTACCTGGGAGGTTCCATTCAACAGATAATGCTCAGATCTCTGCACCTCCCAGAGGATAGTTTGGAGCACATCGAGAAATTCACAGGGTTGCTTGTGAGTCACATTTCACTAACAGTCAACACAATCCTGTCCATGCTGCCTCAAACATCCATCCTGGAGCACAGAGTCCCAGTATTTTTTGTCAGTGGCTGCCGAACTTTATTGCCAGACCTTAAAGTTATGATTGATCAACTTGCAGCTGCACTGAGGACAGGTTTCCACCAACAGAAGACAGAGGCTGACTCAAGCCAATCTGAATCCGATGGAAGCAGCAACATTTTAGCAATGAATTCCTTCACGTTCTGTTGCTCCACCGAACGCGCCTTAAAAAAATTTCTGAAGAACTACATCACTCACACGGTAAAAATACTACAGACTACATCCCAGATGCAATATGTAAATACTGGAAGTTCTAGCGACATCTGCGTCATAGTTGGCTCAAGCTCAGAAATTCTGACTGTGGAAGAAAGTGAAGTACATGAACAGCCTGCCACATCTTCCTATAGTGGTTTGGATGCCATACCAGGTGGTGTACCTGACAACGAGCCCTCTCCTGCGACCAGTCCAGTCAGTACAGTTACAGTAAATGGCACAGAAGTTTATAACGAGGCAGAGAGTATCGAGAACGTAGTTGACGAACTGGTACAAACAATACGTGGAGGAGATCAGGAGTCAGCGGAGTCTGTCACCAGTGACCAGGAAGCTGCTTGCAGCCGTAAGTTAAAAGAACTCACAGACAGACTCTTTAATTTGGTTGTGAGTGGACAAGACTACCAGATCCCTCAGCTGCCAGATGGAATGCGCATGTGCGACATCATGACCTACAGGAAGACAAGGAGATGCTACGGTATCAACCCAGACGTCATCATTCAAGCCCTTTACATGAGGACAGAGGAGCTTGTTTCTCGTTGTGTTGTGCAGGCTGTCATGTGGCGAACAATAGATAGGCCTGGCTCTGAGTTTGTGTCTAGATATGACTCGTGTTTGGAGCTTGACTCTGGAACATACTGTGAAACAGTGGACAGTGGTCCTCCTTTTGGCTGTATTGCAAATTCCACCATCTCTAACACGCCTACCATCATCAAACGTGTTACCATCTCTAACACGCCACAGTCAACGCAGTCCAAGTTGCTGACATACATTATGCACAAAATCCAGCTGAATCTCCTGGTTGGGAGCATACTTACCAGCCTAGACATTGTGAATGATAATAAGGTTTTAGAGCTTACAGATAAAATTGTTGAAGATTTTGACCTGAAGCTGTATGACTATTTCCAGACCACCATCATGGGTAAAACTCACAAAGACTTTGGGAAGATTATCATTAACGACCTCCTACTGGAGTTTGGCTCCGTAGAAGAGTTGCAGGAGAAAGTGAGAGCAGAGGATCCAAAATTTGAGGAAGCTCTTAAGAGAGCACTGATGAAACAGCTAAGATGTCCTACAACCAAGACAAGGACCTGCAGTTTCTTCAAGAAGTGCAAAAGACTGTGCTGCAAAAAAAAATCTGAAAAGGACTGCAAGACCCAAACTGTCAGATCTCCAACCTGTGATGAGGACAACGGCAAATACCAAGGTAATACCTGCAGTATGCAATTGTTACATTGTTTGTTGTCCTGCTATGCGATATGTATATGATATACTCATAATAATTAATAACAATAATAATAATTTTTTTTTCTTCCTTAGAATACCTGAATGAAGCAGAGGAATCCCAGTGTCTGCCCAAGTGCCCTATAGGAAGGAAGACCTTTTTCTCCATTGTTGAAACACTGAGAAGACCATTTATGGCGTGCTGCAGCCCGGAGAACCAGGTAAGCGTCAGCATGGATGGGAGTGTGGACCTGTGAGCGGCTACCGAGATCTTTGTCTTTATCTAAAATATTATCTAAAATAGAAATAGGGAAGAAATAGAAGAATGAACCAGGGGGGGGGGGGGGGGGGATGGGGGTAGGGTAGTCTGGGGTGGCTGTGTGGGTGGTGGTTTGGGGGGGCAATTGAAGTGGGGGGGTCGGGGTGGGGGTGGTGGTTTTGGGGGGGGCAATTGGAGTGTCGGGGTGGGGGTAGTGGTTTGGGGGGGCAATTGAAGTGGGGGGGTCGGGGTGGGGGGGTCGGGGTGGGGGTGGTGGTTTTGGGGGGGCAATTGGAGTGGGGGCGTCGGGGTGGGGGTAGTGGTTTTGGGGGGGGGCAATTGAAGTGGGGTGGTCGGGGTGGGGGTGGTGGTTGGTTGAGGGGGGCGGGGGTCATATTGTGTGCCATCATATTATGTGTTGTGGTTAAAATAATCAATAAATGGCTGCCAACTCCTATAAAACTGTCTTTCCTGATTCTTCAATGTGAATCTGATTTTCTCCAGTTCTAAATGTCTCAAAACATCTGTCATGCGATCTGAATAAGCTGGGGCTGTCCTTTGTTTCCAATTAAGTAGAATCAATTGGCGTGCAAGTAGACTGACAAATGAAACCATACTATGTTCCATATTGCTTTTCGTCATACTTGAATCAATGATTCCTAGAACTGCCACCAAAGGGCCTGTGTTAATAGGTCTATGTAAAATATTTGATAGAGTCTGAAAAATGTTGTTCCAGTAACTTGACAGCTTTTCGGCAGCTCCAGAACATATGACCGAGCGTTGCAGGTCCGAGTCCACATCTGTCACATGCAGGATCTAAATCAAATCAGATAAAATAAAATTTTATTTATACAGCCCAAAATCACAAAATGCATTTGTCTCAGATGGTTTTACAATCTGTACAGGGAGTGACACCCTCACTTCCTTAGACCCTTGATTCGAGTGAGGAAAAACTTGCCCACCAAAAAACCTTTTAACAGTTAAAAAGGTGGAAGAAACCTCAGGAAGAGCCGCAGAGGAGGGATCCCTCTCCCAGGACGGACAGACATGCAATGATGTCACATGTACAGAACAAATCAACACACACATGTTGTACACTCACGATGAATCATAGTGAGAATGTTTACAATGAATGATGAATTATTACAGTAACAGTGAAACTTGTGATAGAGAAATAGATGCACAGTAGCAAATCATTACATAACTATAAACTGTAATGGGGATATGGCAACAATGATGACTGTGACAACGCACGCAGAAGACGCCACGCAGGACCACAGCAGCAGACACAGTCCACAAGAACCTGCTGGACGAGAGAGCACAGAAACTCCGGGGAAGAAGTTTAGTTAGTAACATGATAGATGGATTAGATGGATTAGATAGATGGATAGATAAGGAGAGAGAGAGAATGAGAGAGAGAGAGAAGGAGAGAGTGTGTGAGTCCCCCAGCAGTCTAGTTCTATGGCAGCATAACTAAGGGATGACCTGAGCCAGCCCTAATTATAAGCTTTATCAAAAAGGAAAGTCTTAAGTCTACTCTTAAAGGTGTTGACCGTGTCTGCCTCCCGAACACAGAGTGGTAGTTTATTCCACAGAAGAGGAGCTTGATAGCTGAAAGCTCTGGCTCCCAATCTACTTTTAGACACTATAGGAACCACAAGGAACCCAGCATCCTGGGAGCGCAGTGTTCTAGTGGGGTGGTAAGGTACTATGAGCTCTTTTAGATATGATGGTGGGTGTGACGAGACACTCAGTTCACGAGACGAGATGAGACGAGACGAGACACGAGATTGGTTTCACAAGATCGAGACGAGACAAGATTTTAAGAAAACTGAATTACAAATATGAATGCCTGGACAACAGACTTTGTTTTTTTGTTTTCCGACGTCATTCGGCTGCTTGGTGGATCACAATTTAAAAGTGGCTGGGGCGTCGCAAATAGTTATGCATGTGTTTTCCGGCTGCTTGTTGGACAACAAATCTCGCGAGACCGATTTCCAACCCGACGAGAAATCTCGAGAGATCTCGTCACACAAGATCTCGTCACACCCCTAGTGCCTGACCATGAAGAGCTTTGTATGTTAGTAGAAGAATTTTAAATTCTATTCTAGATTTAACGGGTAGCCAGTGCAAGGAAGCCAAAATGGGAGAGATGTGATCTCTGATCTTGGTTCATGTCAGAACACGTGCAGCAGCGTTCTGAATCAGCTGCAAACTCTTAAGTGAGTCTAATGTGCAGTAGCTGCAGCCTCATCATGTACATGCACATCAAACAGTGCAGAACCCAACTATGTGTCTCTAGAGAACACACTGGTTGAAATAGTGAGTTATAACTTAAGACTTTTTCAAAATTTTAACTTTTCACACAGTAGCTCTGCACTTTATTGTCTTATCAAAACCGTCTTTGCTCTTATCTTTTGAAAGAAATCAATCATTCTCAATGTAATTATTTTTTTTGCTTTGATGATGCATTAACTGCAACATACGTAAAACATCCGGTTCCATTCATTTTCATTTACAAGGCCTGAAGCCAGATATGTCAGCCGAGCTGGTTTGAGTTGTGTTTGAGATACTGCAGCAGAAACAGTGAAGCTTCACGCTGCTACCAGGAGACACAAAGATGTTATAATGAGCTGAAAGTGCAATTTTTAATTTTTTGATCAAACTATGCTGCTGATAATTAAACATAACCTATATGCTATCAATGGAATTACCTTCGGTCATAGGGATACTGTCAACTGGTAAACTGGTTTCCAAACTACTGAATAGAAACTGTTGTCTTCATGAGAGAATGAGTAAGATCACATGAAATGAACCAAATGAACAAGGAGTATCTCTCTGTTTTCAACTGCCAGTGCCAAAACATAACCATAAAAAGATGAACAATGTTGGAGTTCCCAGTAACATTTCTGAACAAGACTTATTTAGAAAAATAAATAATAATAAAATAATAAATTCCACAGTGGTTCTTGCATTTTCCCATTACTGTAATAAGCAACACCCTTGTGTTAATATTCAACATAAATATGTTTTGTCTGGGATCATGTGTCTTAGGACAATATTGTGTATTTATATTATATAAGTAAAAATAAATATATATATATATTATACTTTGAGGCAGATGGGCTACAGCAGCAGAAGACCACACCGGGTGCCTTCTTTCAGCTAAGAACAGGACGTTGCCTGGTCTGATGAGTCTCGATTTCTGCTGCGACATTCGGATGCAGAGCTGCCAACTCTCACGCTTTCACCGTGTGACACACGGTTTTGCCCGTCTCCACACGCACTCACGCCACACATCCGATTTCTTACGCTAAAGAATCATCTGGGCCGAGACACGTTCGTTCCTTTGCAACTCCGCGACGGTAGATGGTGCTGCGAAGCGCCAGCCGAGTATTCGCTGCCTACCCGTCTGCGACAGAAGAAGAGTTACAAGGAGTCAAGCGCGGTGGATAATTTCTGAAGACCCTCCATTATCAACAGAAAATTCAAGGTATGTTACAATTAGTGGTGGGCCGTTAACGCACTGTGTTAATGTGAGACTCTTATAGTGAGGATATAGTGAGGATGGATTAATGCAGTAGTTCTCTTGAGACTCTTATAAATTAATCTAAATTAATCTAGATTAATTTCACGATTTCAGTGAGATTAATCTAGATTAAAAAAAATTAATCTATGCCCACCACTAGTTACAATGAATGACCTATTGTCAATTAAGTACTATTTCTCTTAAAAAAAAGAAATATTTTATCTTATCTGAAGTCAGGAACAAGTCAGGAACAGCCAGAACAGCCAGATCAAATTAGGCCTATAGAAACACTGGAACAACAAACTGAGGGAAAACAAACCGGACAGAGAGAGATGGAGAGAGAGCAACTGATACAGTAGCAAGAGACACATGCAGTGCAGGTCATTGAAGAACATGCAGAGGGACAGGCTGAGGCAGGAGGATTGCAGATCATGGAAGAAGACACAGAGGGACAGAATGAGGCAAGCACTTCACCAGTCCAGCAGGGCCAGAGGAGTCGTGCTCTGGATGGAGCAGCAACATACAGAGCTCATTTTAAGAATGAGTGGACCACTTCATGGCCATTTATAACAAGGGGGAGCCTCAACACACACTATTGGTGTGCAATCTGCAGAATTGAAAACTCATGTTGCCACCAGGGTGTGACAGATGTAGTTCGCCACATTAAAAGCAAAGGCCATCAAGAGAAGCAGCGAGCTCTTCAGTCCACTGCCACAATTTCACAGTTTGCAATGCCTGTTCCCTCTGTTGGGGGGATGTCACCTCAAGAGGTTAAGGTATGATATGTTTAGTCCTGTCAAGGTTCAGCCAAGAGTTTTGTCTTGTTGGTAATGGTTGATAGTTTTGTGGTTTGTATTTCAGTCGACTGCAGTCCAGTTTTCTTAATTTGAGATCTTATTGCTGAATGAATTTTCTACCTGTGTTTTTGAGGATTAATAATTCTTATTTTTTTTACAGACAAGAAGGGCTGAGGTGAAAATAACAGCCGGATTGGTTAGTCATAATGTACCTTTAGTCTTTGCTGACCACCTGGGCCCTCTCCTAAAAGACTGTTTTGGAGATTCGAAGACAGCGCAGGACTACAGGTGTGCCAGGACTAAGTCATCCTGCATTGTCAATGAGGCACTTGCGCCTTATTTTGTAAAAGAGCTTGTGAAGGAGCTCAAAAACAGCCCATATACCCTTGTTACAGATGGATCAAATGACACAGGTATTTCACAAAGTATTTAGATCTTCTGCAAAACAATTTGTTGAACATGTACATTTGATTAATTCTAACTTGTTATTACAGGAGTTCAAAAGATGAACCCGCTTACTGTCCGGGTCTTCATGGGAAGCAAAGTCGTCCACCAGTTTTTAGGCATGTGCACAACAAGTGGGAAGACATGTGGGACCGCAAGCGAGATTTTTGCCAAAATGAACTCCACCTTAGAGGAGCATGGTATCCCTTGGGAGAACTGTGTTGGTCTCTCGGTTGACAATGCAGCTGTAAACACTGGGTCACGCAATTTAATCTTTTATTTGTGTCCTAATTGCATTGACTGAATGTATTATGATTTGATCAATACATTGCAGGTGTCTGGTTTTGATTTTGGGGACATGGTAGTGGACATCGGTTACTTGTTCAAAGGTAGCACAAACAGGAAAGGATACCTGGCAGGTATGTATGTTTGATGCTTTATAAGTGTAATATTGAAACGCAAAGCTTTATAAAATATAATATATGTTTGAAACAGAGTTTTGTGAGCTGCATGAAGCAGAATACATGGAGGTCTTCCTGCACATCTCAGTTCGCTGGCTAAGCCTTGAACGCTGTGTGACCAGGATCCTGAGGCTTTATGAACCTCTGGCGAGCTATTTCAAATCTGAGAGTATGTTCATCTGTTTTCAGTTTCATTATAATAGTAATTAGTACTGTGCATGGATGGATTGTTACTCACATACTTATTGACAGCCTCTTGTTTGTGTTATTCAAGATGAAAATCAGGCCAGATTCAAGAGGCTTGTGCAGGCATTTACTGACCCCATGAGCGAAGTGTATCTGATGTTCTTTCAAGCCACCATACCAACCTTCACCAATTTCAACTTGCTTCTGCAGAGAGAGGAGTCAGCAATATATTTGTTACATGATGAGGTGGGTTTGAATCTTTTTTTTTCATCATGTGTGTCTTCCTGATATCTACAGGGACCTAATACTATTGTAAATATCTGTCATAGATGGTGAAATTCATACGCAAGCTGTGCTCCAGATTTATGCTTCCAGCGGCTCTGCAAGGCCATGAGGATCCATATGAAATGGCCTATAAAGAGAAGGCAAACCATTTGCCAGGTTAGCACTGTTATGATCTAGCTCAAGTGTAAGGTTTATGGTAGTTCCTCCAATAGTGAGCCTCTGTTTGGATCCCATACCCTATGTGTCAAGCTGATGTTACTGTTTCAGTATGTTATACCATTTATGTTAACCTGCTGTATCTTTACAGGAGAGAGGTTGAACATTGGGTTCACAACCAGGGCTAAGCTTAACCGACTCCTGGACGAGGGTGACATCTCCCCACAACAGGTGGATACATTTCATGAAGCAGTTTTGGGTTTCCTTACAAGTGCTGTGGACTATGCACTTAAGAAGCTTCCACTTAAAGAGCCACTGATAAAACACACACAATTTGTTGATGTGCGAAGGAGAGCTGAAAGTGGCATTGAAGATGCCCTCTACTTTGTTGAAAGGTTAGTTTTTTCTTAAATTGCTGTCAGTATCATATTCACTAAAATATTCTTTTTATGGTATGTTCACTCCTTACTGCTGCTGGTTGATGAAACTTTATCTAAAATGCAACAACCAGTAACTCTGTTTTAATAAATACTGTAGGTTTCCTCATCTCCTTCCGTACCATGGGCCAGAAGAGCACGATCAATTGGCTGAAGAGTTTCTGAATTATCAGACTATGCCACTGACCTCTCTTCAGGACGACACTGAGATGGAAAGCTTCTGGACGGAAATGGCAACACGTAAAAATAAGGTACACATTTTATTTGTCTTACAGATGTGGCTTGGCTATTTCTGTTGCTTTTATCTGAACTTTGTACTGTATACTTACAAACAATAATTATGGAAATATAAAAATATGTGGGGTATGTGTTCCCCTTTTGTCTTGGGTCATCTTCCATAGGTGACAGGAGCCAAAGAGTTTGAGAGGCTTTCTGCCATCGCCAAGCTGGTCCTGGTGTTGTGTTGAGAGGGTGTTCTCAATGGTGGGCCTGAACAAGACCAAGACAAGAAATAGCCTGGCACTGGATGGCACCCTGTCCTCCATAATGGTGACAAAGATGGCTAACCTGGAACCCTGCTTCAGATGGGAGCCCCCTACAGAGGTCATCATGGCCTCCAAGAAGGCCACAGGCCAGTACAACATTGCCCACAAATGCTTATGCTTATAAGCCATTGTGTTATTTTAAAGCACTTATTAATAGTGTTAAAGTTGAAGCACTTTATTTGTTGCACTTTATTTGTTTTGTTTGTGGGCTTTGAATAATGAAAATTATTTCTCCCCAACTAATCTTGTGTCATTTTTAATGTTCTTAATTAACAATATACTTAAATATACTTACATTTTCAGTGAAGAATTAGTGGAATACCATTGACTGTAATCACAATTTCAATACCGACTTAAACACAATCCTTTAATATAATAAGCCTATATTAAGGCTATATTATACCGTAATAAGGCTATATTAAGGATATATTAGGGTACAGTCATTTAGGGAAAATATTCAGCTCAAGTTTAGAAAGCTCTACAAGTCATGATCAGATGAGCATGAATAAGATTAAGGTATTGGACATCTTTAGCATGCCACCCAAAAATCCACTTGAATGCAAAAAATCACATCTACTTGATCCAAAATGTCTTGGGGTGGACCTTCAGCTGTCTTTGCTTCACATAATGTAACTAATCTTGTCCATCTCTAATAGGATTAGAAGGGATTATTGATAGGATACAATACCACCGGTTATATCCACAAGACTCAATCCCCTGCATATATGGACTTCCTAAGATCCATAAGGAGGGGGCCCCACTCAGACCCATTGTCAGCAGTATAAACTCGGTCACCTACAATATTGCCTAACATTTGGCTAACATCTTGGCACCCTTGGTAGGCAACACCCCTCACCACGTCCAAAACTCTATTGATTTTGTGAACAAAGTCCGGAACCTAAGAATGGAGCCAGATGAAACCATGGTTTCCTACGATGTGACTTCCCTGTTCACTTGCATACCAACCACGGAGGCTTTGGAAACAGTGAGAAAACAACTTACATATGACAACTCTCTCCAGGACAGAACAAAACTTGGACCAGAACAGATATGCCTACTTCTGGATTTATGCCTCAACACCACATATTTCCAGTTTAATGGCAAATTTTACAGACAGAAACATGGCTGTGCCATGGGTTCCCCAGTATCCCCCATTGTGGCCAACCTGTACATGGAGGAAATGGAACGCAGGGCCCTGAGCTCCTTTGAAGGAGTAACACCGAGCCACTGGTTCAGATATGTGGATGACACATGGGTCAAGATCAAAACCAGAAGTGCAAGCCTTTACTGAACACATCAACTCAGTGGACAGAAACATCAAGTTCACCAGAGAAGATGTTAAGGACAACAGTTTGCCCTTAGATTGTGACGTCCATATGGAGAAAGACAGGAGCCTCTACATTGGGGTATACAGGAAACCAACACACAGACAGACATCTCCTTTTCGACTCACACCACCCACTGGAACACAAGCTAGGTGTTATCAGAACCCTGCAACACAGGGCTGATAATGTACCCACCAGCTCACAGGCACAAGGGGAAGAACATGAGCATCTGAGGGATGCCCTCAAAACTTGTGGTTATCCCAATTGGGCCTTTGTAAAAACTGCAGCTGGCTCCAGAAAAAACACCAACAAGGGGGTTGAGAAAGAAAAACAAGACAAAAGAAACAACATAGTCATTCCATATGTATCTGGGGTATCAGAGAAACTCAGGAGGATCTTTAATAAGCACCGTATCCCTGTGTATTTCAAACCCAGCAACACACTCAGACAGAGATTGGTTCGCCCCAAAGACAGAACACCACACACTCGGAAAAACAACCTGGTGTATGCAGTACAGTGCAATGAGGAATGCAAAGACCTCTACATTGGGGAAACTAAGCAACCATTGCACAAGCGCATGTACCAACACCGGAGGTCCAACTCCTCAGGCCTAGACTCTGCAGTCTACTTACACCTCAAGGTTGGACACTCATGCTACACTGCTGGACACTCATGCTACACTGTTACTGTTGTTGTTTTTCTATTTATTGTATATACTTTTGTGCCTTACCTTTATATTTTATGTTCTATATATACATATGTATATATATATTTTATTTCATTTTATCTTATTTTATTTCTTAATTTTATTTTATATTTGGATAACTGGGCTGCTCCAGGACCAGGGGAAACCAATTTCGTTACATCCCATGTTTACATGTGTTGTAATGACAATAAAAAATCCTTGAATCCTTGAATCCTTAAATCCTTGAAGGAGAAAGCTCACTCCTTTGATGATAACAATGTTCACATCCTGGACAGAGAGGATAGATGGTTTGAAAGAGGGGTAAAAGAAGCCATCTATGTGAAATTAGAAAAACCATTCCTAAACAGAGGAGGAGGTCTGAGACACCATCTATCTCCAATTTACAATGCTACCCTTTCATCTATTCCCAGGAGATTCAGCAGTTTAGCCTCTAAGAACAACAGCCTTTCACAAAAGACCCGATGTGACTCTAACGACTGTCGTTATAACACAATAGAACACTAACGAAGTCGAAACTAACTTTCACCACCCCCAACGACTGTCGCTAAACGACTGTCGTT
Source organism: Pampus argenteus (assembly GCA_036937835.1). Classification (NCBI taxonomy): domain Eukaryota; kingdom Metazoa; phylum Chordata; class Actinopteri; order Scombriformes; family Stromateidae; genus Pampus; species Pampus argenteus. Next base: position 15,547,396 of record CM072876.1, on the reverse strand, counting down.
GGGCACATGGAGTATTAAGGAGCCAATGACATCACTGGCCATGTGACTGCCTCCACAGAGGTTAAATACCTGGGTTTCTACACCAGCTAGTTGGACTAGTCCCAGCCTAGTCAAGCGAGCATGAACTGATGAAGCCTCTTGGATGAGAGGTGAAACGTCTTCAAAGACAAATAACCAAGTCCAGTTGCGATCGATTTAATCTACTTGAGATAATTATGAATAAATTGGAAATGAATTTTTTTTTTCTTTTACAAGCCCCTGCTGCTTTTCCAGCACCACTCAGTTAGGTTGAAGAAATCAATTCTTGAGAATTCTGCTGCGACATTCGGATGGTAGGGTCAGAATTTGGCTATTTGTCCATGACATAGAGCTGGACCATACTGATGAAAATCAAAGCACCTCGACCCCGACACAACCTTGCAGTGTTGAGCACATCAGTGCAAACCAATCATCAGACTCCCACTGAGTGCTGCTCATCTGAGGGTTGACTTATCAGCCTTTCAGCTCCACTAACATTCCCAGGAACTCAGCAGGCTGAACAGCATCTGCTTGCCTTTTTCTTATGTCCGTCTTTGAGTAATTATTACACTGTGATGAATTTGAATAGGAAAGGAATTAGATTTTTGGTGTTTTTGCTCTTTTTTAAGAAGGCAGCATGCGGTTTTAAGGCAAATGTACTGTCTCTCTTAGTTAATTTCTTCTGTTACATTAGAAGGAAAAAAAATGTATATACTAATTCAGATTCATAAATGTCAATAAACCTGATACTAAAAATCCCATCATGAAAATTCCCTGCGCGTGATGCAAAATGGCTTTTTGGAAAAAAATAAAATAACAGAAGGTTAAAATGTTTTGTCCACATGGTTAATGAAGGCTGTAAATCAGTCCTGGCTAACCCGCGGCTCCCAAGCCTCATGCGGCTCTTAAGGGGCTTTCACATGACGAACGTAAAAAAAAAACACTTGGCCTGGCGCTGCCATTCATTCCATATGTGGCAAGCTGACCCGGTAAGCCGGTTTGAGTTGCACAGAAGAAGAAGCAAGTGTCAAACGCGCATGTGTGCGCTCTCAAAATGGCAGGGAGAAAAAGCACAGCAAAATGAAAACATGAAGATGAACACAGGTTTTTAACAGAGGGGGATATTTTATATTTTTTTTGTTGAACATAATGGGAAGCCATTCTGCCTCATATGTCAGGCGTCATTAGCGCATTTCAAAGCTTCAAATCACTTCATGCTAACATCGAGCAGGAATTTCCAAAAGGGACTGAACTTCGCAAGCTCGGGTTGGTCACTTTGAAAAAATCAGGCAGAAAAGCACATACGGTTTTTCTAAAAATTTACGAGGCACTCAGGGAAAAATGCTATTAGTAAATAATTCTGTTTTTGTTTGTGGACTTGGTTGAACTGAGAGTTTGTGTGTGTCAGACAGTGCACACAATGTTGAATTGTAGAATAATTGTTAAAAATAACTGGCCTGTGGTCTTAGTACTGTAGGAGTCCATTTCTGCCATCATGTTGGTGTGTGACATTTACAATAAATCTGGCTGAGCAGAGGTGTGTGTGTGTATTTGTGTGTTTATGTATGTATGTATGTGTGTTTGTGTATGTGTCTGTCTCTGTGTGTGTATGTGTGTGTATGTGTGTGTATGTGTGTGTGGAAGGGATGGGGGATGGTCATGTGTGTCAATGTGTATGATGACATCATAATGACATCATATATAAGCTCCTTTAAAGGAATGATACAAAGTAAATTCTAGACCTGTGATCCACTTTGACCACTGCAGATTAAAGAAGGGTTGAAATTTTAAGTGAAGGTGCAGGGTCAGAAACTGGGTGGGTGGGACGACGGGGTCCTCTAGGACGACCCCGACGGATGGCTGGCTGGTCAGGATGCTGCCGGTGGAAGTCAGTAATGAGGGTCCGATCCAAAATCCGGCTGGTAGGCACCCAGGTTCCTCCTTCAGGCTCTCTCGCCAAAAGGGGCTGGAAGTCCTGGGGAAACACACACACACACACACACACAGCAGGAGAGGAGTGGCAGGGCAAAACTTTGAGGGCAGTAGTACTGTCAAGGGCAAGGCAGAAATCGTGGTCAAAAAGGCAGAAAGCAGGTCAAGTTACTAGGGTTGTAGAGCAGAGGGTCGGGCAGGTACGGGATCACAGGTAGGAGCCAGCGTGGTAGCAGGCAGGAAAGGTGCTGGCTTAGCAGACGATCTGACAATGTGTGCTGGGAAACAGGGCTCTTTATACAAGGCATGGTTAGCAGGAAATGAGGAGCAGCTGGCTGAATCAGAAGAGTGGCAGATAATTAGTGCTCCTACCAGGCAGAGGGAGAGGAAGCTCACGACAATAGTAGTTGTGCAAAAACTTTAAATTTAGTTTAGTAGTTAGTTTCCTTTGCTTCGTTGAGAACTATGTGAATACTGAGGATCATCATGACAGAACAATAATCTACTGCGCCGGAGCAGATGCCTGATACTCTGCATATTGACCTGTCGCACATTGATCCAAGGGATATTTGTTTTCCCATCTACGAATATCTGATACAAATATCAATGAAATAAGTGTTACAGCTTAAAACACAAAACGAAACAACACAGCGTAAAAATTGTGAATATCAAAGTTGTGTTTAGATATTTTATGTGTATTAATACCACAAAATTGTGTTTTCTCACAGTTATTGGGACTTTATTAAGAACAACCTGATAATTCCTGAGGTTGCGGCTTTATTCAATGACCTTTGCATGGAAATCATCCAGATTGTATTACAGACCATCCTGGATGCTGTGGTGCGACAGGTCTACGGTTACAGAAGAACCGGGGGCACTGTTTCTGAGGGGGACCTCTTTCTTACTCAGGCCCAAATCCACGTCTACCTGGGAGATTCCATTCAACAGATAATGATCAGATCTCTGCACCTCAGTGGATAGTTTGGAGCACATCGAGAAATTCACAGGGTTGCTTGTGAGTCACATTTCACTAACAGTCAACACAATCCTGTCCATGCTGCCTCAGACATCCATCCTGGAGCCCAGAGTCCCAGTATTTTTTGTCAGTGGCTGCCAAACTTTATTGCCAGACCTTAAAGTTATGATTGATCAACTTGCAGCTGCACTGAGGACAGGTTTCCACCAACAGAAGACAGAGGCTGACTCAAGCCAATCTGAATCCCATGGAAGCAGCAACATTTTAGCAATGAATTCCTTCACGTTCTGTTGCTCCACCGAACGCGCCTTAAAAAAATTTCTGAAGAACTACATCACTCACACGGTGAAAATACTACAGACTACAGCCCAGATGCAATATGTAAATGCTGAAAGTTCTAGCGACATTTGCGTCATAGTTGGCTCAAGCTCAGAAATTCTGACTGTGGAAGAAAGTGAAGTACATGAACAGCCTGCCACATCTTCCTATAGTGGTTTTGGTCATACCAGGTGGTGTACCTGACAACGAGCCCTCTCCTGCGACCAGTCCAGTCAGTACAGTTACAGTAAATGGCACAGAAGTTTATAACGAGGCAGAGAGTATCGAGAACGTAGTTGACGAACTGGTACAAACAATACGTGGAGGAGATCAGGAGTCAGCGGAGTCTGTCACCAGTGACCAGGAAGCTGCTTGCAGCCGTAAATTAAAAGAACTCACAGACAGACTCTTTAATTTGGTTGTGAGTGGACAAGACTACCAGATCCCTCAGCTGCCAGATGGAATACGCATGTGCGACATCATAACCTACAGGAAGACAAGGAGATGCAACGGTATCAACCCAAACGTCATCATTCAAGCCCTTTACATGAGGACAGAGGAGCTTGTTTCTCGTTGTGTTGTGCAGGCTGTCATGTGGCGAACAATAGATAGGCCTGGCTCTGAGTTTGTGTCTAGATGTATATATGACTCGTGTTTGGAGCTTGACTCTGAAACATACTGTGAAACAGTGGACAGTGTTCCTCCTTTTGGCTGTATTGCAAATTCCACCATCTCTAACACGCCTACCATCATCAAACGTGTTACCATCTCTAACACGCCAGAGTCAACGCAGTCCAAGTTGCTGACATACATTATGCACAAAATCCAGCTGAATCTCCTGTTTGGGAGCATACTTACCAGCCTAGACATTGTGAATGATAATAAGGTTTTAGAGCTTACAGATAAAATTGTTGAAGATTTTGACCCGAAGCTGTATGACTATTTCCAGACCACCATCATGGGTAAAACTTACAAAGACTTTGGGAAGATTATCATTAACAGCCTTCTACTGGAGTTTGGCTCCGTAGAAGAGTTGCAGGAGGAAGTGAGAGCAGAGGATCCAAAATTTGAGGAAGCTCTTAAGAGAGCACTGATGAAACAGCAAAGATTTCCTACAACCAAGACAATGAGCTGCAGTTTCTTCAAGAAGTGCAAAAGACTGTGCTGCAAAAAAAAATCTGAAAAGGACCGCAAGACCCAAACTGTCAGATCTCCAAACTGTGATGAGGACATCACAGAGGTTGTGACGCCCCCGCCACTTTTAAATTGTGATCCAACAAGCAGCCAAATGACGTCGGAAAACAATGACGTCGGAAAACAAAAAAACAAAGTTAAATAAAAGTCTGTTGTCCAGGCATCCATATTTGTAATTTAGTTTTCTTAAAATCTCGTCTCGTCTCGATCTAGTGAACCCAATCTCGTGTCTCGTCTCGTCTCGTGAACTGAGTGTCTCGTCACACCCTACCTTTCACCTTATAGTAGTTGTGCGAAAACTTTAAATTTTTTTTTGTTTTCTTTGCTTCGTTCAGAACTACGTGAATACTGAGGATCATCATGACAGAACAATCATCTACTGCGCCGGAGCAGATGCCTGATACTCTGCATATTGACCTGTCGCACATTGATCCAAGGGATATTTGTTTTCCCATCTACGAATATCTGATACAAATATCAATGAAATAAGTGTTACAGCTTAAAACACAAAACGAAACAACACAGCGTAAAAATTGTGAATATCAAAGTTGTGTTTAGATATTTTATGTGTATTAATACCACAAAATTGTGTTTTCTCACAGTTATTGGGACTTTATTAAGAACAACCTGATAATTCCTGAGGTTGCGGCTTTGTTCAATGACCTTTGCATGGAAATCATCCAGATTGTATTACAGACCATCCTGGATGCTGTGGTGCGACAGGTCTACGGTTACAGAAGAACCGGGGGCACTGTTTCTGAGGGGGACCTCTTTCTTACTCAGGCCCAAATCCACGTCTACCTGGGAGATTCCATTCAACAGATAATGATCAGATCTCTGCACCTCTCAGTGGATAGTTTGGAGCACATCGAGAAATTCACAGGGTTGCTTGTGAGTCACATTTCACTAACAGTCAACACAATCCTGTCCATGCTGCCTCAGACATCCATCCTGGAGCCCAGAGTCCCAGTATTTTTTGTCAGTGGCTGCCGAACTTTATTGCCAGACCTTAAAGTTATGATTGATCAACTTGCAGCTGCACTGAGGACAGGTTTCCACCAACAGAAGACAGAGGCTGACTCAAGCCAATCTGAATCCCATGGAAGCAGCAACATTTTAGCAATGAATTCCTTCACGTTCTGTTGCTCCACCGAACGCGCCTTAAAAAAATTTCTGAAGAACTACATCACTCACACGGTGAAAATACTACAGACTACAGCCCAGATGCAATATGTAAATGCTGAAAGTTCTAGCGACATTTGCGTCATAGTTGGCTCAAGCTCAGAAATTCTGACTGTGGAAGAAAGTGAAGTACATGAACAGCCTGCCACATCTTCCTATAGTGGTTTTGGTCATACCAGGTGGTGTACCTGACAACGAGCCCTCTCCTGCGACCAGTCCAGTCAGTACAGTTACAGTAAATGGCACAGAAGTTTATAACGAGGCAGAGAGTATCGAGAACGTAGTTGACGAACTGGTACAAACAATACGTGGAGGAGATCAGGAGTCAGCGGAGTCTGTCACCAGTGACCAGGAAGCTGCTTGCAGCCGTAAATTAAAAGAACTCACAGACAGACTCTTTAATTTGGTTGTGAGTGGACAAGACTACCAGATCCCTCAGCTGCCAGATGGAATACGCATGTGCGACATCATAACCTACAGGAAGACAAGGAGATGCAACGGTATCAACCCAAACGTCATCATTCAAGCCCTTTACATGAGGACAGAGGAGCTTGTTTCTCGTTGTGTTGTGCAGGCTGTCATGTGGCGAACAATAGATAGGCCTGGCTCTGAGTTTGTGTCTAGATGTATATATGACTCGTGTTTGGAGCTTGACTCTGAAACATACTGTGAAACAGTGGACAGTGTTCCTCCTTTTGGCTGTATTGCAAATTCCACCATCTCTAACACGCCTACCATCATCAAACGTGTTACCATCTCTAACACGCCAGAGTCAACGCAGTCCAAGTTGCTGACATACATTATGCACAAAATCCAGCTGAATCTCCTGTTTGGGAGCATACTTACCAGCCTAGACATTGTGAATGATAATAAGGTTTTAGAGCTTACAGATAAAATTGTTGAAGATTTTGACCCGAAGCTGTATGACTATTTCCAGACCACCATCATGGGTAAAACTTACAAAGACTTTGGGAAGATTATCATTAACAGCCTTCTACTGGAGTTTGGCTCCGTAGAAGAGTTGCAGGAGGAAGTGAGAGCAGAGGATCCAAAATTTGAGGAAGCTCTTAAGAGAGCACTGATGAAACAGCAAAGATTTCCTACAACCAAGACAATGAGCTGCAGTTTCTTCAAGAAGTGCAAAAGACTGTGCTGCAAAAAAAAATCTGAAAAGGACCGCAAGACCCAAACTGTCAGATCTCCAAACTGTGATGAGGACATCACAGAGGTTGTGACGCCCCCGCCACTTTTAAATTGTGATCCAACAAGCAGCCAAATGACGTCGGAAAACAAAAAAACAAAGTTAAATAAAAGTCTGTTGTCCAGGCATCCATATTTGTAATTTAGTTTTCTTCAAATCTCGTCTCGTCTCGATCTAGTGAACCCAATCTCGTGTCTCGTCTCGTCTCGTGAACTGAGTGTCTCGTCACACCCTACCTTTCACCTTATAGTAGTTGTGCGAAAACTTTAAATTTTTTTAGTTTCCTTTGCTTCGTTCAGAACTACGTGAATACTGAGGATCATCATGACAGAACAATCATCTACTGCGCCGGAGCAGATGCCTGATACTCTGCATATTGACCTGTCGCACATTGATCCAAGGGATATTTGTTTTCCCATCTACGAATATCTGATACAAATATCAATGAAATAAGTGTTACAGCTTAAAACACAAAACGAAACAACACAGCGTAAAAATTGTGAATATCAAAGTTGTGTTTAGATATTTTATGTGTATTAATACCACAAAATTGTGTTTTCTCACAGTTATTGGGACTTTATTAAGAACAACCTGATAATTCCTGAGGTTGCGGCTTTGTTCAATGACCTTTGCATGGAAATCATCCAGATTGTATTACAGACCATCCTGGATGCTGTGGTGCGACAGGTCTACGGTTACAGAAGAACCGGGGGCACTGTTTCTGAGGGGGACCTCTTTCTTACTCAGGCCCAAATCCACGTCTACCTGGGAGATTCCATTCAACAGATAATGATCAGATCTCTGCACCTCTCAGTGGATAGTTTGGAGCACATCGAGAAATTCACAGGGTTGCTTGTGAGTCACATTTCACTAACAGTCAACACAATCCTGTCCATGCTGCCTCAGACATCCATCCTGGAGCCCAGAGTCCCAGTATTTTTTGTCAGTGGCTGCCGAACTTTATTGCCAGACCTTAAAGTTATGATTGATCAACTTGCAGCTGCACTGAGGACAGGTTTCCACCAACAGAAGACAGAGGCTGACTCAAGCCAATCTGAATCCCATGGAAGCAGCAACATTTTAGCAATAAATTCCTTCACGTTCTGTTGCTCCACCGAACGCGCCTTAAAAAAATTTCTGAAGAACTAAATCACTCACACGGTGAAAATACTACAGACTACAGCCCAGATGCAATATGTAAATGCTGAAAGTTCTAGCGACATTTGCGTCATAGTTGGCTCAAGCTCAGAAATTCTGACTGTGGAAGAAAGTGAAGTACATGAACAGCCTGCCACATCTTCCTATAGTGGTTTTGGTCATACCAGGTGGTGTACCTGACAACGAGCCCTCTCCTGCGACCAGTCCAGTCAGTACAGTTACAGTAAATGGCACAGAAGTTTATAACGAGGCAGAGAGTATCGAGAACGTAGTTGACGAACTGGTACAAACAATACGTGGAGGAGATCAGGAGTCAGCGGAGTCTGTCACCAGTGACCAGGAAGCTGCTTGCAGCCGTAAATTAAAAGAACTCACAGACAGACTCTTTAATTTGGTTGTGAGTGGACAAGACTACCAGATCCCTCAGCTGCCAGATGGAATACGCATGTGCGACATCATAACCTACAGGAAGACAAGGAGATGCAACGGTATCAACCCAAACGTCATCATTCAAGCCCTTTACATGAGGACAGAGGAGCTTGTTTCTCGTTGTGTTGTGCAGGCTGTCATGTGGCGAACAATAGATAGGCCTGGCTCTGAGTTTGTGTCTAGATGTATATATGACTCGTGTTTGGAGCTTGACTCTGAAACATACTGTGAAACAGTGGACAGTGTTCCTCCTTTTGGCTGTATTGCAAATTCCACCATCTCTAACACGCCTACCATCATCAAACGTGTTACCATCTCTAACACGCCAGAGTCAACGCAGTCCAAGTTGCTGACATACATTATGCACAAAATCCAGCTGAATCTCCTGTTTGGGAGCATACTTACCAGCCTAGACATTGTGAATGATAATAAGGTTTTAGAGCTTACAGATAAAATTGTTGAAGATTTTGACCCGAAGCTGTATGACTATTTCCAGACCACCATCATGGGTAAAACTTACAAAGACTTTGGGAAGATTATCATTAACAGCCTTCTACTGGAGTTTGGCTCCGTAGAAGAGTTGCAGGAGGAAGTGAGAGCAGAGGATCCAAAATTTGAGGAAGCTCTTAAGAGAGCACTGATGAAACAGCAAAGATTTCCTACAACCAAGACAATGAGCTGCAGTTTCTTCAAGAAGTGCAAAAGACTGTGCTGCAAAAAAAAATCTGAAAAGGACCGCAAGACCCAAACTGTCAGATCTCCAAACTGTGATGAGGACATCACAGAGGTTGTGACGCCCCCGCCACTTTTAAATTGTGATCCAACAAGCAGCCAAATGACGTCGGAAAACAATGACGTCGGAAAACAAAAAAACAAAGTTAAATAAAAGTCTGTTGTCCAGGCATCCATATTTGTAATTTAGTTTTCTTAAAATCTCGTCTCGTCTCGATCTAGTGAACCCAATCTCGTGTCTCGTCTCGTCTCGTGAACTGAGTGTCTCGTCACACCCTACCTTTCACCTTATAGTAGTTGTGCGAAAACTTTAAATTTTTTTTTGTTTTCTTTGCTTCGTTCAGAACTACGTGAATACTGAGGATCATCATGACAGAACAATCATCTACTGCGCCGGAGCAGATGCCTGATACTCTGCATATTGACCTGTCGCACATTGATCCAAGGGATATTTGTTTTCCCATCTACGAATATCTGATACAAATATCAATGAAATAAGTGTTACAGCTTAAAACACAAAACGAAACAACACAGCGTAAAAATTGTGAATATCAAAGTTGTGTTTAGATATTTTATGTGTATTAATACCACAAAATTGTGTTTTCTCACAGTTATTGGGACTTTATTAAGAACAACCTGATAATTCCTGAGGTTGCGGCTTTGTTCAATGACCTTTGCATGGAAATCATCCAGATTGTATTACAGACCATCCTGGATGCTGTGGTGCGACAGGTCTACGGTTACAGAAGAACCGGGGGCACTGTTTCTGAGGGGGACCTCTTTCTTACTCAGGCCCAAATCCACGTCTACCTGGGAGATTCCATTCAACAGATAATGATCAGATCTCTGCACCTCTCAGTGGATAGTTTGGAGCACATCGAGAAATTCACAGGGTTGCTTGTGAGTCACATTTCACTAACAGTCAACACAATCCTGTCCATGCTGCCTCAGACATCCATCCTGGAGCCCAGAGTCCCAGTATTTTTTGTCAGTGGCTGCCGAACTTTATTGCCAGACCTTAAAGTTATGATTGATCAACTTGCAGCTGCACTGAGGACAGGTTTCCACCAACAGAAGACAGAGGCTGACTCAAGCCAATCTGAATCCCATGGAAGCAGCAACATTTTAGCAATGAATTCCTTCACGTTCTGTTGCTCCACCGAACGCGCCTTAAAAAAATTTCTGAAGAACTACATCACTCACACGGTGAAAATACTACAGGCTACAGCCCAGATGCAATATGTAAATGCTGAAAGTTCTAGCGACATTTGCGTCATAGTTGGCTCAAGCTCAGAAATTCTGACTGTGGAAGAAAGTGAAGTACATGAACAGCCTGCCACATCTTCCTATAGTGGTTTTGGTCATACCAGGTGGTGTACCTGACAACGAGCCCTCTCCTGCGACCAGTCCAGTCAGTACAGTTACAGTAAATGGCACAGAAGTTTATAACGAGGCAGAGAGTATCGAGAACGTAGTTGACGAACTGGTACAAACAATACGTGGAGGAGATCAGGAGTCAGCGGAGTCTGTCACCAGAGACCAGGAAGCTGCTTGCAGCCGTAAATTAAAAGAACTCACAGACAGACTCTTTAATTTGGTTGTGAGTGGACAAGACTACCAGATCCCTCAGCTGCCAGATGGAATACGCATGTGCGACATCATAACCTACAGGAAGACAAGGAGATGCAACGGTATCAACCCAAACGTCATCATTCAAGCCCTTTACATGAGGACAGAGGAGCTTGTTTCTCGTTGTGTTGTGCAGGCTGTCATGTGGCGAACAATAGATAGGCCTGGCTCTGAGTTTGTGTCTAGATGTATATATGACTCGTGTTTGGAGCTTGACTCTGAAACATACTGTGAAACAGTGGACAGTGTTCCTCCTTTTGGCTGTATTGCAAATTCCACCATCTCTAACACGCCTACCATCATCAAACGTGTTACCATCTCTAACACGCCAGAGTCAACGCAGTCCAAGTTGCTGACATACATTATGCACAAAATCCAGCTGAATCTCCTGTTTGGGAGCATACTTACCAGCCTAGACATTGTGAATGATAATAAGGTTTTAGAGCTTACAGATAAAATTGTTGAAGATTTTGACCCGAAGCTGTATGACTATTTCCAGACCACCATCATGGGTAAAACTTACAAAGACTTTGGGAAGATTATCATTAACAGCCTTCTACTGGAGTTTGGCTCCGTAGAAGAGTTGCAGGAGGAAGTGAGAGCAGAGGATCCAAAATTTGAGGAAGCTCTTAAGAGAGCACTGATGAAACAGCAAAGATTTCCTACAACCAAGACAATGAGCTGCAGTTTCTTCAAGAAGTGCAAAAGACTGTGCTGCAAAAAAAAATCTGAAAAGGACCGCAAGACCCAAACTGTCAGATCTCCAAACTGTGATGAGGACATCACAGAGGTTGTGACGCCCCCGCCACTTTTAAATTGTGATCCAACAAGCAGCCAAATGACGTCGGAAAACAATGACGTCGGAAAACAAAAAAACAAAGTTAAATAAAAGTCTGTTGTCCAGGCATCCATATTTGTAATTTAGTTTTCTTAAAATCTCGTCTCGTCTCGATCTAGTGAACCCAATCTCGTGTCTCGTCTCGTCTCGTGAACTGAGTGTCTCGTCACACCCTACCTTTCACCTTATAGTAGTTGTGCGAAAACTTTAAATTTTTTTTTGTTTTCTTTGCTTCGTTCAGAACTACGTGAATACTGAGGATCATCATGACAGAACAATCATCTACTGCGCCGGAGCAGATGCCTGATACTCTGCATATTGACCTGTCGCACATTGATCCAAGGGATATTTGTTTTCCCATCTACGAATATCTGATACAAATATCAATGAAATAAGTGTTACAGCTTAAAACACAAAACGAAACAACACAGCGTAAAAATTGTGAATATCAAAGTTGTGTTTAGATATTTTATGTGTATTAATACCACAAAATTGTGTTTTCTCACAGTTATTGGGACTTTATTAAGAACAACCTGATAATTCCTGAGGTTGCGGCTTTGTTCAATGACCTTTGCATGGAAATCATCCAGATTGTATTACAGACCATCCTGGATGCTGTGGTGCGACAGGTCTACGGTTACAGAAGAACCGGGGGCACTGTTTCTGAGGGGGACCTCTTTCTTACTCAGGCCCAAATCCACGTCTACCTGGGAGATTCCATTCAACAGATAATGATCAGATCTCTGCACCTCTCAGTGGATAGTTTGGAGCACATCGAGAAATTCACAGGGTTGCTTGTGAGTCACATTTCACTAACAGTCAACACAATCCTGTCCATGCTGCCTCAGACATCCATCCTGGAGCCCAGAGTCCCAGTATTTTTTGTCAGTGGCTGCCGAACTTTATTGCCAGACCTTAAAGTTATGATTGATCAACTTGCAGCTGCACTGAGGACAGGTTTCCACCAACAGAAGACAGAGGCTGACTCAAGCCAATCTGAATCCCATGGAAGCAGCAACATTTTAGCAATGAATTCCTTCACGTTCTGTTGCTCCACCGAACGCGCCTTAAAAAAATTTCTGAAGAACTACATCACTCACACGGTGAAAATACTACAGGCTACAGCCCAGATGCAATATGTAAATGCTGAAAGTTCTAGCGACATTTGCGTCATAGTTGGCTCAAGCTCAGAAATTCTGACTGTGGAAGAAAGTGAAGTACATGAACAGCCTGCCACATCTTCCTATAGTGGTTTTGGTCATACCAGGTGGTGTACCTGACAACGAGCCCTCTCCTGCGACCAGTCCAGTCAGTACAGTTACAGTAAATGGCACAGAAGTTTATAACGAGGCAGAGAGTATCGAGAACGTAGTTGACGAACTGGTACAAACAATACGTGGAGGAGATCAGGAGTCAGCGGAGTCTGTCACCAGAGACCAGGAAGCTGCTTGCAGCCGTAAATTAAAAGAACTCACAGACAGACTCTTTAATTTGGTTGTGAGTGGACAAGACTACCAGATCCCTCAGCTGCCAGATGGAATACGCATGTGCGACATCATAACCTACAGGAAGACAAGGAGATGCAACGGTATCAACCCAAACGTCATCATTCAAGCCCTTTACATGAGGACAGAGGAGCTTGTTTCTCGTTGTGTTGTGCAGGCTGTCATGTGGCGAACAATAGATAGGCCTGGCTCTGAGTTTGTGTCTAGATGTATATATGACTCGTGTTTGGAGCTTGACTCTGAAACATACTGTGAAACAGTGGACAGTGTTCCTCCTTTTGGCTGTATTGCAAATTCCACCATCTCTAACACGCCTACCATCATCAAACGTGTTACCATCTCTAACACGCCAGAGTCAACGCAGTCCAAGTTGCTGACATACATTATGCACAAAATCCAGCTGAATCTCCTGTTTGGGAGCATACTTACCAGCCTAGACATTGTGAATGATAATAAGGTTTTAGAGCTTACAGATAAAATTGTTGAAGATTTTGACCCGAAGCTGTATGACTATTTCCAGACCACCATCATGGGTAAAACTTACAAAGACTTTGGGAAGATTATCATTAACAGCCTTCTACTGGAGTTTGGCTCCGTAGAAGAGTTGCAGGAGGAAGTGAGAGCAGAGGATCCAAAATTTGAGGAAGCTCTTAAGAGAGCACTGATGAAACAGCTAAGATTTCCTACAACCAAGACAATGAGCTGCAGTTTCTTCAAGAAGTGCAAAAGACTGTGCTGCAAAAAAAAATCTGAAAAGGACCGCAAGACCCAAACTGTCAGATCTCCAAACTGTGATGAGGACATCACAGAGGTTGTGACGCCCCCGCCACTTTTAAATTGTGATCCAACAAGCAGCCAAATGACGTCGGAAAACAATGACGTCGGAAAACAAAAAAACAAAGTTAAATAAAAGTCTGTTGTCCAGGCATCCATATTTGTAATTTAGTTTTCTTAAAATCTCGTCTCGTCTCGATCTAGTGAACCCAATCTCGTGTCTCGTCTCGTCTCGTGAACTGAGTGTCTCGTCACACCCTACCTTTCACCTTATAGTAGTTGTGCGAAAACTTTAAATTTTTTTAGTTTCCTTTGCTTCGTTCAGAACTACGTGAATACTGAGGATCATCATGACAGAACAATCATCTACTGCGCCGGAGCAGATGCCTGATACTCTGCATATTGACCTGTCGCACATTGATCCAAGGGATATTTGTTTTCCCATCTACGAATATCTGATACAAATATCAATGAAATAAGTGTTACAGCTTAAAACACAAAACGAAACAACACAGCGTAAAAATTGTGAATATCAAAGTTGTGTTTAGATATTTTATGTGTATTAATACCACAAAATTGTGTTTTCTCACAGTTATTCGGACTTTATTAAGAACAACCTGATAATTCCTGAGGTTGCGGCTTTGTTCAATGACCTTTGCATGGAAATCATCCAGATTGTATTACAGACCATCCTGGATGCTGTGGTGCGACAGGTCTACGGTTACAGAAGAACCGGGGGCACTGTTTCTGAGGGGGACCTCTTTCTTACTCAGGCCCAAATCCACGTCTACCTGGGAGATTCCATTCAACAGATAATGATCAGATCTCTGCACCTCTCAGTGGATAGTTTGGAGCACATCGAGAAATTCACAGGGTTGCTTGTGAGTCACATTTCACTAACAGTCAACACAATCCTGTCCATGCTGCCTCAGACATCCATCCTGGAGCCCAGAGTCCCAGTATTTTTTGTCAGTGGCTGCCGAACTTTATTGCCAGACCTTAAAGTTATGATTGATCAACTTGCAGCTGCACTGAGGACAGGTTTCCACCAACAGAAGACAGAGGCTGACTCAAGCCAATCTGAATCCCATGGAAGCAGCAACATTTTAGCAATGAATTCCTTCACGTTCTGTTGCTCCACCGAACGCGCCTTAAAAAAATTTCTGAAGAACTACATCACTCACACGGTGAAAATACTACAGACTACAGCCCAGATGCAATATGTAAATGCTGAAAGTTCTAGCGACATTTGCGTCATAGTTGGCTCAAGCTCAGAAATTCTGACTGTGGAAGAAAGTGAAGTACATGAACAGCCTGCCACATCTTCCTATAGTGGTTTTGGTCATACCAGGTGGTGTACCTGACAACGAGCCCTCTCCTGCGACCAGTCCAGTCAGTACAGTTACAGTAAATGGCACAGAAGTTTATAACGAGGCAGAGAGTATCGAGAACGTAGTTGACGAACTGGTACAAACAATACGTGGAGGAGATCAGGAGTCAGCGGAGTCTGTCACCAGTGACCAGGAAGCTGCTTGCAGCCGTAAATTAAAAGAACTCACAGACAGACTCTTTAATTTGGTTGTGAGTGGACAAGACTACCAGATCCCTCAGCTGCCAGATGGAATACGCATGTGCGACATCATAACCTACAGGAAGACAAGGAGATGCAACGGTATCAACCCAAACGTCATCATTCAAGCCCTTTACATGAGGACAGAGGAGCTTGTTTCTCGTTGTGTTGTGCAGGCTGTCATGTGGCGAACAATAGATAGGCCTGGCTCTGAGTTTGTGTCTAGATGTATATATGACTCGTGTTTGGAGCTTGACTCTGAAACATACTGTGAAACAGTGGACAGTGTTCCTCCTTTTGGCTGTATTGCAAATTCCACCATCTCTAACACGCCTACCATCATCAAACGTGTTACCATCTCTAACACGCCAGAGTCAACGCAGTCCAAGTTGCTGACATACATTATGCACAAAATCCAGCTGAATCTCCTGGTTGGGAGCATACTTACCAGCCTAGACATTGTGAATGATAATAAGGTTTTAGAGCTTACAGATAAAATTGTTGAAGATTTTGACCCGAAGCTGTATGACTATTTCCAGACCACCATCATGGGTAAAACTTACAAAGACTTTGGGAAGATTATCATTAACGGCCTTCTACTGGAGTTTGGCTCCGTAGAAGAGTTGCAGGAGGAAGTGAAAGCAGAGGATCCAAAATTTGAGGAAGCTCTTAAGAGAGCACTGATGAAACAGCTAAGATTTCCTACAACCAAGACAATGAGCTGCAGTTTCTTCAAGAAGTGCAAAAGACTGTGCTGCAAAAAAAAATCTGAAAAGGACCGCAAGACCCAAACTGTCAGATCTCCAAACTGTGATGAGGACATCACAGAGGTTGTGACGCCCCCGCCACTTTTAAATTGTGATCCAACAAGCAGCCAAATGACGTTTTTTTTCCTTAGAATACCTGAATGAAGCAGAGGAATCCCAGTGTCTGCCCAAGTGCACTATAGGAAGGAAGACCTTTTTCTCCATTGTTGAAACACTGAGAAGACCATTTATGGCGTGCTGCATATTGTGTGCCATCATATTATGTGTTGTGGTTTTAAATAGTCAATAAATGGCTGCCAAATCCTATAAAACTGTCTTTCCTGATTCTTCAGTGTGAATCTGATTTTCTCCAGTTCTAAATGTCTCATCTGTCATGAGATCTGAATAAGCTGGGGTTGTCCTTTGTTTCCAATTAAGTAGTATCAATTGGCGTGCAAGTAGACTGACAAATGAAACCATACTATGTTCCATATTGCTTTTCGTCATACTTAAATCAATGATTCCTAGAACTGCCACCAAAGGGCCTGTGTTAATAGGTCTATGTAAAATATTTGATAGAGTCTGAAAAATGTTCGGCTCGGTCATAGGCATATGACCGAGCGTCATATGCCTAGGTCGTCCTGCCAGGCCAACCTCAGATGATCCATAGTAGGTTTGTCTGCTAGGTTTGACAGATTGTCATATAGCTTGGATATTCCTCTCTTTTTATCTGGACCATGCATAAGTATCAAGTCCATTGAGGATTGGTTGTACGAATTTGGATATGATGGATTGTTCTGAATAATATAACTCCTTATCTGTAAATATAAAACTGTGACTTCAAAATATTGTATATTTCCTACATCTGTTCAAATGTTGGGCAAATTTGATCTATGAATACATCTAGGAAGGAATGAATTCCTTTTTCGAACCAATCCTTAAACACTGTATTATTAAATACATGATTATTTATAAGAGGGCTACGGAGCAAACAAGATTGCTAACCATAAAATTTCCGAATCTGGGACCAAATCTTGAGTGAATGGGAGACAACTGGATTGGTCAGTGGGTCAGGTCTGTTTTCTAGATCTTGACATTTGTCCTGCATTTTCTTACACTCCTTTCTGATTAATTGTTTTGACTTTTCCAGCACAGTTACCCTGTCCATCATTTCACCGAGTGCGGTTCCCATCTCTTTACATTCGTTAGCTGCCTCCACCTGTGCCGAACAGAGCCGTGCTAGCTCACTGGCTAGCTCATCTCGTATGGCCCGTATATCGGCTTTTGTCTCTTCGCGGAGATAAACAATGTCCGTTTTAATTTCTTTAAACAATGCCGCGATCTCCGATCTAGCACCGTTTCTCTATAGACAGTACCTGTAGCTCCTCTCGAAGTATCCGCAGGAAGAGTGTGGTCTCGGGTGTGGTGTCAGGTGTTTTCTCCAGTATATCCACTACTGCGCTGTCTGCCATTTTTGCTCTACCTCGTGTGAATGAAGTTATCATTTTCTGTACCTGTTTTCCTTGCGTTATTTTTTGCCGGAGCTTTTCCTCATGTCAGCAGTTTCGTTACAAATGGTTAGCCTCGGTTTTAGAGGTTTAAATTTGTTTTGAAAGTGTTTATTCTACTCCGCTGCTACCTACTCCATCAGGGCGAAAAAGAAAAAAAACTGTTTATGAATAATCGTTTGATATTGTAAATTTACATCTGAATGCATTAAACAAAAGGGTTTTATAATAAATATTGGTGTGTACTTTATTTGTAATTAATTTCAAAACCTTTTAGTATTGTATATTTATTGAAGGTGATTGATTGTAATTATTTGAAGAAAAAAAAAAGTAAAATAATGGTATTTTTCTGTAAAAATGTTAATGGAAATTCCCGTAAATTTAATGTTGTTGCATATTATTTGAATTACAGTATTTTACTTTAATTTTACGATTTTTGTTTGGCAGCCATAGCTGCCTGTAATTTACTTTTTGTTTTTTACAATGTAGTTATGTAAGAAACCTATGTGACAGAGATGTAATTATACTAAAAGCCACAGCCTGCAGCTAACAAGTGGTGCCACAGTGGTTAACTTGTATATTATAGCTTGAAGCCAATGTTGCTTTCTGTTCCCACAATATAATGGTGGTTTTCAAAGGGCCTGTATTGTTTTGTATTGCTGAATACTGTAACTTTATCAAACGCTTTCTAAAAGCAGTTCTACCATGTTTATGTTGTATTATATTTAATCACCTCCTATATAAGCTTGTACATGTGCTTGGAGTGTCCACCTGCATCGATAACCATCATCATCCATACAGTCCCTATAAATTGTCTTTGATGCCAAAGAGAATTAGGTCACATGTAAATGGCTTGTTGTCAGAAACTCAAGTGACTGTTGGCAATCAGATGAATCATCTTGATCATTACTATGTTTCCCAGAACGATGTACTTACTTCATCATAGCAATGGACAGGATATGATTTAGTCATGCCTCAGGTGATCACTTACATGGAAATACCGTACAATAACATGGTTGTTTGTGATAAGGGGACAAACAGGTAGTAATTGGTGTACAATTGTTAGAGCTGTGTTTGGTTTTGAAGAAGCAGAAAAACAAATCATGAGTAAGTTTGATGTTTATGTGGCTGTCATGTATATGGATAGATACATTGGTATGGTTTTATTCTTCCTGGAACCTGAAGTTTGACTATGGTTATTTTATATTGTATCATATAATATATCCACATGGTATAAAAAAATTTAATGACTAAAACATATAGTGGTAACCGATGGAATACATGTGTTTGCGGACAAAATCAAGGACAAATTCAACTAAGCAATAACGCTCTGGTAGAATTAAAAAAAAATCTTATGAAGCAAAACTTACATCTTCCTATGCTACTGAGTGTGGAACTATTTACAGCTGAATCCATGTTTTTCTTTGGGCCATTTGTTAGTAGAAAACATGACCTGACACATCCACGGCTCAGACGTATATTTGTATTGGCTAATGTGTTAACAAAGTAGATATTATACATTCAGCTACATTTATTAATAATTCACTTCTTTTAGATATACGCAAGTCTGTGTCTTGGATCTGGAGTCAAAATTTGGTTGGTTTCAAAATAGTTAAAAGCCTTTAAAAGTATGTGCACCAACAATCAACATTTTAGTAACATGTACCATGTTGCTGCAATTTCTGGATAAGTTGTAGACCAGGGATTCCACAGATTTCACAACGTTTATTAAAAAGTAGCTGATGACTAACGTGACAAAACAGCAGCCAGAACATCCTTGCAGCCTCTTTACTAGAAGCACAGGTTCGAATGCTAATTGGCACGTGCTTGCGCTGTAACCTGTGGACAATAAGTGTCCTGTGTCCCTCTTGTAACGGTACAACGTGAACGAATGTCATTATATTATTGGTTTTTACAGTAAAGTCTTAGACTCTACTCTTATTGTTAATGACAAGAAGACAATACAATACACCCCAAGACATTATTTATTTGAACTTTATCTGATCAGGTAGTCAGGTTTGAAATTGTTCAGAAGTCTTTCAGAAGTCCACTGATAATGAATGAGTGTCTCATGTTGAGACCTTTTCCCACAGTCTATAATTTAGGACCCTTATTGTTGTAGTTGACACGGAGAACTGTCCTACATAAAAACAAAACCAAACAAGGTCGGCTCAAATATAATATAGCCTAAAAATGTGAATGGACATCAGCGGGATGGGGAAAAGGATCTACGCTGCTCCTGAATTAAGGAAGAAGAAAGAGAAAATTACAATTTAAATAAAATCAAACAATATGACTATAAAAACTTGAAAGGCTAGTATTCATTTAAAGGGAAACGTGACACCTCCCTTCAATCACAATTTTGTGGACGTTGGGCGACAGGGACGTCACTTCTATCCTCCAGCAGTTCTCCAGGTTTGTGTTGGTCAGACGGTTCCTCTCCTGCGTTTTGATTGCGTTCCATTGAAGAAAAGCTTGACTCACAAGTGTAGGTGGAGGGAAACATCGGCAGCACGTAAAAGGCGACTTTCTTAATATATTAATATATAATATATTTCTTAATATATATTTAATATAATAAAAAAAAATAGGAAACTTTTTTTTTCCCAGTAGGAAATTGACCCCTGATGTACACATTATTTCCTCTCACTTCTTGCATAACATAGTGTCAGAGAAACAAGAAAGTAAGAAAAAAGATTATTAGTGTCTTCATTCTTCTCAGTCTTTCTCATACACACATTAACATATTGGCGCTTTGCATCTGTTTTGAGACTTATTATGCTGTTTGGTGTTTTCACAAACTTGAGGTGCAAATAATGTACAGTTTGCACATAGTGTCTTAGCTTTGGTGCAAACAGTTGCATCTGCTCTGTCAACAGCCTCCAAAAAGAGATAAACTTACTGCTGTATGCTGTACTAGTTACTCATCTGTTGTGATCAACATTCAAATAAAACTAAATATAACAGGCTTAGTCACATACTGCGCCTATATGCTCTACATAAGACGTACCAGTAATGACCCAGACAGGGAAAAACATCTGTGAGAGAAAGAATCTGAACTTGGAAGCTGCAGTTAAATAAAAACAACTTCACCATGAAAAGAGAAGCTCCCCGGGAGGATGGGAAATTAGTGGCGGAAACAATGGCACATCCCTGCTGGGAGCTTTAAATTCACTGGGCAGCTGCTATGATCACAGGGGAAAAAAAAAAAGATTCATCTCCTATATCGGTCTCTTTTGTTTTCAGTCAGGCGAAAAATCTCAGAGCGAAAGCATTGGCCCGGAGCTGAAAGCTAATGTAAAGCTGAAGGAACCCTCTCATGTCCTGATGCTATGAGGCATGAGCCACCATTTGCTACAAGGAAGTAGGGTCATGTCATTGATAAACGCAAGAAATGCAAACGCCGAGCTTAGCTTTCGATCCAGACTCAACTGAGCCTAATGTGAATTCAGCCATGTATATCAACTTTATACGGTCGAATTGTGGAATGGGCCTTTAAATGATGCAGAAACCATATCCAGTGGACATTTTGCCATCTTCTACTGCTAACAGGTCCTGTGTTATTGTTCAGTCAGAGCTCTGTAGCGGTATAGATCGTGAGCTCCTTTTGAACCACCTGATGAGGTTCATTTCACATCATACCTCGTTTAACTCAACTTAGCTACACCACAGGAATCTCCTTACAAGGGAACGTTTGAATTAGTCACCCAGTCAGGGATTACTCGCAAAGTTAATGCCCGGCTGCAGGAGCCACAGTGAGGTGTTTTTGTGTGTGTGTGTGTGTTTTACACACAGTAAAAACACATTTGTAGCTCATTTACATAGATTTGGAAACTAATTTTTCACTCATTTGCTGTTGTGCTGCTCATATTGCAGCACAACAGCATCATTAACTTCATTTATTTAGTTTGACAAAGTGATCATAAGATAATGATTTTTATCTCTAGCTCAGCAGGCTGGTAATGACAATGTAGAAATAATATGTGAATAGAAACAACTCTGCGTATTAAAACACATTGTTTCTATGGAAATGCTCTCTGCAGGTCAAACGCCAGGGCTTCAACATGATCTCAATGTTGCATTTGCAATGTTTTTTTCTACCTTAGTGTCAGCTTGTCACACATGCCATGTTTTGTAGCCTTTGTTGTACGCATTTTTGTTTTTTTTCCTCTTTTACAACGGTGACCCGGCCAATATTGTAGGATTAAGAACAGTATACAAAATACAACAACTCAGCAGTAATACACATAATAAATATTAACCATCACTTCACTGAATAAAACCTACAGGTCTTGCATACTGGAGCAATGTTGGGAACAATGCTACACGACTGGCTGAAAATGAACACAGGCATCCGGTCTGTTATCTGGCTAACGTTAATCGTGATGATCAAACTGTGGAAGCTGCTGTAACAGTAGCAGTTGATACGTTTTTCACATTAATGAATGAAATATGTTGATATATTTATTATTTTATTGAGCAACTTGTACAGCTGTGTTATTCTCATCTATGCTCATTGTGCTACTGCTTTTTTTTTTCCCCTTAATGTAGCAACTGTAGCTAGCTAGCTAGCTATGTGGGAAATTGGCGTCCCTGTCCTTCATCCTGTCTGCTCTTCCCTGGTCACAACACTGAACCGATTTGAATCATTTTAGCATATTGGAGATGTGTTTATGAATTCAATGGTCTGCAACCAGGCTAGTATTGGTTCCATTGCTTAAATGGCAACTCTTCTCAGATTAGCTTGTAGCCAAATTAGCCCAACACATTAGCCTTCATTTATCAGTATAACATAGAAACCAGCGCAGATCCTAGTGCTGAAATCATTTTATGACAGGCTTCACGTGTGATTCCTGAAATGTTCGTATCTCATTGCATAAGA
Source organism: Pampus argenteus (assembly GCA_036937835.1). Taxonomy (NCBI): domain Eukaryota; kingdom Metazoa; phylum Chordata; class Actinopteri; order Scombriformes; family Stromateidae; genus Pampus; species Pampus argenteus. The sequence goes on along the minus strand of CM072876.1, from coordinate 15,524,804 downwards.
ATGATCGGGTGGCAGCTGAAAATAATTATCATTTAAATCTCTCTACATATTCTCGGTGTCAGAGTACGGAACAGGAGACCCAATTGCGTGTGCAAACAAGCTTAAGTTATATTAAATTCAGGGGAAAACGTAAGGGGAGAAAGTCTTTGAGGTGGTGAACGAGCCGGAGGGTCGGGGGGAAGGCTGTAGCATCTGGGGGTCCGCAGGAGGTGGACTGGAGCAGGTGGTGTGACAGGAGTGGGTGAACGGGCCGGAGGGTCGAGGGCTGACTGGCGTCTGGAGTGTGCAGGGAGTGGTCTGGAGTTTCCGATTTCAAAGAGCGCCGGCACGGAGACAGGTGGAGATGCAGGACACTGGTGTCGGAAGCAGCGGGAAACGAGTGGTCAGAATCAAAAGCAGGTTCAGGGTCTGGGAATCAGTCTTTAGCCAACGAACAGGAATCACTTCTTTCATCGAAGACGAACTGACACTGACTGTGGAGAGACCTGGGCTCAAATGCACAGAGAGAGCAGAGGACAACGAGGGACAGGTGTGGAAAACAGGTGTGCTGAGTGAGTGTAATTGGTGGCAATTAACAGGCCTAACTAGTGAGTCCATGACACTCGGTTTAGAGGCCTCGCAACAGAGTTTATAACATGGAGATAGAAACTTCTCCCACCTTGAAATTGAAACTATAATCTTGCAAGTCCATTTGAATAAAGTAGTTTTATTTGACAGTCTGAAAAGTGGCATCAAAGGAAGGTCGGTGAAATGCAGAATGGAAAGAAATCACTGCTGGGGCCGGTATCAACGAGTGAATACGTAAGCAGCATTACATACATGCGTCATATCGCATGTGTGTGTGTACACTCTGCTCTATTTATAGTTACAATTACAGTGAGGCCATATGTTTCTTTGTTAATATTCTAAGTGAAACACCACATTTTCGACAGAGTGGTAAAGTGCAGTATGGACCTGTGATTCTATTTGGGCTTGTGTTGGAGCCCCAGCGTTGATTAGAAAGCTTTGTGATGTAACTCTGTTGTAGATGCACTTGGTTCATCTGGCAAAGAATGACAGTGTTGGGAGGGAACATACGTCTGTGTATGTGGGAATGTGTGTGTGTGTGTGTGTGTGTGTGTTTGTATGTAGTGTGTTTGACCCTTTGGTCTGTCCGCATTGGAATTGACTGAACCATTTTAAAAATCACACTGTTTCTCAAAGTATGCTCTGATTATTCTGAAATCTTTAACTGTCATATAAGATTCCCCTTAAATTCGTGTAAATTTCCAAGTAATACGAGTGTTGCGGGAATTTAGGAGATTTGAAATTCATGTGCATGTTGTTGAAAGGTATATGCAGGCTTTTTTTAGTCATTTTGCATATTGTCCTGTGCCTTAGAAATATCTGTCTCTGTTAACTACCGTAACAATCTCACTGTCCTGAGGTCGTCTGAAACCATATCACACACACACGCACACACACACACACACACACACACACACTCACGAAATAACTTATCCTAGCTCATAATATAAGTGGCTGACTGCTATAGCTAATTTTAAATATTCCTGTAAGCGAACACCCAAGACAAGTACATCTTAGATGATCTACCATTTTGGATTCTTAACTCGTTTAATTCCATCTGATGCACATTTCTCTCACAGTTAGGGTTGTTCGGTATCAACTGCCAACTGCTATTCTCAGTGTGAGTTTCATCACAAGGATGGACGGAGTTTGAATGAGATTTTGATTTGGCATTGTTCAGACAGTGCTCTCTCACAGTTCACAGAGCTGTTTAAAAAAAATCCTTTGGCTCTGACCTGAGATTGTACCCCTGTGAGGCTCCGCTAAAGCGTGCAAAAGAGACTGTGATAGCGGATGAAGTCAAATGCTTCCATGCATGATGCACCACATCTCCTGTGAATTGATGGCGGAAAATAAGACCTGCGTCAGCTGCTCCCAGCTGACCGAATCTCTGAAAATGAAACAAAGCAATAATGTGTTTCTTATTCCTGCATTTAAATAAGTGACTGGTTGGTTTGGTATAGTAGTAGATCCATATGCACTTAGCTACTATAGTTAATCCAGATCCTACTATAGTTAATATTATTTTCTGTGTATTAAGTTGGGCTCTGAGCACTGCCAAAACTTGTGTGACCTACATTCAACACTGTGCCTGAATGCATCCTTTGTAGAAAACTCAAACCAAGCGCCCAGGAGCAGCTTAAGAAAAAAACTGAGCCTTTAACTCTGTTAGACTGATGGAAACCACAGAGACAATATTGGCAGGATTCAGCTATTTTTTTCTTTTGGAAAATCTGAATCTAATTTTCAGCTAGACGTCTAAACCCTTATGTAGCGGGCAACATGTTGGCAACATCTGCTGCAGATTTTTGTCTCACCGTGAACTCCAAGTTGCGAAACAGTGATTCACAATTTGGTCACTTTCCTGATCTGTTCCTCCATCAGAGGAAATCTGCCTGAATGGGAGGAGGAGTTAATAGTAACTTTTGTATCTACACTATTTTCTGCATATAAATACTCATTCTGTTGTATCCAGTTGGTTTATAATGGCTGTGTGTAATTTGGAAGTAAGATCTTGTTTGGGTAATAATAACCTGCCAGGGGGGAAATGACTTAGTGATTGCTAACGGGTGATTAATTAAATCCAATCACAGCACTGTTGATTGACTTTTCCCTTTTTTTTTCTGTAGCGGAAGCTTATGTAAAGGTAACAAGAGACGTTAAAAATGGCTCCATTCATAAATTCAACTGGGAATAACATCCACAGCGTGTAAACAGATAAACATACACATAAACAATCCAGACATTCATTGTGGGAACTTTGTCACGACCTACATCAGTCTGATCAGTTGATTTGATGCTTGACCTTTCTGTGAACACCCTCATAAAACACCATCAGTCTCTTAATGCTAACTAAAAATAGCAACAATATCATCTTCATTCATTCATTCTTCATCACACTGACGCTTGCATCCCTGCATACACGCAACTGGGAGAACATGCCACATACTGGATTCAAACCCCGAATATTTCCTGTGTAAAGCCATATTGAGAATCTATGGTTATTGGTACATTGTTGCCTTTTAATCCCAGCCTGTTTCATGTTTCATGTGTTCTTGTCTTACCACAAACTAACCAGGAGCTGTAAACAGAGTCATATGATCTGACAGGGACAGTTTCAGTGACCTTTCATCCTGCTTTATCAATCCTACATGGGACCACTGAGGAAAAACAAAGCAGTTTTTCATGGAGGCAGCCAAATTATGTATCACTTCATTGTGCCTGGACCTTATATGTCAGAAACAGATGACCAGCAACTACCCCACATTGTTTTAAGTCAGACATAATACATGTGATCCTGTTCTCTAAGCCTCTAAAGGGGTGCAGTAGAAGTTAAAGTCAATGTATCTGCCTTTTTTTTTTTTTTTTTTTTTTTTTATTGACTAGAAATGCCAAGTACACACCCAATTAGTGTAATTAAGACAACAAATACAGTGAAAACCGTCCAAGCTTGATGAAGTCATCCATCTCACTGTCATCCAATCGATGTGTTATGCTGCTGCTGCCGCTGCTGCTGATCTTCAGCAGAAAGCGAGGTGGTCAAGTCAAACATACACCACAGGATAGACACAGACGCAACAGGAAGTGTCCCTATAAATTAAAGTGTTGTAAGTTAACCAAGGCAGCTTTTTAAAAAATAGTAATCAGTGGATGGAGCAACATCTCTATTCCTGTTACTTAAAATTGGATTTCATAGCAAAACAAATTGTCTTGTGTTCAGGCCTGTGTTTAAATATATATATTTAAATATATTTCAAAATATACTTTATTAAGTATTATAACAGATTTTCTTTTGTTAAGATTCAAAACACTGAAATACATCAATAAATCAATGTATTCTTAATACATTTCAAAATATGTAACTAAGGAGTGAACACATCTACTCCTTTACAAGTCAAACAGTACAGTCTAACTGAAATTAAATAGAAATAGAGAAGTATTTTAGTTAAAGTTAAAGTACTAATTATGCAGAAAAAAAAGTATTACTATACACTGCACTGGATTATTATTACTTATTTTATAGTTGTAGGTGAAGGATGAGCTCATTTTACTACTCAACAAACTGGTAATTTTTGGTTACAACATATATTTTGAATAGAAAATCTCAATCAAACAAAGCAACTAGTAGTGGGGTAAAAAGTACAATGTTTACCTGTGAAATGTAGTGGAATAGAAGTAGAAAGTAGTGTAAAATGCAAATACTCAACAAATCGCAAGTACCTCAAAACTGTAAAGTTCACTATTGATATTGACAATAATGTTTTGGGCCAAGAAAATATATTTTTACTTGAATTTCCATCTTTGTACAAAAACAGTTAACAACCATTAACAAATGGTCTATAAATGAATTTCACTGATATTTGATATTTAAAGATTCTGGAATCTTTGATGACGGAGAAGGAGCAGATGTCGTTTTAAAGGATTTGAACAAGATAAATTAATTAAATATCAGACAAAACATATTATGACAAGTATTTTATATACATCTTAAAACATGTTAAAATAAACTTGTTTGTTTGGGACTTTCTTGCTCCAAATCGGTCACACTGTCACATACACATAGGGACCTCTGTGCTGGGTTCACAACAGGCCCCTTACTGTGAAAATCAGTGAAGCGCAGCAGGATTTTATTTTGAATGCCATGGCAGGAAGTGAATATATAGCCAGACCCTGTACATTGATGGTAATATAGCTGCTGCTCAGCTTGGAGGCTCAGAGCGAATCTGCGGCTCAGAGGACAAGTTAGAGCGGCATTCCTGGAATATCTGATCAGGATCAGGATCAGGATCATCGCTGACTGCTTCCCTCCAGTCGATCCCACAGTGGAACAGATTACTTGTGGGAATTAAACTCAGCTTGGAATGACTCCTGACCGGTGATCAAAAGGTGAGCTCCAACACACCTTCATTTATTTTTTTATTTTTTTTAGGATTATTATCCTTCACTTTATTCTCATGGACTGTGTGTTCTCTTAGTGTAATATGAAAAACATGCTCCAAACTGAGCTGCAAAGGAGAATAATAATTATCACAATAATAAATATATAAATTATCAATAAAGACCAAATATGCACACTGACAATCTGACAATTGTTATTTTTTTATAAAAACCATATTTACTCTTTATTGGTTAACATTTCTGTAAACAATGTCCTTTAACTTTCCGGTTACTAATAAAATCACAGTATGGAATGAAAAGAGAAGCTTTTAGTTTCAGGTTTATTATGCTGGATTTGATCTCTCGGCTACATACAGGCACGTCTGCAGACACAGCATTTTCAATTTTTTTGACAGAAAGAAAATAATATAAATCGTATTTAACAATTACTGTTCTCGAGATAATACCCACAACTACAAAATCTAATCAAAACTAATATTCCCCTTAAATATATATATATATATTTTATAGTGTTAGACCCTTCCATTTGCCACAAACCTGCACATTCAACAACGTGGAGAAATTTGCAAAAAGCATTGTTCTTTTATTAAGTTTTATAATTTTTTTTTATATTGGAGTTTGTTTTCTGCGGCTGAATAATATAATCTAATATGATACCACTTTCAATGATACTTCAGTGAGGTTTAGTAATCAAGGCCATGTGTCTCAGTGCAATTTGCTAGGTTACCATGAATGTATAAATAAACAGGTTGAAGGACTCCACACGTCAGTCATAGTTGTCATATCTGTTTGTCAAAAAGAAGTTTGGATCTCAGATATATATAAAATATGAGTGCAAAGATGGGGCTCGATTCAGAGAAATATATAATAGCACCCAAACTAATGTCATAACTGGTAGTCTCCTGACGCAGCCTCACTACTATTAACTTAACCTTTTTAAAGTGATGCTGCGTGTCTAATTCTGACTGATGTAATGTGTGATGTCTCACTCTAAAGGAGTCTGTGAAGTTCACATTGAAAGTCTTTTTGAAAAGTTACATCTGCTCAACAGCCTCTCGTGTTGTTGACGATCATGGCTGAAGTGATGCTTTTTACAGGTTCGAGTCACTCTGAAGACACTAAAATGCATTTATATCATGTAATAAAAAATAATTTAAAATAAATACTGAGACAAAAGGGTGACTCCTGAACTCTACTTCTACTCATTTTCATTTTCCTTTTTTTCCTCACATGTGAGCTTCCAGCTGGCGTGTTATAAGACTCATACATGATCTGTCCTGAAAATGAGCAACTTAGCATCACCTTTTATGTTTTTCATTCTCACATCTTATCACTGTTTTGTCATCACTTTCTTCTTCTACGTTTTATCTATTTTGCCACTGAATACTACAACGCAATAACTATAATGGGGAAGGATCCGATCAATTTAATAACTCATCATCATGATTAATAACTAAATCTTTCTTTAGGGTTTGCTGCACTGTCCGTATTCAGTTCACTCTGATGATGAAGAGCAAAAATAATAGAGGGATTTTCTAAACAGTAACAGCGTTCACGTGAATGTATTCAGTTTTCTCCAGTTGTTATTCTATATTTCACTGTTTATTTTAGCCATTAGGATCATTTTGTTGTCGTTTTGTGCTTCTGCGCTCTCACCAGGCACATTCCCCAACATATTAATATTTAAATTGTATATAGTATACTCTTTGATGTAGAGAACATTTTCTATTCCATGTCACATCTGGGGAAAAGAAATTGCTCCTCTTTAGATGTTTGATGGAGTGCTGGAAGCAACATTTTGTGTGTGTGTGTGTGTGTGTGTGTGTGTGTGTGTTTGCCCCTGTGCTGGGTTCAAACTCTCTTTCCAACCACACAGTTTCTTACTTAAGTTACTTAATCAGGTTATCAATCACGGTATTGACCGCTCCTCCGAAACGGATTCATTGAATCCACGTGGAAAAGCAGAACTGGACATAAATAAAAAAAGGAAGTGAAACGTAGATATCATATTTGTATTGTATTTGTTATATTATATTATTGTATTTGACTCTGTTCAGGGGCTTGCATTTTTTCTGATACTCTATACTACATACTAATATCATGAGCTCTTTTTGGTGTATAAACAGACAACAAATACATTTTTACTTCAATGCTTCTTGAATTCAGCGTTTTCTTTTATTCCGGTGCCGGCAGCTGCAACTGAAAGTGTGTGTTGAGTTATGGAGACATTGTATGTATTCCCATTAAGTTATTAAATTATTGACCGCAGTTTTGCAGTGCTGCAAAACCTTAATTGTAGCCCTTTTTTTCAATATTCAGTAGGTCACCAGGTCAAGTCTCAGCAGTGTGCACATATTGATTCTTTTACATGTTCTTGAGAAAAAATAATGAGCCAAGGCTAAACCTTTAAGACGGGTTAAACTAGACATTGGTTGCCTTATTGTATTACTTGAATCAGACGCGTTACCACACAATAAACAGTGAAAACATTTTACCTCGGTTACATTATAGTCACATAATAACCTTCTGTACTGAGTTGAATAAGTGCTGCTTTGACATCTCACATTTTTCATGAATAATAAAGACCCTAAAGCCGTTACGAAACAGACAAGCCTGTGAAACTTCATCAACACAATGAGAATAGTGAGACCCAGATGACACGTGGAGATTTGTGGCACCCGCAGAAAACGCCTCACAGATTCCACAGAAAGCTCTTATTGTGGTTTCGAACAAACATATCACAATATTAAGGAAATGTGTGTGTATAGTATTACATTAATCATCTACAGCACCTTCTGAGTGAAACACGTGCACAAACAGCGTGTTGAGAAAATGTGTTAAAAACCAAACGTCGTTGCTGAAAAGCTCAGTGTGACAGATTAGGGGTTAAAATAAGCAGGAAAAAAACAACAAAACAAATGTCGGAACACTTAAGTGTGTGTGAACATATTTTACTCAGCTCTAAAATCCCTAAAGAAAATGTTCAAACAATGAACGTCAGTCACGTGATTTAGGGAGAACAAAAGAGAATAGATTGACCTAATTAGAGAGCCACAGTGATGGTGTCTGCATGTGGTCTGTGAATTAACGTGAAAGCCATTGAATTGAATAGACATTGGTTGCACACACAATTGAACGGACTGAATGGATGGAGTGTTTGGGTCTCGTGATCTCTTAGCTGAGTTATTTATAACTCAGCTTAGTGTTGTATCTGTGGGCAGATGTCATTTTCCTATTAATAAGTGATGGCTAGCAATTACAGCATATTTTAATACTCATTTGGCTGAATGTGACTCGTACATAAATATATGTTCCACGTTGCAGTGTGAGACGAGACATGTTGACTCACGGCGGACTCAAAGTAACGCTGTTGTTGTTACATTAGGGAAGAAATGACACCAACACACCATTTCTGTTCAGCTGCCAGCTGTTATGAGCATATAGGATAAAGTATTGGAAATCACACGTTCATATTGAATTTCTGGCCGGATTAATAAACATAATATCACCACCCTGCACTGTTCCGATAACACAGTAATCAATATATTACTGTGTTCCAGGGTAACACAGTAATATATTGATTGGAAGTTACACACGCCTTACGTTTATTTTGTTACCCACAGTACATTTGTGAAAAATTCTATAACATTTTTTTTATGAAAATGATTAAAGTCAAAACTTCAGCTTTTAGCAGGGGGTCAAATATATTTTCTGGACGGCCAGATTTGGCCCACAGGCCACTATTTGCCTACCACTGCTGTATTTATATAGACATCAGGAAGGAAAGGGTTTCTCCATCTGCATCCGCTAATTTAAAAGGATATGATTGGACAGTCACACATGTTATCCGGGTGTCAACTGTTTACATCTTGTTTACATCTTGCACAACTAGCATCAGTCAGTATAATAATGTCAATGTGCTCAGCTCAGTGTTTCTAGCAACAGCTCATGATTTGATGCTGACACAGAAATGAAACCAAAGGATCAGGAGTTCTGAGTGGTGGAGCATGACTTTTTTACGCCAGAGGCCGGAGATTGTGGTTTATCTCAGAGTAGCCATGACCCCAGCCTTTCCATGACCTTAAGCAGCATTCTTTAATCATAGTAGCACGGCAGTAATTCAAGGAAAAAAATACTATACTACTAAAAATCACTACTTTTATGTTACATTTTTGAACGTATCAAAACCGAATACATTCGTAATAATAAAATAAATTAATATAAAATAATAAACTGATTAATATGCAACTCACAGTTGTTGGTTGTCATGGTGACACAACATGTTTTGCAGCACTCAGCGGCCTGAAAGCAAATGAGCGTCAGAGCAGAGATGGAAAGTTTTGAGACAACAACAACAAAAAAAATAAATAAAAAGATTTCAGTTAAAGAAACATTTCAGCTCTCGACAACGGAGACGACTGAATCTGAGCTCACCGCCAAAAACTACTCGGTTAACAGTTAACAGACAGGATTTGGCTTCTTGTGCAAGACGGAGATCCATCAGTGTCTGTGTGCATTCACTAAGGGACTATACATTCCATTACATTTTTTTTGTTTGTTTTTTTTGCATCTATTTAAAGCATCAGTAATCAACAAGGTTTATATTTACAGTTGTTCACTCACTTTCATAATGTTGTTTTCAGCTCATCTTACTTTTTTTTTTTGTTGTTGTTGCAGGAATTGGTGTCGACTGAAACTCTATAATAAATGCTAATGTTGTCTGGTAATAACATTGTTACATGCATTTTTCACAGCAGACATTATGATTTTTCCATCGTAGGAAAAGCTCAAGTATAACATTATTGATGACTCCACTCATAAACCATAACCGTCTGACAGTGTTCCAGCACGTATACATTATTTACACATGTGCTTTTATTACCGTGACCTTTTCTATGTGAAAAGGGCCTGTGTATTTATTTTTTTTTGACAACATGTCCTCACATCGGCTTAACGCAATCTCTTCCAGACACCTGTGACATCTGTTTCTGATTGCAACCTCCCCCATTATTTCCTCCGCGGGCTTAATGAAATACTGCAGGCATGTTTGTGAAATAGATTTAAAGATATGACTTCATGAATTATTCTATGCCTGATTGTATTTGCACTTGTGTGCTGCTATGTGTCCTGTTTACCTGATGCCTGTATGTGTGTGTGTGCGCGATGTGTGTTTTCAATTTGAGGAAGCAGCTTCATTGTTTCAGCCTTTTCCTCCACTTCACAGAACATTCCCCACTAATGGCAGTGATGGAGAACGAGACGTGGCCGCACCCCTCGTACCTCCCCCATTATCTCCTCCGCGGTGACCCTTTCGCCTCGAGACTGTCCAAAGAGGCGGATATCGTTGCAGCCCTTTACATCTGTATCATAGGTCAGTTTCCTCTTGTGAAGAATGTTTTCTCTTCATCTCTCACAAATGTCTCGTTCAATGTATTGCAAATGTACTTGTTAAAGATAAGAACACTATGATTCTAGACAAAAAGTCAGTTTTTGTTAGTTGGTACTGATCTGGTAACTTTCCAGATGTAGGAGACACACAGGACGCTTTCTTTATGGTTGATTTTACTTTGGCTGGCTGTGAGGGAATTCTTCTCTTAGACAGAATAGGAAGTTACACTCCTTAAAACACCAATACACATGATATATATATGTGATGAAAAATAATATGTCCTTGTGGAGGGGGCGTGATGCATCAGCTGCAGGAGAGAGGTGTGGAGAGGGCTCGGGAGAGCAGCGCCAGGTGAGAGTGATTGCCACACTGGTTCCCAGGTGGTTAATCACTCTCGCCTCCCGATATAGTGGCGTGCTGGACAGTGAAGCAGGGGTGAAGCACGGCCACAGACACACGGACAAAGACACACGGCAGACGGCAGCACCAAGCCTGTGATCGGCTGCCGTGTGGATGATTTGTATGTACTAAAATAAACGTTTAAGTTCAGAACAAGCTGTGGTCCTAACCCTACTCTGTGCTGAAAGAGCCCACGAGACAGTGAAACTGTCACAGTCCTTTAACACAATGTTCAGATGGAAGCAATAAAGCAAAATAAGTAAAGACGGAAGGAAAATACAGTATGTTGGTCACAGATGGAACCTGAATGATAGGAGCATTATCAGAATATAGGGGTTCATTTAGGCCTAGGTTATTTTTTTTCTCTTATTCTTGCTTTACTTTTCTATTAGGAGTCATGGAGAGAAAAGAAAAAACACTTTGTGTGCATAAATGAATAAATCTTGCGCTGAAATGAATAATTTGCATTCCTATATTAGCCTATTTGTGCGCACAGACTAATGGAACGCAAATTTAAGCAAGCTAACGTTTGTTTACGGGTCGTTTAATAAGCTGACGTGGAAATTTCGAAGAACACCCGCCTACCTCTGTTCAAATATAATTACACATTGACTTACCAGATTGTCCATAGCCTGATATGTTAACAGCCTGATATTCACAGTTCATTTGTAACAACAACAAGACATAGCTGTTAGCTTGCTGCTAACACTCTTGGTGCCCCCACTTAACTGAGCAAAGTAGACACATCGACCTGTAACTTCAATTATAACAGAAAACAGTAACTTGAAATGAAGTGTTAATGTTACTGCAAACACTGTAGTGAATAGTAAAGCTATGGACAGTTAAATTAGCCTTTTTGATTTGTGGTAAAACCACAGGCTAATGCTAACGATCAGTAAGCCATATCGCTCAGCTAGCATACACAATGGCTTAACTACACAATGTGGCATTGTGTTGTTGTTGTTGACCTTCAAACGTTAAAATATTAACAATATTGTTAAATGTTGTTTTCTGCTAGTTTGGAGCATGAGTAGGTCATTTGATGTGAGCTGGTCCTCTTCTGTCTTAGTGTACAAATGTCCTATATTAATTGTATCATATCTCTTGTCCATTGGCCTTAAAATGAGTGTGATCCCAAAGAACATTTCCTTAATGTGCGTATGACTGACTGTAATTTACTAATGTTCAAAAGCAAATCAAATTAACTGACCTTTGCTGCTTATAAAATCTCTCTAGTAATAGTACAAAAGAGGCCATTGTTGAGATAAAGCTTGGTAAAGTCGCTGCGTTCTCTTTTTAACACAAATAAAAATAAATGACTGTCTGTCTGACACACACAAACTCTCAGTTCAACCAAGTCCATAAACAATAACATAATAATTTACATTAGCGTTTTTTTCTCTTACTATGCATGTTTCTTAGTGGGACTCTATCCTCTTTCAAATCTGGCTTGTATTGTGTTGTTGTCACTCGAAGCAATTCTTTCACATGGGTGTCAGTGACAAGAAATCAATGCTTTGTTTCACGTTTCAGGGTAGAAAACACAGACTCACAGACGTATGTTGACCCAAACATTTATAGTATCTTAAGCGCAGCCCGTTTGACATTGGGGTATTTTTCCATTGGCACACTTTTCCAACCGTACCTGCTTGTCTGCCTGATTTTTGTGACCAACCCGAGCTTGCGAAGTTCATTCCCTTTTGTTGATTGGCTGCTCGATGTTAGCATGGAGTGATTTGAAGCTTTGAAATGCGCTAATGACGCCTGACATATGAGGCAGAATGGCTTCCCATTATGTTCAACAAAAAAAATATAAAATATCCCACTCTGTTAAAAACCTGTGTTCATCTTCATGTTTTCATTTTGCTGTGCTTTTTTGATCAAACGCACATGCGCTTTTGACGTCACACAAACCGGCTTCTTCTTCTTCTTCTTCTTCTTCTTCTTCTGTGCAACTCGAACCGGCTTACCTGGTCAACTTGCCACATAGGGAATAAATGGCAGCTTGTCATGTGAAAGCCCCTTAAGAGCTGCATGAAACAAGCCAAAGAGGGGAGGGTTGGCCAGGCCAGGCGGGAGACCTCCTGCAGTATTTTACCTGTGTGGAAGAAAAAAAGTGTGTGAAAAAGTTGTATGAAGTCTTTAGTGGCTCCAGGAAGAGCTGTGCAAAGTCAACTGATTTGAAATTAAAAATGATTTTGAGACTAGCAGCTCAAGGCTACATTCAATTACATTACACGGATAACAAAGCCGAACCTTTGACTGAACTGCTGGTGGCTGCACTGCCGAGTTGCAGTGTGAATAACGTTGGCACCAGGTTTTAACAAGGAAGAATATGTTATGAATCACATACTGCAATGGGAGTCAAATGCTAAATATTAGATATAGATATTTATATAATTTTTGCATCATTGTAATGATCTACTTACTACTCTTTCCAGAGCTTTTCCAGAACTGAATTTTACAAAACAGATGTTGTTTGCTTGTTCTTGCTTTAAAATCTTATTATTATTTTATTTTTTTTGGTACTGAATAGGTGTAACAAGTGTAATTTTAACATATAATCACATACCATATATGTACAGCGCATACACATTAACTCATAAAGTACAATCCCAAGGAGGCTTATTTAAATCAGGCCAACATTATAATCTGCATAATTGTCTAAATTCAGATCCTATGCACACACACACACACACACACACACACAGATTCACATTTCCTTTGTTAGTCAGTGGGCTGATCAGTGGAATGTAAATGCACTAAACGTGAGCTATCATGGGCTCATGTGCTTTCACTTCTCGTCTTCTGTTCCCTTGTACCTCTGATATCAAAAGGCTGTTATTGTTATATACGTTAGCCAATACCATAATTTCTAATCAGTGTGAAAAACAGTGATAGGCTGTATTATATGTACAGATTCTTTTTTTATTTATTTATTTATATTTTTGTCAGACAGCAGAACATATTAACATCTTGTAAAGCAGATTACAACCATATAGCTATTCAGCTCTCTGTCCTTTTTGAATAACAGAAACTATATGTACAGATTCTAAACAAAAAGCATGCTGAGAAGTTAAATTTGACTCATGATTTATGCAATTCAGGGCTCAACTTTAAACTTTAGCTTCCTTAAAGCTTCTCTTGCCAATATTGTTCTATTTTTACCATTAATTAAATGACCACGTGTAATGTGAAAGGTATAGCTTGTAATGATACATTTATACCAACTCATCTTTTAGCTCATTGTTGCTGCTTCATGACCCCCAAACTATACTGTTTTGCTGGCGGTGTGCATAAAGAAGATACATATTCTAAAAATAAAATCTATTGAGTAGACCAAAAATGAATAAAGGGCTTGGTACACACACACACACACACAAAGATGTTTTGTTACATGTTATCCCTTGCTAAATAAATTATAATTATAATCTAATTAGCGTCATTATAATAAACCTGTAGTAGGCTACAAGTTATATATAACTTGTAGCCTACTACAGGAGGAACAAACAATCAGATAAAAGGCGAAATTCCCCCCACGCTTATGCAAATAACGTTTTTTACTTCACATGCTTTGAAATTGTCCTTACTGAAGAATCTGGACATCCGTTGAGATCATTGCGTGACTGCTGTTGTGTTCATCAGAAAATTCTAAAAAAGAAACAACAATTTGGTACAAAAATACAAAATCTAACATACCCATCCTCCTGATGATGCACCAATGTGACTCTCCAGATGATCCCATGGTGTGGCAGAAGTGAGAAGCTTCACTAACACTAATCAGCTGCATCAACAGAGCAAGTTCAACAGAGTGAATTATGAAAGGATGTAATGCGGTTAATGTGATAGAGTAGCTCCATAAGACATGAGGAGAGAAACAAGTAGACAGCATGATATGCTTTGGGGTATATGTATATATATATCAATTCAAATTTCTCATGTAGTTTTCCATTTTTAAAATGAATTTTTCCCACGTGGATTCATGTTGACCCAGTTTTGGCAATAAGCCTCTTTTTTTGTTATTATTCCTGGTGTAATGCATCATATGAGTTCGATGAGATGAGGAGGCAGACAGTCGGTTCATTGTGCTATTTATTAATTTAATTTGCCATGTTTCTCCGAATGCCCACATAAATATTCGGTATGAATCAGGTTTATTCAGCACTGAAAAGGCTGTTTGTGCTGATGAAACCGGGCAGAATAGAAAGCATCTGACAGGGTAGTAGGTTCATGACTGAAGGTTAAGAAAACCGAAGAAAGCGAGAAGTGACGTTTTCTCACTTTGTCTGTTTGTGCTTTTGTTTTATTAAGCAGCAGTGACATAAGAAAATATCTCATTCTCTGTAGCCATGTTGAAAAAGGGCATATATGTGCAGAATAATATTGTGTAGGTTATTACATTCGTTAAACCAAATATCTCTGGTCTGGAAAAAAAAAAAAAAAAGTAATAAATGGCAGACAATTGGCATTTATTAAATAACATACTCACAGCTCACACATACTATATGGTTGTGTTCATGCATTGTCAAGATCATTTACATAGAAAAATATTGTATTGTAGTAGTTTTTATTATTAGTAATATAGTATTATTATTATTATTATTATATATTAGTAAGCCAACATTTACACCTGCACTATGTAGGCCTATATGAGAAAAACATGCAGTTGGTTTATGTTGTCAACCCACTTCAACTTATTACACTGATTACAATTTTAAAGCTACAGATTTGGTTTTGTTGTTTGTTTGTTTTTTTGCTTTACTTTTTACATTGCCTTGTAAAGTTGATATGGCTAATGTGTTAGCTTTACAACAGTGCCTTATAAAATTGACATGCTAACTGTTAGCTTTACAACAATTCCTTAATAAAATTGATATGCTAACTGTTAGCTTTACAACAGCGCCTTATAGAATTGATATGGCTAACAGTTAGCTTTACAACAACGCCTTATAAAATTGATATGCTAACTGTTAGCTTTACAACAGCGCCTTATAGAATTGATATGGCTAACAGTTAGCTTTACAACAGCGCCTTATAAAATTGATATGCTAACTGTTAGCTTCACAACAGCGCCTTGTAAAATTGATATGCTAACTGTTAGCTTTACAACAGCGCCTTATAGAATTAATATGGCTAACTGTTAGCTTTACAAAATTGGCTTAATGATATGACTAATTTACAACAAGCCCTTATAAGTAGGGCTAATGTGTTAGCTTTACAACATTTCCTATAAAGTAGTCATGGCTATTGTGTTTGCCACTGTGTTTCACTAGTCAGTCAAGTAAACCTTGCTCAAGGTACTAGTAGTTTAAAGCTCCGAAGTTCTTGGTATCAAAAGTGTTTCATTCTGATGCTTTAAGTACCTTAATTGCATCCACAAGTAATTACGAGAATTGTAGAATGCTATGCTGTTCAGTCAAAAAGGGCAATTTCCAACTTAACATCCTGAAGCTAAGAAAAACACACAATAGGCCATAAAAATCCATTTAGTGGTTTTAGAAATCATCTGGCCATTAGATGGTGGCTCTCGCGCTCCGATGTGAACAGTGTGGATCCTCCCTCATTATGTTAAAATGAAACGATTAGGTCTGTGGCGCACTGGAAATGTCAGGGCCTTTTTATATAATAATTATTTTTGTATATCAGTCAGTGTTTGATGATGACATGTTCCTGCCTGTGGGTGTTGACAGCATAATGTTAATGGTCCCGCTTTAAGCTTTTCCGTTTCATGTTTCGTTTACAGCAATTCAGTATTTTCAGAACAAGAAAACCTTGTTGCTGTGCCTCTAGGTTAAGATCAGAACTGCATTCATTCGTCTCATAGACATGAGATCCAGTACTTATCCTGCAAACTTAGCTAAAATAAGGCCAACCTCTGCTCAGGTTTGAAGCTGGAATGTAGCTAACAACTGTCCATAAACTAACTCATATTGATTAACTATAAGGGACTCACACCACTCTGTCATCCACACAGACAGACACTACAGCAGCATGTTACCACTTTTTCATCAGGTGACTGTAAAAAACAGGCATCTAGTGTCAAACCTTACATCATCCTGCATCAGTGAAGCTCAAACATCCGAGTGAAGTGACAAGAAGTGAAAGCCATGTTTGAGTGGAGGGGGATTTTAAAATCACCTGTGTGAGCTCAACAGGGGCTTGTCACACTTTTAGAAATATGATTCTGCTTCTTTATTCTGCTTGATAATATATATGTCTAGTGATGTGTAGGATAAGGAGAAATTACAGCCCAACCGCCGTTTCTATAGAAACATTTGAATGAAAAGGTTTACGTCATTGTGATCATCTGCTTTTCTATTGTCAGGCTATTCTAAAATATCTTGTGTTTATGCGTATTTATATATATATCTTAACAGCAAAAGCATGTAGTAAAATTATTTCCAATCGCATTGTAAATGCTGCTTGCTGTGAGGTCAATTATCTAATACAAACCAACATTTATGCTTTTAAAGTTAGCCACATAAATAATGCTGTGCTATTGTCATGTGGGACAGCTGATACATAAACGGGTAGAAAGATTGCCATAGTTACAAATTGCAAATTGAATTGTTGCTCTGTGCCATAATTACTGCTATGACATTATAGTGAAATAGTCATTCAGCTTCGCTCATTCATTCATTCATTAGCCTTTATTACTACTAAGTGACCTATTAGAGCAACTCTTTTATGTGGGCACCCTGTGAACACACGACTATATTAAAGTAAACGAATAAAAGCAAAGACACGATTGACATTAACACATAGAGCTACACATAGAAAATAAAAGGGGAGCCATAAAACATAATAACATCCGGGCGAGACTGATCCACCTCATGGTTTATAATGCATCCTTTTGTTTTTAAAAGCAGCTTGCTAATAAATTAGCATCCAAGATCGTTATCAAGCCTGAGGGTGTTGCTCTGGTCACAGAGAGAGACCCCGCCGTCAAACTCTACACAATGAATAACAGTATCAGTTGTATCTTGTAGGAATGAGAGTAATAAACCTAAAATGATGTCTTTTTTGTTAATGCAATTGGATTGTTATTTTGCACCATTGATGTTCATTTTCGGTGATAATGATCTATTCATCTCTCTCCATTTCTCTCACTTTCATATGGCCCTGTGTGGGTTGGAGGAAGCTCATAATGTTGCTGTTATTGTGTTGTTAGTACGCTTCCTGCCTCTTCTTTTTTTTTTGCACTTAATCTTGCTTTTTTGTTTTCAGACAAGTCTTCTAAGATAGCTTCATTGATTTCCTATATTGTCTTGTATATCCCCTTCATCCTTCTCATAATAATGTGTTTAATGACAGCATAAAGAAGACATTACATCATGATCTATGGGTTATGGAATAGCATGTATTTCCTGGCTAATTAGCTACTTGATTAAACGCATCTGTGCCTACAGGCCACCTGTACTGTTTTAGTCTCTTTTAAGTCATTAATTATCATTAATAATCTCAATAACTGAATTACTTTACCAATTACTTTATATAAAATTAATTAGTTACTAGAATAATAAAATAAGTTCTTTGCAGAACCTCAGCATCAAGCACTGGTACACTCGTTTGACAGTGTAAAATTAAAATAACAATTATTTCGCAGACATTTGACAGTAATTTATCATCATGATCAATGGTCCTAATAAAATAATAGTGATAAAAGTTAGCTGGAAACTGACTGCGCAGGTGAATTACAGCAGTTAGCATTAGCACTGGGGTCGTATTTTTCTGTTTACTTCAGATTACTGAGTTGCTATGGATTAAGTTCTCACACCTGCACATAGACTACAGCTCACCACCATATTTTTTTTTATATTATCCTCGATGGAAAAATAATGTCCATATTTCCAGCTCCCGTCGGCCATTGTGTGGGCCGGAACTAGTATTGATCGATTCACATTGTGTCTCTGTTAAATCATAAAACTGATAATCCTCTGATTCTCTATTGAAATGTAATGAGCCCATTTAGATTTCAGTAATTATAATTGTGTTGTTTACTGTAATCCCACTGCTGTTATTGCACTGTTCACATTGACTGCTCACAAGTGCAAATGGTATTTGAACAATCTCAAACCCCCACCCCTCTCTCCTACAGGTATCTTATCTGCAACAGGGAATGGCTATGTCATCTATATGTCCATCAAACGCAAGACCAAGCTGAAGCCTCCAGAGCTCATGACTGTTAATCTAGCCATCTTCGACTTTGGCATATCAGGTACTTTAAGGTGTAAAAGCACCTGTTATACACTTTCTCCGACACTGAATGGAAACCAGTAACAGCATAATATAGCTAGACATCATTAGTAAAATCAATATGGATATGCTTTATGCATCTTTGGAGAACTGTTGCTGGTTTTGTCACATAAAGTACATTTTGATCATGTATAAAATGTGTACAATAGTTTGTACTTGCATTTGAAAATATGTCTTATTAATTAATTCATAGTATTTAAGCTGGACATCTGGACAGCATACCTTCATAATGGTTAATGGCATCATGCTAGATGCTGATAACTGCAACTCATGTCTTGGAAGTTTGATACTGTAAGTTGAGGGAGGAAATATTATGTCGCAATGAAGAAATTTTAATAATATAAATATTTAAAATTTAAAACATTAAAATTGATTAACTGTGAATAATTTTCAAATACCTAATCAAATATAGGGGACAATTGTGGGAGAAAATATAATACCACTTTGAATATGACACATAAAAACAAAAGTATATGTATGACTGAATCATAAAAAATAATTTATATTAAAAAAAAGAATTATCCTGAAAACTGCCAGGATAATAATGAAGGTACAGACACAATATTTTTAGCAAGAAAATGATGATGATATTTTATTCATTGTCTCTAAATGACAGCAACAGGCCTGAATATGAAACTGGCTGAAGTGTCTCTCTTCTCTTTCCTCTATACATGTTGCATTTGTTTAGTTTTTCACTCACAGGATGCCAGAGGAAGCTGTCAGACAAATTAAATCATTTTGATTCCCAAAGTTGTTTCCTCTCTCTCTGATAAAATGAAGCTGTCTGTTCGGCTGCTCTTTTTTTAATTAACTTATTTTGTTATCCTATTTCACCATTCATTATCTAGTGTTGCACCCACAACCCATATTTGTGGTTCACTGGCTGTTTATTGAATTTCTCCTTTAATAACTTAGAAGAAAATGACATATTTCTATCTTTTCTGGATGACTAGTCTGTTAGAGCGCACGTTTGGCCTTAGAGGAATGCTTTGACATTTAAATTCATCACTCGGCACTGTAAGGTTATGCAACGTGGGTTAACACATTTATCCCTCAGCTACTTAAAGTAAAACCAACTTTACATTGAAGGTCACTTATGAGTATTACTATTAAGCCAATGCATAACATATTTGGGCCAGACAGAAGGCCTGTGTTACAAATTGGAGACATAGAGTTTGAAAGACATGGGCATTTGTCACGCTGTTAATCATAACCTGAAGCATATATATACATATTTTTAGGCTTGAGGTTTATTTTTCTCCGTTTTATGCGCCTATCATTTTATGTGATTACGTATTGGGCTTTGAGTGCTTCTAAAAAGTTGGTGACTTACCAGTATTTCCAACAATTTTCAGTAGGAAGTAGCTAAAGCCTGCTAAAAAAGGGTGACACCACCATGAAAGTACAAGTAGAATATTAAAAAAAAAAAAATTCAAACTGGCTTAATATCATTAGCCGCTCCCCTAGACATGCTGCTAATGCTATGCTTTCTGTACAGACACGGTGTAACAGTTTACAGCCATGCTAGCAGCTCTGTGAGGCTGTGTAGGCTCAATGCTACATGCTAAAGTAAACACAACATGCGTGCAGGTACAAAGTTTACCGTGTTTAAAATCTTAGTTTAGCGTGTTACATGCTAATTAGCACCGAACAGGAAGCTAGCCGAGGCTGAAGAGAACGTCATTAGTTTTGTGGGCATTTAATTTCAAAGCACAGAAGTGGATACATTTAAATTTTAAGATGAGATTTGTTCATGTCAGTCCATCTAGTACTGAGCACTAAACTGAACTGAATACATGACGCACTAGCATGTTGCTAGCTTGACAACAAGCTGAATTATCTGCAACAACATGCATGATGTGTTTTCAAATTATAATTATTAAATTAAATTATTATAATTATTAAACTATTTTCCACATTAAATAGTTGCCTGTCAAGGGATATAGTTTAGAAAATGTGCACACAGGAAGCATCAGTGGCACTTGATGAACTTTAACCCCATGTGTTTGGTCTATAGGGATGCTGTGTGGGACGCTGACCCGGGCATACCCTGTATCAGTGCTCTGTACTAGACACAGTCAAACGTCAACAGATTACTTGTACCCAGAAAGTGAACAAAGCCGGGCTATCATCCCATGTGTTTGGCCCGCGGCTACTAACACAGTAGCTCTGGCTCACAATAAATGTTATTAGACAAATCTGCTGTCCTCTCATGCTTTGTGAGATTGAACTGATGATGACATTTTATTCCAAAATGTCTCATCCACCAGTTGAATTCTGGACTAAAGGTCAGACCGTCTTACATGTACATGTGTATAATCAGCCAGGATACTCAGGAGTCATTCCATTGTGTGTGGAATGATCACGGTGAAACAGCAATATATCACCGTGGTTTGCTTGAAAAAAGTAAATAATAAATAATGACCTCACTTTCCTATTATTATATATATATTCTGTTATTATTCTGTTAACACAGCTCTACAAATATGAATGACTTTGAGCTTTTCCATTCATCAGTTTTTAAAATGTATTCAGTTGACATTCCAACCTTGATCCAGTGCTTTCATATCACAGCTTTACAGTTTGCTCACATTACCTTATAGACCGATCACATCTCAGTGATGTGATTTATTTAAAAGCCTTGACCCTCACATTCACTCTGAATGCTGATATGTGCTTTACTACAGCTGCAGATGTTTGATCTGGGTGCTACCTCAACCGTGTCTTTATATACATACATACATACACTGGTTTGGACGCTGGTGATTGTGTTGGTCATGTGAACAGAACTCCATTGGCTTTCTGTCTGACAGAGAGGCACACACACACACACACACACCCACACACACACACACACACACAGGCATGATCAAACAAGATAAAATGGGTATGTCAATACTTTGTGTTTCAGAATGTAACACGACTTGACAAGGTCGACACATCAGAATAAAACATATGTGCATTAAGTGTCTGCAGAATGCAACAAAGTGCGGTTGGGTTGGAGTGTAAATCAACATCAACAGATGTGACAAAGGTTAATGAGGGGAGGAGCAAGGCAGTCTGTTGTGTTATGGTAACAAGGGTAGCAAGGGTGTGTGTGTGTGTGTGTATGTGTATTGCACGTGTAAAGAAATATAAGAGGGACTGGAAAAAAAATGGAAATGAAAAAATGAAAAAAGGAGGTGGGAAGAAAAATTGAAGTAAAAAGTCATGAATGACAAAAGCACTGCTATTGCTAATATAACTATTGGGTCTATTGTGAGCAAAAAACAAAAAAACAAAACTGAATATAAACAATATAACAAAACAATTATTTAACAAGTATTTTATATAATGTCACATGACCATGGCCCGTCTTTGTCAAACCTTGTAATGAAATTACATTAAATGATTTAAAAGCTATAAAATTATTTCTTCACCACTCAGATAACACAAACATAAAGAACCACAACTTTTACTTTAAGTGAGAAACAGAAACCGTCACGCTGCACTGCTGTCGGGATGAGCAGTGCCTGCTTTCCTCTGTGCTGTCAATACTTTCCATATGCGCTGTATGTCAGTATATAATCACTGATATTGTTTCATGTCCTACATAAATACTTTGTCATCTACTCTTTTGCCTCACCCTTGTATGTTTGTTCTCTCGGCGTTGCTGACGTAAACTCAATTAGATCGGTGCTTTCATGAAGAGCGACATCTATTCACATTCCTGCTGGAATAAATAAATAGCAGTGTACAGTTTTTCCAGAAAGTATGATGTGAGGTTAGAAGATGAACGTATTTTTCTTTTCAAAGACGACTCCAATTTCTAGACAATATATATTTGTTCATTAGTAACCGTGGAGCTTTTGATGCTGAAGTACCTGCCGTGCTTACAATTCATTCATACATTCACTTATGAATACAATGAATAGCTCCTCATTCTGTCATATGAGAAGTAGATGAAATGAAGTGTGATCTTCAGTTTATCTTAAACGAACATGTCTAATCATTTGATGATTTTAGGGAGTTCAGTTGCAGATATGTCTAAGTGTCCGAATGCAAAGGAAAGAGGGGTTGTTTAGTTGAAATGTTAGTCTAGTCTATAGCTACGACCATGACTCTGAAATATCCGCAGCCTAACTGTGCTCTGTATTGATAAATCCATGATTCTAAAGCCTGTAGTATTCCTATAATATTCCTATAATATTATGATGATCATTCGGTAGTGTCTGTGCTGCTGAAAATACACCACACTACCGTATATGATAATCCTGCAGTCCTGCGGTTAACCCTGACCTTCACACCCCCATGTTAAAAAAGAACAAATCACCTACTGTCCTGCAGTAAACAAATCAAGCCATGGTTTCAATGGACGAGACAATCAGAAAACTTCTGAGGACAGAAAAAAAAAAGTTTGGTAAATTTAAGTTTTTAGATGTTCTGCAACCAAAATCAAGTAACAGAACTACTATCAGTTCAAAAGCAGCTGTATAAATGTCTTACCTTGCATAATACTCGACGCCATCCTCAGAGCCATAATCCTCACTAATCCTCCTGAGGTTGACCTGTTCTCTCATTAATGGGTTTACACAGACATGGCGTGTTTTCCCTGTGTCATCACCAAAAATGATAATACTGAACACAAATAGGAAACTAGTCTGTTAATAAGCTCAAACAGGCTACTGTATACCTCTAACCATGCTGCAGTTCTGCTGCAAGAGATAAACACAAGAGACGTCAAATACATTTAGATATTATCATTGAAAAATTGTTTTTGCAATGTTAAGCCATTCATACACTGTCACCGGAACATGTTTCCTATGAATTATTATAGTGTATTTCCTTAAAGCGCTATCGTCAATGATTTCTCTCTTTAACACTTTTGTCAATTACATATTTGAAAACCCATGACCTCACGTCACTGTGGATGACCCCGGTGGTGATTAATGCAGCTCTGCCTCCACCAAGAAAAACATTAACCCTTTACGAACCGGTCTAGCGTAAACACTTTGTCACCTTCTCTTGATATCAGCTGTGAAGACTATTCTCACGGTTCTCAAATATGGACCACACCTAAGATGTTACCCCCTTTTGCTAAATAAATGCATTTAATCTACATACCACTCAATACAGGACAGCTTTCAGCAAAGCCATTCATTTGTCTCAGTGTGTCAAGGATATGGCCGAGGTTATTTCACGCTGTGGTAGTTCGTAGCGTGACTCTTGACGACAGTGAATAAATTATTTACTACAGTCAGTGCAGTGGTGTCACCTTCAGGCAACGTTTCTGACGTGTCTCTTTATATAAAGAATAGATCTAATGGCTATGCGTTTGTGAAACGGAGAATTCTCAGCAGACTCCGCTCGTCGTTTTGGTTTTTTTTTCCCAGCCTACAGCTTTACTTTTTTTTTTTTTTTTTTGCATCATCCTCAGCGCTCTCATGACCTCCCCAGCGTGAAGTTTAGTGTCTGGCTGGTAAACAGTCAGATATTTCCCTCAGGAGTTAGCGGAGATCACACCAGAACACAGATAAAGGAACGAGGGATTAATGGACTTACATTCACCAGGCGAGACACATGACTTCATATAAATTCTGCTGTCGCTTCCGTGTCTGCTGTGTGTGTGTAAATCCTATTAAAACCGACTTTTTTGTGTCAATCTTGTGCTTACAGTGCAACATCCTTACTGCTGTCATATGTATGCCATGTCTCTACCGTTATGCACAGCTTCTGTTTATTTCATCTGTCTGCTACCACACAGCTAAGTTTTACTAATTTCATCAGTCGGCGATTTGCTTTAAAATTGCATACAGGTATTTGGCATTGCATGCACAGGTTAACTCTAAGTTAAACTACAACACTTACATTAAATTATACATAACCTAAATGTAGGTGAAGATGTATATTTTTAGCATTTTGGAATGTTTGGGAGTGATACATTTTTTCCCCACAACATTCATGCAGTGATGGAACATTTTTTCATATGTAAAGAAAACTTTTGATCCAGTAATTCCTGCATGCTGGGACAGTCAGGCAATGCAAGTGTGCTGCTAACTTGCTTGCAGGGAGTAGTGATCTAGGTCAGATCCTAGATGGTTAATAGTATTATTTTTTTCCTTTTCTACACCAGCTGTGTTTACCAAGACAAGCAAGCCAAAGTGCAAACAAACCAACTGCCTGATTAACAGGGCTTAAACTTACTCTTCAGTTTTTGCTGTGTCACAGATTGTGTAAATGCTGTTAAGCCTTCAAACATGTGAGCAACCGTGTGTGCAAGTGTGTGTCCCTATGCTCCCCCGGCGGATTTTCAGTGATTCCAAGAAAACGTTTTGGCTCATCACGCCTCGTGTTATCTTGCCTCGAGAGGTTTCACACTTTATCCCTTTCGTGCCACACGGGCTTGACATGCCAAATGGCGCTAAGTGCTTGGTCCAGCTCCCCAAGAAAAGGGCCGACGTCAGGAAGTCAACTGTGGTTAGCGACGGTTAGAGTCTAGTGTTGATCATGTTTCAACGAAGCTTTAATAACACAATCATGGTTGCTTTGTGTTTACATCATCACGACGTGGTTCTTTACTGTCTCCTTGTCACAGGTTGTCAGAGAGATGTCACATGTATTACTGTTTTCTATCCTTTGAATCTGAAAGAAGAGAAAGGCCTTTTGTCATCAGCGGCGATGGATTGTTTCTTTTTCAATTTATTTTTTGTGTCAAGGCAACGACAGCAAGACTGACCTTTCACATGTTTTCAATGGGCTTTGTCAAAGCACGCAGCGCTCATGCAGCCTGTGCTGCTTAGGAGTTCAATGTTTCAGAATATCGTCAACTTCTGTCTTTTAGCTATCAAGTTCTTCCAGGGTGAAACGCTCATCTGCCAGTTTTTATTGGGTCTCATCTCATTACAACTAGTGCAGTCAAATACAACGACCCTTCCATACATATTATATTATATTATTTATTATTATTATTATATGTTTGACCTGATGTATCTTGTTATATTGTTGCCGTAGAGCTCTGAATACAAACGCATTAAACTATTGTGCACTTCATTACCTTTAATATTTATAGTGAAAATACTCTGCGAACACATGCACATACATCTTCTCTTGTTTGAATAATATTTGCTACAAACTAAAATGAACCAACTTTTTCTGTTTTGTTTTTTTTTTAAATAACATAGTGCATATTTATGACATTTTGTTGATGTACGTCTTCAATAGGAACCAATGACCTTGAGGCTGAAAGCCACACACAGATTCTGAAAGTCAAAAATGACTGAAGAACAGAGTACTGTTGTTGTTGTTTTATTGTTGTTTTTTCGTAGGATTGCTGTCAGGTTTCATGATTACAATGAGATTTCTAGTAAGAATTAATACTAATTTTATGTTTTCACCCCTTCTTCTCCTTATTTTCATTCTCCCTCCCCTGTTTATGAAAACTATTACTCCTCCCTCCATATTACCCTCATCGTCACTGTCACCTGCTGCTCTTCCTCCATTTTCATCTTATATCTTTTATTTTCTACATAATTCCCCCCCTTCTCCACATTCACAAATCCTCTTTGTCCTCTTCTTCGTTCTTCCCCTTGCTTTTTCTCTGATATGTCTCCTCTTCCTTTTCCTCCTCGTCCTCCTCGTGTCCTTTCTTCCTCTTCCCTGTCCTTGCAGTAACAGGAAAGCCCTTCTTTGTCATATCTAGTATCTCCCACCGCTGGTTGTTTGGCTGGGAAGGCTGTCAGTTCTACGGCTTCGCTGGCTTCTTCTTTGGATGCGGCAGCCTCATCACAATGACCATGGTCAGTCTGGACAGATACCTCAAGATCTGCCATCTGCGCTACGGTACGTCTCAGTCTCATCTAATAGAACCACTGTCAACATTAGTCCACAGACCTAGAGAATAAGTAGCAGTGAATGTACAGTATAATGACAGGTGTTCACTGCTCATGTCAACCTGTGCATGTTTTGGCCCGGAACACTTTATATACTATCAACTTGCATAGTGCTCTACTGACTGAAGGAAACCATGCCGTATATATATATATATATATATATATATATATATATATATACAACAATGCTAATCACACATTTTAACCAAATGAGTGCATTTTGATTTCTGTTTGACCTTCTCTTTAAATTGTCTTGAAAGTGTGACGGGACTCATAAGACGTTGTCATTGCCTGGTTGAAGCAAACCCTTGACAGATGTGATTTATGTGGGGGGAAATAAACATGATTTACTACTGCTTGATGCAGTGTGACATCTGTGAGTAATCGTCACTGCAGTGTAAGAGCAGTTTAGGTTCAAAAACTGGGTTTTTATTGTCTCTCTCACCACTAGTCCATTGTTTTTCACCCTACAGGTACATGGCTGAAACGCCACCATGCCTTCCTGTGCCTGGTCTTCGTGTGGGTGTATGCAGCCTTCTGGGCCACCATGCCCCTGATCGGCTGGGGACACTACGCCCCAGAACCTTTTGGGACCTCCTGCACCCTGGACTGGTGGCTGGCTCAGGCCTCCGTGTCCGGCCAGAGCTTTGTCATGGCCATCCTGTTCTTCTGCCTTGTCCTCCCCACCGGCATTATAGTATTCTCCTACGTCATGATCATTTTCAAGGTCAAATCGTCCGCGAAAGAGGTCTCGCACTTTGATGCCCGTATCAATAACAGCCACAACCTCGAGATGAAACTCACAAAGGTGAGTGGGAGGTTCGAGGGACGGGGTGGAAAACTCTAATCTAATCGCGTTAAGGCTAAATCTGTGATCTGAATCTTGATTCTGTGTCCACTCTCAGGTGGCAATGCTGATCTGCGCAGGCTTCTTGATAGCCTGGATCCCTTATGCAGTGGTGTCAGTGATATCAGCGTTTGGGGAGCCAGACTCAGTGCCCATCCCTGCGTCTGTCGTTCCCACGCTGCTGGCCAAGTCCTCAGCGATGTACAACCCCATCATCTACCAGGTGCTAGACCTGAATAACACCTGTACAAAGTCCTCCTGTTTTAATGTCCTGAAGAAACGCAGAGATTTCAGAAAGTCAAGGTAATACCGAATGTGTACTATTTCTACTTTTGCTTTACTTACTTTCTACTACTCGAAACTCCTTCATTTTACAGATATCTGTGGTGTGGCAGAAAATACAATTTCAGAATTTCATAAAATCTTTAATAAACATTGTTCTAGAACACGCGTAGTACCATTTACATTATATACCAAATTATTAACTTAATTCAAAAATAACATGACATGCGGTGACAGCGCCGTAGGCCTGTAAATACATGGTGTTGAAGTGATTGTAAAAGAAAAGTATTGAAAGGGCATACAGTTTGTCCTCGGTCAGGAAAATTATCTGTAATTTTCTGCAGTTTTGAAGAACTGTTCAGAAGCATTAATGATACACAGTGCTGTAACTGCTGAGGCGAAATTGCCAGAGGTTTATTTGTTGTTATTGTTAGTTTAACAGTGGTTTGGGCACAAATTCCTACAGCAGTTTAAGAAAAGATAGAAAAAGACGGAACATTCTTCTGTTGTAGAAGTGAAGTGACTCATTCTGCATGTGAACGCTGCACCTCAGTCTCGGTCTCAAGAGCCTCCGACAGTGAGGGCGGTTACGTAAGATAAAGCAAACATGCCCCCTTTAGAAGCAGCTTTCACAGATCTGCATGTTGAAGATAATTAAGTTGAATTTGAAAAAAAACAAAACTGCTGCAAGTAAAACCACCAACGCTTCAAATCACTTGAACTGAATTTAAATGGACATGATTAGATCTGAAGAAACTCGTATTTATATATCGAATATTGACAAAAATAATGCTGTAATGTTATTTAAACTAGTAACAATATTAAAGATACATCTGTGTGATGGTGAAAATCAATTTAGCATCCAGGGTTTATGCTTAATGTGTGCCTGGAGGTGATGAGGTGACTCACTGTAACTGTTTGCCTTGTGTGTTTCTCACTGACATGTGAGTGTGAGTTTCATTCCACAACCTCAAGCTGTTCAATTTTGTGCACTTTTAGTGCAAAAAAAAAAAAGAGACTATATGATTTAAGTCATATTATCACAGTATGGTTAATACTTGTACATTATATAATATAAAAATCATTCATAATTAGACGTTTGCGTACCAGTACTTCTACTTGATCCACTACTTGTCAAAAAACCAAACGGTAGCGTAGAAACAAAAGGCAGACGAGAACACATCGATGAGGTTCTCCAACTATTCCAAAACATCTGTCTATAGCTATTTATAGCACCCATATCATTAATTCATCACATATACCTGCAAACCATCACCAGTGGTGGATCAAAGATGTGCTTTATGGCACTGAAATGGGATTCAAGGGATGCATCTGGCCCCAGGTGTCTGAGTTAACTGACGGTCTGTCCACCACCAGCCAGCCAAGAGCAAATTATTCAATTTTAACAACACCTGTTAAAAAAAAATCAACTTTTTTCTTAATGTATTTTCTTCACTTATGATTCAAATTTGCACAGAATCCTTGATATTAAATAACAAATTTTAGAAAACAATAACATTACAATAAGACACAATATCGTATATGATACGTTACAATATAATACAATACGATACACGATACGATACACGATACGATACACGATACGATGCGATACACATATGATACACATACGATACAATACACAATACGATAAGATGCGATAGACATACGATACACATACGATACAACACACGATATGATACGATACGATACGATACGATACACGATACGATACAGGAGTGACAGTGGGTTGTGCTGCAGGAAGCCTAAATGCTTTACTGTTAGCTACAGTAGATGGGAAGCGGGTAGATTTTTGTGTCAATTTTATCAAAAACATAATTTTGTAATAGGTAAATCCACCCATCTGTCTCCAGAACATGTTACTTGATTAATTACGCTACTAGGAATTATTGTTATATACAGTTAGGAAATACTACTTAATTATAATAAATACAATAAATAATTGTAAGCTTTCAGGTTTTACATTATTCATTCAAAGAATTATTATTAAATTGTGTGCCAACACTGCAGAAACCCTGCATTAAAATATAATGCTGTGTTTTCATCTAGTCCTATTAGGCTGCTGTATTCTGCAGCTGTACTCCGCTCTATGTAGTTGCTTTCAAAAATCCCCACAATTAACCAAAAACAGTCATGTGGGCTCACAGAATTTTTAGCAAAGAATGTTCCCTTTGCTAAAAATTCCACGAGTTGCAACGCTTCGCCGCCTTTGCAGATGACAGATGTGTAAACTGCAGTTATGAGCTGATGATGTGACATGATGAGGATTGATTAATGAGTCCAATTGAAAGTGTATTGCGTAGTGAATGAGAGGGCCGGTTCTGTGTGTATCACTATTTGTATGGAGGAGTTTTTATTCTAAAAAATTGTTCCTTATTCATATGTTCCTGTAGGTTCTACACCATCTCGGGCTCACTAAAGGACACATCACCAGCCAAAGACGCTCACATTGAGATGTGAGACAGACACCTAGACTGTGTGACCCTCTTACCTCTTTTATTTTGACAGTTTGCCTTGTTTCCTGCCCTCTGTGCCCTACACGTATCCAATAACACACTGCCTGTCATCTGCTATGACTTCATCCACCGCTCACCGTTTTTTTTTTTTTGCCGGTGGTTCCTGAGTCTTGCTGCTTGTTTGCACCCACGCTGGATCTCTGTGTGCTTCCCACAGCTCCCTGACTCCTCCTCCTCGGAAACACATCTTTCCCACAAGGTTTTCCTCAGTCTGTGGAGTAGCATTGTCTTGGTTACAGTGGTTACAACATACAAGTGAAATGGTGTGTAAGCTTCTTGAATTTACTTTTTAGTATTCCAGACATACTCTGTCTGTCAATGCTTTTTAAGAAAATGGCTACTGACTCACTACATTGTTGTAATACGGTTAGGAAGTTTCTAACCACAGTCGAGTCACATCTGGAGCAATAACCTTCAGATATGGAGATATAACCTGCAAATTTAAATTTAAAAAAAAAAGCGACATTTTTAACAATGTTTCTAAACCGGAGCTGCAAATTAAAACAGAAAAACAACACCAAAAAAAAAAAAAAAATGATATGAGCCATGTCAAATCAAAGTTTGTGTGTTACAGTAATCCCTCGTTTATCGCGGGGGTTACGTTCCGAAAATGACCCGCGATAAGTGAAATCCGCGAAATAGAAAACTTTTTTTTTTTTTTACAATTAGCAACTATTACATGTATACAAATACAGTGTATCACGTGTAGGCCGTTTCACTGCTCTTCAGACTGGGCCGCTGCATCCTGACTGCGCTCTGCAGTGTTCTCTTCTTCTGAAGCCCGCGGTGCAGGTGTGTTTGTTCGGGAGAAGAACACAGTGATAGGCAGCTGTTGTCGCTCTTTTTTCTTCTTTGCAAAAAGATCCTTGTACACCGACATGCCACCATCGATTACGTTATGTTATGTTTTGATACAAGAAGCGGGAGTGAGTTTTTAGCGAATCAGAATGCAGAGCACAATGCACCAAAAAAAAAAAAAAATGCATTATGAAAATCCGCGAAATAGCGAATCCGCGATAAGTGAACCGCGAAGTGGCGAGGGATCACTGTACTGTCAAATATCAAAGTTGTATTTTTACTGTTTGTACAGCCTGTTGTCTTTTGTACTCCTGTCTTGTATACAGTAGATATTTTCAGAAGGCCCTGAAACGCATCAGCACATGTTCTCATCACCTGTTAAACTGCACACAAGAAAATATAACTCCTAATATGTGAAACGGTGACATTAAATTAACCGTCACACTTTTTTTTTTCTTTTTTTTCTCACAGCTAAAGGTTACCCCTAACCTTAAATAACATTTACTTGGTTCTCTTTTCTACATGTTCACATATCCTCAATATTCAGAAACATGAGATTCACATTTTGAAAATTGCACAGATGTGTTTTGCACACCTTTTACGCCACAAATTATAAATGAGTGCTAGTTTGACGGTGCTCGATTTTACTTTCCATTACCGTTGATTGTGCGGGCGGAGGGATTAAATATAAATAGCAGATTAGTTCTCTTGTTTGTACACTTCTGAGTGCCTGCAAAGTTCACCAGCAGGGTTAGCTGGGAAAAAAAAAAAAAAGTGTGAGGTCAGCCAAAGGTTGTTACTGGCAACTATTACACTGTATGTTTATGATCGGGAAAAGATTGTGGTAAAAAAACAGAAACTGAATGTTACCATTGGTCATAAATCATGGGCTGCAGAATCTTCCAATATGTACCTACTTCATATGAGCAGCACATGGCAGCATGGGAAGATGGTTGTTAAAGTGAATTCTTTCACCACAAAACAGACTTTTCCCTATTTCCATTACTGCATTTGAACCTACCTCACATATCGATAAGACGTCATAGCAATCAGTACACACACGTGTGCAGATTTACGTACTAGTCCCGTTTCAAAATGGTACGAAGACTGAGAAAAAATGGATTGAAAGTGACGTTTATGTTTGTTTATGTTTTCAACCATTTAGCTCATTCACGCTAATGCTAATGTTGCGTTTGCTAAATAAAGGCCTCAATGATCGCTATAAGACTTTCTCAGCTGTCACTTACAGCAACGTGCATGACAACCAGCACAGAGGTCACACATTTCCGGACTTTTTCTCCCTTTGCCGCTGTAAATGTCCTCTGTAAACATGCCCCATTGAGCCTCTTTTGTTTTTCCTCCATGTGTCTGCACTCAGCACTGACGCCTAAGTGGACATGTCCTACTGTCTTAAACACCTGACTGGATTCTATTATGACTGCAACCCTAACAGGGGCATTGTCCTAATAAGTCAGACACTCTGTGGATTCTCTCTATAGTCTCTATAGTGTCGCTGATCCTTCAGGACTTAACGAATCAGACAGATTTTCTCGCTGTTTAATTGTATTTGTGCAATTTAGATTTTTTTTTTTTTGTCTATTTCATTTTTTTATCCCAAAATATATTGTTGACTACTGCTAAACTGTCTAAACTGTGGCACATTTGGTACTCCATACAAATCAATGTTAAAGACATTGCACATGTAAAACAAGCCATAATAAGGTCAAACATGCTTTATTAGTTCAGGATGACAGAATTCAGCAGCTCCTAAAAAACACCTACAGAACAAGGAAATAGACAGAATATCCTGAACATTTGCACAATCTAATGTGATCTAACACAATAGACATGTTCGATATAAAACTGCAGTTTGTATTATATATATCATATCATATTGTACAGATGTTCATGTTATTGTGTGAAAATGCTGTCGGGCATGTCTTCTAGTAGACTCAGGTCTTAGTCTCTGTTCTCTGCACAAAAACATGATTCGCTGCTGCAGCAAACGTTTTGCACCAACTCAGTATTGCTTTAAATCTGCACTGTCTGCATTTTACTAATATTCCCGGACTGCTTGGATCCTCATGAATGTTTTTTTTTAAGAATGTTATTTTGTTCATTTTGGCTTTTTCCTTCTTGTCTTGTTGAGTCAAATGACGTAGAAGCAAAAGGGACTTTTAGTTTTCCAATTCATTTTTATGCACATAGGAGAGCAGAACACAGGCTGGGGTGTGTTTGTCCTCGGTTCAAATGTAAAACCTGAAGTTTGTAGATGAATTTATGCCTTTTACTGAATATATATATTTGAAATCCAGGCCCGCAGTAAGATGATGGCGACTAGTTTGACGCCTTTGTTTGGTATCAAACTCAATCTCAGGTATTGGTTGTTAGTTGTTTTTGTCCGTTTCTAATCTGTTGGTCTATGAGGATGTATGAGGTTACGTTTGTGCCAAAAATGCACTGCACATAAATAAATGTTTTCAGAATTGTTGGTGTAAATTACTGTCCTGTACCGGTACACAATTATTTACTCTTGTACATTGTTTTGCCTTTGTGCATCACTTCTGTTTGATAACTATATATTCAAATCCACGGACATCGTCTAAATCTTGTTCTGTTTATTCACTATTTTGTTTTGACACTGACACAAAAAACAGAATAAACTCTTTCACTGTATTCATATGTGTATTGTATCTTGTGAATATATGATTTAAAGCTTTTTGAATTTTTTTTTTTTTTTTTTTTGCACATTGATGTCACCTGACGGTCACTGAGGTCACATGGCAGTCATGTGAGAGTTGTCAGATATATGAGTGACTGTGACGGGATGTCACCACAGCATTGTACAGGAAGTAGTTGATAAATTACACTGCAGGACACCTATGATCAGGGATTTTTCTATATTGAACCACATATTGAAACTGAGAAACTATTTTCAAATGTATAACTGTTGAGTGCCAGTCTTTTTATTTTTCTCAATATATCTGACAACCTTGAATTAAATTATGCGTCCGCAAACCATGAGTTTTCTCACTCTTTACTTGAAGTGTCGTTTCGTCTTCTTCCGCTTATCCGTGGCCGGGTCGCGGGGGCAGCAGCTTCAGCAGGGAAGCCCAGACTTCCCTCTCTCCAGCCACTTCTGCCAGAGCCAGCTTCTGCAACCGGGGGTCAGACCGCCAAGGTCCCCGCCTCCGACTGCCGCCCATCTCTCTTTGCACAGTTCCCCCCCTGAGACCCCTCCCATGGGTGGTGGGCCCATGGGAAGGGGGTACAGCACCTGGTATTCCCAGGCGGTCTCCCATCCAAGTACTAACCAGGCCCGACCCTGCTTAGCTTCCGAGATCAGACGAGATCGGGCGTGTTCAGGGTGGTATGGCTGCTACTTGAAGTGTCAACTTTTCAAATGTATCTGTACATGAAATTAATAAAATGAAATCTGTTCCAAAACAACACAAATAATAGAAAGAAAAGACTACGGAACAGACAAGTCAAAGCCTTAGCAACAACCCCAACGTTATCACAACATCATTTTTTTTCTGGTGATTTGTAACGGTTTTGGTATGGGCTGTTGGTCATAATTGGTCACCATTGCTCAGTTTACTGTTCTGTTCAGTTTTTTTTGTAACGGGCAGTGCCTAGAACACGGTGAAAGCCGTGCTGCTGGCTCCCTGTACATCAGGTGCACAGCTCAATCCCGTTCAATGGGTTTCAAATGCTCTGAAAACAGTGAGCCACCCATCATCCATCATGAACATCACAGCGTTTGATCGCTCAACCGAGACCGATGTGAAATTCCACAAAATCCAGAAGGAGATTAGTCTCCTCGTGGATCCTCTGCTGCACGATGTGTCCTCCAGGTAGAATTCTACATTCCACATGCTCCAGCAGCGGCGCATGATGCAGTAAAGATATTGCAGCCTTTTAGGGAAGAAACCCGCAATATCTGTGAGTACGTTACGTCTCTGTCGTCAGCCTCTCCAAGAGTTCTTGGGTAAATTGATGGCAAACGAGACTTGCAGGCTCGCACAGTGGAAGACACTGTTGATTGAAGATACAGATACAGATGATGACGTCTTTGTACACCTCTACCATGTGATTTGAGATTTCATCAAACACATATTTTCATTGTTAACCTTCATTGTTTTGACAATATCTATAGGATTGACTAATCTGTGGATGGTTTAAAACTGTTACTGTAACACATCAGCATGATGCTCTGAAGCAGCTACTTCACTTTGATTGCTAATAACCTTTATTATTATTATTATTATTTTATTATTACCATCGGCCCTGTGACAGAAATTAGCAACACTGTTTAGAAAATAAGGAAATAGACCAAGCGTTAAAATGTCCGACTGCAACTCTGAGCCAGAGAGAGCATATATATATAAAATCTGGTATTTTTATTTTTATGTAATCTGTCCAAAAAAAATATCACAGAAGTATATGTTGACTGTTGAGTATCGTTCAGTCAGGTATTTCAAAAGTCCATAATAATCTTGTTCTGTTTATTCATAGTTGTGTGTTTATGTATTAACATTTATTTTATTTTTTTTTTATTTCTTAAAATCTTTCTTTTCATAAGATGGATCTAAACATAAGTAGTAAAAATAACAAATATTGTAATTGCTTTTGAACAGATTTATATGAATCGTACAAATAAAAAGTGTTAAAAAGAATTTCAGTCAATCGTCTAATTGTTCAAAGGATAGGTTCACAATTTTTTTAAGTATGTCAGTTTTTTTCAGTTTATTAAAAATAACAGTCAGGTGCCCATATGGTCATTAAGCAGCATCTTGTCATAATCATAATCATAATCATAATCTTAGCCATAGTCATAATCAATCATTCCTCTTGTTCATAGTGACTTCCTAGTACCAAAAATGTATTCAAGTTTAGTTTCAAGTGTAGTTTACAAGTCTGAAAGAAAGCCTGTGTTTATGTTTGGCTTATCATATACTGTGTATATATATATATATATATATATATATATATATATATATATATACATATATATATATATATATAATGTCGAGTGACGCTGCCCACACGTGTGTACTTTTGGTCTCAGGCCATTTGTCATAGTTTTGTCAGAGACCCTTAATACCAAATAGGGCGTTTGCATACAACATTTCATACAAGTGTTTCCAATTTAGTGGCAACTTTTGGCCCAAAAAGACACTTTTTCAAATGTTATCGTTAAGTTATTAAAAGTCGCACATTGCATTATTGCCTTGACGTTAAATAGAACTCATAACAACTGCTTATTCTCCCGGCTTTTCATAGGGCCAATAGACTCCGGAGAGTGCTCTCTGTAAATCTTAATGGTTGAGGAATTGATCAGGCAATACCTAATCAATGGAACTATAGTTGCCACTGGAGATAGAATCGTTAAACGTCATGATGAGCACTGAATAGCAGGCTATTGAAATGTAATTCTCCCGTTACTGTCAGCCCCGTGACACTGGTGCAATGAACGGTAGAACTTCTATTCAACCAAGAAAACAGAGCAGGACGTTCCAGTGTTGGAAACAAGCGTCAAGCCTGGTTTGCTGCTGCTGCTGATCTAATCCAATCCAATCCAATCCACTTTATTTATATAGCACAATTTTAGCAAACACAGGGTTTCCAAAGTGCTGCACAATACAATAGAACACAATGAATAACAATATAGAAACACAACAAAACATCAAGTATATAAAAGAAGTTAGAAAAACAATAAAAATAAAATGAATAAAAGGCACTAGATAAAATAAATAAAAAATAGACAAAAATAAGTACGTAAATAACAAAAAGCATGTATGCACATAAAACCAACCATCTACACGGTGTTAAAAGCTAAAGAGAAGAGGTGGGTTTTAAGAAGGGTTTTAAAATGAGACAGAGAAGAGGCCTGTCTCACGTGCAGCAGCAATTTGTTCCAGAGCTCCGGGGCTGCAATGGCAAATGCTCGCTCCCCTCTGAGCTTAAGTCTAGCTTTAGGGACAGTCAAGAGCAGCTGGTCAGCTGACCTGAGAGAACGGCTAGGTATGTAGGGGTGCAGCAGCTCAGAGAGGTAGGGTGGGGCAAGGCCATTCAAGGCCTTAAAAGCAAATAAGAGATGGATCCAAGTGTCCGTATTTGTGCACATATTGACTATATTAAAATCTCTCGCTTGTCTGTGTTGGACACCTGCTTTCCTTTTATTGTTATTGTCTCAAA
This sequence comes from Pampus argenteus, assembly GCA_036937835.1. Lineage (NCBI taxonomy): Eukaryota > Metazoa > Chordata > Actinopteri > Scombriformes > Stromateidae > Pampus > Pampus argenteus. The sequence goes on along the minus strand of CM072876.1, from coordinate 15,487,262 downwards.
AATCACAATCAAGAATTACATATTGGAGTAACAGATTTTACATATTTAGATGTTTTTAAGACATTTTGTGTCATGGTAATATTCAGTTTTATTATAACATGGTTGGTTGGTATACATTTATATTATTCTGCTCAGTGAGCCCTCTGAAACTAAATAAAGAACTACAGGAAATGTCTTGAGGCTTTTGCAGGTATTCAGTCATAAACCAAAGTATTGGACAAAATTCAAAAGTCAGGAGATCAAAGTTATTACAATGTATCCTCTGGCGATCATAAATCTGTGAATCAAATTTCAACATCAAACTATCAGATTGCTCAAAAAGTCCGCCTCACGCTAAGAATACATTATTTGGGAACCATGAATGTCTGTATGATCAAGTAGATGTTACGATAGCTGTTGTAAATTCAGGACAATCCATTTAACAGTAGAGGAAAAGTGAGGGGATCACCAAAGTCAGCAGGATTCATCCTCTGGGGACCATGAAGCCTGAGCTTTCCTTTAATGTAATAAATTAAAACAGATGTGTGAATGTCATCTCTCTCTCTCTCTCTCTCTGTCTGATATACCAGAAACACACTGACTGTATGGACATGCAGATGGGTGAAATTCAAGGAAAACCTGACCATAAAGTGTCTTAGTAGCTCCAGTACAGATTCATTGCTCCTTGTCAAAGCATTCAGTGACCCTTCGTGCTCTATATGCTGTAGAAGCATCTGAATGTATTATTATTATTACACACATTCATCCAGGTTGGTCCTGCCTATAGGAACTTCTTACATGCACATACAAGGTTAAATATGGGACTTTGGGAAAGGGATTTGTTTAATTTTAAGGAGGTTTATATGGTTGTGCCTTCAACAAATGAAGTGGCCCAAATATTGACACCTATGCTCTGTGCGATTCCATGGCAACGGCACGCCAAACTAATCCGGTGCTGTTGATGAAATAACCTGAGAGCACCTCAGGAAAAAGCTAGTTCCTACGACAAAATAGAGCTTTTTAAACTTTTTTAAAATTATTATTATTATCCCTGGCAGAAATAGGACAGATTGACACTGACCATCCTAGAGCCATGTTCCATAAACAGCCACATACCAAAAGCAATTATTCTGTTGATAACGTGCTGGCAAAAACAGTTAGGTTGAACTAAGAGCAACTCATTCGTACCAAAGATATTTAGATTAAATGATAGGAATCGATCTGATGATTCTCCTAATCATTTTTCATCCTTCATCTGCTTCTGACTTTGGTTTCTCCTATCTGTCTGGTAGCTGGATTATAGGGAGCCATGAGTAAAGATAATGAGCTGCGTGCGCTATTGGACCACCTGTTCCTTCCTCCGTTAGCAGAATGCACAGACGTTCATTATGTGTTGCCCAGAGCACCAGAAACCAGAATACTACCAGCCCCCGGTTTGTTGCGTCTCAATTAGAATGGCATCATGTAATTAAACACATACTTATATATGTAGGACAGTGCACTATGTGAACTACAATAATAAGGGTCCTAAATTATAGACCGCAGGAAAGGTCTGAAGATGAGACACTCGTTCATTATCAGTGGACTTCTGAACAGTTTCAAACCTACCTGATCAGATACCTAGCTACCTTGTCATTACCAATAAGAGAAGAGTCTGAGACTTTACTGTAATAACCAGCATCAGATAATATACTGACACGTGATGCACTATTAATCGAGAGATATTTTTCTTAGGCTTTGAGAGACTGAGACTCTTTGTCACAATCTACACTGCCCTCTAGTGGCTAAATGTGTGAACAACATAAACTAGTTTTTTGATCCCTGAAACAGCCAGATGATGCTTAAATTATTATGATCTTAATGTGCCATTCACTTACCTTCTGCCTTCCTTCTGACCTTTGACCCCTCCGCACTCGTTTGCTTTATATTTCTATTAATACACTAACATCATGTTAACCTCATTACCATGGTCAGCTACCAACAAGAAGCTCCACCAAAAACACTGCACAAGATACGGTGCTGTGCAAACATTTCAGGCACTTTAGATTCTCAGGGAGGTGTCTAATCGGTCCTAAATGTATTCTGCAGCATGACAACGATCCCAAACATCCAGCCAGACTCATAGAGAACCGTCCTCGGTTACAGTAAGAACAGGGAGTCCTGTAACAGATGGTTTGGTCCCCAGAGAGCCTGATCTCAACTTCATGGAGTCAGTCTGGATTATATGAAGAGACAGAAGAACTGTGGCAAGTTCTCCAAGATGCAGGAAGAAAATGACCATCACTGATGCGTCATAGAGCCTATATATATATATATATATATATATTCAATGACTCTGCCACTCACCCAATCAAAGATCAATGACAAAGAATTTAAGGCTGTGAATAACTAAGTATATTCGTTTCTGTTTATAAAGGAATTTACAAACCAAATTTTAAAAGTAGTCCATAAGTGTGCCATTGAAAGTGTTGTGTTGTACAGTATGGTGCTGTACACTGATAGTGCTGTAGCAGTAGAGACAGGAGCAGGGTGCCACAGAGCCAGCTGGAGGAACCTTCACACCCTCTGCTCTCCACATTCGAGCTCTGCTGCTCGCTACAGATCACCTGCATGTGTACGCTTTGTTGAATTCTTCAAGCGGTTTTTCTCAACTTTTTCTTTTCTTCTCTTTGTTTTAGTATTCGTCTTTGTGATAGTGTTGTTTTTTATGTGATGTCATGTGATTTCATGTTACAGCATAACCTCGGCGGACAGGAAGACAAATCCCTCAAATATCAATCACTAGCATATAATGCAATATATCAAATGATTATTGCTACTGTATGATACTATAGTGCAGATACAAATATAAGCAAAAAGGTAAAAGAAATCAGTCACTAGCTCCGACAGAGGCGGAGAGGGGAGTGCAGAGGAGCCTCTAGGGGGAGCAGTCGCTCTTTCTTTGCAGGAGGCAGCTTCAGCATCACCAGTGGAACCAGTGTAGCAAATCTCTGAATTTATTTTACTGAAAATGGAGCCTGTGCTTTTTTTTTTTTTTTTCTTTCTCCAGTAATAGAATATGTTTTCCATATTTGCTCTCTGTGGGAAAATCATGAGCTACCCTGATGTTATGACCAATAAGAGATATCACATGGCATATAATGTGGCACTCCCAGTGCACCATGCTACACGGTATCTCCCTTTACCTTCATTCATCTATTCCTTTCCACACTTATTTCTCTCATACCCGCCTTCCCATCTCATTTCTGTGATATCAGTGCCCAAAGAGAGACACCCGGTGTTCTTCATATTTCCATTTCACCATTTTGCTTATCTTCCTCTTATCTTCCTCCAGTGTGGGTGGAAGGAAAGGAAGGAAAAAGCAGGGTGGCTGGAATTGGAGAATCGGTAGGCTGCAGCGTTGGCCTCGCTGCCGTTGTAGTAGCGATCACACTCGTAGTAGCAGAGCAGGAGGCCGGCGGGATGATAAGCGGCAGAAAAAAAAAAGAAAAAAAAATCCAGGGCTTCCATAAATATTTCATTCCTTGAGAGATGCAAGCCCAAGAGTGTGAGAAGGGGTGAGGAGAAAAAAAAAAGTGCCAGATTGAGAAGAATTCAGCTGCTACCTCTGTCTCTCACTCTTCCCCTCTGCCTGTTAATGCTTTTTTTCACCTCCCCCTCGCTGTGCCAGATGGAGTATTTTCATTATCTGATTGGCTTTTGTAATTAGTACCGATGAGCTTTCCTTTAACGTAATAAATTAAAACAGATGTGTGAATGTCATCTCTCTCTCTCTGTCTGATATACCAGAAACACACTAACTGTATGGACATGCAGATGGGTGAAATTCAAGGAAAACCTGACATGAAGTGTCTTAGTAGCTCCAGTACAGATTCATTGCTCCTTGTCAAAGCATTCAGTGACCCTTCGTGCTCTATAATATGCTGTAGAAGCATCGGAATGTATTATTATTACACACATTCATCCAGGTTGGTCCTGCCTATAGGAACGTCTTACATGCACATACAAGGTTAAATATGGGACTTTGGGAAAGGGATTTGTGTGATATGGTTGTGCCTTCAACAAACGAAGTGGCCCAAATCATGTATAACACCGGTGCGATTCCATGGCAACGGCACGCCAAACTAATCCGGTGCTGTTGAGGAAATAACCTGAGAGCACCTCAGGAAGAAGCTAGATCCTGCAACATAATAGAGCATATAGAATATGTCAAAATTGAGCCTTTTTTCATCGTATTTAACTTTTTTTATTATTATTAATATTATTTCTCGCATACACAGACATTTGAACTGAAGCTTGTCACCTGGCACTTTCTAATGTTCATCGTGTTTCATTATGGAAACACGAAGGAGAGTGTAATAACTGCAAGTAGAACACATCTATAATGTTTCATGTCTGTTACTCAGCAGTGTCTTTATCCAGGCTGGCTCCTGTGCATAGTTTTAACCTTGATTAATGAATCAATGTTTCAGCACCGTCCAACTTTTCACATTGACCATTTCACACTTTTACAAGGAAGAGAGCTGCCCAATAAAACTACAGCGTTCTTCCATTTCTTTAAAAAGCACTAGCACTGCAGCGGTTAAACGGTTTGCCAAAGGACACTTAGATGGATGTAATTTCTTGAGTGGGGAGCAGCTGCTGATGCTAGTTTTTTTTTTTTTTTTTTTCGTTCAGTTATCAGTCGTTTAGTCTTTCTTCAGTTATCTTGAAACATCAAAATTTCATTTCCTTTGATGCAGTGAGTAATTAGGTAATGGATAGTGGTTCTGCCTCCTGTTGTCTACAGTAAAACATGTCTGGGTCAGTGGAGATTCCTTCAGTGCCTGTACAGTAAGTCTAAACGTTGATCAGGCTGTCAGGTTTACTACAAGCTGGTCCTCTGATCAAAGCCGCAGCAACGGGGACAAAAGCTGGAAAAATGTGACACATAGTGGTAATCTGGTGATTGTCAACACAACACAAAGCCAACAGAGAATCAAGTGACACCATACACAGGCCTCATGACATACAAGTTGACCTTGAGGGTCACATCATCAAAATTGCTGAAATTTTACCAAGAACAGAGAGATCTGGAGGAAGTTTAACTAGAGTCTCAGTAAAAATCTGAAACTCTGCCTAAAATAACTAACGACGAAACAAAATATATGTTTGGCAAAAAAAAAAAAATCATTTAAAAATTGTACTGGTAGGTAACATTATTCATGGCATTCTTCTGTTTACTGAGCAATCGTGGAAAAAAGAGGATAAAATACTGCAGCTGTGGTAACTTTCAAGCAAGTTTCTCTCCGTTTATTATAAACTGTGTTGGCCAGTTAACACATTAGTTTAATGTGATTACTGTAACACACAAAACCCACGTGTGTTTCTGAACTGTGCAGTCGCTGTTAGGACGGGTTTCAAACAGAGGCTGAACTCAGCGGCTGCGTAAAGGGTCAGTATGAGTTCAATACATTTACTGTAAATCAGCAGGGTCACAGCATAGAAATATAGAGCTGTAAGTGTACATAATATGTCCCCTTTTTTTGGTATTAATAGAGTTAATTATGATGTTGCTTCAACTCTTACCTGTCGCTGGCTAGAATTAGTGATTGTTGTTGATGAATGACGGCTGAATTACTATAATGTGATAATTACACAGTCTGATATTTCAGGATAATGAAATAATTAAGTTGCGATAATAAGTTGGTGCTTTGGATTTCTGAAGATCAGTCCACAGCTTTACTGTGTGGTCACAGCGTGTTAGTGGAAATTTACAAACAATAAAAAAAACAAAAACTAAAAAACAACAAAAGTCACTCACACGTTTTATAGACAAAAGCTTTTTTTTAATGAAAATCGTGTTTGTTTGTTTTTTTTTCTGTTGTTGTTGTTGTTTTTGTTCTGTCAAGTAAAAAAAGATTGATCATATGCATACTATTTATAGCTTCAACATTGCAGGCAGTAGAAAAAGAATTCACATTAAAAATATTCAGAGCATTCAAAAGCATACGTCTTCTAATAAGTGGAAACTGAGACATTCCCTTACATCATCTAGCTCACTATGGTTCTGTTTCTGGCTGGTCTGATCGGTGGTGTTCAGGCCCTCGCTACGAGAGAAATGTATACAGTATGTAAGCCTGGGTTCAAATTCTATCCAGAATCCTTGCAGGTGTTTGGATGGGCTGTACTGGAATGTGCTGGGTGGAATCAGTCAAAAAAATGACTGTGAAAAGCTGTGAAAAAAGGATTCAGGATAATATTTTGACCCAGGTGCATTTTTTTTTGTCTTTTATTTTGCAACAGTTAGTCAGCTGAGACGACTAAGCTAGGATGTCCAAGAGGTTGTTTTATGCTGATAATTGATCACCTACACGTTTGCGCTTATGGAAGACTGCTTGTTTGGCTGCTGCCGTGGAGGTTTGTGTCATTTCACAGAGCTGATGTTGACGTTTGGGAGGATTCACGAGCGCAACAGAAGCTCACATTATACTCACGCGACAGAAAAACACACACACAAGCTGACGGAGCGTGTATGCGTTCATCTGTTCGTCTACTTCAGAATATTAGTGACTGCTTTGTTCAGCCTCTATCAGAGGGACAATACATGCAGAGGTATTGACAGCTGTATCATGCAGACATGTACGCTTGTTTATGAGCGCTTGTGATACATTATGATGCCTTCAATTAAAACTTGAATTTCTTAACTGCATTTGAATATATTCAACACTGATAGCAGCCGGGTGGCCGACACACTGAAGAGCAGGAGGTTACTGTGTGTAACAATAAATATTACTATATTTAATATAACACTGTATCTAAAAGAACATGAAAGGTGTATGTTGTTGGGTTTATTTATCTATTTTAATTCTTTTAGAGAATTCTTGTGTGCTCTTCTTTTTATTTTAGAGACCTGAAAGTGATGAATTCCTTTACTTTTCCAGACCAGCAAAGCAACTTAATGACGAGCGCACAGCAGTTTTGTAGTCATCAGTCACTACGTCCACACTAAGTCAACTGAATTCCAAAATGCTCTCTATGTGTGAAAACAATGTGAGGTCATTTTCAGAAACATCTCCGTCCACACTAAAAAAGCCTAAAAAAAGCCACTAAAACAACCCAATCTCTTCTTCTTTGTCTTATTTCTGTCATCAAATGTATGTTGCTCTCATTCAGGTTTTTTTGGTTTTTTTTTTTTTGCTTCTGTTGTCACACAACTAAATAAACAAAAAATGGTGATTTTTATCACTAGTCATAAAATACCGAGGCCCCAGAGGGTCATAATAAAAAAAAAAAGGTTTGGAAATGTGTGCGTACTCATACTCATCCTTGCATTCATTCAGCGTGTATAACAAACAAATGACGTTACTTTCACGCCATGTATTCATACGTAGCTCTTTTATTCTGAAGGTCAAAGGTCCAGATCAGAGTTGTTGTCGTTTCCATGAATAAGCCTACATACTTGTCCTCTTATATTTGATTAATCAGTGCGCAGGGTTTGCACTGATTTCCACATCACTAGATATTAACCAGACGGTAACTCCTTCTCTGCATATATACATCTTAATGACAACACCTCTATTGATTAATTGGCTATATTGCCATTAAAAAAAACCGATAGATTACATTACTTTTTCCAAAACCTCACTTTTCTTAGTCAGCACTAAAACCTGCCATTTATCGATGGATCCACCATGTTTACCGGTGAAAAACAGAAAACGCTGGTTTAGTGTGGACAGAAAGCTAGAATGGAGAGAAAATGGTGCGTTATTAAATCTAGCTGGCTTAGTGTGGCTGTGCTCTCATAGTTGAAGCAAAGTGGAAGGTGACTGAAGGTCAGAGAACTGCAACATTTGTGCATACAGTTAAAACTGAACTAATATATAGAATTATGGTCATCACTCTGCCATTTGTTAGCCTCCTTGCACAGTGATAGTCCCAAACCAACTAAAATGGCCAACAGACTTCCAGTCTTGACTCTTAATATATTCTCTCATACACTTTTCAAATCCATTCATTGCCAAAAGTCTTCACGATCACTTTCTAGGTAGAGAGAGAAAGAGAAGAAGAGAGAATATGGAAGTAATTATCACAGCAGCCCTCATCAGGGAATTCAGGGTACTTTAATATGCTGTGAAGAAAAGCGATCTGATTGGAGGGGAGAGGGAGGAGGGATACATTAAAAGCCAGGTAGTGGTGTTAACAGGATTATTGATCTTGTTGGTTTTTTTTATTTATATATTTGAATGGTGTGTGGAGAACTGCAGATATATTGTATATAACCTGGTGGTGGTGGTGTTAAAGGAAGGAGCTCAGTGGGAAAAGGGAAAGTGTAAAAAAAAAAAAAAAAAAGTAAGAGAGAGGAAGGTGAGAGAAGGTGAAAAAGAGAGGAGGAGGGGGGGGGGGGGGGGGGTGAGTAGGAGGGGGGGGGGGGAGAGAGGAAGCATGAATAATCCATCGGAGAATCACGACAGGATTAAGACAAGGTGGGAGCCAAAAATATCCCCGGCCAAGGCAGCTTGGCGCAATAACGCTGCAACGGAGCACAACACGACAGCAGCCACTCCTGCTGCCAGTCTCTGTCAGCTCAGGAAGGAAAACGTTCAGGGGATTATAAAAAGCCACTATGACGTCGCCTCGTACAGTAAAACTTCCAGTGTCACGCAGCATAGAGCCTCTCTACTGTCTGTATACTGTATATATATATATATATATATATCGACAATGTTGTAAGAGATGCACCTTTGGTAGGTCATGCAAAAAAAAAACGAAGCGAGAACTTGGAACTCATACTGATTATTTATGAATCCAAACTTTGAAATTAAATACATCACGCCATCCTACTGCAAAACAAAAGTCAATCTTGACAAATGATTTACGGAGGCAGTACTGCTACTCGATGACTCCTCGACATGTGAAAAAATAATCTGAGTTATCTCAGTTATAAATATTGAGGGGAGACAAAACGGGGGTCTAATGAAAGATGCTACTGAGTTGCATTATGGGAAATGTAGGACCCAGAGGTTTTTTTTCAAGCTTGATCCATACTAGCAGGACTACCAACAAACCCAACTCTAAAAGCTCCAGGTTGTCTGTGAATAAGTTACTTTGTGATAATTTGTTTGGTGATATGCACCAGTGAGCCACAATCAAACACTGAAGTTTTTCCTCTATGAGATTAAATATTAATCAATAAATAAGCAATAATTAAACTTAACACAAACTCAGCTAATTTCTTCATCAGGACTGCGCTTAATCAAATTGCACTGATAATGCTGGCTGCATAAATAAACAAATGTTATTATAATTTGATTTAAATGTTCGGAAACTAAAAGTTGGAGCACGTATAAACACGACATCACTCCTTTTTTTTCTGAAACAAGCAAAACAGCATTCGACACAACAGACAGCAAATTTCTATGTGCTGTAAGTAAAGTAAGCTGGTACGTCAGCAAAGGACTCGAGGTGAATATTTCTTGCAGCGCCGCAGTCACCCTCGCTTCATACATCTCCCCCTCACCCACAAACTTCCCATCATCCCTGCTGCTGAAATCTTCTTAAATTCAAATGAGGGCTTACCTCCTGTTTTGCCAGCGTCACTTTTCTTTATCACCTCCCACCAAACCACCAAACACTTCTCTCATTCTTGTTCATGTATTTCTCCTTCTCTGTCACTGCAGTCCTGCTGTTTTGGTAAGGTAGAGGTGACCGGAAAAACAACGCTGGTCATTTCCTGTTTCTTCTTTGAAGAGTATACCTTGGCAACATGTGTGTGTGTGTGTGATACAAAGCCATGCAGAGCTGTACACTGGTCTAACAGCTGAGTGACATCTACATTCACATGACATTTTAACCATGACTAGAGGTGGAGAGAAGGGGAATACGATTCAATGTTGAGCAAAATCCCAACATGTGAACCACAATTTTCTGGACACACAGACACACACACACACACATGCATGCTCTTCTCTCAGTTTCATGGCAACATCGGTTCATGTGATTGGTTAAGAATGAACAGCACTTTAAAATGCCTAAATTCCACAGTATAGTAACATCAAATGACAAGTTACCATCAAACTGGACTCCACTCACCGATTCACAGAATATACACGCAAACAACCCACGACGCTGGACAACATTGTCATCTCTTCACAGTGTATCTGCAATGCGCCTGGCTCCAAAGACGTACATCACTCAGTCACCATATCATATGACAAATACTGCACCGTAAAGATGGCGTCTGCGCTGAAATAGTGCCTAGTGGAACATATGTAAGGCAATGCCAGTGGTCGTATGAGGAGCACAGATTTATGAAGGTACCAGGCTCTTCAAAGATGAATACCACCCAGTTTTGGGAAACCACCAGGTACAAACAGTCCAATGAGAACCAGGTAAACTTCAAAACCAGCAGTCAAGCACACGATAAAGTCTGAGGCTGTTCAGTAAGAACCAGAACATCTGGAGAAATAAATGCCGTAGAACGTTGAAGGAACCGCATCTTCTACCAGCCAGGAATGTTACGGATACGTTCGGAAGCTAACAGAACAATCCCTTAACTTGAAAACGAGTCAATTAATTGGTTTAGAAAACTTTAGTTCAATCACACTGCAATCAAACAAAAACTGAATGTTCTCTAGTCTTAACTCACTTTCTCACAACCTTCAAAGTACATTTTAGGAATCTTTTTTTGGGGTTTTGTACCTATGATTATAAAACCAACAAAATAGTTTGTGGTGGCTAATGCGAGCTAATGTGACTGTATGACCGTTCTCTACTTGTGCTAATGTTACACTATGTTTTAGCATTCACCATTATCCCATAATTGTCACATTGTCTCACTCACCCACCTCTTAAGGATTAAAGTAACATATCCCCAGTTTAAATGTGGCTGATAACAAAAACGAATAAGGTAGTTTTCGAGTTTGAAACAAGTTTTTTTTTTATAGAATTTAAATAGAATTAAAAAGTTTTAGATAGTCCAAGATATTCCAGAGCTAGAAACAATAGACTTTAGCCTGAAGTCTGTTTGTTAAATTGGACGCCATAGTTAACATCTCTTTCAGAAACCAGTCCCAGGAATGCTGCAGTTTTTTGGACATCTGTATGGAGAAATGACTCCGTAACCATCCTGCTTATGTCAACACGTGTTCCCACAACATTTCTATGAATAGCAATTATTTGCTGGGTAGTAAATGGTTTGAGGCAAAGTTAACCATGCTAACTGGACTGTCCATAGGAACCACATAGTATCATATACCTTCTAAAATTGAGTGGTATACCCTTTTAAGATACGGTATACAGGGCTCAGATTTTGGCAAAATCAAACTTGATTAAAATCCTTCAAATAGATCAATGAGCCAAAGACAAAGTGTACTCTTCCTAGAGTCACATGGTCACATTACACTATGGTATCATTGTCAATCATTCATACCATAGTGTACTCTTCCTAGAGTCACATGGTCACATTACACTATGGTATCATTGTCAATCATTCATACGCAGTCATCAGTCAGACAGAGTTGTACAGGCCAACATTGGGAAACATGGGCACACAAATTGCAAAAAGCAATGCAATAGGCAATATATGCAATAGGTATTGCTACAGTATAAGATAGTAGTATAAGTAGATAGATAGATAGATAGATAGATAGATAGATAGATAGATAGATAGATAGATAGATAGATAGATAGATAGATAGATAGATAGATAGATAGATAGATAGATAGATAGATAGATAGATAGATAGATAGATAGATAGATAGATAGATAGGGGCATTATGAGCCGATTCTCAACTCTAGATAGATGTGTTACACTACACTAAAACAGTAATTTGTCCTCTGAGGCTGCGGTTGAAACATATTTGCCATGTAGATTATTCAACAAGCAAAGTGGTGATTGCATAATTTTATTGCCCTGTATTGTGGAAATATTGTGCTGTCCCTGGTTGTACAAACAGAAAATGTGCTGGTGCATGGTCAAAGGACTCCATGAGACTTACAGTACACTCATCTCCCAGCTTCAACCTTGACTTTCAGAAATATCACCGGAGAGTTTGTCATATATATATTTCGATTGGAATTCTGGTTTTGCTTTTTGAATAACATGCATTGCACTGACTTCATTAGTTTAGTGAGGAAAAAAAAAAGTATTTGGAGGCAACCTAACCTAACGTCAGCACACATGTGGATATTTTAGCTGCAATTTCACAGTATCACATACATTTAAGTTATGATATGCCCCTAAAAGGAGACACAATGGGCTACATCACACCATACAGGAGGAGTTTATAGAATAGATCCAATGAAACTGATTCGTAACATTAGAAATTGTGCAACACTTTAAGAGGTTTGATGGACTACAAAATGCTCACTATGATCTGCTTTCAAAACCAATGCTCATGTATGGTTGACGGATAGTTTTCACATGACAATAAAGCGGGTGTATAAATGTGACTCAAATAACCAAAATTCAAACTATAGTTGTGCACTGGAACAAAAAACAATATATATATAAATATATACATACATAGTTTAGCTTTTTAGAGCATAATGCATGTCAACTTCAAGAGTATCTGGTACCTCATAGAGTTTAATTATAACACACTAGGCCGGTTTACCTTTAAAAGGATAAGACTGGCAATATTATGTACCTAATTTTTAACAAATCCCATCAAAACACCAAAAACAATCAATAAATTGATCCTGGCAACAAATATTGCTTGTGTAGCCAAAGCCTAATATAGATTACTCCTATGTGCTGTAGAACTCTATTGTTCAATAGATCAGACAGATAATTAGATAATTCATTACCATGCAGCTGAAAGTAGCCCGGGTAATGCTCCATTTCCACTGGTTAAACTATCCTGTTGGAAACTACAGTGTCCAGCTGTTTGAGGCAGTTATTTGGCCTTTTTTAAACAACAAGTATGTATTTGTGACCAGTAGGGACTTTGTATCACAGACAGGGTAAGGACTTCAGAAAGTATCGGGAGATGGACTAACACATTGTTGGTTTTGATTTCCCTGGATTTGTTGACTAAATAAAATATATATATATAGAAAATTATGCCAGGCTCATCCTTCAAGTGTCTGAAGACACATTAACAGATTTGTTTCAGATATCAGATATAACATGCTGTTTCACAAACCCATAGGTCAGTGTGTTGCCAATTCTAAACATTTCTAATGCTGAAAGGTGGTCGATATAGGCTACATCAATAGAATAGCTTTATAGGCAGCGATGACAGGTTGCCTTCAGTAAGAGGACAGCAATTACATTTAGGAATGATGTTGCAGAAAAGTTTACAATACTGCTAAATATTGATTTTTTCATTTTTATTTTATTTTTATTTTTTTGCTTCTAAGCTTCACCTGCCTTATAGCAAACTGTAATAGATATATTTCACCTACATTCTGTAAATTTCTCACCTATGTTTTTTTTTGTTAAAGGTGATCAGTAGATCGTTCAGTTGTTTTAAAAGGGTGGTCGAGTAATGAGTGCTTCCCTTTAAATGTGAGGGCCAGACAGAGATTATAAAGGAGTCAAGACACACAAATAAACAATGAAATGGTGGCCACAGTTTCCCATATAAAAGTGTGAATCATCAACAAACACTGACACTGCGCCGTGTGCAAGGAATAAGATCTAGTATACTGGTAACATTCCACTGTTTATTACTGGCCTACTGTGTTCAACTTTTTTTCCCTTTTTTATTCGTTTTTTTTTAAGAAAATCCTGTCATTAAAAATCTTTCTATAGTATATTTTTTTTTCTTAGAAAATATATAGAAAAGAGTATTGTACAGTTATTTTACACATGAAATATCCTCTGGCTTTTGTTTTGGAACATATATGACTCATTTTGTTCTTTTGCAGCACATGGTGTTACAGAATATGCATCGAAAATACAAACATAAGTCACTACAGCGTAGCAAAAAAAAAAAAGAAAAGATACGCAGACTTCATACATAGTAAATTAAATACATGCATACATACAATACAGTGCCATGCAAACACAGTCCATTTTGGGAAGTAAATTATTTAAGATTTGCATTTCTTTCCTGTTTTTCAAACATTTCATGCCTTCTTGCTATACATACATGACATGGCTTTTACATAATGTGGTGTTCGCTGCAGCTGCTGCAGGAAATAGCTTGCCAAAAACCTCCTCATTTCTAAGTAGGGCAATGTCTGCTTGATGAAAGGTATAATGTTCTTATCAGAGACAATTCCAACATTTACTTTTTAAATCCACAAAAAGTAGGTTCATGGTAATATATGACAGGTTAAAAATTGTTCTTTTTCCACCTTTTCTGTCTCATTTATTCACTGATATTAATTTACACTGGAAGTGGATTTTAAAACGCCTTTTTGATAACTGGTGATTTGTCACTTGATACTGACGATCCTCTTAACTCACACACTCATCGTTTTCAAACACCAACACGTATTTTTCACTGATATTTGGTCCAGCATGAAAACTATAACCTTCCCCCTCAGCTATTTGATTAGCTTCGACTGTCTTGTGTGAGAGCCTTTCACTTTCGCTGTGGCAGCTCAAACAAACAAGACAGCAGTGTCCCCTCAATGACAGCCAATCTCCTAATAAGGTATTGACTGGTCCACAATCAGCCACATCTGCTCACATATAGGGCCGCTCTATCACATGCCACCAGCTAAGATCTGCTTGCCAGAGGTCAGTGTGAGATCGGTATCTGTCAAGGACTGCTGACCTTGAGTGTGTTTGTTTTGGGACGGCAACAGATTCTTATCGGGCCATGGCAGACATAGATAATACTGTTTACCATTTGAGGAGACAGGTTTTTAGGACTTGTAAGAGACTTGAGTATTGAAGATATTTGTGGACAGTTTTGATAAAAATGTATGCAAAAACATATTTTGTTACATGGACCAGTGCAGCTCCAGGCCTACAGGTGGCAGTAGTTGTCTGCACCCTTACTTTTACAATATCCCCAATAAAGAGCTGAAGTCCTGACGCCACTTCCAGTCCAGCCTTGTTTTTTGCAACTCAGTGGAATCTCTCATTGAGGGTTTTCATTATAGGTCTTTCTGAAGAAGTGAAACACATTCCTTTTCTTTCTGATTTGTTCTGTTTGTTAGCATTTAAAAAATAATGCCCTTCCCAGTGTGGCAGTATGCATATTATACATAATGGTAACTGTTTAACCCCAAATCGTCTTGTGGGAAATGGTGTTTGTTAAAGCTGCATTAATGTATTTTTGTTGCAACTTTAGGGCAGCAGAACAGCTTGAAAACATGACATTGAACATAGCAAACAGTTGCTTATTTACACACCTAGCAGACACAGAGCAACATTAGCGTTACTTTGGAGTCACCACCTAGCATATCTCTGCTCAATATCCACTCTTTTTTTTTTTTTTTAGCTCCGTTTTGGTGTTTCTTTAAGAAAATGAAAAACTTTGTCTGCTGTTTGGTGCTGGGAAGGTTGCATATAGAATGCTGGAAATGAGCTTGATGAAAGACATAAAAGTGAACCAAATAAGTGAAGATGCTGGCTATTAAACTAGAACAATGAGCTAAAAGATGCTAAAATTATTTGATGCATTGTTGATATAAAAAAAAATATTGATTAATGCAGCTTTAAAGGCCAGCAAAACACACATAAACAATGAAAATGTACTTGGTTTTTATCTCTTGTGGAGATAAATTGAGTGAACAACATACTCTTGTGCAATGTTATCTTGTAGGGCTTGATTATTTGCTTAACTACATCACTACTAATATTGGTCTGATTTTTAAATGATGTTTTCCTGCTTTTGTAACAGACCGGAAGTTCTGGTTTCACTTTGGCTCTCCATCAGTTTTTTATTTTTTTTTATTTTTATTTTTTTTACAATAGTCAGAGAAAGTATACTTCACAGAATGTAATTCAAAGCCTGTTTAATGATTTGTTTCACCAACCTGAACAACACCGAATAGCAATCATTCAAATTAGCTCGATTAATTCATGATTCGTGGTTGATTTGTATGAATGTTGAAACCAAGACTTTTTTTTTTCATTTTCATAGAAATCTGTCAAACTAAAATCGCTGTACACTATTTGGCACCACTGCTAGTATTGAATCACATTCAAACCTTCCAATTATGAATGCCATGCCAGTGAGCTTTTGTAAGGGGTTCATGAAGACATTCATACTCTCACAGAAACTTTCCAACCTACAGGAAAGTTCAATATTTCAAGTCTTGGAAACACTCTTCACTTTTGGTTTTACTGGTCTGGTGCAAAAGCAGTTCAGGATTTATTTCAGTCATACTCTTAAAAACTGCTGCACGACAGTCACTTATCATTTCCTCCTCATACGCTGCAGCCCACTGCAGTTCTTTTGCCATTGCCTAAGACCTTATATGACCTCTGGAATAAAGCAGAAATATTTGCCTCCTGCTTAGACAAACCTCGGCAGTTCTATTCACACGATGCAATGTGCAAGATAATTCTTCATAATGGACACAGTGTATGCCATCTGCCAAGTTCAGCTGTTCGGCTATTTTAAATGTTACAGAAAAGCATGCGGTGTGCTTTCGGTCCACAGTTTCCCTCTTTCCACAGAAATTTGGTTTAGTCTCTTTTTGCTGTTATCAATGTGAAGTATAAGGTGTGAGGATTGAGGTGTGTGCACAGTTGTCTTCTGTGCAGTTATTAATTTGTACACCCCGTATGATCACACTAACCACTTTCACCAACTCATCTGAGCATCCTTGGCTTAACAGACTGCTATGCTCCTCACTCACTTCTTTTGAGATACGGGCTGCAGGAGATGAACACAGAATTGCAAATATTCAAATGTACTAATATACTGTATGTTTGGCATTTACTTACAGTTCTGGTAACTAACTTGTTTTTATGTGCCAAATAATTAGGAAAGAGTTTTAGAACCATGAGCATGTTGCAGTTTGTGCAAATGAGATACACTGTCCAGACTGAAGGACTGAATGACTGTCCAGTGGGGCTGCGCTCTACTCTGGCCAGCTTAGCTGCTATTGGTTGGGAGTGACAAGTGCCCACTCCACAGGGGACATCTCAGACTCCCCTGCGCCTTACGAGGTGCCTCACCACTGGAGAACACCTCTCATCCACCAATACCTGACGGATACCCACTGATACTCACTGCTAAAAATACAAACTACTCAGACGTTTGTCACATGATCAGGATTCTCCCTGACTTCGATGCACTCTATCTCCTCCCTTTCTCTTTCCCTCTCCCTTTCCCGCTCCCTCTCCCGCTCTTTTCGCTTGGCCCGTTTCTTTTTCTTGTGTCTCTTTTTGGATGGCGGGAAGAAGGTTAGGAAGACGGGCAGGATGACAAAGCAGTGTAACACGGTGCAGCCCGCGGTGAGGAGGGAGCACTTGAACAGTGTGTAGGTCAGATTGGAAGGCACAAACACCAGGGGCATGATCCCGATCACAAAGCAGGATGTGTTCTGCAGGATGGCTGCCCCGTGCTCCTCCAGTGCCAACTTGATGCACTGCGTCCTAGTGTGCTCAGTGGCCAGCACAAAAGTGTACAGGTGTGGTGCACAGTGATCCATGGCGAAGTTGAGGGTATAAATAAGGCACAGGATTGAGATGCTGTCCATGCCAACGTTCCAGAGGGTCATCAAACCCAAGACGCCCAGCTCCACGGACGTAACTGTCAGGATGAGCCAGAAGTTCCCCAAGGGGTTGATGACCAGGAAGAAAGTGAGGATGAGGATGGTAAGCACGCTGAAGCCTGAGGTAAGGATGGGTGAGATGACGGAGGAGCTGTAGCGGTCCATGAACACAAACGTGGGATTGAAGGCAATGAACTTGATGCTGTTGATCAGCATCAACGGGCGAAGCTTCTCCAGAAGCTCCACCACTTCCTCGCGCTTCTTCTCTGTGGTCCGTGCCACCAAATACATACGTGAGGCGATAATGTCATACTCGTCAGTCTCACGGTTCTTGGAGAATATGATGTCCTCAGTGAAGTGCTGGTACTCTGGGCTGCGCAGGAAGGAGCCCTTGAGGATGGTGATGAAGTCGCTCTTTGTCGACGCACTTACATTCACCACCCGCAGGTAGTGGAAAAAGTTGTCCATCCAAGAGATCTTGTTGAAGCCGTGACTCAGAGTCCTCAGGTGCTCCTGCACTGTGGAGTTCCAGTACTCAATGGGCTCGTAAATGTAAAACCCAATCACGGGACTGTAGTTGCTGAAGTACTTCTGCTGGGTCAGAGCATACGAAACACTTGGAGAGTTACTAGCCAGCAGGTTCACAATGTTTGATCCATCACTGATTTGTAAACATCCCATGAATGAAAAAGAGGCGTAGATGAGATACAGAATGACCACAAAGGGTTTGACATACGTGTTGGTAATCCATTCTGTGTAGTGCTCGCGCAGGAAGTGCTGTATGAAGTGATTCTGGTAGGGGACACTGTCGTGGTGCGTGGACAAGTCATGGCCGTCACTCATCATGGTTTTAAACCATGTGGGCTGGCGGTCCAGGTACTCCACTGAGGGAATTTTACAACAGAAAACACTGTGGTAGCGGTTCTGCTCCAGTTGTCCAGCAAACACCAGGCAGGAGCCGTAGAATGAGAAAACGTAGAAGTAGTTGACCAGGACGGCGACACACATGCTCTGGCAGAAAATCTTCACTGACTCGATGTTGGTGAAAGGGCTAGCTCCCATGCCAAATGTGATGATGTAAAGAGAGCTGGTCATGGTGTAGCACACCATAACGTCAGCAAAAGCGTCCGCCACGCGTTCTTTAAAGGGCAGGTTTTCCCTTGTTCTCCTCCAGCCTGCAAGCAGTTCGAACACACCTTTGGTTCCATGGCCTAGAAGAAAAGAGAAAGAAACCCATTAAGGATTAAGTTTGCACTGATATGTTACACTTGAGAGGTCAAAGCAAGTTCACACATTTAACCCTAAAAAGAAGGACAACACATCCCTTGAGAATCAAAAGCCCAGAATAGGACCTGCTACTTATTACAGAGTTTCTGGTTATCTGTGGTGTTTAATGTTTGTTGTGTCATAGTTGTAAGGTGGAGGTTTTAGGCATCCAAGTAAAGGTCCCATGCATTTGCTGCATAGACAAGTACTTCCGAGGCTTTTATGGGCATGACACAAAAGATGACCTGGGTCTAGATCAATAGATACGAAAAGTCAAAGGTGTAAGACTTTGTAGAGAAGTTAATTACAACTCATTGGAGCATTGTGGTAATAAACATCCAGTGACTGATCTTAAAATGATGGTATGTGTGCTGCTAATGATGAGCAGAAACCAATGATTCTACTGTCAGCTGTAAACTGAACAGTTCAGTTCAGCAAATATAGGTCAAAGACTTGAAACAGAAATGTCAATTTGTCTTCCTGAATATTGTTCCTGAAATTGTGCGTAATAACACTGAGCCGAATTCCTTGTATGCGTAACCATACTTACAATAAAGCTGAAACAGATTCAGAAAGAAACCATTTTTAAATGATCATCTTGAATCCACTTAATGAGATCAATATTGTTGCTGATGATTTAGTTTACCTATTCCAGGCATTCCTACTATATAGAGCCATTCACCATGATTCCCAAGAAATTAAGATGAAGTAATCAAAGTTGATGCATCAGTATGTACAGTATCAGGGCATCTCCCCATTCCAAGGCTCTATTAGCGACCCCTAGAGGCTTCCATGTTAAGTACATCCTTCCATATATATATATATTTCCAAGAGAATAAACATTGTACTGATGTTTTTGGTATTTTTCATCAGTTCTGGTAAGGACAAACTAACAATGTGTGACAAATGTAACAGTACAGATATTAAATAAAAGATTAATAGATATGGGCTTCTTTTCATTTTATCGTTCTTTATATCTGAGATATAGCTACACTGTCCTCTCTACCATGCACCAGTAAACAGCAGGCCCATTCATGTGAGTCAAATCTGTGGGCTTTTTCACCAGTCAAAATTATAGACATGAATACACAACGTTCAAAGGCATATGCTCCATAGTGCAAAATCTCCCACACAGGAACACTCGCCCACCCACACATTTTTATTTGTAAAATGCCGGAGCTGCATTTCTGATGAGGGGTGAAAACTGCTGCGAGGGAGTGTGTTATGAATCTCTGAACACTAGAATCAATTTAACATTCCTCCACCGCACCACGTAAATATTTCAGTAACAGTGAACAGTGGATTCAGTCCATCCATGTATTTCTGTGCCAGCATCAGCTTTAAAATATTCCTTTTAAATCTAGCAGGTGGACAGGCAAGTGAGAGGGATTGCTCCCCTTGACAGTATTATAAATCCCCCCACTGTTTGACACATAGAAAAAAAAAAAAAGTTAATTAACTATAAAGGATTAGGCCTATGTAATGAGTCGGCTAGATGGTTCTTCCTGCTTTTAGTTTTATTAAGCTGTGCTACAAGTCAATTAGTTAGTGTCAGTTGGTTTAGAGGGTGTGGGGAGAGAGAGAGAGAGAAAGGGAGGGGGGGGGATTCACGCCCCTGGTTTTCCCAACATTACACCAGGGGTGTCTGCATACGTTTCCCTTCAACAGTTACCAAATAGGATGTTAAGCAGCGCGTCATTTCTAGACATGATTGGAAAAGCTCTGGGATTTATTACACTGATTGATTGCTGGCAGGTGGAGGGGGACAATAACAACAAGCCCATCTGGTAAAGTGTCCCTGGTTAGTATCATTACTAACACTGCTGAAGGATTCCAGCAAACACCTTTTTACCTGATAAGAAAACATCTTACATTAATTTGCATCTACTGTATCTATAAAATCATTTTTAAATCCGTCCGTGCATTACGGACATACTGTACGTACTGACTGTATGAAGCGGTGGAAGAAGTACTCACATCCTTTAAGCTAAAGTATCAATATAGCAATGTAACAATACTCCATTACAAGTAAAAGTATTAGCATTAAAAGTATTAGCAGTAAAATATACTAAAATATGATTATATATATGACATCATTTGATTATTAATAGTGAAGCATCAGTGTTAGAGCAGCATGTTACTGTAGCTGCTGTAGGTGGAGCTAGTTTCAACTACTTTATATACAATTAGCTAGTTTAATCCAGTGGTTCCCAACCTAGGGGTCGAGTCCCTCTAAAGGGTCACCAGATATGAGGAGTCGTGAGATGATTAATGAGAGAGGAAAGAAGAAAAAGTTCTGATACAAAAAAATCTGTTTTCAGTTTTTGGACTTTTTCTCTAATCTTTGATTTTTGGTGAAATGTTGGATCATTTAAACATTTTTTGAAATGTGAAAAAAAAACCTGCTAAATTTGTATCTTTGGGTGCTTTGTCCTGTATGTTCCCATCTTCCCTGAATAAAAAAGCAGACAGACCTCTCATCCACTGACGCACACACGCAGCCTTCACACACACACACACACGCATACAAGCACACAGAATAGAGCAGTTATAACCATGGAAATAAAACCAAAGACAATCTGTGTCAGTAGCAGATGTTATCTGCTATTCTGCATCTTGCAGTTAAAACTGTTGACTGAACATCTTCACTCCATTTACTCCATCACCATTCCAAAGTGAAAGTAGACAATTAGCATGAAGAACTATCTGTATCAAGCAGGTTTAGGCTTATGTACTGTACTGAAATGATCTCAGAACGACAGCTGTCTGGAAGATGAAATATCAACAAGAAAAAAGACTTTGTAAAATGTACATGCTGTGCAGTAAATAGGATAAAACACTGGTAAGACCCTTCAAATAGATCTTTAGATCTGACTGATTTTGGCACTGTTTTGATCAAGTCTGCTTTCTAGTAAGAAAAGAACTCATTTCATCAATGACACATGCTTGGGAGATTTCACATCTGTCTTGTCTCTCTGTGAAACTACCTATGTCTTTGAACGCCTAGGCACTCAAAAGTGAGAAGAATCCTAATTAGAAGAGATAAGGGCAAGTGAAAGAATTCAAGATAAAAAAATAAAAAATAAATAAAAAGTCCCTCATTAGACTGATACGTATTCACACTCATGTTAAACTAAGACAGGCACTCCAGTGGGTGGCTTGTGGTAAAGGCAGTAAAGGCAGGAATTCTCACATATTTCCTTCAATCTAAGAGGATATGTGATGTTTATTCTAACAGAAGTAGAAACATATAATTTTTGGGGAACTATTACTGATTGTGATGCTACAGTAACTTCCTGTCAACATTCTTTTAATTGGACAGTGCTAATCAGCTTTTGAGCTAACTGACCGTTCTGTTTGAATGCTGAAAAATGCAAAACCAGATGGCTACATTTGAACAGAGGCCTCTCTAGCTGTTAGCAATTACAGAATCACAGATATCAAGATTACTGCAGTCACAAAAGTTACCGTCAGTGTCATTGTGATATATTCCCTTGACAACGGGAACACACACACACACACACACACACACACACACACACACACACACAAGCAGTATGACTACCATCTTAGCCCCAACTGAGTCTGCAGGGAAGACCAGACTCTTATTTTCTGTTCTCACCATCTTCACCCACACTCAGACACCCACACACTAACACACTGTAGAACACACATACAGACAGCAAATGAACAAGTCTGCCTCTTTTCACATCCCCTTTTCCTCTATATAAGTCTGCAGGTGCTATAACACTTTTTTGGCAACAGTAGTGAAGGACTTTAGCAATTGGTTCTCAATAACTATGAACAACTGATTGCACTGACTGAAGATTGTGTTTAGATAATAATGGCAACTTGCAAAAAGCATTGAAATATGATTTTCAAGCTGGATGGATTGTCTGTTTTTAGAGTGTAGGTGGTATCAATGAGGTCATATCCTCAGTGGTCTTTTCTGGAAAGGTTGGGTTGTATCAGCTGGTGGCACATCACATTCTCCAATTAAACTGTGACTAATATTAATTTAGTATTTTTAATTAATGAAAGCTATTTTAGTCTTTGACACAGTGGACCACATGTTCTATTCAACTGTCTGAAAAGCTGCAATGGTGTTAGTAATGTGGGTCTAGATTGTTTCTTGTCAAACAGCTTCATCCTCCGTTGCTCCTCTCTTATGAGAAGTTCCTCAGGGGTCCATCTTGGGTCCTCTGTTATATCGAACTATATCCTGCCCCTAGGGCATATCATCTACAGACAGTGTAGACTTCTATTGTTATGTGGATATGACTATTGACTGTTCACTGATCACTCCTTGATTGTCCATTGATTGCAGTTTAGCAGTTTTTTGGATTTCTCAACATGCTGAAGCAGTGCGCATGGGGCTCATTCCATCTAACTAGCTAGCAAGCTACAGCTCATAAATACAGCAACAACTTCCATTTCAGCTGGTAAACCAATGGCTGCTGTCTAAAAAAAGGAGAAGCCTGATTTTGTCTGAAGTCAAGGACCCACTGTATTGCAACCTGCATACGTTCATACTAAAACATTAACGATTTCCTGCTATCCATGCTATGACTTTGTTCTCCATTATCTCTTACTTGCTAATATTAAGTGCTGGTTGTCCTTTTGCTTGACCTTCGGGTCATTATAGACTTGTTTTATTCAGGGGCATATCACCAAGATCACGCAATTCCTCTTAGTTGTAGACCTGGCAAAGGTCATTCATGCTATCATCTCTACCAGGCTATTGTAACACACTACTACTATTGTTGCAGCAGACACTTAACTGACCCATGACCTCTGAACTTTTTTTAATTTTTTTTATTCTGGCAATGACTGAAATATTGGTTTAGTTCGTGAGTATCTTCAAGCAGCTATTTTTTTACAGGCTGCATGAACCACAACTACAAAGCTCAACCGTAAAGTTTCTATACACCTTCTGCAAGCTTTTACTGAATCACCAGTTACCCTTCCTGCCAGCCACTACAGCAGTGTGTCAGGAAGCAGGGATCGAAAAAGAGAGCTATAGTTCAGAACGAAAGGATGAAGAGGTATCTCAAATCTCTCCCAGATACAACCGGCATGTACAACCCTGTGAATGGACTGTAAGAGGGCAGTTTGTCACTGGCTGTCCTGCAGACTATTTTTTGCTGAGAGAAGAGGCGAGGGGGGGCTATAGTCTCACAGCCTGACCACAGTGCACTATAATGGAGGCCCTGGCTCAATTTGCTGTCCTTTCCTCCCCTGGCCCACACCAAAAAAGTCACTGAGTCATTAAACTTAATTACTGCTCTAAAACTTCTGTGGCATGCAGACCCCCAAAACACATCCATCACGTGGCGAAAGAGTGTGTCAGACGCTCCCGCCCACTGTGGATTCTTCCAATCAGAATGACTGTTAACTATGCCGGTTTGTCACACAGGTGGAGATGACAGAAGAGCCAATATCACAAGAAGGAGGTCCCGCCACAGAGGAGTGATCCAAACTCAATAAAAACAGATGAGGGGAGTGAAAATGAGGACAATCACAGGGGAGCCCAAAAGCAATCTTCACATCCAAATCAATACTTGGGTGATAACACTCCTTATAAACTCCATTCGCTTGGTCTCCTGCAACCATGACAGTAATTTCTCCAATTTAACACTCTTTAATGCACATTTCCACAGTGCTGGCTACATTTGCTGGCCTGGTTAATTGCAGCTGTTAGCTCATGCACTGTTTTATTTGCTGGAGGTAAGCTTAACCCTGCTGCAGTGAGTTACAGAAAGACAGCGTCATTACCCAGACCGCCGGGTGAGATCCACACAGTACTCTCAGACAAACCATCAGACTGCAATTAACAAACACTAACAAGTCGCATTTATCTTTAAAAGGCATCTGTCTTAAAGTAGACTTCTTTAAAACAAATATTTAGATGTACTTTTAGCATGCCGACGCGGAAATTGTATTATTATCTGCAATAAATACAGGCAACAGTGACTTATTACTGCTGTCTGCTGTCTGTGAGCGCTGTTGCTGTAGACTGTCACGTAAGTGTCGCTTAAATCAACCCAGATTCTATATGAATGATGGCAATATTGGACAATCCTGCACCTCATGATTTATTTCCAATGCCAACGCAAGTGATACTGTTCCCTTTATGTGGGGGAAGGTAGGTGTGTTGGGCATGTCAATAAATTTCACGTCCGTGCAGGGGACCAGGATTTGTGTCCTGTCTCACACTTGCTATTAACATTCATCTTTTTTTTTATTAACCATGGTAATCTTTGATTTTTTTTGTTTTTTTGTTTCACTGTGCTAAGTGTTAATTGCTTATCCCCAACCAGAACAGTATATTTACAATCACCACTATCTTTACCCAAATTTAACTATACTGTTGTTTGAAACTATTCTCTTCATAGAATAACATCTTCATAAGGCTTTATACAGTTACTATCCAAAAACAGCATGTTTACGTTCAAGAGACAGCACCCTCTAGTGGCAGCAGTAAATATTCCTCCCACACGGAGGAAGCCGGGGAGATTGCTGTTTCTTTCAAATTTCCAACAGTCAACATTGGTTTTTTTGTTGTTTTTTTTAAAAAACATGACCACGATCGTTCCCTAACCGTAACCATGTCATTATTATTGTAACCATGACAACAAAGGTCTGCCAATATTTAACCCAAACCATGATATTTTTGTGTGGCTAAACCTAATCAGACTAACAATAGCATAATAAAACTTCAATCTATTTTTCTCATCAATGTTCTTCAACTGCTTTGACATATGCCGCACATCACATTTGTGTTGTGCTTATTTGTCACTTGCTTGCTTAAACCTTGCAAACCACATGACAATGGACTTTGTATCACAGGCACATTAAACCAAACCGCGTTTGATATACATACATACATACATACATACATACATACATGTATTTCTCTGCATCACAGATATGCCCATGTTGTACCTGCATGATATGAGAGATGAGCAGGCACACGTGTATGTACACAAACATACACTCGCCCATGTAAACTCCCACTCCTCCCATGCAGTTCAGCAGCAAACATTATCCTCTATTTGAAGTAGGAGTCTCGCTGGGTTTTAAACTGATTTTCTGGAATCGCCCCCAGATGTGAAATAGCAAATTTGGTCATTTGCATTTCCAAGTCCTCTCCTTCTCTGAGAAAAATCCTGCAGTGAATGTTGACACTGTTTTCTGCAGCAAAACACAGAATCCACATATATATTTATATGTGTTGCTTCTTTGTTACAGTCAGTAATAATATGACAAAGTATATATTGCTGAGGTAGCATCCGTGTCTGTTGAGACTGCGTCGTGTGATTATTTTTTTATTTTTAGGTGAGTGAGCTGTCTGCATTTTTGTGTATGAATGTCTGCATTTATTTATAGGCTGTTGTTTCTGCTCATATCCTCCTGCAAATACATATCTCACAAACTGGTCTCCGGTCATCATATACCACCGGAAACATATGATCGACAGACAATAAGAAAACTATTCAGCCAGGCATTCAACAGTGTTACAGGGAGGTCTGTTAAATCAGAACCCCTGCATTAATTAATTCACTGGAGATGCAGATTTTTTACAGTAATAATACATTCAAGGAAGAACCTGTTTTTGCTGAAGCTGTGCTAAGCTGTTTGTGGTTAGTGGAGATGGGCTTTTGCATGCATCGGAGAATAATTTACTGGATGCAATTTTGCCTTCTGCAGGAGGACAACGGGTGTTAAGTTACGGAAAGCTCGGGGAGCACTTATCATAACACCCCAGCCGACCAATTAAACGCCTTTATGTTTCTCAATGTTTGTTAATAATTCACACAACAGTCAAGGAAACATCTATCTAAGTCTGAACAGAAAAAAACAGTTCTGTCACTCTTTCATGCAGCAAACAAAACATTACATCTGACCAAAACATACAGTTATAGAAAGATTGCAAATTGAACAAAAGTGAGACCTTTGTTTCTGTTGACCCATAAAAAAAAAAAAAGCAAGACCTCACTACTCTTTGAAGCTATTTTTATCGCTGTTAAAAGGGGTCCTTTTGAGACCCCACTCCCTGCTGAATGTTGCATTAAAAATGGATTATCCCGCAACACACCTCTTTATTGACTCTCATCTGTAAAAAGTGGCTCTCATCCTGGTCAATACTCAAACGCTCACACAAATGGCAACTCTAATGAGAGGCTGAAGTCATGTCGCTTGTTCCAATGAATTTCTGTTGTGTGCTATTTCCCTTTTGTGTATACATTGGTCATAGCTTTAATGGAAATGATTAAGTAAGTGTAAATACATACACAATACATCAAAACGTCATGTTTCTTACACAATACCATTATTATAGATGTTTTAAGGCTGTAAAACCCCCTTACTACACACACTGTATACACTTTTCTCGGACAGGCATTAACATTTTTGCACTTTTTTTCTCGTGTTCACAAAGTTCAAACCTTGGTAGGAAAATAAAGTCCAGCAGGACACAGAACGCAATGCGCTGTGAAACCCCGTTATAGCGAGGGATCACTGTATTTCAAAGAGCCTACCAGGCTAGCTGCTAACTCATCAAAATTATAAGAGCAGCGTTTCTATTTTGAGAAGCGTAAATAACCAGTGATACCAGCATGCGGAGAGAATATTAACCATGCCAGCACAAGGAACCGCATCTACCGACGCCAACTGTCATCTAAGTAAGGCCAAAATAAAATCCACTCCCAGGCCTGAACATGAGAGTGATGTTCTAGCATGATACACACCTGAAACCATCATCGATGCCAAAGCAGTGGCCAAAAATCCCCATTACTCCCCCGTCACACACATCAATGCAGAATTACACAGCTGCCTGATTAATGACATGTAATATGTTACAGTTGGAAGGATCTGTAATAGGAAACTCACTGAGGATACCTCTAGTGTTGATTAGAATTCTGTCAGACTTTACTGCATACTGGTAAATCATCATGCGACTGTTAAACCATACATCCAATGATCTGAACTCAAAGCGATTAGCATTAGCTCGGTGACGCATTGTTTGCTGCGCTGCATCCAGGTGCGTTCTCATTCTACTTCCATGCTACATGTGTGACTGTGCACGTATGTGTTCACCTGAATGTGTGTGAGATGCATCCTGAAATGTGCTAATTTATTTTCCCAGTATCCACCTGCCTGTTTATCATGGCAGGACACATTTGTGTCAAATAGAAAAACTTTACAGGACATATGTGTGTATATGTGTATGTGTTTGTGAGTGTGTGTGTGTGAGACCAGGGCATGACAGTAACGTGAAGATCAATACCATCTGACACAATGAGGGTGGTACTGCTGAACATCTCTCCATATGACACATGACATGTATAAATCTACACACACACACACGAACACACACTTAGGCTGCTACACGTACACAAGACCTGTCACTGTTTCCATCAATTGAGTCAACCCGAAGGCTGATCAACCCAAGTGCTGGTAAGTATACTTACATGCATATAAGAAAAGACGCACGTGCACCATGGCTGGGTGGACTGAGTCGAGGTTGGTGGCAGAGTGACAGCGGGGAATACAAATGACTCGCATTGTGATGTGGAAGGGATGACAAATGAGGCTGTAAAGCAGATTATGTGGGGTGTGTCTACATGGTTCTGTAGCTACTGCTGGAATCAATACCCGATCAACAGCCGTCTGATATGGCATCTGCCAGGAATTCATGTACATTTCCATTTATGTCTTACTAGGTGAAAAAATAAATAAAAAACACACCCACCTCCATAAAAATGCTGTTATTATGTGTTAAACTAAAGCACACGGGACTCAAAACGGATTGGTGGTCTTTTTAAAATATTTAATATTTGTTGTGTCCTTCTGGGTTTACCTATAGGCCACATCACCATAGGAACATGCATATACGGCACACTCTGCTTTGATTGAACAGTGACTTTTCCCTTCCTGCCACTGAAATCAGGTTTATCCGCAGGAAACAGTGGCTCTCCATACTATAAATACGGCAAAGTGCAAATTCACACTTAGAGAAGCAGTGACACGTACTACAGAAGACTGAAGAAACGTGTGGAGATACACGCGAGAAGAAACTAGAAGGTGATAAATCCAATCCCCAGAATAAAAATGTATGTCTTCCCGTTGCCCACGGCAACATCAAATTCCTGTGGTAACATACACTCCAATAAAGCTTCAATGTATTTTTCCATCTGGGACTATAGAGCTAAATTAATTGATGTATAGACCCGGTTTATAATTCCTCCCTGTAGTACCTAATAACGCTTCTGAAGCTGTCATACCGCCATCATCTCAAAGCCACTAACGGCAGTAACATCCATAGATCGATCATCAGTCATCCAGCCCTACTTATAGAAGCAGGCAGGAATTCCCAGAAGGCTTTTCACCATCAGCAGAGATGGCCACAGTGCGTGACTGGCTGCGAATGTTGAGTGTCACTATCTATTCTGCCCTCAAAGGATAAAAAAAATATATATATATGTCAGTAAAAAACATCAAGATCCAGAAAGGGAAAAGTCCAAACAGCTTGTAAATCATACAGCACTACTGACACAGGCTGAGATTGATGTGGCAGAACACAGAGGGGCCAGCCAACCAAACTCCTACCGAATATTCACCTGCTCCCACATGGTTTGGAAATCCGCTGCATTATTCCCATGAGAACAATCAATCAGGTAAATACACTCGAGCATGGGCGCCTATAGTTAAAAAGTAGGGGTTCAAGATTAGTGACAGGGAAGGGGCGGCATGACAGGAACGTTTCCTGCAATGTAGAAGCTTCAGTCATGACCAATAAAGCGGCTCTTTCATTACAAAGCTCAGTTTATATATTGCACCATATATATTAAAATATTGGTTTTTCATTGTGTCCTGTACTTTCAGCAGTCAGTGACAGATGCGCTGTTGTCTTACAGTGACTGATATTTCCATTAGCTGTAACTCTCGGGTCTCTTTCTGTCCTCCCCGAGTCTGCGCTGTCACTTCGTTCTACATTAAGGAGAGGAACACACTCATGAATAGACTGAACTGGTTTGAATTAATGAACTTAGGCTACTCGTGTAAAAAAAAATGGAAGGGAGAGATAGAGAGAAAAAGAGAGAGAGATCCTGAGTGTCTCAGTGCGGAATGACTTGTGTACTGTTGACAGGAAATCTTGTATATGTGCCTTTCTCACTTCCCACCACTGACTTAGAGACTCAAAGTTCCTCTTCTTTCTGCTCCAGATTGCACAGAACATCTCACATTTCTGACAGAAATTGTTGCCCTTGAAGTAAACATTAAATTGCCAGTATAAGCTTGTTGGTTGGTGAGATATGATAACCTATATAATATATATATGTTGTGTATTTCTGCTCTGACCACTAGCTCTGTGGTGGAGATAATAACATCTAGGCCTAGAGAAAAGAGAACGGCTACACCAGCAGAGAAATTAGTCCCATGAGACAGAATATATTGACCCCAGTCTATCTCCTGTGTTTCCTGCAGGAAAACTCGCTCTAATTTTTTATTTTTATTTATTTTTTTGTGTGATCATTTATGAAATGACTGCCTTCTCCTGTGGATCCCTCCTAACTTATCCATAAAAGAGATATGAGGAAGATGCGAGATTTGTTTATCATGACCCCTGACTTGTGAAGTCTTTTTAAGAAAAAAACTTTAAAATTGACAACTGGGGTATTTAATGACATTTTTTATGACGTGGAACAAAACATGAAAATCTCTTTATATTATATCAAAAAAGTCAGAGTTTGTGACTGATTGTGGTGGCTTTTGTTGTTTGACTTTCCCGCCTACAGTAACACAAACACACAAACCTGCTCATAGTTCACGCGAGGTAGCCAATTTATGCTCTCACTGTGAGCCAAATACGGCTGAGGTGAGAAAGATTGGATTACAGCTCAGCACCGAGGATCACCATCATGTCCCAGAGGGATGTACAGTTGCTGCCTGTTGTGTTAAGTAAATAACATAGAGTTTGGGAAGGTCAATATACTGAGCTGGTTTAACCTTGTAAGATCCTGGGGGAGAAAGACAAAGCCGTCACTTCCTCTCTAATGTCACAGCATGTATGTTTCATTAGTCCTGCCGTGCTTTCTTTTCTTCCCTCCCCCTCTCTCCGCCTGTTTTTACACTTCTAACAGCCATCACATATCCAGAGAGAGAAGAAAGTGACAAGCTCAGCTCAGCAATAATTGGCCAGCTCGCAGATGACACGACGGATAGACACGGGGGAGAAAGACAGGATGAGAAAGCTGCTCCGTATTAAACAAAGGTCTGCCCGGTGGATGATTCAAAGGCCAGCGATGACATTAGCTAGATTGTTCAGAGAGAATAATGGATTAGTTTTTACTACGATGTGAAAGAAAGGCTTTGATGGAACGCATGAAGGGGAAACCATGACACAGCTTTGGAGGGGAGAAACTACATGGATGCTATCAAACTTTGTCACAGTGTGAATAAAATCATCCGGTTTGTTCTTGGAGATTTACATTTCTGTGGAGTTCCATGTGTCTGCCTCACCGGGGTCTTCAATCTCAGCATTTTTCTTGAATCTGCCTAAATGTGTCTATAGCACAGACACACATATCAACGGCATGCAGCCTCACAGTGACGATATAACAGGTATATATGTATATATATATATAACATTTGTGCTGTCATGTGTGTCTAACTATTAAGCTCTTCAGGGCACCGGACCGAGTTACAAATAAAACATTGACTGTAGCTTTAAATATATACATTTACATTAAGCATGTGACATTAAATATGGAAAATATATATATAAAAAAAGGCACAACAACACAAAGCTGACTTTAACATTTACCAATGATTCAGTTGACATTATACGTTGGATTTCAAACTTTGGTATCTGCTAGTATAAAAAAAAAAAACACAACACCAATTATTAAACAACCATTGTCTCAAAAATCTGAAAGATGCTATGATCACAAAAATGATTGTGCACAACGGGGGCTTTAAATAGTACACTGTAGTCCCAAAGTGTTACGGAAGTCTCCACAGAAGGGACGAAGGGAGCCAGAACCAACTAAAAAAGCCAAGGGGGACTATATTCAGATAAGATAATTAGGTCTATAGTGTATCGTATATCACCACTGCAAATGAATCATAGGTCTATGCAGAAGGAGGCTCAAAAATACATCTCAGCAAAAAAAAAAAAAAAAAAAAAAATGTTTTTAATCAACAGATACCAGTAGCTGCCGGCTAACTCATTAGCACAAAAGCGGAAAATATTAAATGCTTTTCAAATAACTGGGCCAAATACCTTTCAACTATTTTAATGTCATCATATAAAGGACTCTATTACAACCGATATGAATCGCTAAAATTGAATTAACATCTAAACAAAGCTCTGTAGGGTGTGGAAGTCTCCGGAGTGGGCG